>JAGPOW010000261.1:33820305-33830948 GCA_030014935.1 Caiman crocodilus | reverse complement strand
TTCTAAGAAAACTCAGATAAAATGAGATGGTTCATGTTTGTGAAGTAACAGCAAGAGAAAGTATTAAAAGGTAGACATACATTGCACAACAAGAGATTTCGCTACAAGAACTGTGATTACTAATATGTTTCTCACAGGGTTGGGTATAATTTGACTGGTCAAGTAGAATTCAGTCAATTGACTGGTCAAACATTGGTCACAAATTATTTTCTAAAAATTGCCAATAGGTCCAAATAATACACAGAAAAAGTCACAAGTTTTCATTTTGTCTTCAAGAGGACGCTAAATAGTCACCTGGCTAGGGTCATCTGACCTTGGTCCTCTTTCCTGTCAGAGGCAGGGGGTCAGACATGATCCACTGTGGTCCCTTCCGACTCTACAATCTATGAATCCATGAATCTATAAAACTAATGCCACTGCTACAGAGAGAAGCTTGAACTCAACTTTCCAAGCAACAGAAAATATCAAAGTAACACACCAGTTCAGGTTCAGCTTTTTGTTCTACAGTGGTGTTTATGTATTTTAACTAACATCATGTGGCCTCTTTGGCAGCCCAGTAAAAGTGTGCTAAGCATTGGTCTCTGAATCATTTCTCAAGAAAGCAATTTCTACTTGATTTTTTCTTCAAAAGTGGCTTCTAAAACCAAAATACAGTTTAACACCAGTTTTGACAATAATGATTTTAGTCACATTTCTCCTCACTCCTTCCTTCCAAAGAAAAGGTAAGAACAAATATTCTGTCTTATTTAGTTGTATGTTCTAGAATGTGGACATAAGGTCAGACGTTCTGGAAAAATTATGTATTTATTCTAGAGCTTATTTTGTTAAACTTGGCTGGACTACAAGGATTAATTTAAATACACCTAGGCTGACAGAGGAAAGCACAGCAACACGAGAGACTTTCAAGACAAAAGTTTCCAAATGCAGAGAAAAAACAGTACTTTTCCCTAGTAGGATGTGTGCTGTGTAAGCTTAAGTCACAAATAATATTTTTAATATAAATCTTCAAGTTTAACTAGCCATTGAGCTAAATTCGTTTCTTCCTTTGAACTTAATTCTCCTACCTATGGAAAAAAAACACACTTTCAATGTATTCAGGACTCTGTAAAGTTAAGCTGGCAGCTGTGTGACAAGAAACAAGTGTTTCACATTTAAATGTTAACATCTTTTAGAAGTCTGACAACTTTATTAAAAATGAACTCTATGAACATATGAATAAAGAAGCTTCAGAGGAAGGAATCCTGTATATACAGAAACAATACAAAGTACTTACGTGTAAAGGTTGTTCTGCTACAACCAACATTCTGTGTTCTGCATATTTCCGGACATATTCATAAACATTCTGAGGAGTGACTGGTATATTTACACCATTGGAGATAAGTTCAACCTGTAACAAAAAATGGAAAGCAACTTATTACAAGTTAGAATATTATTAGAAGTACAAGGTACTTCTATTACTGTATGCAGCAAATAAATTGTGTGGGGCTATGCAACTAAACACAGTACTTTTCAGTCTTAAAGCAAGTCGTAACACATGAAAATCTTAAACAAAAACTATATTTAATAACTATAAGATGGTAAAGTCAGTGAGATGGATCACTTCTGTGAAATGGAAATGAAACAGGACATACAGCTTAGGAGGTGGAATATTAAAAAAATGCTTCTGTGGCTTAAGAATAAGTCACAATGGCTTTCAAAAGATCTCATATTCCCAAATCATTTGTCATTTTCAAAACACTCCCCAAGAGCTGCATGGTACAAGCAAGCAACATTAAAATTAAAGCCAAGTTTAGCTTTAGTACCTACCTGCCCTCCCCCTTCCTCCTTGCACAAGTCTATTGCAAATGCTAAGTCCATTGCTGCAAACACAGCGTCAGCATCTGTACTCTGGGAGGCGAGGATAAGTTGCCGCAAGCTCTCATACATAACCGGATCAAAAAAAGCAAAATCATGCCAGTTCACCTAAAATAAAGTAAATATTTGATATGAAACATGTATTTTTTATTTATTTATTTGTGTGTGTGTGTGTGTGTGTGTGTGTGTGTGTGTGTGTGTGTGTGTGTGTGTGTGTGTGTTACTAAGTCTAAGTCTGTGTAACATCCACATTAGCAGAAATGCACCCAGAGGGCCACACAAGGTTTTGGGAAGAATAAGGAAAGTTAAACATTTCCAATCTCATCATGCTTTGAAGTTGCATTTCAGTCTGGTGTTACATTCCTGCATGGGCAAAGGATGAGGAAAGGTATGTGGAGCTTTTGCTTATACAAAAAAAAAAAAAAAAATTAGAGTTGGCAACCTTGCCAGAGCTCACAGAACACTTTTTCTAAATAGAATTTGGAACAGACGAGGTAAGAGTTTTTTCAACAGAATTCGAGAAGGAGGTCACAAGAGCTACCACAACTTCCCCAAAAGCCCATCTCAACTGCTCAACAGTGAAAGGATGCTCACTGCACCTTTGACCAAGACTACTTACCCCAGCAGCTGTAAAATTATTTTAGGCAGAGCCAAGCAGCTGTATTCCACCTGCCCTCCCACAAGCAGATCTCTCCCCCATTTTGTCCCACTTCTGAAACCCTCACCATTTCTCTTATTAACAGGCAGAAGAAAGCTGTTTGCTCTTCTGCTAAAGCCTACTTTTGGAGATGCCCCTATATCTCATTAAATAAAAAAATAGCACTTTCAAGTTTACAGTTGACAGAGCATGTAAAATACCTCCTAGTTTAGAAATAGGCCTGGTTTGGGAGGGCTTTCTGTATCCACAACCTCCCCCCACATGTCACCATTCTCTCCCTTCATTCCCACAATTTTATAAAATTATATTCATGTTAAAAACATGATCACTATTTAAAAATGAAAGCAGGGCAGGGTTAAAAACTAACTCAAAAGACAATACCGTCGGCTTTTCTGAATGAGTTGGGCTGAAAGGTGCCACCCTGGCCTAACTTCTCCCTAACAAAGCTAATAACCTCTCTCCACTTTATAATACAAAACATTTGTTGCATCAAATATAATTTAAGAGTTATTTGATAAGAAATGACTGTGATGTAGCTTGATAAAGTCAGGTAATTATTGGCCTACAATAAATTATGTCTATACCTTAGATGTAACACCTGAGCTGTTAAGCAAAATGCACTGCTCCTCCCCCCCCCCCCTTTTTTTTTTTTTTTTTAAGTTTTGACAGATGGTACAAGAGAAAGCTAATGCTACAGCTCTGGTTCTTCAGCTTTGAGCCAAAGAGAAAGAAGTCAGATCAGTTTTTATCCCCCCCTTTTTTATGAAAGCATGCTACACTAGAAATATTCCTTCTGTCAATTTATGCACACCCAAGTATACTCCCTTGATCCTTAAGTAGAAAAAAAATATTACAGCTAGTTTAATTACATTTAAAAAAAATTACTAAATTGTCTTCTGACAGGCACAATCTTAATCATTTGATCACTTGACCCCAGCAGACTTCCTGCCTATGACAGGGAGGCTGGACTCCATCTCATGAGGTCCCTTCTAGCCCGTAATGTCTATGAAGTCAATGTTAATAAGTGTGCTTTAAAACAGACTTCACATTTCTAACAAAATGTTTTACATTTACAAGAAATTCAGATTTCTATAATCAACTTACTTTTCTACCAAGGAGAACTTTGATCACATGCCTATTTAGTGTGATGGGACACAGTTCATTCTGCAGCAAGCATAATCCCAAGATTCTGAAAATAAAGAATATTTTTCTTAAAAACAACATTCCCTTTTGTACTCATTTTTAAATATGTTTAGGTTTTAAAGAAAGTTGCTGGAAGATTTCAAATGAATGAAAAAAAAAAAAAAAATCAAATAATTACTCTGGAATTTAGGCTC
Source organism: Caiman crocodilus (assembly GCA_030014935.1). Classification (NCBI taxonomy): domain Eukaryota; kingdom Metazoa; phylum Chordata; order Crocodylia; family Alligatoridae; genus Caiman; species Caiman crocodilus. Next base: position 33,827,099 of record JAGPOW010000261.1, on the reverse strand, counting down.
AAGCTAGCTTCCCAGTAATAAGCCTGATACAACTTCCCACCCCCAACATTCCCAAAAGAAACCAATGTTTGTGAAATGGTTCATGCTGCATCTCAGCCCGACATTGAAAAGCTTGTTTATTTTCTTTTTCCCCTCAGGGAACAGTTGCAATTAAACAAGGGACTCCTAATATCTACTGCAACACAATGCCATGTTGAAAAACAAAGATAGGGATTAAGCAAAAGATTCATAACTAAATAAAACAGAAAGGCCTGGGCAAATACAGTTTCTGTAGGGTTGGTAATTCAAATGGTGATGCCCGTCTGGAGATAAGCAATTATATTTTGAAGTGGGCAGAGCATTCAAAATAGGTGCCCTATAAATCTGGAGGGAAAATTAGAGTTTGGTTTTGTAAACAGCCACCACTCAAACTGAATGAGCCCTTAAAGCACCGGCTTGCAAAGGAGTAACAATAATTGCAGTCAGGCAACTATTTAATCCTCTTTGGAAATGGGAGAATTTGTAGCTAGCATGAAATAAGGCTGAGTAAATTTAAGAGGACTATTCTGCTCCAAGCAAACCCATGGCATGGACTGCTCTGCAGCCACCGAAAAAAGCTTCTCCAAAATGATTCTGCACGTTCTCCCTGCCAGATACACTGACACTACCAAAGTATAGATCCTACGGTACTGAGCCCATCAGGGCAAATGTCTTTGGCACAGAAATCTGTAAGTCAGTCAAGAAAACAGACACCAGACATAAGCTTTGTTTTAATGAAGTGGGGAAGCAGAGCATTTCAGTCACTTTTGGCTGCACACATTCTCAATGGAGCTGAACCAATGCAATAAAAAGATCCTACCAATCACCACAAATACACCCAAAACAATGAGGTCTCTATCTTGAAAGAAATGGTGAAAACAGAAGACTTCAGTATTTGTTCTTTTATTACTCTCACTTCCGTAATATTGAAGCATCTTCCAATAAGGTATTAAATAATGTGAATACTTCCTGTTGCATGTGGATTCATGTGATACTCTGTGGCAGGATTTGTACTTGGAAAGGGGATTAGAGGGTACACGCAGCTGGGTGGGGATAGAGTGCTGCCACCTCCCAGAAGCAGGTCTGGGGATGGGGGCAAGGGCAATGGCTTCCCTCTGCGGGCCATGCCACTGCTGCATGCAAGCCGCCCCCACTCTGCATCGGGTCACGCCCCTGCCACCAGAAGCGTACCCAGAAGGAGTACACTCTTTAGAAAAGGTTGAAAGCCCCTGCTCTACAGAAAAGCCAGACATAGAATGGAAGTTTTTGATGGACTCATGGTACTCTATGTTGCTCAGTGAACGCACAGCAATGTTAGGTACTAGTTCAGGTCCAGCTTCTAAGTTCCCAGGAGCCATATTGCCCTGTGGGTTGCACCAGCAGGGGCCACATGCCATGCGAGTCATACCAGCTTTGCCACATGGATGCTCCCCCATGCCCCACTGTACTGGGAATTGTCCTCTCCCACCTCTCATCCTTCCCACCCCGTGCCCTTAGCTCCTTGCACTGTCCCATCCCCGGGGGCCAAGGAAGGAAGCAGCAGGGAAGCCTGCAGACTGGCTACTGTAGCCAGACTGATGCAAGGAACAGCAGCCGGGTAACAGCCCAGGGGCTGCACATTAACCCTTTGTGCCAGTTAAACAGCCATGTACTAGCTAAGGTTTCCAAACTACTGGCTTTATATCTAGGGCTACTGCATTGCTGTCACCTTGATGGCAGGTACGTACAGGCCGTCCCCAGTTAATGAACGTGAGTTACAGACATCCGTACTTATGAACGAGCTGAAGCCGGTGAGTTTTGTGCCCCTCCAGCTCCGGGCCAGGGAAGGAAGGGTGCAAACGAGATGGGAATGGGGCTTGGGACCGTCTGGTTGGGTGCAAACGATTAGCCGAAAGCCGCGGGCTGCCCAGGCTGGCGTGGGCTGGGAGGGGCATGGGGTCCCACTGGGCGCTGCACCCAAAATCAACTTAAAGACGGTCTCAGGAACGTAACTCGTTCGTTAACCGGGGACCGCCTGTATAACAGAACACTTGAGAAATTGCCTAGATCTGGGGTTAGTAACCTACAGCCCAGCCAACCAAGGAATTGAATCTGGCCAGTGGAGCTGGAAATCAGCAACATTTCTGCTGCAGGGGGAGCGAGACATCCTTCCTTTTCCCACAAACTTTTTTTCCACTGCCACTTCCTGTTGCCCAACACCTCTGTGCTCTTTCTAATCCCCTTCCTGCAACTCTCACTTCTCATGCTGCCAAATTGAGAAAGAGCAGTCCTCCACAAAAAGCAGGGATGGTTGGGGGAGCAGCAGGTGACTTGGTCACAAGTGGCTGGCCCACCTTTGGATCCAGCTGCCTTATTTTGGACTGCTGCTCCTTGAAGATTGCAAACTCCTGGTTTAGAAAAATATAGGAAAAAGGAGATCTTTTAGTCTGGCTCTCCTTCACAGAAACCTCAGTTTGTTGAAAAGAAGCTGATTTGCTTTCTAAGGCAGTATCTGAAAACCAAAAGGAGGTATTCACAGAGCAGAGTATTGAAGCTGACTGGTTGTTTTAGGGGCACAGAAACAGTTTGAGAACCTTTTCTGCAAGGCATTTTCCAGTGCTGCTATCACTAACAGTTTTAACCAGCAAAGAAAGTGTTTATATGAGAATTGCATGCCTCAAAGCATTCAGGGAAGACTTTAAAATGGATTGTGAAATCATTATTGAAGACTAGAAAAGATGGTTGGGCTTATATTTGCCAAGAATCCATAGCAAATGAAAGGATGCAGATAATATTACAGTCAACTCAGTTACTGTCTGGCCAATTGGACGCGTGCCTATGTGACATACTGAATAGTACCAGAGGCATTTTAAGCCCCTGACCTGCTGCTTCTGTCTGACGTGGAAAAATAGGAAAGGTGAAAGGGAACAGAATGATAAAAGTTTTGGCTCAAGTGACCTAAAACTTCTTCAAAGATTTCATAAGTCTTAAGAGCTGAAATGCTTGCAAGTGAAACAATTCTGATGCATTCAAAATTAAAATTACTAGTCAAGTTAAGTAATAATATATTACACAAGTTTTAACAGGAACTAAACATTTAATATAATTAACTATTCAAATTCCTTATCTAGTTTCAAACCAGACTTACAAACCCATGAGTAAAGAAATCTACTGCAGTTTGTGTCTTTGGGGAAGATACAAAAGGTCAAAAATAGAAACTGTCAAAGAAAGTGAAAACTAGGAAAATACTGTACCTGCCAATGTTTCTGAAACAATTCAGCCTTGCCTCTGTGTTTTTTCCAGGCCTTGGTGTATAAAAACCTCGTTTTCCAGGTTGGTAGAAAAGTGGTGCATTATCATCACCATCGTCTGTATCATCTAACTCCATGTCCACCACACTGCGACTAGAGCCATGTCTTTTTCTATTTTCCTATTGCAAAAGCATAAGATACATTTAGAACAGCAATTAAATATCTATTCTAATTTTAGTTGCCCATTGAGCACTGATTTCTTTTTATTACTGGACCTCCAGATTCAAGTCTAATCAACTCAGAAGGCCAGTAACATTTGGTCATAGTAGACTCTGAAGTTCTAGAGCAGCTACTTCATTATTTAGAAAAAAATATATTGTAAAGAGATAAAGAAACATCTAGTCGGCAAAGCCTTACTTTATCAAAAAAGAATATTAATTTTATATGATAAAAAGGTGGCAATGAACCTAAATAGCAGATCTCCCCAGAAGTTTCTGGAACTTCTAATATATATTCTGGAGCATCTGATATATACTAATATCAATGGAATCTTAGATGCCTTTCAGCTCACATATAAACCTAATGCAGAACAGTTCTCTTACCTGAACTTTATCTGAAGAGTCTAGCAACCCAAGATCCAAGATACTGTCAGCTCCATTTTCCCTGTTGGGGAGGAGAGGAAGAAAAAAATGCAAGACAAGATTCAATTTAACATTACTAGATTATGGGCTTATTGTCTGGGACTAGAAATTTACTATATAGGCAACCACCACTCAACGCTGTTTCACTTATAAACACTCATTTTAAATTGATACCCTATTTCACTCAGTATTCAGCGAGTTTTATTATAATGCTTGTGGTCGCCATCTTGGGTCATCAAATACTTTCGGTATTGCTTAATGTTTGTTTCTCTTAACACTCGGTTTTTCAGGAACCAATTAAGAGTGCTAAGTGGTAGTTGCCTGTAGTCAAATGAGTGAAAACTAAAAACTGGTATTTTTTTGAGGGGTGCTTCAGGTCTTAATGAGGTTGAGAACCACTGGTCTAAATGCATAATAAAAATTTGGCAACGTGGTCCTTTCAAAGTTTTTTTCAAATAATATTCAGAATCAAAATGAATCCTTTTATTTAGCCCCCCCACCAAAATACAGGTAACCGCCACTTAATACTTTTCTTTGGTTCCTGAAAAACTGAGCATTAAGAGAAATGAGTGTTAAGCGAAACCAAAGATATATGACAACCCAAGACGACAACTGCAAGCATTATAATGAAACTCACTGATCACTAAGTGAAATCAGCTATCCATTTAAAATGAGCATTATAGCGAAATAGCGCTAAGCAAAACAGCGTTAAGCAGGGGTTGCCTGTACAGAAAAACAACAGAACAATTCTTCCCTTGCCAAGACCTCACAGAGACCACAACAGGTCAGAACGTTTTTAACATTATGGATTCATATTTGAAACCTCTGGGTTTGTATGGTGAATCATATCTGCACACCTCACAGTGCTGACAGCCAATGGCACCCCAAGCTACCCCTGTAAGGATCTCATGGCACCCTGGTTGAAAAAAAAAAAAAGTCACCAATTTTAGACAGCAACAATTTCCTCAACAAGCAGCTATAGCTATACAGGATGTATACTACAAGCCATTTTAATGAGGTTCTGGTGCACAAAGTACAGCTTCTAAAGTCACGGCCCCATTTTAGAATGCAGTGTATTATAAGAATTAGCTCTTGCCTCAAAAAAGCTTGCAATCTGAACAGAAAAGGATACATTAAGTGTGGAAAAAGGAAGCCTTTTCTTATTTTCTGAATGGAAAACTGAAGGTACAGACATTAAGTGACTTGCCTAAAGCAATTATTATAGGAAGTAAACCCACAGACCACTGCTGAGAGTCATAGCTTACTGCTTTAGTCACAAGACTGGCCTTCCTCTTATTTAAGCCCCCAAAAAAACCACTCTTGGAAATGTTGTTGGCATTTGTTTACCTTCCATGTGCAATAATAAGTTCCATGGCCTCATCAACTCTTGCTCTAAGGGAATCTTCACTGGCTAGTAACAGCAGCAGCTGGGCAGGGGACAACTCCAACAGCATTCCTGTAATTTTACTTGCAAATGCCTGGAAACAAGGGTTCAAGATCTTATTAACTAAATCCTCCTTCCTGAAATTCTTTGGTGCTGAAATATAGTTTACCAAAATATCCATATCTTAGACTCAATATTTACCATATTTACTTGCATAACAAGTGCACCATTTTCTCAAAGATCATCCCTCCAAAATTGGAGCTCATGTCTTAATTTGAGAAGATTTTATTTTGCTGAAATAGCAGCATGGAGATGTTGTGCTGTAACAAGCTGCCATTTCTATCCATGCCAGGACCCAGGAAAGGAAAACTCCAGTTTTAACCCTTTCACAGATGAAGCTAAACTAGCAGTAGTCTGACTGGGCAGCCAAAACTACTACCAATTCAACAGCAGCTCTGAAAGGATTAACATGACTACAGTCAAATGGGTCGCCAATTAGCTGGAGGGCCAAACCCAGAGAGAAGTGGTGGATGGGTCAATTTCAACCTGGAGGGATGTGGGCAGTGAGGTCCCCCAGGGCTCAGTCCCGCACTGTTCAACATCTTCATCAGCAACTTGGATGAGGGGCTGAAAAGCACCTTGTTCAAATTCGTGGATGACACTAAGATGTGGGAAGAAGTGGGCACACTAGAAGGGAGGGACAGGCTGCAATTCGATCCGGACAGGTTACAGGGGTGGGCGGATGAGAATAAGATGGGTTTCAATACTGACAAGTGCAAGGTACTGCACCTAGGGAGAAAGAACCAGCAGCATACCTACAGGCTGGGGAACTCTCCTCTCATCAGCACAGAGGCAGAAAAGGATCTTGGAGTCATTATAGATTCCAAGATGAACACAGGCCACTAATGTTGGGATGCAGTCAGGAAGACTAATTGCACCCTGTCGTCATGTATCCACAGATGCATCTCAAGTAGGTGCCCCCTCTGTGTGACACTGGTCAGGCTGCAGTTGGAGTACTGCATCCAGTTCTGGGTGCTCCACTTCAGGACAAATGTGGACAACATGGAGAGAGTCCAGAGGAGGGCCACTCGCATGATCAACAGCCAGCAGAGCAGGCCCTATAAGGAGAGGCTACGAGACCTGAACCTGTTTAGCCTCCACAAGAGAAGGCAGAGAGGGGATCTGGTGGCCATCTATAAACTGGCCAAGGGAGACCAGCAGGCAATAGGAGAGTCCATTCCCCTGAGAACTACTGGGAATAACAAGGAATAATGGTCATAAAGTTGACAGAGGAGATTCAGGCTACATATCAGGAGGTGCTACTTCAGTCAGGGTGGCTAGGATCTGGAACCAACTTCCAAGGGAAGACCCTGAGATGGTGCAGAGTCACTTGGAGGAACTGGATACCTTTAAGTCTTTCCCATCTTTGGAAGAAGGGAGCAGCCTCCAAAGAAGAGTACTCTTCTTGTGCTCGGGCATGTAGGAAGGCTGTTAGGAAGGCCAAGGCGGGAGTGGAGCTTC
>JAGPOW010000261.1:33774433-33809606 GCA_030014935.1 Caiman crocodilus | reverse complement strand
CCTGCTGCTCACATCTCTCCAGGTCGAGTACGACCCATCCACCACCACTCTCTGGGAGCACCCTGTCAGCCAGTTTCTGACCCACTCAACCGTGTAGGGCTCAGTGCCACAGCTCCCCATCTTTTTAATGAGGATGGGGTGAGAGACTATGTCGAATGCCTTCCCGGAGTCTAAAAAGACTATGTCAACAAGGGTGCCCACATCCATGGATTTGGTCACCTGGTCATAGAAGGCGACCAGGTTGGTATGACAGGACCTGCCCTTAACAAACCTGTACTGGTTGCCCTTCAGCATAAAGTCCCCTGCTGGTCCCGCACAGATGTGGGACTTGAGAATTTTCTCAAATAGTATAAATTCTCTGAAGTTACAATACATGATCACCTACCTGTTCCCCAGTGTGTTGCAATGGAAAATAACTTAACAAAATTTGAAGATTTCTAAACTATTCACATCATCCATTTCACTAAAACATCTATTTCAGTTTATCTAAAATGATAGCTTCAGTACTGACCATTCTAAATACCCTGACCTCAACATTTCTAATTAATATTAGTACTTTATTTGAAAATAAATCTGAACAGATTTTACAAAAAAAAGCTATACAAGCATCTGGGTGGCAGAGTTTTTAAGATTAATGATCTAAATTATATTCTTGCAAATCTCTATATTCTATGCTGCTCTGCTATGCTTTATGTTATGTGTAGGAAGCCACAAGTACCAACACTAAACAGCACTAAATCCTGTATAAATTATGTTGCAAGGTCCTATCTATTGTTATAAGTCATTCATAATGTTCAGATTTGCCAAATTGATTTAATTGTGCTCCATTATACAGAATAATAAAAAATCCTACAGATAAGGAAAGTATAATTTTAGTCAAATATGAGGAGTTGATTACATGTCTTGGCTGATAAGCTTCCAGGACAGCTTTATGGAGAATGTTGTAAGGATACCCAAAGCTATATATTACTTAAGAGACCATAAATGCATCTTACTGCGGACAGCACACCCAGCTATGAACAAGACGCAGCAGTTGGCATACTTGTTGCTGAATATTTCTACCATAGCAGAACAAATAATTGAAATCTGCAAGACCAACTAAAATCCAGTGGTCATGTTTTTCTTACAGGGTTTTTTTTTGTGGTTATACAGTCAATTTTGATACCTTTTCCGTTCCAACTGGGGAGTGTCCAATGTTGTCTGTTGGTTCATTGCTTTAATCCAGTAAATAAGCGCCTGAAAAACATATGCTACATGCTTCAGGGAGCAGACATCCAGAACTGGAAGAACATCTGAGTGCTCATCGTTGTGAGAACGCATTAAAGAAAGGGCATAGTTTAGGAAGTCTCCACGTGCTGACATCATTCCTTGACGGGCACTGAGCAAGGTAGCACGTCTATTGAAAACAAACAAACATCGATCTATAAACAGTGTTTAGATACTACAGTGCCAAATGCCTTAAAAATACTATGGTTAGACATATAAAATATGATTGCACAACATTCAATCTGTAATGCAAGATACTGTGATGATCACAGCATTGAACAGTGAAATATAAAAATTAAAACATACCATTTAAAAATATTTCAATTCAAGATTACTACAGATAATGTGAATGACTTCTCTTGTCCAAAAAAGAATTTCAAGCTCATCAAAGATCAGTCCGGTTAAGAAGCAGACAAAAGCATTTCCTAAGATGTAAATGTGAAGTCTTCTATGTCCAGGTTCCCACAATGTCACAGTAAATCAAGATTCTAGTGCCAAAATGAATAATGTATAGTAAACATGAACAGCTTTCATACCTTCTTCCCTCAAGTGTCCTTAAACTAGCTTCCTCACGTGCTGTCATCCTCTCCCTTCGGGTTGAGTTCTGGGAAGCATGGAGGGGATGGTTTGGATGTCCAGGGTCTCCAGCTGATGCCAGTGCAGAACCATAGCGCAGCTGAGCTTCAGTTGAGTCCATGATGCTAACCATCCAGTTCCAGGTGGGAATAAGCTTTTCTTCCACATAATTCTGAGGAAGCATGAGATCTATTAAAGTTACTGACACCAACAACAAATACTGAAAACAAAGGCAGATTAATGAAAGTATAAGATTCTGTTTATATTATTTATAGCTCATTCTGATTTATCACAAACACTTAAGTCACTGCTACCTACCAGGAATTCATGTCTACACAATGAGTCTTAGAGTAGATTACAAACATCCCAACAATGATACAATCCACTGTTTGCTGCCTCCCATCTACATGCCTACTCTAAAGAAGCTTGTAGCTTCCACAAACAATCAACCTACAGCCCACAGTTTTATCTGGCTCATACCAGAGGGGTCTTTGGCAGTACTGGGTGGCAGGAAATTTAGGCAGCGGGGAGATTCAGCTGTGGAGAGATTCGTCTGTGCCACAGCCAGGCAGAGGGCTTTGACTGCACTTCAACCAAGCAGCACAGAAAAGCAACAGTGGCATCCAGGTCCTCAGCAGCCAAAAAAATACTATCAGTTACGTGGCTTTTGTGACAGTAAAAATACTGGTTCTGAAGCTGCAGCTACAGATTGATTAATGGTTATGAGTCGACTTTGGCCCTACTCCCTACCGCCAGTACTCAATTACATGAGTCCACATGGTGGCAGGTAAAATTCTGGAAAAAAAAAATCTCTTAATTTTGCCTTCCCCCAATAAAGTGCAAGTCTTAGTTTGGGGCAGGAACTATGTGAGAAAATCTCACATACCTCATACCAGTATCTTCCCCCTAGTCTCCCTCTACTTTTGACTCCTTGGTCTGTCTTCAGCTCCTCCTACCCACTATCCTGCTATTCCTTACAGTTGCACTGTTCCCACTAACTGTCTTTTAATTTTTGTCCTAATCACATGGAGTACTTCTGAAAAAAGCCTCAGGACCATACACTACACACTGGTCTTTAACTGATCCTCTATCTTGCTTTAAAAAGTTCTTATCCTTCTCTATTCAATTCCTGTTCCTCTACTCCCCACGCTGTTTCTACTTTTAACTTGCTATTCAAACCTTCCTTCCGCTGCTTCCCCCTTAACAATTCCCAGGACTAAGCTAACTGTTTATGGCATGAACTTGCATTTAACCCATCAGTTTTGGGGCTTTTTTTAACCTCTTTCACCTTAAGCTCAGAGGTTGAAGGCCTCTTACCTATCATTTTTAAGCTCCTGAGCCATTCTTTGACTGAAACCCTCCATTCAACTTCTCCCACATATTCATGCTTTCAGACTTCAATCTTAATCTTGTATCAAGTTCAAACTGTTAATTTCTGTTCATTGCAAAATGTTCCAAATGACCTAAAATGCTTTTAGCAGAGTCTACTTCTATGAAATATGGAGAATTTCTTGCAAATGAGTTTAAGGAGTAATAAGTAGACTGCAAATACAAAGTGTGGGGGTTTTTTTGTTAAAAACAAAGACCATTTTCATATCAAAACCAACATTCATGTCTAAAATGTTCCATCTGTACCACACCTGCAAGTTCACTGCATCCTGGTAAGTCAGTTTCACTGCAGCTGGAATCTGGGAGTATACAAGATGATTGTATTTGGGGATCAGCCCCATCAAATCGGAGATTTGTCGGATTACAATGCTGTATGCCCTTGCTAAACTGCTTGCAGAAGTTAAATAGCTGCTTGCATTGCTAGCTTCAAGAGCTGCAGCTGCTGCTGCAGCACTTGTACTGATGGTACCACTCCGACGTAAGTTTGATGGATCAATATAAATCAAACCTGCTGAACTTGCTAAAGAAAGAGAGAAAAAGAGAACACACAATTATTGATTTTTTTACCAACTTCACCAATTGTTTTGTTCGACAGCAAGAAAGTTGCTCTAGACAGTACATTTTAACACTAGTATCTTCTTATAATTTCATAGTTGGCAGGGTCGGAAGGGAACTGAGCAGATCATCAAGTCTGACCCCCTGCCATGGGCAGGAAAGAATGCTGGGGTCAAACGACCCCGGCTAGGTGATTATTTAGCCTCCTTTTAAAGACCCCTAGGGTAGGAACAAGCACCACTTCCCTTGGTTCCAGATCCTAGCCGCACTGACTGTGAAGTAGTGTCTCCTGATGTCTTGCCTGAATCTACTCTCAGTCAACTTATGGCCATTATTCCTTGTTACTCCCAGTAGTGCTCAGGGGAACAGGGTCTCTCCCATTCCCTGCTAGTCCCCCTTGGCCAGTTTATAAACTGCAACCAGATCCCCTCTCAGCCTTCTCTTGTGGAGGCTGAACAGGTTCAGGTCCCATAGCCTGATCATGTGAGTGGTCCTCCTCTGGACCCTCTCCATGTTGTCCACATCCCTCCTGAAGTGCAGCGCCCAGAACTGGACGTAGTACTCCAACTGCAGCCTTACCAGTGTCGCATAGAGGGGGAGGATCACCTCCTTGGACCTGCTCATGATGCATCTGTGGATGCATGACAGGTTATGGCTATAACCTTCCTGACTGTGTCTCCACATAGGCAGCTCATGTTCATTCTGAAATCAATGACACCAAGATCCTTTTCTGCCTCTGTGCTGACTAGAAGGGAGTTCCCCAGCCTGTAGGTATGCTGCTGGTTCTTCCTCCCTAGGTGCAGTACTTTGCACTTGTCAGTAATGAATCCCATCCTGTTCTTATCCTCCCACCCCTGTAACTTGTCTAGATCTAGTTGCAGCCTGTCCCTCTCCTCCAGCATGCCCACTTCTCCCCACATCTTAGAGTCATCTGTGAATTTGAACAAGGTGCATTTCACCCCCTTGTCCAAGTCGCTGATGAAGACGTTGAATACTGCGGGCCTAAGGACTGAGCCCAGGGGGATCCCACTGCCCACATCCCTCCAGGCTGAAAAAAGACCCATCCACCACCACTCTCTGGGTGCAGCCCTCCGGCCAATTTGTGACCCATCTGACTTGTGTAGGCATTGACACCACAGTCAACTAATTTTTTAATGAGAATGGGGTGAGAAACAGTGTCGAAGGCCTTCCTAAACTCCAGAAAGACTATGTCCACCACAAATAAGAATATTCTATTCCATGATCTTAACTAGTACAAATAAATCACTTTATGACTTCCTCTTAAGCAAAAATGAAGAAAGCACAAGGTAAATATTGTATTTCATTCTAAAAAAGAAACAGTGAAAACAAGGAGCAAAATGTAATTTAGCTAATGCTCATAACATTCATTTTGATCAAACTTGCCTGCTTGGGTGGACGTGCTGGATGGAGCAGTACTAGTGGTTCTCTGATTCTGGGTGTTTCGTACAGCCCACTGCATTGAACGGGGAGCCTGGGCAGCACCATTGGCATGGGAGCTATTTGTGGTTCTCTCTAGAGGCTCATCAAGCATGAAGGTCTCCTGTTCTATGTCATCACTTTGGCTACTACTGCTGTCTGAATCACTGGAATCATTTGACTGAGAGTCATCCTCAGAGAAAAATGCAGGAACACTGCTAGCACCTATGTACAAAAAAGTTTTTACAGTAACTAAGCAATAAACAATTAAGTCACAGTTGGGCTGCAGGAAACAGAATAAAGCATTTAAAATGTTCCTCCTAAAAATATCACTTACAGAATATTGTACAACTGCTCACATAACACAATTAACAAATGGCCCCCTACAATGCTAGTTTTATGAAGATAACTTTTAAGAAGTAACTGTCCGTCGCCTCAACTCTAATGTATAAGGTTTATGCTCCAAAAAGGCAGATAAAAAACACTTGCAAAAATCCTTAAAATGATCCACTAAGTTTTGTAAATGCAATGTCCAGGTTACATAGTGAAAAGAAATATTGTAAATTGAGATTAACATTCCTAGATATTTACAAACTAACCCAAGCAGCAATTCCTAAGCAATCAAATCATATGAAAAGGATACTAGTGTAAGAGCCTCTCTCTCAAAAAGGAGGACTGCATGGTAGCTTACCTCTGTAGATAAAGGAAGAAAAAGAGTGGGACAGTCTTGCAAGAAGAGGAAAAATCATTTAGTTTGTTGCATATCTGAGTTTTCTTCTTCCTCCTCATTAGAAACTGGCAATAGCGGGTGCTGGGAAATACCTTAATCTCTCTCAAGATCAGTTCCAAGAGCAATAGAGGACAAAGAATGGACAGCATGTGGGTCTTCAAAGATTACCTGTCAAATTCTGGGATGGGTAGTCTGTCCTGTCCTTGTTTAAACCTGTATTTATTCACTTAGAAATACTCTTTTATCACTTGAATCCTGGTATCTTAGTTTAAACAACTAAGAAAAGAATAATAATATGAGTTAGGAAGAAATGGTTCACCTGCTTCTGATCCAGCAGTGGCTGCAGTGACAACACTTCTACGTCCACTAGCATTGTCTTGGTTGCTGTGGTTACTTTCACTGTCACTTTCTGTTTCAGCTGCTGCTAGCAGATCCAGCTCCATGTCACTGCCTAAAAAAAAAAAATACAACCCCCAAACAAAAAAATATTAAACCAACTTATGCTTAAAAAATTTAAGTACACATGAAAGCACACTGCATGGCATTTAGAGTTACAACAGTTTTTGTGTTTTGTTTTGTTTTTTTTAATGGGGGAGGGGAAGAGAGGGTAATCACTAAGCATCTTACCATCATCTTGCTTCCATAAATCCTTGGTAAATGGCAGAAAAACCATTAACCAAGTGTTAAGAACTCCACTCAAACCAGAAGATTCCACAATTAAAGCTAAACTCAGCCTTTACTCCCCGTACATGGCTTAAAATAGTCCATTTACAAGACCACATTGTCTTGGGTAATAAAATGGGCACACTGAATATACCAGGAACATGCAAAACCCTCAGGTTATAGACTAGGGGTCAGCAACATTTTTAGCCAGAATGCTAAACATACCCCAACCTCAACCCACACGCCGACCTGGCACGCCACAGGCAGACAACAAGGGAGCCACAAGGGGCTGATCCTCAATGCTGGCAGTGGAAGCATGGGCGCCTATAGGCGGATGTGGGGGTAGGGCTAAGGTTGCACTGCCCAGGCCCCTTCCCTGCCCCACACCCTAGGCACCCACGCATCCAAGGCAGCCACAGAGCACAGGCTGCTCGCAACAGGCAGGCTGTAAATAGCTGCACATAGCTGCACTGGAGTCCAGAGACCTGGTCTGGCTCCCTAGCTGGTGGCAGTTGCACACGTGCCTTGGGGTTCATAGCAGGGAAGGGGCTGAGACAAATGTGCAGCCACTGTCACCAATGAGCTGGCGGGGGCTCCAGAGACCTCCCTGAGGTGGCCTGCAACTTCCCAGTCACCTGCCACAACTAGCTTGGGCTCTAGGCAGGCCCCTGCTGTCCACCATGGAGCCAGGGTTGCTCACAGAAGGCAAGGTGGAGGCTGAAAACAGCTGCACTGAGGTCTGCAGAGCCCTGGCCTGGCTTCATTGTTGGCAGTGGGCAGGCACATGTGCACTTCTAGGCAAACAGCAGGGGAGGGGCCAGGGTCACACTGCCCTTATGGCACACATGCAGCTGCCATGAAGCCCACATGGAGATCCAGACCCCAGTGCAACTGTTTGCAGCCTCTCAGCTGTGCCTACTGCAAGCAGCTTGGATTCCATGCCCAGCAGCAGCTGCCCAGAGCCTGGTTGGCTGAGGCATGCCGAGCAAATTGGCCTGGCGTGCCATGCTTTGGCACACATGCTCTAGGGGTTGCCGACTGCTGTACAGACAAAAGTAGTACATCATGTTGATGTCAAATGATACCTATACAAGCAGCTGTGATACAACTATTATTTCTGCATGCTTCTGTAGAGATAAGCGTAGCAAAACTGCTGCAACTTTAACCCTGTTTCAAAAAGTTAGTTACAGTGATTTCACTAATTTGTATGCATACACAAGTTAGAATCACAGAATCTTGGGAAACAATGGTTGGAAAAAACTCAGGAGGTCATCTGGTCCAACCCCCTCTTCAAAGCAGGATCATCCCCAACTATACCAATCCAGCCAAGGTTTTGTCTAGCCAGGTCTTTAAAACCTCCTAGGATGGAGATTCCACATCCTCTCTGGGTAGCCTGCTCCAGTGCTTTACTTCCCTCCTAGTAAAGGAAGTTTTTCCTAATATCTAACCTAAACTTCCCATGTTACAGCTTGAAATCATTGCTCCTTGTTATTCGTCACCATTGAAAATAACCTAGCTCCATCCACTTTGTAACCATCCTTCAGACTTTAACAGACTATTATTAAATCCCTCCCTCTGTTTTTCTCCAGACTAAATAAGTCCCTCAGGCTCTCCTCATAAGTTGTTCCCCAGCCCCCTACCCCTTTTCACTGCCCTCTGCTGGACTCTGTCTATATCTTTTCTATTGTGGGGGAAAGGGGGTGGGCAACACTAGACACAGTATTCCAGATGTGACCTCAGCAGTGCTAAGTATAATCACTTCCCTCAATCTACTGGTAACAGTCCTAGTAATGCATCCTACTACGCCAGTAGCCTTCTTTGCAACAAGGGCACACTGTTGACTCATATACAGCTTACAGTCCACCGTAACCTCCAGGGCCTTTTCTATAGAGCTGCTGCTTAGCCAGTTGGTCCCCAACCTGTACCAGTACATGGAATCATTCAGTCCTAAGTGCAGGACTTTGTACTTGTCCTTATTGAATTGATGCACTCTCCCACGCATGAGCTTCCTCTCCCCTTTTGAAAGAGTTATAGGTACATTTGTCCATAGCCCTAGATAATTATATTCTGATAACAAAATCCATGTTGCCATTCAAATTTCAGTTTTGAAAGTGGTGGTTTTGGTTACTCCAAAATCTAGAGAAATCACAACCACAAATAAGGTTGATTCAATGGAAACACTAGAACAGCCCTACGTTCATAAACCTATCACGTCATGTTTGAATGGATCTTGAGTCCTTCTGGCCAGAATACTGTCCAATAGGGACAGGTGCAAAGCAATTCAGACACAGAGGAGGATCACCCACTGAATTTATGGAACCATTCATCCATGAAAAGTTCTTCCATAGCTCCCCACTGGTGTAGAAATCTAGTGTCAAGAGAACAGTGGCAATCAATACTGACACCACTTCCCCATCACCTAACTGCCAAGCCTACAGGCCAGATGACATGGCCCTGCAAGCAGGGCCAGGGCCCAATCCAGCACGCAGGCCTGGGTACTGCATGGCCCCATACACCAGATTGGACCCATGGACCAATCCATATTCCTCATCTGGCCCAAAGTTTGGGCACCACTGACCTGAAGCATGAAAGTTGAGATTCCTTCTAATTTTCTACCTGAAGCAACTGAAATGCTCACATTTTCCGTGTGTCTGTTCCTTTCACAAAACTTGCAAAACTGAAAGAAATATTACACTTTCCAACAGCAAGTGCTAGCGATAAATTATAGATTATGTCATATTTCCCTTAGATATTTTCTTGTTCTGTCTGATAGGAAAGTATAAGTGGGAATGCCTATGTTACCTGCTTTACACCATTCATTTATAATACCCTGTCATCTGTCTCTTCTAAACTGCAGATCTATTTTACACACTCACCTCTCACAAAGTTCCCACATCTGTAGCTATTACCCATCTCTGGACCATGAGAACCTATTTTATTTTTATTAAATTTTTGAGAGAAGTTCTGTTTACCTTAACAGAAGTATAGGTATGGGCGTTTTATTAATTTATGTAATTGAAATAAAGAATGTTAATGATAATAAAACAGTTGCATCACTCTTTATACAGCTGGACATTCCTGCTACCTCTGACTATCCTTGTTACTAGATTGTTGAATGAAACTTAAAAGGATCATACCATCTTCATCATGTTCATCATGCTGTCCTTCTGCTTCAGCATTCTCCTCTCCATGTTCTTCTTGTTCATCATGGTGGTCCTCTTCTCCAGCTACCCCCTCCACCACCTCAACCTGAAATGAACATTGTATTTTTATGATATGTCTTATTAGATTGCATTTAAGCCATCAAGGAAGGTGTAAACCAAGTACTGCTTGAAGGTAAGCTACCCGTTTTTCCCCCAGAGTTTAGTTTGACAATGCTGTTTCTTAAAATAGCATCTATGTAAAATTAACCTGCACTTTTAGAAGTAAAGCTCAACAAGGAGGATTTTTTTTTTTTAGTGCTGTGTTATGACAGCTCATTTTATGGCCTCAAAATTAAGTGCCCTAGAAAAGTCTAGGCCTCCAAATAGATTCTAATGTCCAAGAAAATCTAATATTGAAAGCAAAATTTGACCATAAATACCAGGAGTAACCAATTCTTTCTGAATTTACAGAATCTTGATCATCTACCTGGTAGATTCTGCAAGGGAATGTGTCAAGATTAACATCTCTAGTAGTAAAGCTACACATTGGGTGCATCTACACATACTTTACTACAGTTGACTAAACAGCTCTGAAGTAAAGTAACCATCATGTACACATGCACTGGTATTAGGGCATACTAAATTAGCCAACTCTGCCATAAGATAGTACTGCTGGGATCCCCAACAATATTATCTTATCTTACTGCAGAGTCATTTACTCTGCTGAAATGCAAATATAGATGGTGCAGGGGGTGGCTGGCACATGAGGCTGCTAAAGTATAAGGGCTGACTGGTGTCACACCCTGCACTTCAGCACCTTCATGCACTAGCCAACCCCTCTGCCCACTGATGCTGCCAGCCAGAGCCCAGGGCTGATCCTCGCTTGAGCCTGCTGTCAGCGCAGGGCTGCTACACCCTGACTCAAAGTCCTAGGCACATGTGTAGACGCTGTGTCTGGGAGCAGTTGACTCTAGCTGAAACAGCTGGGGAGTTAATTACTGAGCATTAATTTCATGTGTAGGTACACCCACTAAGACTGTACAACACCTTATCACTCAATATGTAAACATTTTGGTACTGCAGCACACAAAGGACTGAATGTTGTTTAATAATGTTCTGAATCTTGTTATGATTTTGCAAATTGCAAGACATTAGATATACCATAAATATGTGTACAAACATGTCGATCCATTCCCATTTATATGTCCAGGATGAACTCCACTGTAATCATTTCAGGTGCTACTGTGTGGTAGGGTTTTGTTACAATGTAACATTTGCAGCCTATGGAACTCACATGCAACATTCTTATGCTGGATTACAGTAAAAGCCCTGTCATCCAGCATTTTCCTACCGGCATTTCTATTAACCAGAATTTCTGGCTGGCTGGCCAAACACAGGGTGAGGGGAGAAGGAGAACATTGACACCTCACGTGGCAGCCACCACTGCTACCCACCACCCTGCACTGCTACCACTCCACATGTGGCTACCACCACCACCCTCTTCCCCTCCCCCTAAAATCCCCCCCTTTGTTCTGTATCCAGCCGGAAACCCCTGTGCCTCAGGTAATCAGTATTTTTAGATTACCATTACCCCCCATTCCTACTCATACCAGAAAACAGGCTTTTACTGTACCATGTGAACATCTTAAAAAATTCGGGCACTAAATGCATGCCTCAGAGATGTATGTGGTGCTATATTTCATTTAACATCAAAATGCATGTTATGTATCAAATTGAAAAAGGATAAGAAAATAACCTCTTCCACATCTGCTGATACAATATCATCTTGCTCTTCATCTCTGCCGCGAACTGGCTGTGACTGGCTGATCCGTCTCTGTTGAGGGTTTCTAATAATGTAGGACGATTGAGACTGACTGGAGCTACAAAGAAAACAGAAACTGAAGTATGTACCAAAAAAAATTTACACAGTAAAATACCTTAACAAAACCATAGTAATTTACCCTTTTTGATCATAAAGCTAATGTAAACTTAGTGGACTTATTAACAATGGATGAACAAAATGAGTTCTTTAGATTTACTATCAATGTTGGACCAGCATTTCCAACCCTTCCATTTCAGATGAGAAAACTATTTTCAAAATTACACTTGTTATCAAGACAGTTCTCACTCAACAAAATGTTCACCTTTCAACAAATGCATTTATAAGAAACCCCACAAGAATTAACCAGTGTGAACATCTGTGTAATAGGAAGTGAAGAAGAAAATGATGGGCTCTTCAGGTTATGGCCTTTGACCACCCATCAGCATCGCTCCAATCTTGCTGGACATTCATGATTCTTACAAAGTGGACAAACATACATTTGTAAAGGTTCCAAGAGTGGGAAGAACACTAGCTCCAGATCATGCAGCAGCTACTATGTTGTGAACTGTTACACCTACACAAGCTAGGAATCATAGAAAAGTAGTAGAACTGCTCCAACTTTAACCCTGCTCCATCCAGACTTATCATAGAAGCATTATTCCAGGCTTGTGCACATGTATGCAACTGTTATAATGTAACAGCTACTACATACTGTTGTGCAGCAGATTCCCCTCTCCTTCTGAAATGGCTCCAAGCATGTTTGTCTATGCTTCTACTTGTTAAGCTTAAATGGGTGGCACCAAATCAAATAATTTTGCGACTGAGCTTCAACATCACTACTCCGCATTTGAACTTAAGCAGAAATCAAAATTGGCCCTTGACTTCAAGCTGTTTTCCCAACATGGTCAGATATTTGCTTTCTGGCATGCTGGGATTTCTAGCATCAGTGGAATTTTTAGACAACCGAAACCCAACTGCCCTCAGAAACTCCAATTTGGATATTTTTTGCATCCCAAAGATAGTATATTCTACACTTCACACACTGATAGCACCAAATGTTCAAGTTATGCTTTAATAATAGGCTGATTTTGTTGGCATGGATGCAACATTCTGTCCAGCTCTAAACTGGTAACTAAGTATTCTTAGTAACTAAGGAATCATATTCCACAGAATTTCATTTAAAATTCTAAGTCTCAGTATATATTATGGAGTTTATAAAAGAGTTCCATAAAGAAAGCTCCAAAACCCCACTTTGGCAAGCAATAAGAGAACAGATCGAGCAGTGAACTTTACCTGCTAGATTGATCAGAAGATGGTCTTGGTGGCAAAGGCTCCACAGAGAAGAGTTCTTCACTGCCTTGCATGGCATCTATACTAGTGCTAGCAAGAGTAAATGGTGCTGTAGGGCGTGCAATACCCATTCTGACTGGGATAATTAGGGATTCCGCTACATTACATAATTCCTCCACAGCATAGGGTAACAAAGCTTGGAATACACGTTTACATTTGCCAATCGGCTGTGGAATAAAGTTGCTAGGAAAAAAAAGGTGGAAAGAAAAAAAAGGTCAAACATGTCATTTCTAAAAAAGAAAAGAGATAAAAATCCAAAATGACTAATTAATTTGACAAACTAGAGAACACCGAGTATAACTAAAGGATAGTTTTCCTCACAAGACTTCATACAAGTGGCTTGTATGAAGTCAAAGTAAAAATTATAAATAAAGCAAAGCACACTACTGTTAACATAAAAACAATCAAGTTTTCATGGATGCAAATTTTAAACAAAAATCCAAGATTAAATATCAGGTTCCTTTTATGGAGTACAGCGAATTTCATACAAATTTATAAATTGTGCATGTCTCATGAAGTTTTGGTTCAGAATCATTTGTGATGTGGAAGTTTATGCTGTTGCTTGGAACAAGAATGCATCTACCATTAACATTTAAATCTGAAAAACTGCAAGAAACTGCCAATTGTGCTGAATTGTGCAACTATATTCTAAGCAAACGGGGATGAATATCAGCTATTTATCATGTAAAGCTGAACTGTAATTTAAATCTGGGTCTACAGAGATGAAAGGCTATTTACAGCATTTCTGAATCAACTCCTGCAAAAAAAATTTCAGTGCCCCTCTCCCTCCTCCCAATGAATGACCAACACACACACACAACATTCATTCATGTAGTGAATAAAAACAATTCTTACTTTTTCTTTTTGGATGAAGCCATTTCCACACTTAGAATGACAAACACTCTTGCCACAGAGCGAAGAAATCTCATTGTAACAGCAATAGCTTCTTCTCTGCGTCCTGGAGTATATTTATTTTGTAGTTCCTTTACCAGAGTACCCAGCAAAGTATCTAAAAGCTATGGAAACAGTAACATACTATAATGTATAACATAAATATTATGCTAAATTCTGGAAATTCTTAATAACTTTGTTTTCAATGGCTACATTAAAGATTCAAGAAAAGAGTAAAAGCACACTGAAGTAAAACGGGAAAGTCCAACACATTTATTTCAAGCTGAATCAAAAACTGTTTAAGCTTGTTTATATTGAGAAGATTTATCATTGGTAATAAAAAAGGAAACAGTGCTTACCAAAATATCTGCTGTACATTTAACAATAAGGCAATGTGTAAAACAATCCAGCCGAATTGTACCACTTTGCTGATTAAGGTACACTTGTTCTTCAGGCAAAAGATGACCTATCCTACTGCTTGCACTAAGACTTAGAAAAAACAAAAGAAAAGGAAACAAATTTTACATTAGTTCACTCAATGTGAACTAATAACTCAAAAATCATCACTTAAAAAAATGTAACAGACAATATTTGCAAATACACACGGGTCTTTATTCTCCTGCGAGCCAAACATGATCATAGATTTCAGTGCATTCCAGTCTTGTAAAACACGTTCCAATGCAAGCTGGGCAAATCGTGGAGGCTCTAAATCATGATCAGGCATATCGGAATCTAAGGAAAAAGGCAGACAGAAGTGATGGGTGCAAGAAGTAGTGAAATCCAGAAATGTTTCCATTCTTTTCGCCGAAAAGGCTCTCACCTTCAGGATTTGCAGTTTTACGATTACGATCTTCCCTGATTCTAGGTGGTCGGTACTGGCAGTGTTCTACAGTTTGCCTGGCAACTGTTTGTACTAAAAACAACAGAAGGTGCTCTCCCCTATAATAAAAAATAGATTAATGAGGAAAACTATGTTGCAGGCTGGTTTTTAAATTCCACTGACCTCCGCCACCTTCACTCCAAATACCAACTTGCCTGCTATTGGGCATGGTGACAAGGTTTGTGGTGGTAAGCAATCGGTAGAGTAGATCAAGACGAGCAGACTTCTGCCCTGCAATTAATGTTTTACACTTGCATTTTTCCCAGCAATCACAGTAAGCTGTTGGGGATGTTCGCTTGAGCCTGAAGCAAATGAAAGTGTTACACTTCTGCTCAGTAAAATTTTAAAAACAAGTTTCTGAAGAGGCTTATTAATGGTAGTAGATAATCAAAACCATAATTTCAAAATAAAAAAAATAGCATGTCTACAATACTTGAACTTCATTTTAGTGCTTTCCTGTTCTACTACTAATTTAGCAAAATACTTTCACTATATAAAGTTTAGCATTAAAAAAAAACAAAGAGCAAAGGAAACTCAGGACACGCACACTGTCCTAAACTCAAAAGTCCTTATTGAAATAAAATGACAAGAACTTAAAATGGAGAGACCATCTTTGGAGGTGTAAGTCGATTTTTAAAAAATCCTTATACACATGAAATCAATGTACCTTTAATGTGGCTACAGAATACCTGGTCTCTAATTTTAACTGATAGCAATCTTCAGCAGAAATATTTTTGGATATCTGCTTTGGTTTTGAATAGTTATCCATTTCTCTGGCCTGATTTTTTATTTTAAACAGGTAGCATATGTTAGATCTATCTGGATCCTTGAGATCAATGTTTCTTACCCTTTAAATTGCAAAGAAAAGCTCTAACTATAGCAAAGAATGCACTGTAGGATGCAATGCAGTCAGAACAAGCAGAAGCATAATGGTTCCTTTAGTGTAATACTGTATCAGGGCAAGGTAGCACCATACAGAATTACCCAATCTAGTTCTGTGTGCAACATCCACAACCAGAAGCAATACAGCCATGTGGGTGCAGGGGTGTGCCATAACTAGTTAGTGCTTGCTGCCTCTCAGCAAAAGCCGTTTCCCATTGTCAAAGGGGAGGAAGGAGGACCCAGGCAACTATAGGCCAGTCAGTCTCACCTCCATCCTTGGCAAAGTCTTTGAAAAAAATTATCAAGACTCAGGTCTGCGATAGCCTGGCAGGACAAATTATGCTGAGGGGAAACTGGCACAGGTTCGTAGCAGGTAGATCATGCCTCACTAATCTAGTCGCTTTTTATGACCAGGTTACAAAACACCTGGACGCAGGAGTAGGGGTTGACGTCGTTTATTTAGACTTCAGGAAGGCCTTCGATATGGTATCCCACACCATACTAGTGAACAAGTTAAGAGGCTGTGATTTGGATAACTACACGGTGCAGTGGGTGGCAAATTGGCTAGAGGGTTGTACCCAGAGAGTCATGGTGGATGGGTCAGTATTGATCTGGAAGGGTGTGGGCAGTGGGGTCCCACAGGGCTCGGTCCTTGGACCAATACTCCGTGTCTTCATCAGCGACTTGGACAAGGGAGCAAAGCATACTCTGTCCAAGTTTGCAGATGACACAAAGCTGTGGGGAGAAGTGGACACGCTGGAGGGCAGGGAACAACTACAAGCAGACCTGGACAGGCTGGACATATAGGCAGAAAACAACAGAATGCAATTCAATGAGGAGAAATGCGAAGTGCTGCACCTAGAGAGGAAAAATGTCCAGCATACTTACTGCCTAGGAAATGACCTGCTTGGTGGCATGGAAGTGGAAAGGGATCTTAGAGCCCTAGTGGACTCCAAGATGAACATAAGTTGGCAGTGTGACGAAGCCATCAGAAAAGCTAATGGCACTTTATCGTGCATCAGCAGATGCATGATGACTAGATCCAAAGAGGTGATACTTCCCCTCTATTGGGCGCTGGTCATATCGCAGTTGGAGTACTGCGTGCAATTTTGGGCATTGCACTTCAAGAGGGATGTGGATAACCTGGAGAGGGTCCAGAGAAGGATCACTCGTATTTAAGGTTAAGGGATTGCAAGCCAAGCCCTATGAGGAAAGACTAGGGCACCTGGACCTCTTCAGCCTCCGCAAGAGAAAGCTGCCTATAAAGTTCATCATGGGGGGGCACAGAAGAGAATTGGTGAGGTTTTACCCACCAAGGTGCCCCCGGGGGTTACAAGAAATAATGGCCACAAGCTAGCAGAGAGCAGGTTTAGACTGGACATTAGGAATAACTTCACAGTTAGAGTGGCCAAGGTCTGGAATGGGCTCCCAAGGGAGATAGTGCTCTCCCCTACCCTGGGGGTCTTCAAGAGGAGGTTAGATAGGCATCTAGCTGGGGTCATTTAAACCCAGCATGCTTTCCTCCCTATGCAGGGGTCAGACTCGATGATCTATTGAGGTCCCTTCCGACCCTAGTATTTATGACTCTATGAAAGCAGCACATTCAAAAGATCAGCATGCCATCTCAGCATGACACTACATGGAATGTTTGGGGATGGGAGGGTGATGGGATTCTTCCCTCTAGCTGTCCTTACAACACACCCGTGGAACCTCTATAGCCTGCCTGTTGAGAACTACCATTTTAAGAGTATTAGTTTATATCTGCACAAAGATCAAACATATGAGGCTGCCATGAAATACACCATTTATTTCCTATGTACAACTGTTCCTCCACAGAAGAATGGAAAGACAAAAACAAGACTACTTATATAGTGAGACAGGTTGATATTAAACTATTTAAAATGTTTTAGAAATGCAGGAAGTAGTTTAGTTATTTGAAAAAAAATCAGTGAAAAATTAACATTTGGGTATTTTGCAATGCTTTAAACAAGTCTATAACATACAACTATTAAGCATAAAGAGGAACTAATTAAGGCCTGTTTTACTTCATGAAACTGATTACAAGCAAGCACCTACTTGCAGTCGTGACCCTTGTGACAAACCCTTGCACACTCCGTGCAACAGCAAAGTGATTCCAGCAAACCACATGTTCGGCATTCAAAAATATCCTAGAATGAAAAATATACACTTTATAGAAGTGTTAGAGGAAAATTATGCATGGTACAAGTGAAGATTTATTAGCAATGATGATTTAGTATACACTTCAAAATAATAGGTATATTATAGTTCCTTATATATTTTTCCATATAATAAGTAAATTATTAAACTTACATGCCAAACTAAATGAGAACAAAATGGGACAATTCTCAGAAATATGTCAGATAAGACAAGAAAGCTACTAGTGAAGCTTCATCAAGTGAGGTCAACATAAAAGCAGATTTCCCATGCCCAAGTGGGCCTATTCATGCCCAAGTGGACCTAGTCATTAAAAAATTTGAAACACCTCCTTGAATCACAGTTTTAGCAGGTGAGATCTATTCATCCCACCTAAAAAGATGCCGTTTTTAGAATGTGAAATTGTCACTAGTCACTACTTCTCAAAAAAATAAAGAATACTATGCACAAACAAAATCCTTGTCCAAACTGGTCAAGATGACAGAACTGTATTCACAAAAAAGGTTTGATCAGAATAGCTATTCTTTATATTTTACTTGTTGAGAAGAAACGGATAGGACAGACAACAGCATAACTCAAATGGTTAAAATAAATCAACTGACTGAGCCCATCAGCACACAGATAAGGTTAGCAGTACTCTATGTCACTACACACAAAGTATAACTAGATGGTAGATAGTTAATGGGAATGTGTTCCAGCTTTATAAAACACAACTTACTTGATTAATGTGCTCTGCACCAGTCCATGTAAAGCTGCAGGTATCATTACAGCACAGAACATATAATGGGGAATCATCTGGATTTGTGCCAGATGGGCAAACCATTCCCATAAACACATCATCCTCTTTCTCATTTGAAGTTACTTCAGCTAAAAATTGTTTAAAAAAAATAAACCTTCATTAAAATTCTTGCCACAGTCAAACCTTTATGGAGATAATATGAATCATAAAATGCTTTTAGAAGGCTTCCCCCTCCCTCCAATCTTACTAGAGGTCTTTCTGTAGCAAAGATGAGAAGTTGGTTCTAGCTTCAAAATGCCATCCTAGCCAATTTATTTTGAAGGATTAAAAAATAACCACTATGTACAAAATAATCTTTCAAGGAAAACGTTCCAAAATTAACTTCATGTAACCTGTCACTTCACATAGTTATGACGTGCCTGCTTAAATTTCCCCTGCCGGCACACTGTATTGGCAGGAGGGGAGGCACACTAACAAGGGCACATGGGATGTGTAGCACCCCCGCGGGCTTAGAAGTTGGACAGGTCTGCTTTAACATACAGGAGAACTGTGAATGTTAATGATTTAGCACTTTGACAGCATTTTTAATATTAATTTATTTCTGTCTGTAAAATATTAAGATTCTCAGAAGAGGGACTGTAAAGGAAGTCAAAACAGTACTGTAATCCAAATGCGTAACAGTAACACTGTCATAACATACCACAAACTGGCACAGCTTCTCAAGTAGTAACACTTTCCACAGCCTACAGTAATATGCACTGCATTTTGAGAGTATGAGTTCAAAACTATCATTCACTCAAACATATGCAATTTCATACAAAATAACATGCATTAGTTATGAATTCAATTACTATATATGCACACATGCCAAACCAAAATTAAAAAGACAACCTACTATGGCAAGTACAGTAAGCTAATTTACCTTTAGCAATTTTCTGTGCAGTTTCTAAAATGGTAATTGCAGCAGGGTATGCTCTGCCACTAACTGCAGACATAAATGGTGTCATGCCTCTTGCATCCCTAGGAAACAAATTAACAAACATGTCTAAAAGCTGAACTTTTTTTTATCGTCATTACAAGTAAAGAAAGCTACAAGATATGCCAGCCTTGAATTTGCACATACAGCAATCAATCAGGATAAAAACAGCTGCTGAAAGGATTGCGCACAGTCCATGGTCAACATACACTGGTATGGAATTAGCAGCAAAAATGTGTTCTTGAATAACAAGCCAACACTAAAAGAATTATACATCACGTTAAGATAGCAAAGAAACACACTGGGTACCCGCTGATAATTTTCTAATTAACCATAGATTATATTCACACCTTTGTCAGAATAGTTACCTCAGCTGGAGAGTAGGGCTTTTCTATCCTAGTATTTCATTATTTCTTTTTTCAAGCTGAATTTAAATGCCTGATCCATTCAAAATGCTGTGCAGCATATTAATGCACACATCTATTCGTCAAAGGGCAATGTGCCTGTAATACATTCCCAATTTCATGTTTACAAACACACCTGTTTGCCTTTTTTTTTTTTTTTTTTTTTTTAAGTTGTTCATCAATAGGAGCATAGTGTAATTTACCAATCCTGTTACCTGGGAAAATTTAATTAATTTCAGAGTCGTCTGCAAAGATGAATTCATGTCCATTTAATCTTTTTGTTAGAATGAGTTTCTGGGACTTGCATCTTTGTCCTACTGCACCCTCACCAATACAGTATTATCACAACGTACGTGCCAATACAAGATTAAGTTCTTGCAGAACACTGGTGATCAGGAATATTTTGAGTTTAAAAAACCAGATTTCCATGGTTGCATCCATTATTTGACAGCCGTGGCCTGAACAGAGAAGTGAGCATACTGCTGCACTGATATATTATGAATATTCGTAAGACAAACTGTCTTCCAACTACACTCTGGTCATAATTATATATCTAAGTAATTACTATCCTAGTTCTGCTACCTTACACACAGAGGGAAACAAGTTATACTCTAATAAGTTATTTGCAGTAAGTCTATTTCACTGTGAAATCTACTAAATATACATTCATATTTCTACACGAAAATGTTTGCCTACACACTGAAAACAGTTTAATAATGATGGTTAAGAAGTTTCAGCTGATGTATTGTCTCGTCTTCAGGTAAGAAATATGGCAATTAATTTTAAAATGCTTACTTGGCTGACAGTAGTTCTCGAAGATATGGTTGTAGCACCACACTATCACATAACAATTTCAGTATAAAATGAGCATTTGCTTTCCGATCCTTAGATTCCACCACAGATGGCTCAGTAGAAGGACCTGCGATTAGAATAACAGAGCACTAGAAACAGAATCCCCTAAATGGGTCATTTACTGCAAGTACTTTCATCAAAAAGAGCACTGTACTAATGGTATGATTAATCAGCAACTTTACTATGATGCATATACCAATTTCAACAATATACTATGTATGTCACTAAATTTCAGAATGTGAAACTGTGACCTAAATTAGAAACAGTAATTTCTTATTGTCCTGTTAGAGTACCTTTTCACCTGTACATCATGTGCAGGCAAGCAGAAGATTTTACATGAAGTCTTCCGTCAACTCTGCTTTACGTGAAGTCACAAATATATAGTTCAAATGAACTGGTAAAATGCAACTTCAAGTCCCTCTTCATTTAAAGGAATCTTCATATACAAAAGACCTACCAGCTTTTGTTTGTGTTGACTGTTTTCCTTCTAAAGTATATACAGAGAAATAACATGCTCTCACCTGGTATGGTAGAGGTGCTAGGTCCTTGGCCAGTGCCAGTCGCTGCTGTGGTAAGAGATCCCACAGCGGGGGCCAGGATAAAATCAATGTCACCATCTTTCAGTAAACAGAACAGCAGGATGTACATCAATATATAAAAATATCCTTAACATGTTCTTTTTGCAGTGCTTAGCTACATCACACATTTTGCTTCTAGCAAAAGGTCATGTCATTAGACAGCCATCAATTTAGCCAACATTACAGCAAATACTTGTAGGAAGTTCGGCAACAGCATTTTAAAAGAAAAATGTTTGTTTATTTTATTCCAATTAATAAAAGTGGGTTTAAATCCTAAATCTTTGCTCTCATTAAAAAAAAAAAAAACACTTCTGACTACTAACGCTACATTTCTATAGCATTTACCGACTATACATGCATTTTGCACGTATTTAAATTGAGCCGTAAAAGTCACCGATTTCTCTCCCTCATATTTTTCTATTAAGTTCTACACTGGCATCAACTAATGCATTAGTAATCTTACCAGGATCCATTGCAGGAGGATCAGGAACCCAACTGGGTGGAGCTATGGGTGGAGAAACTGGGTCTTGGTGATCACTAGATGAAGCACCAGCTTCATGTCTACCCAATCCAGCTGCTCGCAAGGATCTTCTCATCATTTCTCTCAATCTCAAACTGGACAAACATTAAACAAATTCCATCCCACGTTCATTTAAAAAAAAAAAAAATACACTTAAGCAAACATTTAGAGTTAAAGGCAACTTCATTTTTTTTTTATTCCTATGATTTTCTTTGGCACAAAGAAGGAAGTCAAACAGTAATTTTTAATTCCTTCCTACCATTTTATTGTAATAGAACATATTTTAGCTTTTCATATTTTGGTATAGCATTCTTATGAAGTCTTGATCCTGCAAGTGGAGCAGTTTATAAAATAAGGCTTGCTGGTAGGAGAGGGCAGGGAAATAGGCTAAACAATCAGGCTTTTTACCTCACTAGAAAGACATGAGGAGAGTCTAATGAAAGATTAGGGAGAAAGGTATGAAGAAGCATGAACCCACAGGATATTTCTGAACAATGGAATTCAAATAATTATTAAAACCTGCATCAACACAGCTGAATCTGGGAGCTGGGGAGGCTATGGGGACAGAAGAACGTAATACAGGGATGTGGTACACGCCTAAGGGAATTGGTATGAACCCAACTCCTGTTAGGGGTCCCAGCTGAATTTTCTAGAGAAGGTGGGAGGAGGGCTTAACCCTTACTTCTCCTGAATCAAAACAGTTGACTGGACTGAGAAGTGCAGCTCATGGATGACAAAGAACCAGCTTCAAGTTCATTTCTGCTTTGACCAACAAGCTAGAATACTAAAATAGTATAAACTCTCCAATCAGCACTGGACAACCCAATATCATAAAAGGTAGACACTTGTTCTGTCCTAGACATCTATCAAAATCAATACTAATTCAGAGAGAATGGCAAAGAGGCACTTATTTTGATGCTATCAGATATCTTGGAAGTTTATCAAGTTCTTTATCATCCTCTAAAGTGCTAGATCACAGGAATACTATCTTGATGCCATTTATTTCCTGTCCATAAGAGCAGTGATAAGCTTCGAATAAAGAAAACTCCAAGTTCTTTCAGAATGCATCACTATAACAGATTTATTAGCAACAGCAGTCTCGGTCTTAGGCAATTTAAGACAAATAAAAACATGCCCACTGTCTATCCTGGTAAGTTGCCCAAAACGTAAATCAAAACAAAATCTTCTATAGTTCTGTAACACTTTATGCCTGGACTCTTATTGAACTTTACAAACAAATTAACTAATGGCTTTGAACCTTCTCACAAGGTAGTCCCATTTTGCAACCGAGGAAGCTGAGGGACAAACATTAATACACAATGCTAAATGAGCGAAGCATATAAAAGGTAGAGTAATGCATCTTAAAACCAGTTTACCTTCTGCTGCTTGATGATCCTGCCCGATTTCCTGGACCATTACTTGATACTACTGAAATTGCATTTGCAATAGCCTCAACAGCAGAAAGCCTTTCAGCAAACGTGTTCCTTTCAGAGCGTTCTGCTTCTGAAAACATTAAGAAAATATTTGGTGCCAAAATTTTATCTGAGTTATAAGAAAGGAATAAAAATAGGGAATTTCATTAAGACAAAAAGATTACTATAATTTTCTTTTTCACTACATTTGAAGGGATACTACCAGGAAGATTAGATGCAAATTTTCTCTTTAAAGTCTGAACTGTAATTCTCCCATGACTCAACCAAACCCCAAATTTGGAGAGGGAATTCAAGAGAGAAACTTTAATTCCAGGGCAATCATAAAAGTATCTAGCAGACCTTAACCTTCACAGTAGGATCTGCAGCAACAAGGGCCTTGGTGAAAAGTAGGGCAGTAACTTTAAGTGATTTGGCATATACATCTGCTCATTTTTCTGTGCAATTCATTTATAAACAGCATTACTGAAACAAGATTTTAGAACAACAAGGTATGACAAAGATACAAAACTAGGGGCTGAGGATGCAGATTTGTAGCCTTGTTGGTGTAAGGACATAGGCAGACACAGTTCTTTGGGTGAATCTGATATCTTTTATTAGATCAACTTAAGTAGTTAGGGAAAAATTCCAATTTGAGACTGAGGATAACATTAGAACAAAACAATCAGCAGTGTCTTGGCATCACAAAGTGCGGGCTTCTTCACCTAATCTGAGAGAGCTGAAAATGCTTTAAGCCTTTTTTTTCCCCAGGGGAGGAAGGGGCAGGGGCAGATTTCACAATGTGCTATACATCCCCTTTCTTCTTTCAATATGGCATTTGTCACTTCTGTGTCTTGCCAGCGTGTGAAGACGAGAGCAATACCCAGATGGGGGGTGCTTGGCTGAAACTCAATTTGAACAAAATTATTTACTAGCAGAGTTTTAGCACTGAGAACTGACAAAACTGGCTTCAGCTATAATTTGAGGGTGCTGGTCAACAGTTACAGTGGCTTGAATCCTTGGGATCTTAGTGGACATCACTAACAGAAGTAATATGTTTTTCATCTTTGCTTAACCTTGAGGTTCTACTAGTACCTCAGGACAGACTTTTCCCACAATCACTCCATAATGGACCAGTGCAACAAGCCTTAGCAGTCACCCGGAAGCTTCAGTGCTGTCAAAGCTGTAGATCAGCAGGAGCACATTACACCTGCACTCTTTCTTTCAAGTGCATTTCAAGCCATCACACTACACATTTTTAAGACTCAGTTAATCCAAAGAACCATTTGTCAATTCATACTCAAATCACAGTCGTCGTGATAGGCAGAGATGACCCTGTTTCTTTGAATGCACTTACAGCATTAATGCATCCAAAATTGATTAAATGCAGCCAACACTGAACATGACTATAACACATGAACCATACTAGAAAAAATATACTTATGGCAACCTACCACAAGGATAGATTAGTGTAGCCCACTGAGAATTGAGAATTATGGCAGTGCCCACTGTGCGCAATCCCTTTAGTGTTGACACTTTTTCAAGTCATGGTAAACTATTACACTGACTACAGTTCCTCCTCACATGCACAGCTGAGTTGCACCTCTTCTATTTCCAATGATTCCCGTTTCTTCAGCAGCCTTAAATATGTGGCAAGCATCACCAAACTGGGCCCCAAACAGTTCACCCAGAATCCCTCTGTCTCCCCCTCTCTCAGCCTGTGTAGCTCAGATTAGTGTGATCCAGCTGTCCACAAGGTGGAACCTGACTAGGTCTGTTGTGTCTCGCCTGCATATACACTTTTAGAGCATCCCAGGACTCATGATAAGAACAACTAGTTCCTGTCATGAGTGGAGGAGGCTAATTACCACAATATACCACATGGATCCTTAGTGGGGGGCAGGTATCTGGAATACACGTACATACGGAGCTGTTCGGTCATCATGGCTTGAAAACATTTGACTCTGCTGGGGCACAGCCCAATGAACAATACACTAAATCATGAGCCTTTTGGCTTTGGACTAATATTACACAGTTTGCGCTACAGATAAGTAGGTACAAAAGTGCTGTTTAAAGGTGTGTTTATGCAATACATGTGCTACAACTTGCAACAATTTCAAAATAGTCCATCCAGAATTGATGCAGTTTACCTAAGTCTATGGGTACCTGTAACAATTTGCCTATATGTAAATTACTAGATGCATTTATTTCAAGGTCATTGTTTTCAAGTTTGCTCCTCACGTTTAGGAAGAGAAGGGTCTGATAGTAATGGGGGAGGGGGCGGGGGGGAGGGACTGCAGGGGAAGAAGTTGGAGGTGGGGGGCAAGGGGGCTCAGAGGGCAAAAGGCTCTCTTATCCCCCCGATTAAATTTTCCCTAATGTAGCAGTGGGAAGGGAGCAAATTCAAGGCAAGCTTCCAATAATTAGATTCTATATCTGGAAAATTATAATTTTTCCATATAGAGTCTAATTATTGGGGGGTTGTCTCATATTCAGGGTCATTTTATATTTGAATAAATATGGTAGGTCTCAATACCAGATAAACAACTCTTGACAGGAAATGGTTGCAGAGTATATTCCCCACATACTAGAAAAAAATGAAAGTTTACATTTTTAAATAGTGCCAGATTATTACTGTTATTTTGTCTTACATGTGTGTACTAATTATATCAATCTGAGATTAATATTATTGATTGTCTGAATCCCACAAAAGGTGGTTCTCTACTGGCCATATAGATATAAAAATCAGGAAGATAACTAAAGAGGAAGCAGCTTACTAAAGAGCAGCAGCTGACCAGTAGCCCCTCAAACTTTTGAGGTTCAAACTCAATGATGAATTGCTTGATTATGATACAGGTGGCTTACCATCAGTATCATGTGCGCGCCAGTTTCAGCAGAGATATTTTCATACTCCATTAGAAAATTCTTCATGCATTAGGGAAAGTTTGAACAAGACTTAACAATTTATTGTTTCCTATCAAAAATGATCCTTTCAATGACAACATTTGTTTGCATTTCAACATTTCCAAGAAAGGGTTTGCATTTTAAAAAACAACAACATTAAGATAACTAAACACCCTGAAAATGAGCCTGTTAACTTTTGGCGTTTCCATCCAGACATGGAGAACAATATTTCCTCAACTGCTTTTTAAAACAATCCTACTTTCCTATAAAATAAATATATGTTAAAAGGCTCAGAAAACAGGCATCAGGAGAAACTACTTCAGTTCAGTTCTCACTGAATGTTTTTTGATGAATCAGAATGATTCAGCAAAAGTACATTAATATACAGGCTAAAATATTCAAAGTTGAGTCATTTATGAGTTTATTATTAAAGCAGATTTGATTCAAAGCATAGACTACCATATCACATGTTTTATATTTTCCAAGTTAAACGTTTTTCAGAAGCATTTTCAGGTTGAGGAAATTCAAGTACTGATACCACCTATATATAGTGCTATTTATCCTTTTATTATAGGTCACGCAGGTAAGACGACTTGCATGTAAGAATGTCTGACTTGTTATTATCAGAACTCATTTTCAATAGATTAAAAAAACTTTTCAAAATTAAAATCATTAAGACTAAAAGTAGATTAGCAAAAAGACTCAGAGAGAAGCCAATGGATGGGAGGACAGTAACTGCTTGAATACACCCCTACCAATACCTAAAATGTACCCATTATTCTGGAGTCATTCTTTCACTGTCTAGTAAATACCACCACCACCTTCTAGAGGCAGGTCCACATAAGATAATAGCCTTTTGCTGTTATCAGCAACTTGTAGCTCCTGGGATGGAAGACTATTGATTAAATCTAAAGATCTCAAAAAAGATCCCTACTTATGACCTATACTGTAAGGAAGCAAGTGGCTTTCAGTAAGATTTCATACGATGGACAATTTTTCAATTCAAAATATTTTTTTAAATCCTTGGAAAATGACATCTAAATCAAACAAACTACATTAAAAGAACCTCAAGGTTGCAAAGACAAGCACTCAAATTAGGAAAAGCCAGGTTAAGATTGCCTGTGCACCCTTATTTCATCTGCCCTGTGTGTACATATTAGGATGTCATCTTTTAAGACGCCATCTTTAAACACACAGCATTTCAGAAAGACCCCTGTTTCTCAAACAGTGCACAGGACACACGATAAAGTCCTTATTCATTACTAAAGCATGATAAACAAGGGGTTGCTTGTAGGAGAACCTCAGTTGTTGCAGAAGTTGGAAAGTATACTGAGACAGGAGCCGGGGGGGGGGGGTGGAGGGGGGAACAGGACACGACAAATGTCTTTTAGTTAGCACAACCGATTGCTGCTCCAAAACTGGATTCTATTTCTGCCACATGTGAAGCAAACAGTTCAGCAGAACACCACATTTTTCATAAGTGGCAACTGTATTAGTTATTCTCTGAGACCCTGATTACAGACACTAGGGGTCTGACCTGTAGAAGTGCTAAGTGCTCAGAGCTACCACCAAGGTTAATGAGAACTGAGTTTTGTACATAGAAGTCTGGTAAACTGTCAAGTACTCCAAAAAAAAGTCAGGCCCCATGCTTCCCATATTGAACACCTAAAATTAGCCAACATGTTAAGATTTAATCTATTCCTCTGATCCCCATATGTAAAATGGGAATAAATACTGCTCCCTCACACCACAAGGGTATTGTGGAGGGTTTTTTTTTTTTTAAAACGTTTTAAAGAACCAAAAGATAATGACAGCACCACAGAGAAGCCCTCGAGGGGATTAATAATTCTTTTATTCAGTGCAGGGTTTGGATGGTGTGCAGTAAATAAGGAATGGGGCCACACACTGAATGAGGAGGAGAAAAAGAAATATTGAATAGCTACCCATTCGGTGAGCACCGTCCATCTTGTGCACTGAATGAGGTAGTCCTGTGGAAAAAATAGTATGATTGTGTAATTACAGTCTGTTTTATAATGAATACATATGCATAATGCACGGATTATCTTAATTCTGGCATTTCCTAACTTTTGAGTGCTTGACTTTACAGATTTACATTCTTTTAACAGATTTTTGATGTAGTAATATTTAAGCAGCTATAAAGTATGTTAATATCTTGACTCAACAGAAAGCCCTGTGTTCATAGTTTTAGTAAGTCACATAAGAACACATTTTTCAAAAGACACCAAACGCAACTCTGTTAATGTTCAGTGGTATTTGATAACCTTGAAAAAGAAAGTTTAAATTATGCTGTTTGCATAAAAAGACCAAACAAGAAGTGATGTAAAAGCCAATGCACTTCCTCTCCTTTGTAAAAAAAAATTTAGTTATGTAACTGAAGTTTGGCTTCTAAAAACAGTATTTGGACAATTAATGAAAACTAAGCTACCACAAACATCTCTATGATGCTAAGGGAAAGTACATCTACTCAGCCTCACCGATAAGTAAAGGCCACTTAATCTTAGGTGCAGATTAGGCACCTATGTTCCAAGATTTTGATCTGTATTCTCAGTACTTTTGACACTGCATGAAAGGGAGTTCTCAAAATGATTCTCATGATACTGTTTGTTGAGCTCACCCTCTTCCTCTTTAGTCTCTTTGTTACTTGTTGGGAAGCACACAGATACACAGGCATGCAGAATGTTACGATTTCCATCACATCTGTGGCTGAGGAATGTCTGTAGCATTTGCGGATTCTGATCCAAGACAACCGCTTGCTCAAGATTCATCAGGTATTGCCTGCAGGCCTCATAGTCGCATCGGAGAATATGCTGCATTAGGGTTTGTTTCTGTGCTCAGGAAAATACAGACAGGTGTTAATAAAATGACAAAAATATCAGACACAAGCACTTGCAGAATGAAACTGCAGATAAACTTAAAAAGTGGTTCATTAATAACCAACACAGGAAATGCCAAAGGCAAACATATCAGAACTGCCTCATATTATGAGCTCATTTATCTATTTTAACTAAATAATAAAAGGAAATTCAAAAAGGACATGCTGAACTAAAAAAAAAAAAAAAAAAAAAAAAAAATCACACATCTATCAAACCCACAAGAGTTTGATACTTGGCATCATAGTTAACTACTGCAATGGCCAAGAGATATCATCTTTATCTCATGATTTTACATAACAGCAAAAAAGGAGAATTCAAGGACAGAGCAAGATATTTACTGGCTTTTACAGAGCTCTCTCTTAACAGCTAAGGGACAGGGGAGGTTGAAGCTGCCTGTATGGCTCACCCCATATCTAAAAGACCTTTTGCTCCTCTACAATTTCCAACTGAGATCCAATCCCAGGCTAGTTGTAAAATGTCCTGGTGACAGCATGGAAAATACAGCAAATACATACAAATTTAGGTTCTACATTAACTATGTGAAGCTAACAATTTAAGAGGATGTAACAAGCTATCTGGCATTGCAAGCACTGCACCTTGCCAACGTATAAAGTATTGTTTAAGAGTGACACAGGTACAAGTCCCTGCTTCAAGGATTTTAAAAGTTAGAGATTTATAAGAAATTACTTTTTCAATTTCTCCCTCATCAGTTCCTGTCCTGCTCTAAATTATAGGCAAACTGTAGTGCATTTACAGTAAGGGTTAGAGCTGTGCTGTCCTAAGAAAGTAAATATGTTCCCAAAACAAAAGAAAAGGGAAGCATATAAATTGAATGCATGAATGAACACAATGTTTACATTTGCCACACCTATCCACAAACACAGAAAATTAGGGATGGAAAGGACCTCAAGTAGTTCAACCCCCTGCTCAAAGCAGAAACATCCCCAACTAGATCATTCTGGACAGTGCTTGCTGAACCAGGCCCTAAAAATCTCCATGAATAGAAATTCCACCATTCTAGGTAACCTGTTCCAGTGCTTCACCACTCTCCTTGTAAGAAAGTTTTTTTTCCTAATATCCAACCTAAACCTCCATTGCTGCAACTTGAGTCCATTTCTCTTTGTTCTGCCCTCTGCCACCACCAAGAACAGTTTAGCTCCATCCTCTTTGTAACCACCCTTCAGATAGTTAAAGGCTACTAAGCATACATCATTCCCTTAGCATCATACAACATACAAACACTATTTTGACTTTGGTACTAATCCCTAATCACCTTGACTTGTGAGTAACTTAATTTAAAAAAGCATAAGCTGGAAGCATTTTCAAAGACAGTCTTCTGATTTACCAAATACATTTGTTTCTACTTTTCACATTTGTAGAAATGCAGGCAGTTTAAGTATTTCTTTAAAATAGCCAGAGTTTAAGAGCTAAATCCCAAACTACTTTAAACTTTAAGCATTTTAAAAAGGTCCTAAGAATGCCACTTAGTAATGAAGCAAATACAAAACAGTATATTACCTCAACAGCCATAATTATAATAGCAGCTTTCTTTTTGATGGTAGAGTTAGCAGGAAGATTTGTTAAAGAATGAACACCCATTCCAAGACTACTGATAGGTGGAAGGTCCAGCCAATCAGGATCTCTTATTCCACCCATGCAATCTTTTGCCATTGGATAGATGGTACCATTTCCATCTCGAAGAATAATAGGAGACTCCTACAAAAAAAAAAAAATGAAAAAAAAAATGAAAAAACTCTCAAAATTTAAAAACAAATTTTGGAAAGTACGCATTTTCAGTCATCATGTAATATACTTTCCCTCCTAAAGACCCATTTCTACCAAGCTGCCAAGAAGAAACCCTGGAATTTGAAACCATTTGTTATTCCTCACCCCTATCTTTTAGCTTTATAACTATAGATTTTCTAGAGGACATCTCCCCTCATTCCCTCTTCTTGAATGCATGGAACATGCCAAGCATCTATATTATGGAGATATAGCAAAAATCCTTATTAAAATAAAAAATGCATAGATCTTAGTAGGGGTATAGGCTGTATCCATGTTGGTTTAAGGACACAGGCAGACAAGGTTCTTTGGGTAGAACTAGTATCTTTTATCAGACCAACTCAAATAGCTGGAAAAAATCTTCTTTCCAAGCTTTCTGGTATAAATACCCTTCATCAGGCTGAGGCAACTTCTGCAGTTGGTGCGTGCTTTTCCTGGACGGAAAAGTTTTAGCCAAAGAACCTTGTCTACCTAGATAGTAATAGGACACCTGGACCTGATACCACTACACCTTCATGAGAAAACCCAACAAAAAACCCATACAAAACAAGCCTGAATTGACACACGTCAAATCTCCACATTTTCAGAGCCAATGCATGCATCTTTAGATCCCATTGTCTATCTTTAGTAAAGCAGTGAGTATAAAAAGATAACTGAAAATTATTTCTGCTACCTTATTCTAAACCCCTATGTGCTGCAAGACACAATGTTCAGTTATCATCTTTATACTACAGACAAGACATCACCAGGGGTGCACTGATAAAAAAAAGTTTGGATCAATACCGATGACCAATTATTAACAAGCCATATCAGCCGATATCAATTCGACCGCCAATATGCAGCTCTGCATCTTGGAGAGCAGCATCCAGCTAGTAAGCCTGGGGGTGGGGGAGGTGGCAGCAATTGAGGCCCCCATGGTGAGGGAGGGAGTGAGGCTGGATCACCAGCAAGTGCTGCCCAGCTGAGGCAGGGCAGGGGATGGAGCCACAAGTGGCTCATACAGGGAGGAAGTGGCTCCCTCTGCTGCACACATCCCCAGAGGAGACATGGGGAGCATGTACCACCCAGATCTGCATGAAGGGCGAGAGCGGGCTGCCACTGCAGGCTAGGACAGCACTGGGCTCTTCCCAGTGGGGAGGCTAAGTTGGAGCTGTGCTGGGGCAGGGAACAGTGCTGGGAGAAGGGGCTGCAGGGTAGGCTAAAGCCACCCCAAAATTCCCCATAGCTCCCCCATCACCCTTACCCCAAGGACAGCCTTAGCCCACCCCCCTACCTGGAAGACTCTGTCTCTGCCCCACGTTGCAGAAGCATCCTGCCCTTGCTGCGCACACAGATCCGGGGGCACATGCCCTCCATGCCTTCCCCAGAAGCGTGCGCAGTGGTGGGAGCCACCCCCCCGCAAACACCCCTGTATAAGCTGCTCACAGCTCCATTCTGCGCTCCACCCCAGCCCGGCTGGGCAATGTCGACCTGCCACATTCCCTCCCTCACTGTGGGGGCCCTCAATCTGCCCCCCACAAATCCCTTCCCTCCCTTCTGCCCCAGACAGACCCTGCTCTCCAAGCTGCCAGGCTGGCTGCACACATGCTGTGGCTGCATGCATGCACACAGCATTTATTGGTGACATTACAGGCCACATCAGCCAGAAAAAGCTGATTACCAGTAATATCAATTTTCCTTTCATCTGTGCTGATACAATATGGACCGATGCATCAGTGCACCTCTAGGTGTCACCAAATCATAAACAGTGCAAAATCCACAGAAAAAATGTGAAACTGCTATATTCATCAGCTTTAGATAATAAACTGCACTGAAAAAGAATGAATAGACTGTCTTTAACTCCTAACACTAAGGGCCCTGACAGATGTTACACTTACGATGCGATTAACTATGTTTTAAGTGGCGACCTGGTTACATGTTCAATCCAATTAATGGAGTGATAAAATAAGGGGTAAGGGATACATCAGAACGTTATTACACAAAATGCGTTCTCAGTCTCCAGAGGCCTTCAAAGCTCCCATGTGCTCCAGAAGATGGGACCCTAAGAGGCTGATGGGGTTAGATAAAAATCTATTTTCCTCCGAAACAAAACTGAACACTGAAGCTTTCACTGAAACAGTTACTGTTTCCTCTAAAATGAAAACTTTGCAAGTTCTACCCTAAACTCAAAGTAGTCCAGGGTGAAACTAGTAATGCGACCTTCAGAAGTTTCCTAGTCTCCCATTTAAAAATCCACCTCTAGCAAACCTTAAAGAGATGCGCAGTATCAGCCCTGGAAGGACAACAACACTGCAAAGTTAAATTACTGAAATCTAGCAAACAAACAAACCTGTCCAGCTGTAAAAATGGCAACACTTCTCTCATTCTGACCCAGGAAAGCAATGCTGCTGGTGGGGAAATTA
Source organism: Caiman crocodilus (assembly GCA_030014935.1). NCBI lineage: Eukaryota > Metazoa > Chordata > Crocodylia > Alligatoridae > Caiman > Caiman crocodilus. The sequence goes on along the minus strand of JAGPOW010000261.1, from coordinate 33,776,387 downwards.
TTTTCCTGCTCAGCTTTTCCTGTAGCAAGGTCAAATATGCAATAGCGGACCCAGTTTCCAGTCTTGAGGACAGCATGAACTCCTTCAGACACAAATAAAGAAAACATTAAAACTTGTGATACAAGCATACTTTAAACAAGTCCAAACTACTGCACCTTTACTGCAGTTAGTGTGGACAATTACACCTTTTTTTTAATGCATTCTGCAAAAAGACAAAAAATGTTTTTAAAGTGAAAGCGGGGGATATTTTGGAAGCGACTTACCTTTTGAATCAACATTCACTGCTAGGATTTCTGTTTTTTCAGGAATACACAGCTTTTTAGGAGTCCTTTGGAAACAATCAGGAACTTTTGGAGTGCCGCCAGTCTTTACTACCTAAAAACATAGGTTAGATGTCAATAAATAGATAGTGCAAAGAAAACATACTAACATTTGAGGCTGGGTTTTCCTCCCCTTCTGCTCCACACAACATACCTGGAGCTCATCTATTCGGAGCAGTCTACAATCCTGGAGAAGAGAAGAAGGATCGGGATCTGAACCCGAGGTGCTCTGACAGTTTGCACTGCTGGATGTGCCTGGGAACTTCACAGCAACATATGCACCATCCACTTTTAGCACCTGTAAGTAGAAAACACCGACTATAAATGTAAAAAAGTTCTGAGAATTTGTATGTTGTAGCCATGTTGGTCTAAAGCCATAAGCAGACAAGGTTTTTGGGGTAAATGTCATATCTTGTACGAAACCAACTAAATAGTTGGGACATTTTTTATTTGCAAGCTTTCAGGCACAAATACCCTTCTTCAGCCAAAGGGAGAATCTGCTAGTGTTGTGTTCTCCATGATAAAAGAGAAGCCAATAACATTTTGAAAAGAAACTCAGAAATCATTAAAAGTTTGAAATTATTATTCTAAAAACTGAGGCTCCTGCTTATTAAGTGCAAGAGGTTTAATTACAGGTTAGATAAATATTTGTCTTTGATGAGATGGGGATAATCTTGTTTTTAGCAGGGGGTTAGAGAAAGATGATCTTTTGTGGTCCCTTCTCTACTTGAAGGCTTGCTCAGTGCTCTAGGAAAAAGCAGGGGCAAGTTCTCATCGATACAACAGAGCAGCATATCTTCCTAACGCAAATCTATACACTTAAGTCGCTATTTTAAAAAAGTAAATTGCTCTTAATTCATTCCATAAGACAAAACACTGATAGAAACAAGAGCAGGGTCCTTTAAAGAAAGCTATTTTTAATATCCTGTGTCAAAATAAAAAAAAACTGTGCATGAAAAGAAACAGGTCATTTAGCACTTATTTAGGAAAGCTGGGAAAGATCCCAGCTCAATAAGACATTAGAGAAATGGATAAAGGGTGAAAGGTAAGCTTCTGAAATACAATCACCAAGGTAGCTTTGTGATTCAAAGCTCAATATTGGCTGTTATACATCAAAAAGTAAGAGTGAGCCCCTAATGATGAAGCAAGTATCTTTGGATGTGTTGATCCTCATATACAGAAAGTCCCAAGGGTGTGACCATGGACCCATGGTAATCCATTGCCTTCACAGGGAAGAAAAGTGGTTAACACAAAGTAGAGGCACAGCACATGAAGAGTCAGCCCAGAGCAGCTGTCTTACACACTCCCCTCTCCGTCTCTTGTACCTTCTTGATTACAGGTGCAGGATTTAGAGATAGCAAGGAGCTGGGCAGTTCCATGGAGTGCAAAGTGTTGGGGGAATGTTACTCTTTAGAATGTCAGTGGAGTTTGCTGCTGCTCAGGGACTTTCAATTTTTTTTTTTTTTTTGCTGCTGAAGCCTACGTCCAGAAGGCAAAAAACCTCCTAAATTCAGCAGCAGAAAAGTCGGTCCGACCCCACCCACCCATCCCAAGCAAGAACAAGCTCCACTACTGCTCTGTAAATGATTCCCAGAATGCTTTGCACTCTATGAAACACCTGCTGGTAAGAGCGG
>JAGPOW010000261.1:33724678-33772888 GCA_030014935.1 Caiman crocodilus | reverse complement strand
GAGAGAGAGAGAGAGAGAGAGAGAGAGAGAGAGAGAGAGAGAGAGAGAGAGAGAGAGAGAGAGAGAGAGACTCTAAATTCAGCAGGCTTCTGTAGTCTGGAGGTTTTCCCTCAGTGTGCACAAGGATGGCACAGCCATCAGCATACTGAAGGTCAAGGATGGTTGTTTTGAATATTTTGGTCAGAGTGAAAATGTCTGGGTTGATGAGCACTCCTTCGTTCAGTATTCAATGGCAATTCCAGAAAGGAAACAGTTATTAAATGAAAACCAGGATGACATTAAAAAAAACAGAAACAGAATTGGGGTGATGTTGCTTGACCCCAGTTTGGATGATAAATGAATCTCTCTGATCTGCTACAAAGAACCGGTCTCAGTCATCCAGTCTTTGAGAAGCCTTTGGACCGTGATGCATTTTTCAGAGCCATTAAATGTGGTCAGTACTTTCCACAGGGCTTCACAATTGATGGTGTCAAAGGCCTTAGTAAGGTTAATGAAAGCCAAAGTGCATTTTTTACTTTCTAACCTACTCACCAGCAGACAGCTCAGCCCAGATAGTTATTGCACAAATCACTCAACGTGCAGATTTACCCTGCACTTTTCTAGAAGATATGTACAAAAGATCAAGCATAAAGGAACAATAAATTAAGATGCCTAGAACAACAAAGTAAAACTATGAAAAAGGCTGAATTATCATTCTGTAGACTACAGGCAGATGTGGGTAGTTAGTCTACAAGGTGCATACCTGCCACATTTTGCAGACCATATTAGGTGAGAGTACTTTTTAAGAGAGTTAACTAAGCAAATATTCCAAAATCCAAGCAAGGCTAAGAATTTAATGCACCTACAGAAATAACATAATCCAACCTGCAGACCAAGCTTTGTCAGTCAGTCCAACTTGTGTGTTCACCCAAAATATAAAGCCAGAAGAAACTCTTGTTTTAGAAACCAAGACTAAACAGATATCTCATCTGATCTAAGTGAACTCTGGCGGACTGAAGCTATCTGGGGAGTCCCTGGACTCTGCTAATGGAAAAACTCAGACCAAAAGGAACTGCAGATGCCAAAGAACATAAGACAACTCCAGCCCAAGTTTCCTACTTTTTATCTAACAGCTGGTTCCAAGAGCCAAAACAGAAAATTCAGAGGCTAATATTAGTAAATTGGTCTCAAAGGACATGAGAAAAAAATGTTATCACCCTTGGTTCTTTTGAAATCAGTAAAACAGTGAAAGCCTGCTATTCCAATCAGCTCTTACTAGTTTCTCAGTGTATCAGGCTCCCTGTCACCAAATGCCACTAAAGCCACAGTTCTGCAGGCTGCAGGTTGCCAAAACCTGCTTTAAGTGATCAAAAGGTGCTGTCCTTTTTATTTTTTAAATAGTTTATTTATAGTTTTATTTTTAGAAGTACCCTTCACATTATTATAGCACCCAATAGTTTTTATACCAATTTAGGAATAAAGCTTTTCTGCAAAAATTTCTTCCTAGTAGTCATGACAGATGGGTCCTTCCTAGTAGCAACTAGTGGACATTTCTATTTCAACATCTTGAGACAAAACAAGATGGCTATACTAGTCCAATTATACACACAATAAAATGTCTGTAAAAATGCAATAAAACCTCATTTCTGATTCCCGTACAATAACATCTCCTGGTGTCCTCCAAAACTGAAGCATCATCACAGAAACAGCGAGACTGCACCTGTCCTGATGAGGTACAATATAAATAGAAAAGGCAGCAAGAGGAAAAATAGACTAAGTGGCTTGCCTACAGCCATAGTAGGTCAGTGCAGAGAGAAACAGAACCTCTCTCTTGACTCTGAGCCCAGTTTCCTATTCAGTAGACTGTAATGACACTCTGCAATGGTTTTAAGAGCTGTTTAAGTGGCTCTAGAAAGCAGGGCTGCCCTCTATGGTGGTACCACAATGTGGGCAAAAATTATATGAAGTCATTCAATGTCAACATAGAAACCTGGGAGAAGTGCACAGAATCCTATCTAATCTAGAGGGAACAACTGGCGCTAGCTACAGCACAACATGAAGCAGCTTTGATTCGGAGGATAGAAGCAAAGCAAGGAAAAAAAAGCAGCATGAACTGCAACTCAGACAACATACAGATCTGTAAAACTTGTAACAAGCTGTGTCACTCTCAAATTGGGCCTGTCAGCCACAGATTCATCAGGCACCTGACTAGACCTCTTATGTATACACCATGAACCAGAGGATTGACAGTTGCCTACTACACTGCTCAGATTTCTCTGCAGCAGAGAAGACGGTGAAAATTTATCACTGGATCCTCCTCCTTCAAAGATGCTTGAAGGGTTCAACTTCCCAGGTCTTCAGATTTTGAGATGTACTAGACAAATGAATACCTAAAACCTAGTCAGCTCCAACCGGCATCTCATCCCATTCCCACTCATAAATAAAGAGGCTGTGACAGATGTTTATGGTCCGGTGGGTGGCAAATTGGCTTAGCAGTCGCACTCAGAGAGTGATAGTAGATGGGTCAGTATCAACTTGGAAGGATGTGGGGAGTAGGGTCCCAAAGGGTTCAGTCCTTGGACCTGTACTCTTCAATATTGTCATCAGTGACTTGGATGTGGGCATGAAGTGTACTCTGTCCAAGTTTACAGACTACTAAATTGTGGGGTGAAGTGCACATTCCAGAGGGTATGGAAAGATCTGGTGAACAGAGGCAGACCTGGACAGGTCTGGTCAGGTTAGAAAACAGGCAGTACACAGTAGAATGCAGTACAACAAGGACAAATGCAGAGTGCTGCACCTAGGGAGCAAAAATATCCAGCACACCTACTGACTGGGAAGAGACCCTCTCAGCAGCACAGAAGGGGAGAGAGATCTCAGCATTGTAGCGGACTCTAAGATGAACATGAGTTGTCAGTGTGACAAAGTCATCAGCAAAGCTAACCGCACTTTATCATGCGTTAGCAGATGCATGACAAATAGATCCAAGGAGGGTGTACTTCCCCTTATGTGGCACTGGTCAGACCACAGCTGGAGTACTGCATCCAGTTTTGGGTGCTGTACTTCAAGAAGGATGTTGATAGACTCGAGAGGGTCCAGAGGAGGGCCACTCGTATGGTTAGGGGCTTACAGGACAAGCCCTACGAGGAGAGACTGAGGGACCTAGACCTCTTCACAGCCTTCGCAAGGGATGGTTGAGAGGTGATTTTGTGGCCACCTACAAATTCATTGTGGGGATGCAGCAAGGGATCACAGATGCTCTGTTCAACAGGGCACCTCTTGGGGTAACAAGGAACAATGGTCACAAACTGACAGAGCAGATTTAGGCCAGATGTCAGGAAAAACTTCACAGTAAGGGTGGCCAAAATTTAGAATGGACTTTCAAGGGAAGTGGTGCTCTCCCCAACCTTTGTGGTCTCTTTAAGAGAAGGCTGGATAGGCATCTGGCTGGAGTCATCTGACCCCACCGCTCTTTCCTGCCCAGGGCTGGGGGTCAGACTCAATAACCTGTTGAGGTCCCTTCCAACCCTAGCATCTGACTATGGTCACAGGGTCCTTCCCTAGCAGGCACAAGTTGTTTTTTTTCTTAACTAGAGTGGGAAGTAGCCCAATTCCAGTTTATTGCAAATTGTGCTACTTTCCCTGTAAGCTTGAAAAGCACAGAAGAGTCCTGCCCAGGCTAACTTGTCCATCCTGATCAGTTTCATAAAGCCAGAACCAAAGCAGTGAAGAAGGTAAAGTGGAGTACAGAACAGAGAATATTCCTCCCTTGGAGTTCCTGACCCTGTCCCAAAGCCTACCAGACGGGAGCTCTGGGACCTGGTTTCTTTAAATAAAGAATGAAATGCCCTGATGCTGACAACAGCTATTTACTAAAACATTAAATAAAATTATTATCGTTCACCAGCAAATATATAGTTGACTCCTGGTCAGAAACCTGTCATTTTGATTTAATTTTCAATATCTCATTTCAGCAACAGATTTGCCTAAGCAAATGTTCAGGCCTTAGATTTTAAAAAAAAATGCTTTTTCTGGCCCACCATGATTTTACTGGATTGACTATGACAGTATCATTCTTTATACTGCAAGACTTTGAGCAATGTTAAGTCTTTGCATCTTTCTTGCTAAACATGACTCAAGCCCCCCCCAAAAACCTTCAGATTCAAGCTTTATTTTTTATAACAGCTATATCAAGAAGAAAACTAATAAAAACTCCAACTAGTCACTTTATATTGAAAGAACAACCAGGTGACCAGTTAAGCTCATCTAGGAAAGGTTAAAAAGGAAAACAATCAGAATTAATTTAAAACAAACCTTGCCAACAGGAACATTCTTAACGTCTTCTACAAACACAACTTCCCTAAGAGACCACTGTTCTTCGTTCACTTTCTCCTCTTCTTTTGGAGCAGGAGTAGACCGTCTTCGTTCTGAAACAAAAGTGTGTATACCAAGAAAATTAAGGCTTGAAATTAGGTGTGCACTGATAGAGATTTTTGGGGCTGATACCAATAGCCAATACTTAAGAAGGCATATCATCTCCTCCCAGGCAATGAGGGAGAGGGCAGGCATTGCCCAGGTGGGGCAGGGGGAGACGGAGCAATTTGAAGGCCGGGGGGGGGGGGTGTGGCGGCGGCGGGTGGCAACTCCTGCCATTGCTTGCACGCCGGGAGGGCGTGTGTCCCCCATATCTGCACAGGGCAGGGCAGGGCAGGCTGCACCTGGAGCTCTTCTCAGCATGGGCTGGGCTCGGAGTAGGTGCCAGCAGCGCTGGGAGGATGCTGCAACCACCCTAAATTTCACCACTACTCTGCTCCCAGCACCGCCACCACCAACTGCCGCCTCAGCTCTTCCCAGTACGAATGAAGGCAGGATGGTTGAACCAGCAGCCCAGGCAGCAGCACTGGGAGTGGAGTGGCAGCGAAATCTGAGGTGAATGCAACGTTCTCTCAGTGCCACCAACACCCACTCAGAGCCCAGCCCCTGCCAAGAGGAGCCCTGCACAGCCCTGGCTGCAGCCTGCCCCACCCCATGCAGATCCAAGGGCACATGCCCTCTCCTGGTGCAAGCAGCAGCAGCTCCCTCCCTCCACCCACCCCCATCCCACCCTACCCAGGCAGCGCCTGCTCCTGCCCCCCCCCCACTGCGGGGTGGCGGGGGGGGAGGGGGAAGGGAGTGGGTGTTCATCTGCTCCGCCCCCAATGCCCCCTTCCACTACACCTAACTTACCATCTGGAGGCAGCTTTCCATGCTGCTGGCTGTGCTCCTCACTGCCCAAGTGCTGCGCTGCAGCTGCACTCAGCACAGGCATTTAAATCGGCAAAATTATCAGCCCCATCGGGTCATTATCTGATGCAACCAGTTTTCTTTATCTCAGTACCAATTCAATATTGGACTGATGTATCGGTGCACCTCTACTTGAAATATTAAATCTTAGAGTGCACTATGCGCCTCTGCAAATGTGTCTAAATACTAAAATTGAATATCATAGCAAGTTCACTCTGTGTGATTTTAAAACTTCCTAAATTCAGAGTTCACTAATAATATCCAGGAATTCTACTTGATGGGTTTGGTATTAAAAATACCAAACTAGTAAATCTGTTCTATGATCAACAAAACTAGATAAACATTAGCTTTATGAAAGACTAAAGAGAAAAATATCTATTAAAGCAACAACTTCCTTAGCCACATGTGTTTAATACATACATTACACTGAGTATTAATGTACAAAAAAAAGTTCTTGTGATATTAAGATAATTGTGCTAATGTAATTAAAAACTCTGATTTTAGTTCAAGAACTTTTATTCAGTTGTGTTAAAAATGTAGTCCATTTTATGACAGTCCTGCAAGAAATTCTTTACTAGCCTAGGATAAGTAATATTTTTGATAGGTGACAATGTTACCACGGCAAAGATGGAAAACTGATTTTGTACTGGGGTTTGTAAAATGTTCCTGGAAGTGCAACAAGGTTATCGCAGAAATCTCTGTTTTTAAAAACTGGTGGTTAGCTACATTATTAAAAAAAAGGCCTTTAATATGGTCAAGTTAATATGAATTAATGGTTCTCAAATTGTAGGTACATATACAAATGTAAGCATTGAGGCCAAAAATTAGGCTAATTTATAATTTCAGTATCAGAATAAGAATTCCTGTAACTGGTAGGGGAGGGGAGGAGACAAAGGCTGAATAGGATGCCCAGGGCTGCCCGGGGGAAGGGGGCAGGGAGGCAAGAAATTGGGGCAACCACCCCGAGCCCCATGCTTTGGGGGGCTCCAATACCCCCAGCTTCTTCAGGTCTGGGACCTGTGAGATCAGAATGGGGACAGAGCCCCACAAGGGCCCACTTGCCTCCAAAAAACAAGTTCCCTCTGTTCCCTTTTCCCCCTCCCATTCTAAAAACAGCTTGAGGCTGGAAGGCAGCAAAAACACAAGTTACAGAAGACGTTCTGTTCTAAAATGTCTTCATCTGACCCTTCATGCAATGAAGGTTCAAGTTTTGACCAGATCAGCCATTTTTGAAGCTGGCTACAGGCTGCTTTCTGTGACCAGATCAGGCAAAAACTGGCACTTCCATCTGCACCCTTGAGTTTTAATCTAATACATCTTAAACATCTATTAACTGTTGAAACAGGCAACAAAAATAACTCTCCAATACATGCACAGTGCTGAACTTCTAAATGGTTAGACCTGTGTACATTCACATATCCATGGGAGAAGGTTCTCAGTAAAATTCTAATCTAATTGGAAGCTTGCCCATGTTCAAGTTCAGCTATATGGGCAAAATACATACAAATCTGCTAATTTTGACATAAAGTATGTTTCTACACTCCTCCATTAATCAGAAGTGGCTGAATGGAGTTTAGTCAGTTTTTTAAAACCAAATCACCTCAAGGCTAGAATCAAGCTAAATTAAAGATATGTTAACCATGAATCCAAATTTATAAATGAAAAAGCCAATAAAGCTTTAAACTCTAGGATTCCTATCAAAATGCATCTCTTGTAAAAAAAGACATTAACTATCATGGTTTCATAGTTGGTAGGGTCAGAAGGGACCCGAGCAGATCATCAAGTCTGACCCCCTGCCATGGGCAGGAAAGAATTCCAGGGTCAAATGACTCTGGCTAGGTGATTATCTAGCCTCCTTTTGAAGACCCCCAAGGTAAGAGTGAGCACACTTCCCTTGGAAGTTGGTTCTAGATCCCAGCCACCCTGACCGTGAAGTAGCACCTCCTGATGTCTAGCCTGAACCTACTCTCATTCAACTTGTGGCCATTATTCCTAGTTACTCCAAGTAGCACTTGGGGGAACAGGGCCTCTCCCATTCCCCACTGGTCCCCCCTGATTAGTTTATAGAGAGCCACAAGATCCCCTCTCAGCCTTCTCTTGTGGAGGCTGAACAGGTTCAGGTCCAATAACCTCTCCTCGTAAGTCCTGCCCTGCTGCCCCGATCATGCAAGTGGCCCTCCTCTGGACCCTCTCGATGCTGTCCGCAACCCTCCTGAAGTGCAGTGCCCAGAACTGGACGTAGTACTCCAACTGCAGTCTGACCAGTGTCACAGAGGGGGAGGATCACCTCCTTGGACCTGCTCATAATGCATCTTTCTATCAGTCTAGAACATCTGCTGGAGCTAAAATTTACTGAGATACCCAGAACCAAGCTTCCATTTAACACTGGAAATGCTCAGCTCTTGCCATTAGCAGATGAAAGATTGTGATTTCTTTTTAAGAGAACTGCAGCTCATATGGAAGAGGTAGAATTCATATAAATTCGTCAGAAAGCTACATTTTTCCAAGACTTCTGTAGTTATTACTCGTAAGAGACATCTATCTACTTCCAACATTTATTGTTTTAATGGATTTGTGAATAACATTTTCAATACTAGATAAATATAACACTTCCACATATTGGATACACATCTAGTGTTGCTGCAGTATCTAACATTCAATTATTCTTAAACAACTGTGTAGTCTCTATAACTTACTATATGGCATTGATGCACTGCTTGCAATTGAGGATGCATCACTACAAGTAGACGCTGGGGATGGTGGTGGGCCCATTTCAGTTTTCACTGGCTCCTGTTTGCTTTCAGGTCTAAGATTTAAAAATGTAGTTATATTTATGAAAAAGAAACAGTAAAATGTGACACCTATTCCTTGGTTTAGCTAAATGGTATCCTTGGGCTTGCTTTACCAAATTAGAAGTGACACGTTTTATTTTGTAATTTATGCCACAACTGAAAAAAACAGTTCTTTTGCAAACACTTTAAAGAGAGGATTCCTAGAGTAGAACAGCAGAAGTCATAACCATTACAAAACTATGCTTTTATTTTTCAACCCATTCCATAACCGTAACTACTAGATAACTCATGCAGTGATTCTCAGCCAAGGTAACCATGAAATCCTTTTTTAAGGGTGTTACGGGACGTCGCATGACATTAGAACTGTTACATGTGCAAACACATGAACATGATTCAAGATATAAAATCAGATATTTTGAAGAATCTACAGTGTCAAAAAAAATTTTGACCTGTTGTGGTTTTTCCAAGTTCTTCGCAACAGAATAATTGCTAAGTTATTTTTCTGGTGTCAAAATTAAAAAAAAAAAAGATAAAAAACCGAAGACCTGGCATTTTCAGGAGTGCCTCGACTCTAATGAGGTTGAGAATCGCTGCTCTAATATCCAAATAATACTGTGTTCTCTACTTAAGATCTGGTTGAGCAACTTTCCAGCGAAGAGCATAAATCTCACATTTCAGAATTTTTAGCACATCCCCAAATGTGTATTTATGGGAGGCTGGTGGTACAATTCATTTTACAAAAGGATCTGCAACTCAGATAATGGATGAGGGCTGCAACCCTCTCTATGGAAAAGCTATGTAACAGATCTTTCAAATGTGATTAGTTCCACAAATGGAGCAATTCCCGGTTAATTAAGATTTTTTTTTTTTTTAAAGTCTTCCAGGCATAGTTTTACTATCACTACAAAATGATGGAGTAGGCATAACTTTCAACCAGTTAATTCTACTGCATAAACTTTCATAGCTTTGGACTTCTATGGTATACTTGCAATACAGAATTTAAAAGTAAATTTAAGTTTAATTCAAATTGAATAAACACTGCAGATTTCACCACCCCTTCACATACTCAGGCAAAATTTGGCCAATTCAATTTTTCTCCTCTTTTAGTCTGAATATAATTTTATCAACCAGATGCTCATTGTAAACAGAATCACTTCTTTTATACCATTTTCCTACTCCCTCTATTTATTATGTAATATGTCAAATTATTAACAAAATGCAAGAGTAGCTAGTATGCATGCTTTAGTAAAAATACTTATTACTAATCTTTGATCTAGCATACAGAGAACTGCATTTACTGCGCCATCCACATAATAAATCTAACTGCATGATATTCAGCCAACAGTGAAATAGAAACTATAGCTATACATATGGTGACATGTACTAGATTTTTCAGGGTTTATAATTGATGTATTTAACACACTTAGGTCAGCTATGTAGCATCTCAAAATAGGGTTATAAATGGGCATTTCTCTCTCAAATTGTGTTATAACTTTGCTAAAAAATAGCCAACGTTACAGAAACTTAGTATACATCAATCTGTCAAATGTATATGCAGATATGCTGCAATTTCAGTCTACCCCAGTAATAATGGGTCATTCCCATTTGAGAAATTAAATATATTCTTAAATCATATATTTTATGAAACAGTAATTCATAAGATCACCATCCTGGAAATTCTCTCATCTGGAATGCTTTTTATTTAGTTTACTGACAGTTTTCCCATGCTGAATCCTACCTGCTGGGCTGAGGTGGCCCCTGCCCAGAGCTGGTCCAGCCTGGCTGCAGCCCCACACCCTGTTATGGGTGCAGAAATCTGGGTGGGGCACAAGCTTCCTCTCCCCACCAGCCCCAACCAGGATGCCACCTGTGCCTACATCCTCATAGCTTCCCCACACCAGGGACCTGAAGGCAGGGGGCAGCAGGGCAGGAGTGATGGGCACCCGCAGAGCTGGGGGCACTGTGGCAGAGCACTTGCATATCAGGGAAAGACGGCCACCACTGTACCCACATCCTGGGTCAGTGAAGGAGACAGGAGAAGCTCTGATTTTCCACAGTAATAAAAACCAGAATCAAATGCCAAAATATGTAGGTATTTAGAATTTATTTCATTATTATGATTGAGAGACTGACTGATAGGCTTCCAAATTGTTTTAAAATTGTAAACTTATCAATATAACATGTATTAGTTGAACACCGTGTTTATGCAGTGGTATTTCTTTTTAAAATCACAGAAAAACATGGATGAGGGAAAGAGGAGGTTTATCAGAGAATTTAGGATTTTTTTTAAATAGAGAAAACCAGGATCCATGGTTATCACTAAATCTGACCATTATGAAGTAAGAGCATAATATGTCATATGAAAAGTACATACTTTAGAAAGAAAAAAAGGGCAGTGAATATGCAGCACTGTTAAAAACTTACTTTAGGAAATTGTTTAGCCAAACCTGAAACATGGCTTATTAATGGAACTTAACTCAATTGCCTATTAGATGCCAACTTTCCTCAAAAAATCCCAGCAAGAACTGAGAGGAAATCAATTCTACATAATTTAGCAAGTACAAAATTTTACTGTAAAATGCACAGAGGCTGTGCCACAGCACAGCTTCATAGGTATGCATAGTGTAAAAAAATCGTATGGTACCAGAAGCAAGTGCCACGTCACTAAAAACAGCTGAAAAAATGAACAAGGAAGAGGAAAAGTGTAACAACTGTCTAATGACCAATAAATAAGTGGGTTATTGTTTCCTCTCCAGGACCTGAGGCAAATTTTATCTAAAAATGGGCACAGACTATAAGTGGTACTCTTCACTATATCATTATGGATGTCTACCTAATCATAATCCACAACCACCTTTGATAGGGCTTGTCTAAAGGAAAGCTCAACTACAACTGCATGGATGTTAACACCTATTCCTTTTGCATAGGTCAGTGGGATAGTTCACGCAATGTACCAGAGAAGACTGGAATCTCCCAATCTGCCCTATGGAAGTCTGTTTAAAAAAAAAAAAACCTGGAAAATATTGTAAGTAGTAAATTTTAATACTAAAGTTTGTTTTAAATGGCAATATAATAGCCCATCTGCCTGACTAATCTAACCTCTATAGTTGGTAGCTCCCCCTTTAAACGTGGTTACCTGGACAGCCTTTGAATCTTATCCATTTTATGTACCGCCAATTTAATTTAATAATTCAATGTCACCCATTTATTACCTCTAAAATAGTTCATTTTACCCACTAGTTATTTCCCAGGTATCTGGGGCTAGGGACAAACATTAAAAAAGCCAGAGCCTGAATTGATTCCATCTTTGCAGGTTAGTCTAACCTGCCTACATTAAACCAACTTGCAAGTACATAAACATTCCCTCTGGACTGAGGAAATGCAGGCACATGCTCACAGTGGCTCAGACTAGAAGCAGGGGGGAGAGGGGGGCGGCATGGCTAGGCCCTGGCAGGGAACACTGATTCAGGAGTGGTTTAAATCTCCACCCTGCCTCCAGTCCCAGGCTCTTCCCCACTTGCTGCCAGATCCCTGCCCTCAGCTAGCACTCTTGAAGCAAAGGGGGTGTGCGCTGCATACATCTGTTGATGATACTGAGCTTTTCAATCTCCTCCTCCCTGTTTCTTTATGTCTGCAGCAAAACTGACAGGCAAAGGCCAGCAGAAAACTGGTAACACAGCATTTAGCAGCCCATCAAGAAAACAAAAGCCCCTCATTAGCTTTTTCTAAGGAAGGAATAGAGGGACATTATCAGCTGACCTGTTGATTACCTCCAAAAAGGCCTAAGCAGACACTGTAATGTTTGCCTTTGTCCTGTCCCAGTGAAAATGGAGACGCGCGCGCGCGCGCACACACACACACACACACACACACACACACACACACACACACACACACACACCTCTGAGCATTAGCTAGCACACCACATATCTGGGGTCTGTTCTGTTCTGTGGGGGATGGGAGGGGAGGATCCCTGCTTGAGCAGCAAGTGGCAAGGGGAGGTCAGACAGAAGCTGCTGTGCCTGCAGCCTCTGCCAGAGCTCTGGCTAGGGAGCAGAGGGGCGGGGCCAGCCCTGCACCAGAGCACACAGCATAGTCCAGGGGTACAAAGCATCTCTGGTTTAACTCAAATCAGGAAGGGCTCTGGGACAGACATTGCATAAACTGGCTTGACCCAAATCACTCAAGTCTGATACTACCTTCAACCAAGTGCATCTTAAACTGGTTTATGCACATTGAAGTTCTGTTACAGGTGTAAACCAGTTTCTAACCACTTACACCAGTTTGTGTAATGTCTGTTTCTAGCCAAGATGTCAGCAAAGAACTCATAGAGCACCATGCTGCAGCAGCTGAGGACACTTTAATTTCTTTGGAGTTTAACTACTATTCCATGAGAACCTCAGCACAAACTTTCATGAGTGATACTACTATTAGTTAACTGATACTTTTTAGTCCACATCACTCTATACTTTTCCAAACTATTAAATTCATCCTCTTAAGCATATAAACATTCTTTTAGTTCACTTACTTTGCCTCAGTAGTTTTACTAGCTTTTTCCATGTTTTTCAAGCTCTCTGGCGATCGAAGCTGGAACCGACAACTGTCATTCATATTCCAGACGGATTCCATTAATACACCTACTTTAGGAATTCCAGCACTAATTGAAAAAGCAACTGCTCCAGCATGATACAGAGGATTGTTTCTTAAGCACACCTACAAGCAAAAATTAGTTATTTCTATGTAAGACCAAATAAAGCATTAAGTGAGGAAAAAAAACATACATCAGCCTGAAAATGTGCCTCCTCTTTAGCAAGTAGAAAAGGAAAACTTGAGGGAAGTGGGGAAGTGAAGGCACAGCATGATATATCAAGCATTTTTGCTGAAAGAAAGAGGCAGCTACCAGTCGCAAAATGGCTACAGTATGGTTATAACTGCCTGATAATACAATGATGTAAAGAGGCAGCCACAAAATGAACACTAAAAGAAAATATTCCCAAAAAAAGTACAACTGTAACTTTTAGTCGCTTAGGACTAGGAAGCTGTCTGTTTTGTTATTCTGCCTAACACCAGTAAGTCACATAAAACATTCAAGTCCTTATGCTACTCTTAGACTCAAGCTAGCAAATGCTTACTCTTATACAAGTAAAGAACACATAGCATCTGCAGGATTAATGTTGACTGACTTTTAAACTAATGTACTCTGAGAGTATAGTTTCAGAGTCCACAATACACTGTATGCTAATTTTTCAAAGTCACCACATTACCCCCACAAAGTAGATTGAGATAACACCTCCTGTGAATTCAGATTTATTCTGGTAGCGCTTATTTGTCTATATTTACAAAAATAAGCTTATACAGATAAGCTATAGAAGTTGTATCCATCCATAAGGCAATACCACTTACATGAATTAACAAAGTCTTGGCATAAAAAAAATCAAGCCTTTTTTTGAGCAACCCATGTTCCCTCCCATAATACTCAGAATAGTTCACAATATAATGGCTGCACATACCTGGGTGCCAACAGTGATATTAGGCATTGATGAGATACCAGCACTAGACTTTGGTTTTTTATTTTTTGCTCTGGCCTTTTCCAGCATCTTCTTCCTCTGGCTAAAAGGAACTACTCCCCTAGAGGAAAATAATTGATTGGGGTTTTTGTTTGTTTGTTTTTAAAAGAACTATAGAAGAGGTAGCACTTGCTCATGAGCTTAAAAAAAAAACAAAAAAAACAAAAAAACCCCACACCACTTTTCACAACTACAACTGCCATAGTTTCATAGTTGGTAGGGTCGGAAGGGACCCGAGCAAATCATCATGTCCAACACCCTGCCAGAGCAGGAAGTAGTACTGGGGTCAAATGACCCCAGCAAGGTGTTCATCTAACCTCCTCTTAAAGACCCCCAGGGTGGAAGCCAGCACCACTTTGCTTGGAAGTTGATTTCAGATCTTAGCCACCCTTACTGTGAAGTAGCGCCTCCTGATGTCTAATCTGAATCTACCCTCTACCAGCTTGTGACTTGTAGTGCTCCTGGTAGTGCTTGGGGGAACAGGGACTCTCCCATTGCCTGCTGGTCCCCTCTGACTAGTTTGTAACAGGCCACTAGATCCCTCCTCAGCCTTCTCTTGTGGAGGCTGAACGGGTTCAGGAACTATAGCCTCTCCTCGTAGGGCCTGCCCTGCTGCCCCCGATCATGCAAGTGGCCCTCCTCTGGACCCTCTTCATGTTGTCCACATCTCTCCTGAACTGCGGCGCCCAAAACTGGATGCTGTACTCCAACTGCGGCCTGACCAGTGTTGCATAGAGGGGGAGGATCACCTCCTTGGACCTGCTCGTGATGCACCTGTGGATGCATGACATGGTGTGGTTGGCCTTCCTGACCACGTCCCCACATTGCCGGCCTATGTTCATTTTGGCATCAATAATTATTCAGAGATCCTTTTCTGCCTCTGCACTGACAAGAAGGGAGTTCCCCAGCCTGTAGGTATGCTGCTGGTTCCTCCTCCCCAGGTGCAGCACCTTGCATTTGTCAGTGTTGAAACCCATTCTGTTCTCATCTGCCCACCCATGTAACCTGTCTAGGTCTGATTGCAGCCTATTCCTCCCTTCTAGTGTGCCCACATGCCCCCACATTTTAGTGCCGTCAGCAAATTTGAGCAGGATGCTCTTTAACCCCTCATCCAAGTCACTGATGATGATGTTGAACAGCGTGGGTCCGAGGACCGAGCCCTGGGGGACTCCACTGCCCACATCCCTCCAGGTTGAATAGGACCCGTCCACCACCACTCTCTGGATGTAGCCCTCCAGCCAGCTACTGACCCATTTGACTGCATAGCTGTTGACACCACAGTCCCCTAGTTTTGGGGGGTTTTTTATTGAGAATGGGGCGAGACAGTATCGAAGGCCTTCCTGAAGTCCCTAAAGGCTATGTCCACTGCTACCCCTGCGTCTAAGGATTTTGTGACCTGATCATAGAAGGCTACCAGGTTGGTCTGACAGGACCTGCCTCTAATGAACCTATGTTGGTTGCCCCTAAGCATATCCTCCCCTGCTGACCCCTCGTGGACATGAGCCAGGATAATTCTCCCAAAAAGCTTCTCCAGGATTGAAGGAAGACTAACTGGCCTATAGTTTCCTGGGTCCTTCTTCCTCCCTTTTTTGAAAGTGGGAACCACACTGGCCCTTTTCCAGTCCTCTGGCATCACACCAGAGCACCACAAGTGCTCGTAAAGCTATTCTAAGCAAAGGGGTCCCACAATGACCTCTGCTAATTCCCTCTGCACTCTGGGGTGAAGACTGTCAGGACCAGCTGATTTAAATACATCCAGTCCTTCCAGAAGTTCCCCGACTAGATCCTCACTGACCATAGGCCTGGGTCAGCCTTCCCTGGGGCCTGAGGGAGTCCCAGCAGGCAGGCTAATCCAGTCCCTGCTTAAAAAAATGGAGACCGTAATGATTAAGAATACAACTCTTCCTCAAGAACCTGCAGCAGTGTACAAGTGATGACTTGCTGTTCCCTACTCTTCTATACTGACTGATAGTACTGAGAACACATCCTTATATTTGAGGAAATATGGGCCATATAGGAAGAAGAAAACAATAGGGAACCAAGACTCAAATTCAATTCCCAATTCTGCTAAACATGCTGAGAAAAAACTAGTACTTGCTGTTTTGCAAGCCTAGCAACATTAACTTCAGACGGCTTAAACTGTTCAGCCATGATATAGCAAAGGGCTGATTTCAAGACATCTATCTGATCATAATGACATTTTGTACAGAGGTCAACAAAAGAATCAAAAGGTTTTAAATACTACACTCTTACCACCCTAGCAAAAAGCAAGGCAAATTAAACTGCCGTTCAAGAGACTTGAGTAATAACAACCATATTTTAGAACTTTTTAGTATTGTGTAATTTATGTGTGCGGTTCTGAACACTGCTCAACACCAAGATCAGCTTTGACTACAAGGACAGTGTACCCACGATAAATTGTATACCAACAAAAATTCTCCTACCTCATCAGTTCCTGGAAATATTGGAGGCTGTCTATACTGTGGACCAGCCCAAATTTTCAGACTTTAAGGCCTTGCCTTTATGAGAGGGGGATGAGGGAGGAAGGGGTGTACACATGCTCTCTTCTCATAAGCATGGTCCAAGGAACCATGGTCCACAACTCCTATGATAGTGCTCGAGTAGGGAGGAGCACAGAGATGTTTTTAACAAAGTTGTTAGGAACACAAGCCTAAATCTTTAATCACTTCTGTAGGCTTTTTTACAGCACTCAATGTAGTACTTGAATACTAATTAAACCGCAACCTATTCTAGTTTACAAAACAGAAAAACAAGACACACTGTGTTAAAACAAAGGGCATTGTAAGAAAGCCAGCCCTTTAGAATTAAGTTAACACACTCGGAATAAATTCAGAATGTATCCAGCACCCTATACCACTTACCACCAGTATAAATTGTTTTCTAGTTGTGCGCATGTATAAAGAGCACAACAGTGTAACGAAACTATCCGTTCTCCTTGTAACTCAGAGTAGGTCTGGGCAGTGTGTTCTAATTTAGAAGCTACTGAGCTTAAAGTTTCATCCACCCAGGTAGCGACCTAAGAGAGGGGAGATTGAAAAAGCAGCCATGCATTAATTCTTGAATATAAAACATACAACCTGCACTTTGAGGATGACAAAACCAGTAAAATCAGTTTCGGACTATATCACCTCATCTAACCCATATCACAATTTTCAGAAATAAAACTAAGTTTTGATCTATTCATATAATAGTCTCTAAATTTCTGGCCAGGATTAGAACTATAAAAGTTTGAAAGTACTGTTCAAGCATTTTAACAGATCTGAATATTTAGCCAAACCAAACTCCAAACCATTTTACATTCACCCCGCATTATTATTCAAACAAATTTCTTTTGGCTAACCAATTTCATCACAGAAGAGTTTCAAAAACCACACTATTTTTACAGTGGTTCCAAATGGTATGTGAATGGTGTACTTCTTTCTAGTCTTCAACAATAGTAGTTCTTAGACTACTTTCAGATTCCAAAGGAGCAGAAGTTTAGCAGTTTCAGAAAATGTAATGAGTGGGACAATCTCCCACTGGATAATAGAAGTCCTTAGTGTGGCATTACTCTTTTTTGTTTTTAAACTTGCTTGCAGACTTGAAAATTTATTTTTATGTTTTATATTTATAGACAAAGTAAAATCAGTAAACAAAGATTATTCAACCTTTATCTTTATAATGAAATGTATTCCTGCAGCTTATCTACAGCTGCAGACTATTTGCTACTCAGAGCAAAATTAAAGTGAAAACCCCAAAAGGTTAATTCATAAATGTCAATAGTAATGGAAAATCTCATACATACCTTGTTATTTTCTGTTGCTACAGTTGCTCTGATACTATTTGCAGACAGGAGGACTATCTTTTCATTGGTTAATCCCAAAAACATTGCTCGTGGATGATGTAGTGAAGGATTCTTTGTATATATAAAAAAGCATTAGTATTTTATAGTTTCCTATAAAAAGAATTATGTTAAGGACAGATTTAAAGATGTACAATACCTGTGCATTTCTGTAAGGTTCTAATTCACTCCACTTCCACTGATAAAGTTCTCCTTTGTTGCTAACTGCCACTAGCTCAGAATATAGAGCTCCAATAGATATAAACTTTGTTCCATCCTACAAATGCAAGAAAATGAACATTTCAACAACAGTACTATAAAATAAGTCCTTAAGTAACAGAAAATTAACAATGTACAAGTGTCAAGCAAGCAAAAATTAACTTACAAATAATAGTTACTGAAACTGCATCAGTTCACCAGCCCTGTATTTCAGTGTCATTAAATTTTAATTCAGTAATGATAGTTATCTAATGGATCAAGTGCCTGTAGGTACTCATGACTTCAAAAGCAAGTCCTGTTTTACTTCTGAAAGCTGTTTTCTGAAGTTGCGGAATAGCACTGTCTTTCACTGACACTCAAATAAAAAAAATACATCAATTCAGCAGCTACAAAAAAATGAAGGTAACAATGCTTCATTTTGTTTTTTTAAAACAAAAAGACTACAAAATAAGGTATTTAAAATATTAAAAACCTAAACACTCTGCCTGGAAAAGATACTCAATTTGGAAAAATCCATCCTCTATAAAAACTTCTGTATAACTATTTATCTTTTATGGTAAGTTTTAGGACTTTATCATTAACAATAGCTAAAAAAAGGGAGGAAATAATGATATTATCTCATTTACATTGTGCATTTTTGTGCATCACACTACTGTCAACTACCTATAAATTTATGGACAGCTAGTAAAAATTCAGGCTAAAAATGCCTAGCCATAGAGTCTGTAAATAAATTTGAGCCATTTCTAAAAGCAATCAAGCTCGGGCTGCTTGTGAAGCCTCTCAGAAAGAAGCTGGAAAGTCAGAGCTTGAATGAAACAAAGAGCACAGCAGAGGAACCTGGTGCCCAAGGAGTACAGCACCCTGGTAGAAGCTTTCTATGAGGACTTTGTAGACCAGGCATGGGCAAAATTACCCACCCCTATCACAGATCCTTCCCCACCTCTAGTTGGGTTGCAGGTTGGCTTCCTTAGGGTCTGTGCTAGACAGGGGGGTGGGGGCAAAGGCAATAGGACTGGGGGCAGAGAGAAGTATGGTGTGGGATACAGTTGGTGGCATCAGAGGAGTGAGGAACTCCTGGGGTGGAAGCAGTATGGTGCAAAACAACTGCTGCAGTCAAGCAGATGTGTCAATCCAAGAACTTTTTTTAAGCTACAAACTGAATTTTTTTTTGTTTTTAAATAAACTATTCTTAGTGTTGTACTCCTAAATTTGAACTCCACCCTTCTAAGTGGGGTCTAGCAGCAGGGTTGCCTTTACATTAGGCAAAACATTAGTGAAAGTTTGTGTCAGTAAAAAAAGTGCGTCTGTCAGTAAAATGTCTGCAGACTGTCCGTAAAAGAAGGTCTTGGGTTAGAAAACTTCATTGTTTTCGCAAAGGGGGGCATCTTTATTCAAGAGAAGCACTAATATGAAATTCTTTTAGAAATTTTAAGTTAAAAGTTCCATTTTTAACCTAGAACTCTTCACACTTTTTTTTTAAAATAGTTCAGCATTTAAATTCCAAAGTATATAAAAAGAAAACAATTCAGCAATTTAGAAAAAAGTTTCAGGCTTCAACCCTACAAGAACTGACAGCCTACTAGTCTTGTGAAGATCTAGCTACAGATCTGAGCTTTAATACCTCAGATTTCACGCAGTGTGCAGTAGAATTTTTTTTGTTAGATAGAGGCCTCTGCCTTTTCAGCACTGGATATTTTTTCAATTTTAAAATAGACGAATTTTCTTAAAACTAAAATCTTACAAAGGAAGCTATAAATCAAGATAGGGTCATTTGGGGGGTAAGAGGTGTTTGAGGAGGAGGGAGAGAGTTCATTTTTGTTTGTTTTGAGGGCAAAAAAATAAGGGAGTTTCTAATAAACAAAAGCACCCAACCAGGGAATCAATTTTCAGAATAGCTCCCATTAAGAGGTGATTTAATGTTTTGGAAGCATCAAGCCTAACATCTCCATATGAAAGAATTTTGCAAATTGAAAAGGTCAAAACGCTCCCTTCAAAAGAATAGATGTTTAATGAAAAATAGCTAATCAAAACAATAAATAGGTCAGATGTTACGCCTTAAAAATATTTCTCTTTATAACAGTTATAAATAGCTATATAATACATAAAATAGTAACAGTTTAGTATTATATACTGACCCTACATTATACAATCTAATCCCAGATTTCAATTAAATGGAAAACCAGTACAGTATTTTAACTCATTTAAAGGTGTAGAGACAGTCAACGTATATTCAATGAGGGATTTACATACACTCGTATCCTGGTCACAGAAACCATATAGTGTATAGGCTTCTCATTCTACCTTACTACATAACAAATATTGTATGTACCAATACCTGCATTTTTTTTTATTAAATTTCCCACATGCGAAACAAAAACTTAAGGAACTAGGTAATTCTCACTTCACTGGTCCTTTCAATGCCAACTGCAATCATTTCTTAGCCCTTTTAAAATAGGGGCTTAAATATTCATTCTAAGATGACTTTGTATTAATATCAGAGTCTGTTGATTTAAGATTAGCTTCCTCCAACTGTACATAAGCTTCATGTTTGAGACTCTGTTGAATGCATCTTTTTTAATAGAGCTTAGAGAAATATTTGCCAGAAAACACATTTGAAGTTCAAGCACTGGACAGTTTTATTTAGCTTTTAACTGGTTAAAAGGCTTGTTTACACAAATTAATAAAAAAAACATGGCTGTGTTTTTGTATTAAAACAGTACTTGGGAACAAAAGATTACTAAGTAGCATATAAACAACATTAATCAACAATAATATACTGCAAAATAAGCATAGTAAAAAATAAATAAATAAATAAATCAGAAACAGCTAGGTAGCTTGTAGCATTAATGCACTGTAGTCACTTGTAGTGTATGGCTAGCAGTTATATAGATAAATCAGTTTGTTCCAGGAAGGATTTCAATGTTCTGTAATTTTTTTCCCCTGATTTAGTAAACAACAAAAACAATTTTTGTTCTGTGAATGCCTGTCATTCTGAGGCTGTCTGTGGGCCTGCATCCCTGAGCATAGGAAGCCCCAGCTACTACAAAGACTGACAGCAATGCTTCCAGGGTCTGTGGGAGCCTAGCTAATGTACTGCACAGCACCTGGGAGCCCAGCAACTTGACCACTTGAGGAACCAGGGTACTGTGGGCTTTCAGGTGCCTGGTTTCCCAGCGGGAGAGCCAATAAGTTGGTCAGACTGCTGATGAAATTGACTGCCAAGTTAGCAATCAGACAGGTTGGGCAGCTGAACTGCCTCCAAGAAATAGTTCAATTTCATGCAACTCTACCCCCACCAAGAAGTGACAGGTATTTTCTGGGTTTTTCCACTCCCACAGCTAAATAGGAATTATGCCCAACCTGTACTTTCCTTTTATCACCCTGACTCCCTCCCAAAACTTACTCCAGCATGCTTCCACGTCTTAGCCTTTCACACTAAGCTTTCAGTAACAGGAACCATGATACAGCTACTCTTCACTTAACTTCATAGCTGTTCTTGAAAAACTTGACTTTAAGCAAAACAATGTTAAGTGAATCCAATTATGTCACAGTAGTTACCTACTAGCAGGCAGTGGCCAAACGACGATATAACCAAACACTACGACTTTAAATGAACGTGTTCTCTAATAGATCAGCAATGTAATAACGAAACAACGTTAACTGGGGTGACATTAAGTGAGGAGTATCTGTACTATGTTTATAAGGTGCATAGCAAATGATACCCCAAATCTGCTTGTGACCTGCAGGCACCACTATAATCCAAATATTACTACATATAAAAAAATTACAGTAGTGTTGCATTGTGTGACAAATTTCTAAAAGACCAAAGCTGCAGCCAAGCTTGCATCTTGGTGTCTGGTGCAGGTCATATGCAGAGCACCACCCTATATGTCTCTATGCAATACTACTTTCATGTGATTTTGCACTTTCTGTGCAAGAGCATCCTATGTCAGTGCACTGCTGGTAACATCCCCTGCTACAGTACTGTAAAAAGACCCCCCATGGAGATTTTCAAGGCACAGCAGACCATTTTGCCATGCATTTTTTACTAGAAAATATGGCCAGATCCTCTCTACTACTTTTAGGAATCAGAATCCCATTTTTAAGTTGTATAAAATGGAGGCAGAGTTAAGGATCAACAGTAACTTCTTAAAGCCTGGTTTCTCATCCCTGTGTTAAAGCTTTTTTGATATCTGGTACAGTTTATGTACTCATTACAGATATGTGCTCTATACTATTATAATGAACTGTCGGAGGCCTTTTAAAAATTAAGAAACATATTACTCATACAAGGCAACTTAAATTTTAATATTTCCAGAATTTCAATATTTGTTATTAAGTATAACATTTTCCCCCTAAATGTTTGTTTTTTAAAATGACCACACATAAATTGAAGTATACAAGTCTAAAGAATGTTTAAGACAATTATTCAATAATTCTGAAAGTAAGCTGAAGCCTGTGGTTTATTAATAAATAGTGAAAGAGTAGATAATTGTTAAGTCATATTGACTTTAATCTGAGCAAAATGAAGGTTTAAAAATCAATATGCTAAATCTTATTGCAATACACCTTTATGATGCTGCATGCTAAATGAACTCTGATACTGGTTGGTGTAGTAATCAGCTTGCAAGTAAGCTAGTTTAGTGTGCAATCTTTCAATTATTAATCTTATGAACTAATGCAATTAGGCTCCACCATTTTATATGATGGACAGTTATTTTGGACATGCTGTTGAAGACCATGTTTCCTTCCGGTCCAAATTCCACAGAGGTCCTAGGTACAGTTTTGCTACCAACACAACTCTCTAATGGCAATTTTACTTTCAGAGTTCTTGCTTTCTTTCTATTTTCCAATAGACTGAAAAACATTTAAGAATTAAAATCAACTACAAAAGCTTTATTGAACACCTGCTGTTGGTTAGTGGAAAGCTGTCAAGTCAAAAATGCTACCTGCATTAAGGCTGTTTGCAATGAAGAGCAACAGTTGAAGGACTAAAATAACCAGCCATTTCCTACCCACAACGAGATGAGGAAGAGGAAGGAAAGAAAAAACACAAACAAGTCATAGTGAACATGGCTTATAAGATGCATTCACCATTTTTAGCTTTTATCACAAATAGTTTAATAGATTTGACTTTCAAATTTTGTAAAACAATACATTGCCTCCTTTTACTGGATGGTTAACTCATGGAATATCAAATATTCATTTAACAAGTCATTCTGAACACAGAATGGTACAAACGGTGAAAAAAAAATCATGTCTATTGTCTTAAGAGATCTAGGTCTACACGAATTAACTACACTCTGGGAAAAGTTGGTGTATTTTTATGTTCTCTGTTCATTAAAAGATTTTCCTTTGGTTACATACATTTTCAGCTGGAAAAAGTAAAATTTTCTTAAGCGTATATGCTCAGATCTTAAGATACATATGCTCAAGAATGCATTTATGCTTTTGAAAATATGAAATTACCAACAGTTCAAAATTCTCTTTTAATTAAATGTAAAGGATAGCAAAATAGTGAAGACTGGAAGGGAACATTTGAACAGATTTCCTGTCATCACTTGCTGTCCATAGTGTAACAAGCTCACAAAATAACAAAATACAGGAAAACTGTTTTGCTATGATATGGCTGCCATCAACACAGACTATAGAGCAATAGCAACACTGGCTTATACTAATGTTGATAAATGCCAGCAACAAAAATGGTGTATCTTCCAACATTCAAATTAAAACTGTAGTCTTAATCTGCTTTATGTAACTCAGCCAAGATTTCTCCTCTTTTTCACTTCAGTAGGATGCAGCAAACCCAACTCCTTAAAGCTAAATATTGAAAGCAGTCCACTCGATTTCTCCTGCAATGCAGACAGTCTGGACTGGAGAACAATTTTGGTGCCCATGGCAAATATTTGCTATTGATGTGCTGTGTGATTGCATGCAACTGTATATGAAGCTTTTGGAAACAAACAGGATAGGAATTCAAAGTAAGAAACTAGATTGATTTTACTCTCTGGATAAAAGAACTTAAAAGTAATGGACAGTCCCAGGTTCTACTGGGCTCATCACTAAGTTATCAAGCAGACTTGCAAGAGATAACCCCTATTTCTCGAACTGACAACCTAACCACTTCAAGCCATATGCTTATCATAGTCATTGTGGTTTACACCACAGCTTATTACTAGGACTGAAGATGGAAACAACATGAAAACAGTTGCTAATCTCATCAGTAGGATGAATCAAGTCACTTATGTGCCACGCACCCTTCCACTGGCTCCACGTATGCCTGTTTTTTGTTTATTATTCAAGGTCTTTTTTTAGATTTTGAAGGTTATCAGTAGGTTGGAACACAGGTTTAGCAGCTAGATCCTCAAACAGAATACTCTTTGACTATACAGCTAACAAATCCCAGGGAAAAATAATGGAGAAGAGACAAAGTATTCTCAAAACAAGAAGGATGAGCTATAAAATGAACCAAGAGGCAAATAATCTAAGTACTGGCCACTCTGGAATATACTAAAAAACCTGTTTTGATAACATTTCCTTGCTTTAACTGAAAGCTGAAATGTGTATGTATATATGGTTAAATATTTTTGAGAGAAGCATCAGTCAAAAGAAGCCACCCTGAATCGGAGAAGAGCAGAACAGTTCATGAAGTCTATGTTAAGTCTCAAGTGGTTTTCAACTGGAAATGTTGAAATATTATGGCAATGAACACTATAAAAACTAAGAGGTCCCAGGAAAGAGATTGTAGACTCAACCAATCTACTATACGAAATCAATCAGAAAATAGTGCTCAAGGAAGAAACTGAACAAATTAATGGGGGTGATGGCCATGTCAAAAAGGGAGCTCTTCACTTCCACAGAAAAGCATGGGTACATTTGTAGCAGATAGCTGAAGGATAGTCTGGTAGTCCAAGTTCTGACTCCTATTAATCAAGCTCCACTCCATTAAAAATATTCCTTTTTGTCCAGCTGAGCTTGGTAGCCTTCATTCTACTGCCAGGTCAGCAAGAGGACCAAGAACACAGATTTTGCTGATTTAAGAGATTAGAGTTACTAGCTCAGATACCAGGTCAGAATCCCAGGCACTGGTCAGGTCAAGATGCACTTATTTAGGAAAAAACTATTACTTTCCTGACTCTCAAGTATCTATCCAACTCAGCTTCAGCAGCTGGAGGAAAATGGGGTCAGTGCTCCAGGTAGGCAGCTAGAGAAACTAAACCTTATATTCCATGATGGGGGAAGGTGGGATGCCAGACAGATGGAATAAGTAAGAACATATATAGCCACAAACCTTCAATTACTGAGACATGAACGTCAAAAGTATAAACAGAAATAAATAAGTGCAGAAGAAAATGTAACAAATTTACTTCAATAATTACACATACAAAACCAAGTATTCACCAAGAATTATATATTTGCATATAATGTACAAAATGAATAAACAAGGCAAAAAATTCTCAGTACCTTGTCTGGCCACCACTGCAAGTCTTCTCCTAATGAGACAGGGCTTTGGACAGGAGTATTCTTCTTATCCAGGTTTGGCTCCCCTTCCTTACTTGTAGAGCCCCTTTCATTATCAAATGAGGCTCCATCAAGCCACCTTCGTTCACGCAAACGTAAAACGGACTCACGTTCACGCAACAGCTCAGAGTCTCTCTCTAAGGGAAGAAGGAGAACTGGTATGCAATTGGGTCACACCAGTGGGATAAAAGTAAGCCACTCTCTAGTAAAGACCCTTCAGGATGCAACTAACAGTAGGCAAATCTACTCATCATTAATTAAAAATATTTATATATAAAAATTCCTGACATGCAACATTCAATATAAACCCTTTCAAGCATAGGTACTTAACATTACCAAAATAATATAAAATATAAAAATTATCAACTAGAAATAAGTGAGGTAGTTTTGACCATCAAGTGTTATTATAAAGCATAAGGTTTCATTTTTCACCAACAGTAAAATGCCAAAAAATGTTTAACATGCTGATTTGAGGTTTTGGGGTACAATATGCACAGTTTTACTGCATGGTGTTTTATCAATCTCTTAAAAAAAAAAAAAATCTATAACCGTAATGCCTGTTAGATATATTTAAGCAAGCCAAAAAGGAGTATTTATTAGAGAGTTTCACAACAAGTCTCCCAAAAACAACCTGAAAAGGTTAAAGACAAAACAACCTTAAAAAAAAAAAAAAAAAGTATTTTTTTTGTAAAAATTTGATAATCCAACCCCTTTTTTTTAAAATAATATTTTATAGGACTGGATTTAATAAATTAAAGTCTAATTGTTTTGAGTAGTTCAAATGAAAACTTTTCAAGTGTCAGACAAGTTTTAAAAAGGATCCTCGTAGGAAAATGTTCCTTACCAAAATGCTTCCCCTCCAATTGGCCTACAAACTGTCTAAAGCCAGTACTCTGCAGTTCGCTCATGCAGATAAATTTTTTAAATCAGGTAATCAAACTAACTTTCCAAGAGTCAACTATGCATGGAAAATAAGGATTATAAAATTCGTGGTAACGTCTTACATAGAATAACCTTAGGAAAGGAAAAAAAAGGAGGGATTTAGAAGGAGTTTATGTCAGATGCCAAATATTTGTACATGCACATAATGAATTTAACCCATTAAGTACCTCATTTGTGTTCACAAAATTCAGTTGGAATTACATGTACGAAATGATCACACTAATGTATCATCCCTTCAAATAAATTACTGCAAGGCTTTGGTTTTTTGTTATACTAGGCAAATGGGGACGAGTTTTTATAGAAGCCAAACATAACAGCTTGTCTTACAGGTCAAGTTCATATATCAGTGTACCTGCTAACATCAAACTGACCCTTGACTCAATTTATATCAGGCAATTATGTTCAACAGTTAACGTACTAGAAAACAGACTTGTGAAAAGGGGCAGAGCTGTACTAAATGAGCATATATGACAGAGGTTGGATTAACAGTTTGTAAATGTTGTGGGCATTTATTGAATAGGACGATCTTCAAAAACCTATAAGGAAGTAGCTACCATACTCTATTAAGAATCTTAAAATGTAATATACTTTTCAAAACATTAACTATCTACAAACAAATATTCCTAATCCAACTCTAAAAAGGCTTCCAAAAAAAAGAAAAAAAAAGAAAAAAAAAAGAAAAAGGAAAGGAAATATACAGGTTAACTTCCATCTCCCTTGACTGCAGTTAAACTGCCTACTCTCACTGCACAAACTTATTCTATGACAAAATGGACATGTAAGAAAATAAGAATGCTATGTACATAATAGCCTAAACCAAAGAAACTAGCTTGAAGAATGCTGCATGTCATATGAAACAGGATTACAGAGCAGAATTAACGTTCCCAGTTGGTTATAAGGTAACTAGCAGATGCTTCTCCTACGTGATTTTTAAAGATGTATTATTTCATGCAAAATTTCTATAATACTTTGCATATCAATGATTAAAGATATCAAATTTCAAAGATGTTACTATGGCTTTTACAGAACTTACCTGCTTGCATTCAGAAGTCATTAACTAATAATTTTGATAATCATTAGACACAATGTATACAGTATTACTGGTGTGCATAAAAATTAGAGCCTAAACCCCCAGGGTGTACTCTCTCTACCTTTTGCAAAGCAGACTACTTATTACAAAGAAAAAAGGTGCAAAATTACCTCGGGATGAGCCTAGCCTGGAAAGTGATGAACGCCGAAAGGATGGATAACCAAAGTAACTAATATCTTCTGAAAACATAGCATCAGCATCAATAATGACACTTGGGTGAGCAGAATGTATGTCAGCATCCAGAAGAGACATAAGATCCTCTATAAGAGGAGACAAGGGTCTTAAGTGAATAATCAGCTACTTAAAATCATCAGCTAGAAAGACCATCACCAAATAAATATCGAAACAAAAAATACCTAACTATAAGAAGTTTCTGCTCTTCAGATTCACCAGTGCAAACTGATGTGCCTCCTATGCACTCACAGAAAGTCAAGCACATTGAACCAATATGTGGAGAAAATTTTCCCTACAGGAGCTGCTCTATCACTTGTCTAACCTCATTTCCCAGACATGTCTTACCCCAAAACAAAAGTTTTCCACACCCAGAAAGCCAGACCTTGCTATGCACTTGGAAAAAACAAAGAGCTAATAAAAATGTTAAAAACCCACAGAGCAGAACTGCCTGAATTGCCTACGATAAGTGGAGGACAGAACTGATGGCAAAAGCTGGCCCCTCCAAAGATCCTACACATTAGCATGTGGCTGCCCAACACATGGAATCAAACAATTTTTCAGTCCACAAAATAGAAGCTATAACCCTCAAAGCAAGCTTTAATAGCTATCTAGCATAAGGATCGCTTTCCATATTAAAATGGTTAAAGAGGTATCTGGAAGAGTACTAACAATAAAAAAGTTTACTGAAATACTATAGGTATCCTAGCCACTACTCTAAAACACTTGCATCCGACAGTATGACCTTACAGACATTTACATTTCTTTTATTAGGCCCTATTATCATACTTTGTTCTCTCTAATAAAGGGCTAGATAATATTCACACACTAACAAAGAAGCTGGTAAAAGTTGATACAAAAGTTTTGTGATGAAATCTATCCCAAGTTCATACACCAAATCCTATAATAGTAGTGCAATATATCAAACCAACAACCTTATATAATGCACCTAGCTGCTTCAGTCACAACCCCTTTCTATAATCAAATGTATAGTCTCAATCAAACAATAAGGAAATCTAGACCCAAAAAGAGAGTTAGAGAACTAATAATAATAGAAGAGCTCTGAACCTTTTCTTTCCCAACTTCCGGAATAAAGAGAAGGAAAAGAAGAGAGATGTCCAAAAACTGAAACAGAATAGACAGCTTACTGTTGACCCCACATATATTCTGGGAAACAAGAAAGGTTTCAAGAGCTAGTCCCATCTAAATTAAATACAAAAACTTAAAGGTAAAATAATAAATAAATTTAATAATGAAATACAGATAAGATACAAGTGACCAAACAGTAAAGCATATCAAGAAAGTAATTAAAAGCTGTAAAATGCACATTTGTCCAAAGAAATAACTCGATTAAACATTTGAAAGAATATTAAAATCTAAATCCTAAAGCCTCTAGCAGGTACCCAGCCTATTAGGGAAAATGACTTCTTCCCTAGATATAAAGTTAAGTTTTAAAAGAGCACTTATCTTGGCTCATCTGGAGATGAGCTGTTCATCCAAGAAGCACAGTTCAAAGCTGAAAAGCAAAGATCCTGAGGTAAACCCCGATTTTTAGACTCTATAAACCTGGCTCTGTCAAAAAGTTTGCTAAATATGGCCTACATTTTTTTAAATGCTCCTAACAGGGAATAAAAATAGGCATATGATTTTTTATTAGAATAGAACCTACTTAAGCTAAACCAGATCTAACTGGCATTTAAAAAATTAATCACTAAATGTACTTTAAGAAGCATTTAGCCCATTTCTTTTGACCTGTGTTCCTCACTTTCTAAAATTCTTCCCACCTCTGAAATTCTCTCGCTCATTTCCTTTGCCCCTTTTTCTCTCACTCAAGTGTTGGTTGGGGCTCGCCCAAGTGAACACAAACAAATATTACACTATATTTCCATTAAGCCAGCTTAGGTCCCTCCTCCAGGATACCCTATCAAGACTAGGTGCAGGCAACCTTTTATAGAATGATCCACCCAAGTGAGAAGTCAGAGGGTGCTAGGAACCCGCCATCATTTCTGCAGCAGCACACAGAGAACTCCCACAGCCAACAATCACCCCTGGCACTGAATGAATATGCCGTTGTAGCCTAACAAACTTGAGTAGATATAAAGCAGGGGTGGGCAATTATCTTGGGTAGAGGGCTGCTTACCGAGTTTTGGCAAGCTGTTGAGGGCCACATGGATAGACCCGCCCCCTGGTCATCACCTTGAGACCAGAAGTCCTGCCCCTAGCCTCTGACCTTTGCTACTGGAAGTCCCCCCCCTTGCCCATGGCAGTACTCCTTTGGGGAAGAGGGTTTGTCATCTTGGCTGGGGGGGGGGGGAAAATCAAATTACATACTAAAAATCAAACACCCATAATAATATATTTTAATTAAAAAATATATATATTTTTGTCACAATTCATGGGCGTTTCTGGTGTAGATACACAAGTGACTGCATATTGGTGTTTGTGGGGATACTTGGATATGGATGCGGGTATGGGAGCCATGTAGTGCAGAGTGGGCAGGCAGGACAGTAAAGAAAGCGGTGGGGGGAGTGGAAGCGAGCGGGAGTACAGGCCCTGCACCAATGTCCCAGGGCCAGTGCCAGCGGGGAGTGGTAGGAGCACAGGATATGGGCTGGCAGGAATCTGTGGAGCCAAGCTGGACTGCACCAACAGGGAGAGGGAGGAGCGGGCCCAGCTCCATAGAGCACCTGCTGACTGACTGGACACCAGCACAGGCCCCACACTCCCACCTGGCTGCCGCTGGTTCCTGCCTGCCCACTCACTCCCAGTACCTCCACCCCAGCCCCGTGGTAAAGACAGGAAACAGCACACAGCCCCAACCCCATGCTTGCTGGTGGGGAAATGAGCTGATGCTCAGCACGGGGGGGAAAAGTGGCCGCCTCCTCCCCATGACCAGCACCCCATGCTGCAGCTGCTCAGAGCCCACAGGAGCTGCCCTGACTCTTCGCCACATCACCAGAGAGCAGGCACAGGAAGCCCTGCATGGGCTGAGCGGCTGCAGCACAGAGCACAAGCTACTACCGGGTGGGGTGCTGCTTTTCCCTCCGCTCTGAGCACCAGCTCGTTGCGTAGCCTGGGTTCCACACCAGCTCCGGGTTTGTCCACTGGGGCTGAACTGCAGCAGCAGCATCTTGGCAAAAGCTGCTGCTCAGCATGGAGGAAAGTGGACCCCCTGCTCACCACCGCCAGACAGTGTTTGCTATTGCCACCCACCTGGAGCCCACACCAGGCTAATCTGTGGTGCAGCTACTTCCCCAGCGCCTCTGTGCTGCCCAGCGCAGCTGTCGCACTGGGCAGCACAGAGGCAGTGGTGAAGTAGCTGCACTACAGCCTAGCATGGCACAGACCTGGACATGCAGCTGCAGCAAACACAGCCCAGTGGCACCGAGCAGCAGCTTCTGGGGAACAAGCTGGTGCTCAGTGCGGAAGGAAAAGCTTTCCCCCCCACCCGTGGCCAGCACCCTGTGCTGCAGCCTCTCCAAGCCTGTGCAGGGCTGCCTGTGCCTGCTCTCCATTGCCACTGCTGCCCCGTGGGGTGGCACTGATGCAACAGAGACAGGACAGTCCCGCATGGGCTGCAAGCGACTGCAGCAGGAAGTGCCAGCCATGGAGGAGGGGGTGGGCGCTTTCCTCCCCCTGTGCTGAGCACCATCTCATTTCCTGTGGGCAAGCGCAGGGTCGGGGCTGCATGCTGCTCTCTGCCTGTACTGTGGGGCTGGTGCTCTGGGAGTAAGTGGGCTTCTGGGAGCCAGTGGCAGCTGGGCAGGAGCACAGGGCTCATGCTGGTGTTCCAGGGCCAGAGCTGGCGGGGCCCAGAGCATGGTGGCAGGAGTGCAGGGTCCTGGCCAGCAGGGGCTCTGTGTGGCTGGGCCAATTCCCCCCCTCTCCCTGCTGATGCAGCCCAGCCTGGCTCCACAGACCCCTGCCATCCCACACCCTGCACTCCCACCACCCCACTCTAGGCCCCACTGGTGCTAATCCTGGTATACCATCACAGGCCCTTAATTCCCACTTGCTTCTGCTCCCCTCAACCCCCACTTTCCTGCCAGCTCCCAGATGCATGGCTGGACCATGGAGCTCAGCAGGAGTTGGCCCAGCCCAGAGATGATCCCCGCAGTCCTCCCCTGCCTCCCCCACCTTCTTGCCTGAATTTCCTGCACTGGCGCAGCCACAAACAGCCCCATGGTCCCATGCCGGAAGCTCCGGCTTCATCTATGACAGGAGCCAGGGGTAAATAAATACTAATTTTAGGGGCCCCTGCAGGCCGTATTTTGCCCACCCCAATATAAAGGCTCTGTGCCACAGGCTGTAGGTTGCTGACCCCCAATCTAGACACCAATCCAATGCTTAAAGTCTTCAGGATGAAAACTGCAGTGAGCAGCCCTCAGGCTGTAAAAGTCATAAGCACCAGGCTAAAGACACAAGTCCAACAACCCCCACAAAAGTGACCTATATTTCAGTAGTGGAAGAAAGGGTCACCTATATTCACATTCACCAATGACATTTCTGTTAGGCCATGGATATGAGTAGCATTTGTGACATTACAGGGATGTACTTAGTGCCATAAAAAAACCCCACAACCATTCATGCTGTTTGTAGCCCCATGCAGACCCTGAAAATTTTACAGACTAAAAGTACTACTGTTAAGGAGGAACTTGTAAGTTTGGTAGCACTACATTTAATGCCTGTACAGTAGCTGCTTCCCCTCTCTCTCCCTCTACCTTGGGGTTGACAGAAAACTGGGATGCTGGGGGTCCTAGAGACCTCTAAAGCACTCTCTCCCTGATAGCCTGCAAAGTCACGAGCTGTCAAGGACACCTGCAGGGACCCTGCTGCCAGCAAAGCTGGAGCTCTGCCAGCCATGTGGCAGCCCCAACTGGTTTTGCCCATCAGGACCAGCTAAGACATGGCTCCATCACAGCCAGGCATTCAGCAGAGCTCTAGTCATGCAGCTGTCCCCTACTTGGTATTCTTAATGCAGGGGCAGAAGGTGCTTCAAGAGCGGTGGTGAAGAGCCACACCCCTGCAGCTCAAAAATACCAGCAAGAGCTAGAGTTCTGACCAAAGGAAAGACTTCCCAGCAGTGCCATCATGGATGCCACCAAGATAGGTGATGCCAGCTGCAGACAGCATCACTGACTCCTGTGGAGGCAGATTCCTTACCACGTTCCGCCTTCCCCCACCCCATCCTTCTAGAGAACTCCCCCTTTAAGCACCTCTCTGGGATGCCTATATGGCAACACTGCGCTAAGTTTTTGTTGAGAAACTTTGTAGCACTGCAAATGAACGCCAGTCCATACCCTTAGATTTATCCACATTAGAGTAAGGGAAACAGTTCAGGTGTTACATTGTTGGTTTATTGCAGAACACTTCTTAATTCTGCAGTCTGAAGGCGCATACAGTTTAAAAAGCTTCCCCTCACAAGCAGATGGGAACTGAGCAACTTGAGTCTGTTCACCATTCTAGGTAAAACAGAGGGGATTGCTGCTTGCTGGATGCACTTGTTTTAGCTCCTGATGGAAGCCTTCCCCAACCTATTCTCTAATCCACATTCTTCATCAACACAGTAGTAGTGTACAGGCAGTCCTCGGACTTACAACAACTGGTTCCTGAAAACCGCATCTCAAGTCAAAACAGTGAAACTCAGAAATGATTTTTCTATAGGAAACAATGTTATAAATGGGGGGGGGGATTGGGTCCTGAATCAAGGCCTCATACCCTATTTTCACCAAAATAAGCCAGAATTGTGTATTCAATCAATTACAGATGAGTAATTAGCTACATTAATGTATTTATATTGTAAATAGCAATCATATTGTTTTGGAAGGACTTCTTTGAGGTGACTTTGCTGGACTTTGTGAAGGGCTCTTGGCTGGAGTCTTCTCAGGAGTCTTGGCTGCATGTTTTACTGGAGTCTTGTCTGCTTTCTTAAAGAAAGTGTCCAAGGAAGTTTGTACAGATGTTCTCCAGGGAGATGAGTGACATAGCAAACTTGCAACGCCATGCCAGCAAACGTCGGATCAAGCACTGTAAAGTCAAAACTGACATCAAAGTTGATAGAGGGTGTCAATTTATAAATGTTGTAAGTGCGAAGCGTTGTAACTTGAAATGTTGTAAGCCGAGGACTGCCTATATATCAGTTTGCAGTGGCAGATGATGTATTCTATAATCTAACCACCTGGAACGGTATAAATGAAGAGTGTTGAACATAGGGCCATTGGGCTGCATTCAGCCCAACAGAGGTGGGTCATCTGGCCTATAAAGCCCCAAAGGCTGGATGATCCACTCCAGAATCTGGGATGCAGGGCTTGTGTTAGCCTGAGCCAGCACCTAGAGGGTTAATGCTGCTGGCCTTGCTGCATCACCACCCCCACTCCCCCATCCCACCATAACTTAGCTGCCACCAAATTGCTGTTTTTTTAATTGAGGCTGGTGACTGAAATCTGTGGTGACAGTTGACAATGCGGGGAAGGGGGGGGGTAAAAAAGTACAAGAGACAGCAGTAATAACCAGGGTCTTGTTATTCCCCCCCACCCGTTTTAAAAAAAATCCCAGATTTTCTAAAAACCCCTAAATTATCATCTGATTTCAAAACCCCCAAAATCCAAGTTTTTCCATAGTTAAGATGAAATGCCTGTGTGCGTGCATGTGCTAGTTGAACACAATGTTTTATTGATATATTTACATTTTAAAGCAATTTGGAAGCCTACCAGTGCCTCAATCATTATAATAAAATAAATTCTAAATATCTATATATTTTAGCATTTTTGGTTTGTTAGTCACAGAAAATCAGAGCTACCCCTTCACTCACCAGGATGTGGGTCCAGCTGTGGTTGTTCCCCCACTCTTCTCCTACTCTGCTTTATGAAACTTAACAGCCTTGGTATGCCGGTCCCCAGTCCATGCCACCCCTGTCCAAGCCAGTGCCCCTCACTACCAACCCACAGCCCCTCCCACCCACTGGTGCCCCTCACTGCCAACCCACAGCACCCTGTCCCCCGAGCACTGGCAGAGGTGGCCCCCAGCTTTCAAGGTTATGGGACCCAGCAGCTGCTGCCACCAGAGCAGAGAGTGGGAGAGCAGCAGCAGGAAACCAGCCTCCTGCTACCCCTCAAACAAGCTTCCTTTGGCTCTATCCTGCTCCCCTAGCCAGGCCCCAAATTCCCACCCTGACTGGGCAGTGCTCCCAGACCCAACCACCAACCCTGCCCCACTCCCTCCGAAAACCATGGCTGCCTTAGTCTGCTCCCCCACCACACAGACTTACCTGCAGACAGCTGCTCTCCACCTCTTCCTGGCTGTATTGCTCGCTATGTGCATGTGTACACGTGGCACTCCCTGTGTCCTGCTCCTTCCAGCCCCAACCAACCCCTTGAAGGCTGGAACTCTGCCAGCCTGCAAGGGGAAGCCCCAGTTTCTCACAACCCATGTTTTTCCACAGCAAAGGGAAAATTCAGATCCCTGGTGATAATTTCCTGGGTGCTGTCTGCATCAACAGAGAAGCTCCAACAATAGGACTCCCTGCAGCCCAGATGCAGAGGTCAATCATCTAGCCCAGGGGTTTTCAAACTTTCTTGGTTAGTATACCCCTGATGGCCAGTCGAGAAAGCAGGAGTCCACCAGTGGCCAAACAAGTGGGGGGTGAGGAGGAGGGTGTTCTCCCAGCAGCTGATCAGTGACAGGGATGGGGGTGGGGGGTGTCCCCCCGTTGGCTGATTGGCAGAAGTGCCAGTGACAATGCCCAAAGTATTTAGCGCCTACTGCCAAGTACACCCCGAGACCATTCCAAATACCCGCACGGGTATGCATACCCCCTACCTGAAAACGCCATATCTAGCCTATAAGAAGCCTCATAGACCAAATCCCTAGCTATAGCCAATCCCATGGCTGTTGGTAGGGAATATGGCTCACCGACTCAATTGACTCTGACACCCCTAGTGTTGAATAAACAAGAACCCCAACTTACGTAGTATATCCCTCCATACAAACCCAGAGCAGCCTAATCTCACTGCACATACTGGCACCTCTCCACAAAGAAAACAAAATAATCAAACAACTCCCTCTGTCACTGTCAATTCAAACAGCTGTAGCAAACATGACAGCCCTTTTCAGCAGAACTAATCTATACAGAAGATGTCTTGAAGACACTCCAACAATCATTTCACAATTAATAGCTTGCTTTCTCAGCTCAGCTCTTTCATCCAGTATGGAAGAGTGCTGAACAGAAGTGGCACATGAATTCAAACATTTTTCCCCATCTAGCTCTTCTGGACCAAGGAAGTTACAGGTCAACACAACAGAACCAATAGTTCTAACAAAGTTTTGGCTCATTCAGATAAAAGGGGAAATCAATTCTCTCTCTCTTCCATTTTACACAGGATTTAAAAGTTCATGGTCTTTTTATCTATAAGCCTTCCTTTTCCCACCAAAATGCTTTACCAGTTTAAAAAATAAGTTAAATTGATTTCTTGACAAAAGGAGCCAAATCCACTACCCTTCAACTACCACTAAGTTATGCATCTTTTGGGTTTTACGGACACGAATAGATGCAGCCTGAAAAGACAAAAAGTATGTCATTTGTCATGGTGCTATTGTTCTCAAAAATCTCACCTGACTTCAGCACTGATGCTTTCAAACAAACACTGTTAGCTCATAACTGTTGTTCAATGCTAAATGAGATGGGTTGAGCTTCACATTTACATCTACTCAACTTCAATAAGCTAATGGGTATTAACAGGAAGCTTCCCCCCACCCCCTTACAAACCCAGGAAGCACAGTAAGCGGCCCAGGAATTAAAACCATAAAAAAAAACCCGAAACGCTAACAAATGAGTGCTGTTTAGTTATTACATCTGGACTAAATCCATCCTGAAATTCGTTTAAAAAACTCAACTGGTGGTCCCTTACTGGGATAGTTGTTAGAGAGCCAGCTTTGATGTTCCATTCTGGTAGCCATCTCTCAGCTCAACTGGTTCATATTCATTATGGTGCAATACAAATATAAATGGCAAAGCTGCACCACCAAGATTGCAAAATTACTCCTTCTGAACTTTTAGGGACCAATCTCAGAAGCAATCAGTAATGTCACTGCATCTGTGCTTCACATTTTTTTTTTTTTTCAAAAACAAGGCATTCCACATCAGTAAGAATCGGGTATGTATGTTATGGACGGCTGGCCACAGAGAAATAAGTATAAATCTGAACTAAGCTGAAACCTTTTAAATTCTGGAGAATCAAGGCAGTTTGTCAGGGGAACAGAAAGCAAGGCCAAGCTTCTGACTTAACTACCTCATTTGCCATGAGATAGTAGTTGGTGGCTGAACTGGAATATCTTCAGTCATTTCTACGTTAACTAGTACATTCCTCTGTAAAGTCTCATTTACCTCATTTTGCTGTATTTGTTTGTAATATATTAAATTCATGGAGTCTCATCAAAATGTCACCAAAAAAAAATACTAATAGATTTTTTAAGGAGCACAGTTGTCAAGCATATTAAATGTTCTTCTAAAATAAAAAAGAAACATTGCTTAAAAGTGACCTACAAGCAAAAGACAAGGTGGCACACGTTTCTCTTTTATGATGTGCAAAGAATGTCTCAAAGACATGCCAAGCATTTTTTTGTTACTATTGGTTTTCAAATTAGAAATTCAAGTCAGTCTTTCCTGATTTAGATTATGGTGACTGATGATAGAATACAAGTGAAATGACACTGTGCAATCTATAAAATTCCTTGTTTACAGTAAGAGGGAAAGATTAACCTATTTTAATAAATATCTAAACTTCAAACACTTGGTTAAAATAAAAATTGAAGAGCTTCCATGCATGAAAGATGCGAATCAAAACCAGCTTTGATAGCCCTGCTTTTTAAGGTTAAAAACACAAACAAACAAAATCAAGCATGAAAAGCACCCAAACAACTTAACATTCATTAAACATCATAAAAAGGACAACAACAAATTACCTTTTTTTAATGTTTTGAAATAACCTTTAAAAATATGCTTGCAATGGATAGCAATTTTTGGCTTTTTGTACATTTTTTTTAAGCTTACACAGCAGTAGGTACAGAGGAGCATCCAAAGGCAAGAGAATAGGTGAAGGTTTTCAGAAAATAAAGAAGGTTCAGAAGCCTTAAAGTAAGGAAATGCTCTGTGTGAGTGAAAATTAGAATCAATGGCTGATTCTGCAGAGCTTCATAATTGAGATATTATCACTTTCCACAACATACAGGTGTACAGGTAAGATATTCTGATCAGCTGCTTCTTAAACACTATCCTGATAAGTAACTTTGAAGAGCTGGGAGAAACTAAGTCTGCAGGTAACATTCAATATGCAAAGAGTAGAGCTAGGAAAGTACTATTAAACTTCTGGCATTGTTCTGACTACACATAGAGCTTGGCTTTAGTTAAACTCCTTGGAGTATGACAATCCTTAGTTATTACTTTGGCTGTAAAATAGTTTATGAAAGACTCAAGGAAGGTGTATTTTGAGATCTAAAAGTTCTGGATTAAACTTTATCCAAACCGGGGTTAAGGAACACGAAATATATCATTTCAGCTGTCATTTTTGACTCCTCCACAAAGACCTTGAAAATTATGAACAAGAACTAGAAACTAGGATTTAAGGATGATAAAGAAGACTGTAGCTTTACATGGGGAGGCTGTAATCTAACAAGGTTTGATCTTTGCAAAAGGGAAAAACTTAGGGAAAAGGTAGTTATGGAGAAAACAGTATTGCTAGGTATTTACTGAAAACATAACATATAGAGATTTATCACCAACTTTATCTTGTCTTGATAAAAGACGAGGCAGAAACATGAACAGAAGACAATGTGCTTTGGAAATGCTCCTAAGTGCTATGTGCTATAAATTACCAGATGGTCTCTATGGTCAGAAGCACTGATTAAAATCAAGAGAATAATTAATATGTAGAAAGCTTGTAGTTAGAGTGGTTTGGAATGAAACTCTGGTCTATACAGACAACAGTGTTACTTTATCGTTTAAGCTACTGGCAGCTTCTGAAGTAAAGCATCTTGATCTTCTTAGAACAAGAAGTTTCCTGTGAATAAGTTTGGCAAGAGTATAATTAATTCATTTCCCCAACCGCATCTCATGAGTGAGGTGCTAAACTGGTAGATAGACTGTGCAACTACTGATTACTAAAAAGCAAGGTGCAAACTAAGGCACTTCTGTCCAATTCTCTCCCTACAAGTTTTCAACCAAAAGGCCTTTGATTTTAAAGCAGAATAGAGAAGTTTACTAGATGCAATTGAATACAGAAGTAGCAACAAGCTTTTGGTGCAGAAAAGTGCTTGATCTAATTACATGATTGATAAGATAAAGATGAAGGAAGCCCATGAGCTTCCTGGTGAACCAGATGAGCAGAAAATCCCATTTAATAGGAAAATATTAAAATGTCATTTTATCATACACAAACTAGTAATTATTCAGAGTTTAGAAGTGTTATTTTCATAATATGCACCTAGCTAAAAGAAAAAAAGCATATTAGACTTGACAACCAAATAGTTTCAAATATGGTTATTTGGTAAAGAAGAGTCAGAGTACCAAAGTAATTAGTTAATGAAAGAAAAGGCTGAAGGATCAGTAAATCCAGTTACACAGGACGCTTAAAAAAAAGGGAGGGAGGAGCAGAGGGGCACTTTTCCTATTTTATTTAGCCCTTACATGAATCATCTTAATGGAAAGCTATATGCAGTTTACGTTATAAAATTCACAATGTTACCATGTTAAAACAGATTTTAAAAGTTAAATTATATATTTTTCATTAAAATTAGCTTTTAGGGGCAAACAAATTGAACAGGTGCATAAATCTGTAATGTCAATGGGACAGGATAACTTCATGGAGGAACAGGGCATCCGCACCTATTGAGCATGGGAGTTAGGGATACAGCCTCCAAAATCAGAACTTCCTAGACGTTAAATGTTGGAAGCCACAAGCGAGACAGGAATAGTGAAAAAAAATTCTGGTTATACCCAGTTCACTCTCCCTTTCAGCATCCACCCTCTGCCACTGAGACACAGGATACTGGGCAAAACTGACCCAATAAATGGCAATCCTTACGTTCTTTATATAAAGCTCAATATCCTGAAGACTCGCTTCCATGCCTCTCAAAAACAGTAAGTCAATAGTTAATTTTTTTAAGATTTCTAAGCAATTCTCTCTCCTAGACTTCTTAATACAAGATCTTGTTTAGTCCATCTTTTAGAATGAATGTTCTTACTGGCCAGAACTATCTTCACCATGTACCTCATACAGCATGGAGTACGCTATCGACTTTTAACAATGAACACTGAAAGCATAACTGCATTCTCAGATTGCCCTTTTGAAGCAGCAGAACTAACATTATTTTTAAAGACAAGAAAAGACATTAGATTATACAAACCTCCAGGAAGATACGATTCACTTGCCGTGTCATCTCCATCATCTCCATCTTCATCATCACGGCTCAGCAAATTATTTACAGCAAGATTTACATCAAGGTTTGTTCGCTGGAGTTCCCGTATAATGATACTTCTGGACTTCCCTTGTAAAACAACTTGTGCCTGCAAAAATCAAGAATGCAGTTGACTACTTAAAATTCCAAGATCATTAACCATTATTCCCAAGAAGTACGTCTTTAAAAACAAAGCTTTCTGAAGTTACCAATTATTATCTTTTCCTCAAATTGCAAACACAATATAAAAAAGGCTAAGTGCAAAATCTTTGATTCACAAATTGTTAAAATGATTATGAAGTTTCTAGGATGAAAAAGCAAGATTGTTGAGGTTAAAGGCCACACCAACCACGTATGTATAACAGTTTGCTCTGTAATGCAGAACCAAAATGAAGATAATGAGCAAATAATAATGCAACTGCAAGAAATTCTTATGCAATGAGTCAAGAAATAATGCATGTCATTCTTGGTTATCAAATACCTTGCCCAATGTTAAGATCTTCAGATATTTTTCCTTCTAAAAGATGCTTTCTTGTCTCTCTAAATATCACCTTTTGAAGGTGAAGGGAAGATGCTATACATTACTAGAGGTGCACTGATAAAGATTTTTTTGGGCTGATCCCAATTCAATTGCCAGTATGAAGCCCAGCAGCTTGGAGAGCAACATCCAGCTAGTAAGTCTGTTGGGCGGGAAGGGGGAGGGGTAGGGAAGGGGTATTGTGGGGGTAGATAAAGGCCCCCACAGTGAGGAAGGAGGGTTCTGGGGCTGCCCAGCCAAGGTAAGGCACAGGACAAAGGCACAAATGTCTCATCCGGGTGGCATGGTAGGATGGCTCCCACTGCTGTGCACACCCCCAGGGCAGGCATAAGAAGTTTGTGCCACTCAGATCAGTGCACAGGACAAGAGCAGGCTACCGCTGTGGGCTGGGGCCAAGGGCAGTGCCAGGCTCTCCCCAGCAAGGGGAGCTGGTCTGGAGGTTACGCTTGGGGCAGGTGGCATCAGCACTGGAAGGGGGAGCTACCCTGTAGACACAGTCCTAGTGCTGCTGCACAGACCAACTACAGCCCTGGCTCAATGTTCCCACTAGGAAGAGCCCAAGATAACCCCCAGCACGCAGCAGCAGACTACCCTTGCCTCACACACAGATCCAGGGTGCACACGCCCCCTATGCCTGTGCAGGGTGGGAGGGGGGATGGCTGTGCAGTGGCAGGAGCTGCCCTCCCTCCCTCCCCATACCCCCCAGATGAGCCACTCATGGTTCCATCCCATGCCCCAGCCCTATTCCCTCCTTCTCTATGGGGACCTCAATCTCTGCCCCCACTCCCTCACTTCCAATCCCTCCCCAAAACAGACTTACTAGCCAAGTAATATTCTCCAAGCTGCCGGACTGGCTGTGTGACTGCCGCATCTGCACAGATGCATTTAAATCGGTGGCATTAATGGCCGTGTCAGCCATAAAAAGTCAATTGCCGATAATTTCAATTTTCCTTTTATTGGTGCCGATACAGTATAGACCAATGTACCAGCACACCTCTACACCTTACTATTAGGGGTGCACCAATAGAGACTTTGGGGAGCTGATACTGTTAGCCGACATTTAAGGAGGCATATCTGCTGATACCAATTCAATACAGCTGCCTCCAAGTCGGGTGTGGTGGAAGGGAAAGGGGCGTGGGGGGGGGAAAAAAAAAAAAAAAATCAATGCCCCTGGTGGTGAGGGAGGGGGCAGGCACTATCCAGCCAGGGTTGGGGGTGCAGGATGGAGGCATTGCTCATGGGGGTAAGAGCAGCTCCCACCACTTCTTACACCTGAGGAGGTGGGAGGCCATGTGCCCCCAGATCTGTGCAGCTCAGGGTAGGCTGCAGCTGGGGGGTGAAATAGGGGCAGGCAGGCAGGCAGGCAGGCAGGCAGGCACACACACACACACACACACACACACACACCCCCCTCCTGTGGTGCAAACAGCTGCTCCCACCCCCCAAGCTGCACCTGCATCCTGTGCCCGCCCCATCACAGCCTGTCCCTAGGCCCTCCCTCACCACTGATCTGCCCCCTTCTTTCCTCCCAACCCCCTTCCAACTTACCAGCTGGAAGCAGGACTCCACACTGCTAACTCTGCTCCATGCTGCGCTGCAGCTGCGCACAGCACAGGCATTTATCAGCCAAATTATCGGCTCCATCAGGCCAGTATCCATTATAAACAATTTTCTTTATATCTGTAGCGATCCAATATCGGACCGATACATCAGTGCACCTCTACTTACTATTGTCTAGTTAGCTGGTTTCACTATGGCAAATACAAACACTTAAAAAAAAATCTGGGAATACAGGAAAGAAAACCCATCACACATGCAAATGCATTAAAAGGGACATGACCCTCAGTCTCTTCGTACCCTATAATTCTTTGACGGGAGATGGGAGTTTTTTGCTAACGCAGGCTGGAGCCTGTGATC
Organism: Caiman crocodilus; assembly: GCA_030014935.1. Taxonomy (NCBI): domain Eukaryota; kingdom Metazoa; phylum Chordata; order Crocodylia; family Alligatoridae; genus Caiman; species Caiman crocodilus. The sequence continues at coordinate 33,730,578 of JAGPOW010000261.1, read as the reverse complement.
CAGCCGTGGGTAAGGGCTAGAAGTCTCCACTCCATCTCTACCCTCCAACCTCCCTCAGGATTCTCCATTCCCAACAAGCCAGCTGCTGGTATCATAGATATTAGGATCAGAAGGGACCTCAGCAGATCATCAAATCTGAACCCCTGCCCCAGGCAGGAAAGTGCTGGGTCAGATGACTCCAGCAAGGTGCTTGTCCAGTCTCCTCTTAAAGACCCCCTGCCGCAAGGTAGGGGAACCCAACCCCTCTCCAGTAATGGAAAAAATAGAACCTGAGTAGCAGCAGGCCACAAATCCCGTGCCACACTGGACATCCAGCCCACAGACTGCAGATCCCTACTATAGGGTTTTTTTTGTTTGTTTGTTTTTTACGTGAAAGTTCAAACATTGCAGAAGCTGATGATACAGGCTGAGAACATTTATCTATCATTGGTTACTGAGTTTTAAAGTTCTGCTTCAACTCAGGTGTAAAAAAAATGTAAATAGAAAAGAAGTCGGTAGAAGATCTTTTAATGGGGGGGTGGGGTTAGGGAGGAGAAAGGAGAAAAGGACAAAAAGTTGAGAACTTTTCCTCTAGAATCTTTCTGTGCTTCCCTTATTGCAGAGGGATTAGGTATCTACAGGAGGGCAAATGCAGGAGTTCTGGGGGAGTGGAGACTTCTGGCTCACAGCCAGGCCTGGGTTATAAATTCCAGTTGGCACTGGACAAAAGCTCTTGACCCCCGGTCTACAGAAAAAAAAAAAATGTTAAGTTGTCTTAAGTCTCCAGGTAACAGTAAAATTTATGAGAACCAGGTCAATTTCAATCTGTTGCCCATAATTTCCCCACTCCAGTTTAACCTTTTTGTTTTCCTAAGCAGGGACAGAAATTACACATAAACCGGCAGATTGGTTATCGCTTTAAACCTGTAACAGGTTTATGTGCGTCTGCTCAGTGCACGAGCTGGTTTCAAAATGGCCAAAACTGGTTTAAGGAAAACCTGGATGAATGCAGTATCAGGCTCAACTGATTTAGGTTAAATGAGTCTATCACACTTCTGTCCCAGATCCCCTCCAGATTCAAGTCAACTCAGTCCCCCAGCATCCCAGGCTGCTTTGCACCTCCCCTACCCAGGCAGGTGAGTTAGCCTTGGCCCAAGCTGCCTGCTCCAGCCAAGTATGGCTGGCTCTACCCCACACCAGAGAGCTGAGGCAGCAAAACCTCTGCTCCCTAGCCTGCCTCCTACCTGTACTATCAGCCCATGAGGGGCACGGGAACAGAATAGGACAGAACCCCCCAAGGTTGCCCTGTCCTGTAGCTGAGCCATCACAAGTCAGTGAGGTATTAGTGGGAGGGGCAGCACTGCCCCCATCCTGGGTCCAGAAACCTGGGTTAGGGTCTATCTATGTGGGGGAGCCCCATGCTTGGGGAGGGGGGAGTTTCACCCATGCCAACCCAGGTCCCCCCTACCTCCCCCAGCAGTTCTGGCCAGCTGTGGAAGCACTGGGCTGGCTGCCAAGCACCGCCTCCTGGTAGTTTCTAATCCACAGAGGGAGGGGAAAAGGAAGGAGCCCCCAATTCCAGTGCTAAGCTGAGGCCTGCCCCACTCCTGCTGACCCAGATTGGGCCCACAGCCCCTCCCTCCCAATCCCCACTCACTTCCCCCTGCCCCCTCATTACCTGTGGCTGCCTGTGCGGTCTTATCCCAGGGAGCAGGCAGGGATGGGTTACATGGGTCTACTCTTCTGGTCCAGATACCAGGCAGCAGTAGCAGAGGCCTGCAGGAAAAATTTAACCTTTCCCTGCCTGCTCCTTGGGACAAGACAGTGTGGGCAGCCACAGATAATCAGGAGGCAATGGGGGAAATGAGTGGAAATGGGGTTATGCTGGGGAGGGAGTGGGGGTTGTGGGCCCAATCCAGGCCATGAGGAGAGGTGGGGCAGACCCTGACCCAGATCATGGCCACTTCTCCACCCTGCAGGGAGGGGAAGGCAAGGGATTTGGGGCATGTGCTGGGCTAGCCTCAGCTTGGCCTGCAACCTGGGAGGTACAATCAAGCACCCTCTGCCTTCTGGACCCCTGCAGTCTTCTGCCACCTGCTTTTTCAAACTGAAAACAGGACAGCAGTTCAGTCCTTATCAGTTCAATCTAAGCTGCTTAGAGAAACCTGGGAAGGTTGAATCAATTCTGCCTCAAACGTTTTGACTGTCTGTACTTAGCCATAGTGGGGTCAGGACAGCAATCACTACTGTGACTACAGGAGCATGATCATATTTTTCAACAATAGAGCCTTTATGTGTACGTAGGAAGGCTCCAAGCCAGGAGGTAACACAGCCACAGATGGAATTTTCTGTGATTTGACGCCGATAGCTTCTCAGTAATGTGAACCAGAGCAGTCACCTATAGCTGTACATATGCCTCCACCGCCATCGGATTAAGGCAGGGTTCAACAACGTTTTTGGCCAGTGCCAAAAACCCCCCAACCCCAACCCATGCCTCAACTTGGCATGCTAGGGGCAGACCACAGGGGGAGCCATTAAGGCCTCATTGCTGGCAATGGCTGCACTCATGCCTCTAGGCAGATGGTGGGGGAGGGGCCATGGTTGCATTGCCAGGCTCCTTCCCCACCCTGCAGCACTCATACAGTTGCCACCAGCATAGAACCAACACCAGTGCTCCAGAGCCAACTCCCAGCAGGGGAGGGGCTGGAGGCAGTGCAACCCCAGCCCCTCCCTCACCATCTACCTGGAAAGTGTACGTGCACCCCCATGCAACTGTTTGCAATCTCCTAGCTGCAGCTAGTCCAGGCTTTGGGCTGCTATTGCCAGCCATAGAGCCCAGGATGCTTGCAGCCTCCTGGCTGCCTGTTGCAACCAACCAGGGCTCAATGGCTGACAGCACCTGCTCAGGCCAACTGTGGCATGCCAGGCAAAATGCCTTTGCACACCATGCTCTGGCTCACATACCAGGGGAGTGCCAATCCTTGGATTAAGGTAATGTTAGCAATACTACTGGTTACTATTGAAAGTCACTGAGAAATTTTACATTAATATTGTTCTTTATTAATACCAGATATTAAATATTCTACAAAGGCTGAGCTGACCATATACCAGAAAACTTCCTGCAAGATATCACCTGTGATTATTTGTTGAGGACCTCTAGCTGTTCCTAAATTTCAATACTGGGACTAAAAATCAGGACACTTTCAGTTGAGAGCATTTGACCCATATGCTAATCTGCTAATCTCCCTTGGAGAACAGTTTGTCCACACTACTATGGAATGTTTTTGAAGGTACCTTTCAATCAGTTTTAAACCTGACCACCTGATAACTAGTCCCATCTAAAGTAAACCCTATGGAGGAGCTGTGACTAAAAGAAATAGCCAATGCATTCAAACACAGCTTGCCCAGCCTGTACTATGGCTTAAAATGGATCAGCTAACAGTGGGAGCCAACCATTTTGTCAGGAGTGCCACAAACTAGCCCTGCACCCTCCCAAAGTACCATTCCAATCCCTATCCCATGTGATCTGCTGCCCTGCTTTCTGCTTCTTATGTGCTAGCTGCCTGACCTACTGCTCTGCTTTCTGTTCCTAGCCCCATCTGCTACTGCGCTGCCTGTCCCCTTCCCTGACCTGCCAAAGCCACACACAAAAGTTGCCCATGTCACTTGTGGTCAACTTATGGCATATGTACCACACCTGAGCTAATATATTTTAAGAGCTAACATTTTATTCTAGGCTGGACAAGACTTTTGCAAATCAAATTAAGCTGCTGCTTTTACACACAATATGAAGCCTAGTCTGTTCAGGCTGCTGTATACAAAGGCTCATCATAGGGCAATTTATGTTCAATTAATACTGGTGAACTACATTTATTGTTCAAGAACAGTTGCACATTCGTTCATTGGACCCCACACTTCAAGAAGGATGCGGGCAGATTGGAGAGAATCGCAGAATGACAAAAAAGATCAAGTCTTCTGCCACAAGCACCTAAAAGGAAATGTTGAAAGAGGTAGGTTAATTTAGTTTGGAGGAGAGAAGATTGAGGGGGGATTTAATAAGTCTTCAAATACCTTAAGGGCAATTATAGAAAGGCTGGAGATAGGCTAATTTCTGTGGCCACAGGAGAACAGGACTAGGAGCAATGGACTCAAAACTACAGCAGAGGAAATTTAGTGCGAAGACCAGGAGAAACTTCTCACTGTAAGGCTGGTCAAGCATTAACAGGTTACCTAGTAAAGTCTGGAAAATTTCCAGGAATGGAGATTCCAGGAGCACGTTTCAGTTGGCTGGAAGGATTTAGTCAGGGATGATCAGGCACTCAAGCAAACCCTCACCCACTCCAGTCCCGGAATGACATGTAGGGAAGACTAGGGTCTCCAATGGGACACTTACATGCCTGTAAACCAATGCTAGGAGCTTGGGGAATAAAATGGAGGAACTGGTCCTCCTGCTAAACAGGAATGACTATGATCTCATAGGGATAACGGAAACCTGGTGAGACTCCACCTATGACTGGGCCATAGGTAGAGACGGCTATACCTCGTACAAGAGAGACCACATAGACAAAAGGGGCGGGGGTGTAGCTCTCCATCAAGGAAAGCTACACATCCCTAGAAACTGACACTGGCATCCAGGGGTGGTCAACTGGAGACTCTCTGGGTTAAAATTCATGGTGAATATGGCATAGGGGACAATGGTAGGAGTCTACTACAGGCCTCCTAATCAGGATCAGGAGCTTGATGCCAAGGCTGAGGCTGCACACTATAGGTACATGCTTGTCATGGGGGACTTCAACTACCCAGATCTCTCATGGGAAGAGCACTTGGCCAAATCCAAATGGATTTTGGTCTTCCTCAAAAAGACCAAAAAAGCTTCCTCAAGTGCATGGATGAGCTCTGACTCAAGAAGTCTATGGACCAACAAGAGGCAAAGTGCTGTTCAACCTGGCCCTGGCAAAAGGGGATAATCTAGTCAACGACCTAATGACTGAAGGGAAGCTGGGAGATAGTGACCATCAACTGATCACTTCCACTATCCACCATAAAGCTGGCAAGTCAGTCAGCAATGCAGAAGTCCTCGACTTCAGGAAAGTTGACTGACAAGCTCAGGAGGCTTCTTGGCAAGGCCCTAAGGGACTGTGACCTAAGGGAAGGGAGGAGTTCAGGATGAGTGGCTGCTCCTCAAGGGAGCACAAGCAAGGTCTATCCCATCTCAGAGGAAAAGTAGCAAAAGGGTACAACAGCCCCCTTGGCCCTGCAGAGAACTTGTCGACCTCCTGCATCTAAAAAGAAAGACCTACAATGGATGGAAGACTGGAACCACCTCAAAGGAGGAGTATTCTGCATTAGTCTGGACCTGTAGGGAGCAAACCAGAAAAGCTAAGGCTGAGACTGAACTCCAACTAGCTACACGTATCCACGTCAATAAAAAGGTCTTTTTCAGACATGTGGGGAGCCAGAAAAAAAGCAAGTAACACTGGACCACTGCTAAACCAAAACGGGACAACCAACACCCAGAAAAAAAACCAACCTACTTAATGGGTATTTTGCATCAGTTTTTCACCAGCCCCCAGGGACAGCCCTGCTCAATAGGGTACAGCATGGCCAGGGTGAGGGAGAATTGTTACCCTACATCAATGTAGACCATGTAAAGGAATACCTCAAGAGGCTGGACACCTTCAAGTCAGTTGGTCCAGACAATTTATACCCCGGGGTACTTAAGGAGATGGCAGGCATCATAGTTCAACCACTGGCATGGATCTTTGAGAACTCCAAGCACCTCACCAGAGCGCCACAAGACTGAAAGAAGGCCAACGTAGTGCCTATCTTCAAGAAAGGGAAGAAAGTAGACCTGGGGAACTACAGACCTATCAGCCTGACCTCTCTCCCAGGGAAGATCCGGCGGGGGGGGGGGGGGGGGG
>JAGPOW010000261.1:33690635-33724578 GCA_030014935.1 Caiman crocodilus | reverse complement strand
GGAGCAGGACATTTAGGTGTCTAGTGGTGTGACTCACAAAGTCTGTCTACAGTGTTTAAGTTGTGAGTAAAATATTTATTTCTTATATTGACTCGGAGTATCTCATGCGGGACGGGAAAAGTGAAAACAGGGCGAAAACGTTCCTGAACCCTTTCGTCCCCGGCCTGTTCGGTTTAGGGGTTAAACCGTGCCCCCCCATTCCTCTTCACACTATGACCAAGTGAAATATCACCTGGGCAAGGGAGAAGAGATTGATATCGTATCTCTAGACTTAAAAAAGCCTTCGATCTCGTGTCCTCATGAAAAAATTAGCCACCTGTGGCCTTGGCTACATCACAGTCCGATGGCTGGGGAATTGGCTCCTAAGTCAGACCCAGAGAGTGGTAATAGACAGAAATAAATCACTGTGATTTGCTGTGACCAGTGGGGTCCCCCCAAGTTTGCTGATGACATCAAACATTGAGGTAAAGCGTCCACACTCAAGGATAGGCTGGTGATTCAGGCCAACCTGGACAGGCTCAGAAAATGGGTGGATAAAATACTGATGGTGTTCAACACCAAAAAATACAAGGTATTCCACCTTAGGGGAAAAAAAACAAAAAAACAAACCCACAGCATGCTATAGGCTTGGCAGTGCTACACATCCTAGCACCACAGCCAAAAGGGACTTAGGGATCACGACCGACCACAAGATGAGCCACTGATGCGACGTTGCAGCTGGTAAAGTAAGCAAAACTCTGGTTTACACCCATAGATGCTTCTCAAGCAAATCCCAGGATGTCATCCTCCCGCTGTACTCAGCCTTGGTGAGGCTGCAACTGGAGTACTGCATCTAGTTCTGGGCTACACAATTTAAAAAGGATGTGGAAAAGCTTGAGAGAAAGTCCAGAGGAGAGCCACATGCATGATCAGAGGGCAGAACAGGCTCTATGATGAGAAGCTGAGAGCCATGGGACTCTTCAGCCTGGAAAAAGCACAGGGTCAGGGGAGATCTGGTTGCTGGCTATAAGTACATAAGGGGTAAAACATCAGGATCTGGGGGGAATGCCTGTTCACCAGAGCGTCCCAAGGAATGACAAAGTCAAATGATCACAAAATCCTTCAAGACCCTTTCAGGCTGGACATAAGGAACAATTTATTTCCTGTCCAAGCCCCCAAGGCCTGGAACAGACTGCCTCCAGAGGTGGTGCAAGCACCTACTCTGGACTCCTTTAAGAAACATTTGGATGTTTATCTTGCTGGGATTCTTTTAATCCCAGCTGACTTTCTGCCCCTGGGGTAGGGGGCTGGACTCAATCTTCCAAGGTCCCTTCCAGCCCTAATGTCTATGAAACCTATGATCCTGCCTTGAGCAAGTGGCTCATCTAGGACCTCATGAGGTTCTTTCCACCCCTATGTTCCTATGGCCAGTTAACTGGAACCTTGACATAACATAAATACACCACTTCTTTTAAATAAATATAAAAAATAGTTTTCTGCTGGTCAAATGGAGCAACCTTCTTCAAATCTTTAATCAGACTTTTATATCAAGAAAAGTTTGGCACGGAAGGTAAACTGCCTCTTGCAACATCTCATATCTGTAGCCCAGCTCCACAATACTACTTATTTTTGCATTCGTCATTTCCACCTCTCCAGTCCTGGCACGCGTCCTCAACTCCCACAGCTCCCCACAAAATCTCCCGATTGCAAAAGTCTCTTATTCATTTAATTCATTTCAACATGATAGAAAAATCAAAAGGCAATTCAACTAGATGGGACCAGCTTTCTAAGTGTTATGGAGAAACCAATGGTACAGTCTCCTGACAATGCTAAAATGGCTTTCACTAGCTGCAGTTCTAGTTCTCAGAAGTCTGGCATTAGGCAACAAGGATGTTGTACACCTCACATACCTGTGAAATGAGTTCCTCTGGAATGACTGATGCTGGAATCACTGGTTGTGGCTGACTACCCAGCAGTCCAGATCCTCTATCACGTCCTGTGCGAATAACCCTGGTCTGCCTTCGGGAGTCTCGCGCTCCAGCTGATGATCTACCAGAGGATCCTCCTCCACTTCCACCAACCCCTGAACTCCAACGGCTTCTAAGTGATTTAAAATAAATTTTTAAAAAGCATGTAAGTATTTTCAGTGTTATTTTAAAATAGTAAGATTTCTTGAATAAGTTACTTGGATAACAAACATTCCACAAGTAGCCTCAGTCATGCTTGATAGAGAAAGATGAGGTTTTTGGGGTTTTTTTTAAACTCTCCCTGTGTGACAAAGAAGCTTGTCAACTTGAATCCTCAGATGACTTCTCTAAAGCAGTAATCTCCAATAATAAAGCATTAGCAATGCACAAAGCCATAATACTACCCAATTCAGAAGGCTGGACTGAGTAGTAAACTTAAAGCAGAATTCTGGGATAGGAAGTTTTACCTTCCGATTCACTTTTCTAGTTATAGCTCTTGGTGTTTCTAAAAGTAATATTAATACCAACAGATCCAAAAAGATCATCTAATTACTGCAAGTGAGTTCCTACTAAGAAGATACACATGAGAAGGGGCTGGCATCTTCAGTCAGTAGTTCTTTGTAGGCCACCACACATATGAAGTGTGCATTTCAAACAGAACATATTGGACTGTCACAGTGCAGGCACTGCCACCACCAGGACAGCAAGGTAAAAAAAGTGCTCCGTGATCCTAGTTCACAGCCAAGCCAGGAAATTCTGCAGTATGTACAAGGCTTCCTGCCACAGATGGGCTCTCTAATAAGCCTAAAGCAGGCAAAAGAGCCAGCTTGTTCTGCAGCTCTTTCCAGTATGCTTCATCACCCCCCACCCCAACAAACACTCCTACCAGAAACAAAGAAGTAAAGGATAGTGCCATTGTGCCGTCAGAATGGGAAAGGATGCAGCACAAGCCACCTCTCCTGACTGCTTCAGGCTTATTACAGAACCCTAAAAAGGCAGGAAAGCATGCACATGCCCTTCCTGGTCTGGCCATGCACCAGGCATAAGGGGAAGTTTTACTTGCCCATTCTGGCAGTGATGGCACCCTGTTGAGAATCACTGAGGTACAAGGAGGCAGCACAACAGTGGATGCTGTCAAATCCAAAAACTAGGGAGGGGTGTCCTGACTCAAGAAAGCATGAGAACCGCTGCATTATACTCCATATAAACTTTTTTTAGCAGTATATATCATTTTATATGAAAGGGTAAGCATCCCTGTTTTAGGGGGTAACTAATATAAAGTGACATACCCAATGAGTTGGCATCAAGAGAGGAACAGAACCAGGTCTTCCAAACTTAAGGCAGGTGAGATGGTGGATTAATGGGTACTTGCAGATGTTAAAAAAAGGAACAACAAAAACTGAGCACACTCTCACACAAAGCTCAGCACATGCCCAAAAGAGGCCACACAGTAGTTGGACCTGGCTCACCCAATATCTATATAAATTAAATTGTTTAGTGGGACTTTTTTGGTGCTTTTATCTAATAGCCAATTGAATCAGCTAAAAAGCCCTGCTGAAGTGCCCGATCTATACAGGTGCTGCGGAGCCGGTTCAAAGTAACATGTTGCTGTTTCAGTGTTTTGGTTTTCTTTGTTTGTTTTTTTTAACATCTGCAAGCAGCCCATTTTAACATCTTAAAGATCAATAAAATTATTTCAGATAGGTCTGTCCTGAAGTAAACCCAGGTACTCCAACTCTCCCAGAAATCAAACTCTGTAGTGTATTCTCCAATAAGAGCAGGTTCTGGAGAATAAGATGGTCAAGCAGAGGCAGTTTTTCCTCTGGCACTGAGCTTTTGTGCTTGACACAGAAGCGGTCACATTACCCACTGCAGGCTTTAAGAATATCAGATATAACATCAATGACAATTTAACAGTAGCACTTAAACAAGGTCAAACTCAACCAGAGCCTTATCTTCTTTTCAAAAAGAAAAATAATGCAAATTTTAGAGCAAACTTCTGGTTAATATAAAAAACCACTTAGGCTATCTAAAGTAGTAACAGCAAACTGTAACCTTCTGAAAAAGGACTGAGTAAACTTAAGACCATTAATATCTGTAGCCATGAAAGCTAATTAAACAAACAGGTACAATTAAATCTCTTTCATGGCATAAAGTGATTTCTAACTTGCTTCTCTTTTGCTTGGACCTTTTTTGCAACTACCCAATACAATTACATAACCACTTGAGCAATTGGCTGGGTCGGGGCCCTGCCATAGGGAAATGTTTTGGATTTAGATTTTCATACTCCTGCCCAAGGACCACATAGAAGAGATAATGGGCAGCAAAATAATGGGTTCATTATACGGCTCACCCAGATCTGTTCTTAAGCCTGGGAAACTAGAGTTCTTGTCCTGGAAAGGAAGTGTTCAAAACAGACAAAAAAAAACCCTGGCAAAATAAAACGTTGACATTTTGAATTAGAGTATCAGCCTATTGGCAAGGATGTCACCCTGGACACAAGCTACTGAGGATCACAGTCCACAACTCTTTTCTATACAGAAGAGTACTCAATTCATTTGCACTGTTACCTTTGTTGGCAAGAAGGATGTAGGTTGTTTTTTTTTAAAAAATAAATAAAAAGCTGTATACCTCGAGACTTCACAAGTTCATACCCATTTATTACCAAAGCATCTTTAATTTTTGTATATAAAATTGTCAGTTATGAACGACAGCTTAAACTGTTGGCATTACTAAAAGGTTTAAGTAATTTTTTTCTTATAAGAAAAACATTGGAAGGGACCTCCTGGGACATCAAATCCATGCACCATGTCATATAATCAATCCCTTTCAAAAACTTACTGAGCTCCATATTAAAACCGCTTGGATGTTTTGCCCCCACTAATCTCATGGGAAGGCAGTTCCAGAATCAGACTGCTCTATTGGTTAGGAATCATACCATTTCATCCTAAATTTATTCACTGCTAGTTTATAATCATGTGTTCTAGTGCTCATATTGTCCTTCAGATATATTTTTTCTACCTGCAGTGAATCCAGATGTTTTTAAAAAAAAAAAAAAAAACCAAACAAACCTTATTTCAATATTAAAATAGTACCAAGTACACTTGGGGAAACAAAAATTCTATACTGGCTAAGTATCAAGCCAAATCAGTTCCAAGGTCATATCAAACTTGTGGAAGGTTCCAACCACCAAGTCTCAATGTCCTTTGTCATGTCATCCAGTGTACCACCAACTGATTTAAAATGTTCTTTCCTTGGATGAGCCACATTCATTTTTTCCTGCAATACCTAAGCACCAGTCCTTACCACTTAAGAAATGTATTTTGTAAAACACCATGAACTTCAAACAAATCATGACATAAATCACCCTTATACAAATTCACCTTTTCTAGTTTTCTTATACAATTCTATATAAACAAAATGGTTTTTCACCTTAAAATGCATGCATTCCTTTACACCAATATAAGAGACTAGCTTGAATTTAAAAACAGGCAAATACTGTCCAAATTGTCAAGCTGCTTCTCCCATTGCTACTGAAACACAAATATAGTAATTCTCAAACTGTACCAATATTCCATGTAAATGAAAACTGTTTGTCATGAGGATGGTATGAATTTGGAAGGAAAGGGGACAGTAACAGCATTTCTGGTTTGGATGCTCCAGAATCAGAAGTTTTAAGAACCAAAGTAACTAAGCCCCTTCAAGCACAGCAGCAACCATTTACTCTCACTGTACTAGTTTAGTATACTTCGATTTTTCAATTCTGAAGTCAGACAGGAAACCATCTGAACATCCTTAGAGCAGGGGTCAGCAACCCCTGACACACGTGCCACAGCATGGCATAAGGCCACTTTGCTTGGCAAGCCACAGCCATGGGCTCCAGGCAGCTGCCATGGGCTCCAGGCAGCTGCCATGGGCTCCAGGCAGCTGCCATGGGCCACAGAGCCCCAGGCTGCTTGCAGCAGGGAGTCTGCAAGCCCTGCTAAGAGCAGCGTGGGCTCTGTGGCAGGCAGCAGTCTGGAGCCCCAGCCAAGCTCTGGGGCCAATGGCAGCTGCATATGTACCTCAGAGCACACAGTGGGAAAGGGGCCCAGGGCAGCACTACCCCAGCCTGCCAACAGCCTTTCCTGAGTCCTCAGCAGCCTGCCCTGAGATCAACTACTGGAGACACAGAAGCCCAAAATCTCTCCAGTGCTGTGCTGTGCTTCCCTCTTAAGGAGCCATGGGCTCTCTTTCCTGCTGTCACGGCAAATCAATCATTTGCCAATTCCTTTTTAATTAGTTACCTCCGATTTTCCAAGAGCCTCTGTCTGGCAGAGGAAAGACAGGGGGGAGGGAGGATGGGGAGGGGCTAATAGTTATGTCCAGCTGACTCAAAACAGATGGATCCCAACCTACCCAGTCCTGGGACAGGTTACTGTTCCCCCTCACTTGAGACAGAAGTAACTTCCAACCCCCGCACTGGCTCATGGAGGGGAGCAGTCTGCTCAGAGCTGAGCGCCCAGAACAAGTGGTGAGAGCAGCAGACATGTTGTGTAGCTGAACAGGGCTGTGGGTCAGCAAGAAGCTGATGGGGGCCATGGACACCCACTCCAGACAGCCCTGGCCAGGGCAGCAAGGGGGTGGTCTAAGCCGGAGAGAAGCAGCAGCAGCTCCCATCACCACAGAGCCCAGGCTGCAGACAACTGCACTGAGGTCCAGAGCCCCAGCCCGGATCCATAGCTGCTGGTAACTACACACATGCCTAGGGGTACACAGCAGAAAAGTGGCCAGGGTTGTGCTACCACAAAAAGGATTGGACCCCTCGCGGCTCCCCCACTATCTACCCCCGACGCAGCAACATCTTTCAAGTCCAGGTTGTAGGGGTTTTTGGCACTCAGCTGAAAAACACTTCCAATACCTGCCTTAGCATCAGATCTCTCTAATTCTTACAGCATCAAGCATACTGACTGTGCACAATAAAATACAATATAAAAATGGACTCCAGATTCCATGATCCGAGTAAGAAGCTGCATGCCTTAAATGTGAAGGGAACTGTGTCAAGACTAAGTTCTTACATGCTTGCCCAGATTGGCTTAAAACCAACCACAGAAAAAAAAATTACAGCTATGTAAATCTGTCACTATCACATACAACATTGCCTACAAATTAGTTTTTTCTTCAGCATAAGGGACAAATACCACTTTAACACCTTGGATAAATCCAATGCCTCTTCTCTGTTCAGGCATGCTGCAAATTTCCACACACAAACAGCAGAGAATTTCATAATCTTCACTGATATAGTCAATAAAAACATGTAGCACCGTTCAACATGCCTTACAGTATGCAATGCAGAGACTACTGCAATTAAACAGTGATGACTAACACATGGATATATGCATCTAACTTGTGTTAAAGGGACACCATCAATTTGAAATGTGTTCAACTATAAAAGAATTAGAACTGCCTTTCCTTTTTCATGTCCTTATAACAAGATACTTAGCAATATTTGCAGATTTGTTAGAATGCGACAGGGCTACGCCATAAGCACTTCTGCTATGGCCTCAAACTTGAAGCTTCTGGGCTGTCGACTTTGTACTCATGCCACCTCAGTCCCCAAAGTTATAAATCATTTTATGTACTACACATTCAAGTCCTCTATCCAATTTCCATGGATTTGCAGACACAATTTCCTATATTTTAAATGTTTCTTTCTTCTTATTGTATAAAAGAAAAGCATCAGACTAACAGAAAACTTACCAATGGATCATATGGAATAAAGTAATAAAACTGACTATGCACAGAAAGCTACCAAACATACAACCCTGTAATATCTTTCCTTTTAAAATTAAACTTCAACACTAAAAGCCTTGGTTTTCCAGTGGATAAGTGGTGTTTAAATTGACAGTGTCCCTCTAAAAAGGTTCTTGTCAAAATTAAAAATTTGAATTTTTTTTAAAAGGACAAACAGCTGAAACATGTATGTTTTGTTTTTATGTTTTAAAGTGGTTAAATTTTGAATACAGAATATCTTCAAATCCTAGGCTCTGGTTGGTTGCTTGTAAATCCATTGCTTTAAATCAACCAATACTTTTTTGTTGTGCCCTAGCTAAACAAATTGCTGCATTTATACTTTTTTCAAACATACTGTATACAATTTATATATGTGTATGCACACATACTCAAATATGGTACAAACAGATTGCAGCCTCAGTCCTATCAAAACTTACCCAAGGGTGTTGCCTGCCAGTCTGCCCAGAGTTTCAGAACCAGACAGAAACCATGGGGAGTCACTAGTCCTGCCTGGCCTGGATGTCCTTCCTGCCCCTGAGCCACTGCTCAACTTTGAACTGAAAGTAAAAGATGGTAAATCAGTCACAAAACAATCCCAAATGGGTTAAGAACAAAACCTGGAATCCCAGGTCTAAATTCTCAGGGACTTAGTCTGGTAACATACCAGCTTAAGCAACACCCTTGGGGAATATTGCAAACTAATCTAACTGCAAGATAGTAAGATGTATGCTGAAAAATGGAAAGCACACCTAACAAATCTTATTCATGTCAGCAATTTTAACAGCATAATTGCAAATATGTATTATTCTAATTATTGATTTGAGGTAGCCTCTGCACTACATGTTAAGTCTACGTATAGATTGTAATTGTCAAGTGCCTGTAAACCTAAGCCAACAGCTTGCAATTTTTATATTAAACACAGAACTGTTTTAAGCCCAGAAATGAGCTATTTTGATAGTAGTCCTATCAACAAGGACTTACCTGGGCTGAAGATTATGAAGATCTGGAAAGTTAAGCCCTTCCATTTGGGACCACTGTCAGAGTAGATGCAATACGGGGCTTAAGCATTTAAGCCAGTTCCTTTCAGGATGTTCATTTGGTTAAGTTAAAGAGGTTCCATATTGTTTGTATCATAATTTCTTTCAACATAAAAATAAATTGAACTGTTTGACTACATTACCACAAGCACTAAGAACACCTAAACCAATCCCTACTCTTTCACTAGAAGAGTTTTTTAAATTTTGAAGATGAATTTCAGAGACAAGCCTATTTTAAAAACCCAGATTTATCCAGTTAAAATATATGCTTAATAGAAAATGAAAAAAAAAAAAAATCTTACCCATCATTATTATCAGGTTTACCCAATTCCAGTCTGTCTGGTTGAACTGAAAAACCAATCCTGCAGACTCTACCATCCTACATTTAAAACAAGAAAGCCAAGTGTCCAAAATTGAAATGAAAGACAAAATTAGAGGAAAAAAAAACAACAGGTTTTTAGTTGAAAAAATGTTCATCAATCAATGTTAACAAGTTTGAAACACAGTAAAAAAAAAAAAAAAAAAAAAAAATGGTTATCTGAACAGATTGTTGAGTAATTTACCTCAAGAAGAAATGCAGCATGATTTGGTCCCACCACACACTGTTTAATAGTAGCCTGTTCCAATACATTCAAAGGGGGGTGGCTGAAAACAAAAAGTGAGCATGTATAACATTTTTTAAACTTTTAAAATTTGAAAAAATAAATTAAAAAACAAGTGGCATATGGAAGAAGCAATGTGCAATGATGGTTACTGATATAAAATATTCAAGAACAACTAAAAATGTACATTAGTTGAAGCAACTATGATGTATTTTCTGTTATTAAATAGATTTGTTCTGCAATTTCTGTAAGACAGTGATAGAGGAATATTACTTTATTTCAGTCAACAATAAACAATGGGGCCTCTACTTCAAAATTCAAGTTATTTTATGAAGTGGGTACTTAATAACAGCAGCTAGCACTTCCTGCCTCAAAGCGAGGAAAACACAGGTAGGTTGATTTCTGAGAAAGTTAATATTAGTATTAAAAATTCATACCTACAATGCAATATACTGCTCCTCATCACTGCCAGAAAAAATGCATTTCTTTTTCTGGATGGTTTTATAGCAATGTCCAGTGTGTCTTACCTGTTTAAATTGTATTTGTTCAGCTTCTCTGAAACTTCCCTTAACCTAAGGGGGAGGAGAAAAGAAAAGAAACTACTGTATGAAAAATATCCTCTCTTACATGCAGTTTACTTAAGCAGCATGTCAATTCTTAATGGTAACACCATTTATAATGATTTGAATTCAATACAACAGCAAAAGTGAACTGTAAATGGTTGTCTGGTTCTTCAGTCAAATTAAGTATCAGAGCACAAGATGAACACTGCATTACTCAACTGCCAGGACATTACATCAGTAGGCAATGAGGTTTCATTATGAAAATGACTCACCACAATGCATTAAAAACTCGTACAAATATTACATGATGTCAAAACAGCAATCATATAGGAACCAGGCTCAAAACTACTTTTAGTTGTTTTTATATGGCCACGTATTGCCATGGTATCTAAGAGCAGGTTCTATGTTCCCATCACTCACTTTTTTGGTCCCTTAAAATGAAGGGGCATTCCTGCAATCTTGCTCTCAGAATTTTCCTAGCTGACACATACAGGGCATTGCAGGAGAGCAGTGGGTAGTTATCATAAAGAACAGCTATGTACCGACAATCAACCTGCAGACAGGCCCCCTTAACAGAAGGGTCAGTTAACTCTTCTCAGGAAGTTTGAGTGTGTGGGATCATGCAAAAGGAAAAAAGAGAAAGCAGGTTTTCAAACAGGAAGCAAGAAAAGAAAAATGATGCCCAAGAACAACAAGTCATCAAAAGGATTACTAACAACAATCTCAACCTCCTCTACATCTGAGGAGACTAGTTTCAGATTACAAAAACTGAGGTCCCTACTAGAGGTACATCGCTACATAGGTCCATAACATATCAGTAACACTATAAGGAAAATTGACATTATTAGCAATTGGCTTTTTTGGCTGATAACGTTGCAGATAAATGCCACATGGATGCATGTAGCCAGCCTGGCAACTTAAAGAGCAGCATCCAGCTGGTAAGTTTGCTTGGGGTGGGGGGCAAGCAAGGAAGATCGAGATCCCTGCAGTGAGGAAAGGGCTGGGGTGGGTAACGGAGGGGGAAAGAGGGTAGACTCCCACTGCTGCACACCCCACTAGGGGAGGAATGGGGGGCACATGCCTCCCAGATCTGGACATGTGCCTCCCCAATCTGTGCACAGGGTGAGGGCGAGCTGCCACTGCAGGCTGGGGCCAGGGGTGGTGTCAGGCTCTTCCGGGCAAGGGGGCTGGGCGAGGGCTACACTCAAGGCAGTGGTGCTAGGAGCAGTGCTATGGTAGCCTCCACACCCAGTGCCACCATCCACCCTGATTACAGCCCTAGTCCAGCCCACCGGCCAGGAAGAACCTGGCACCACCTCCAACTGCAGCTGCAGTCTACACTCACCCCGCGCACAGATGCAGAGGACACATGACCCCCATGCCTCCCCTGGGGGTGGGCACAGGAGCAGGAGCCCACTACTCCCCAGACAAGCCACTCATGGCTCTGCCTCACGTCCTGGCCCAGCTGGGCAGCACCAGCCCAAGCCCCCCTCCTCCCTCACTGTGGGCCTCGATCTGTACCACCCCACACCTCTTCCCTCCCCTGTCCCTTATCCCCAAAAAGACTTACCAGGCAGATGCTACTCTCCAAACTGCCATGCTGCATATTAGCAATCAGACAGGTATCAGCCGATATGGCTTGTTAATAATCAGCCACTAGTATCAGCCCCAAAAAATCTTTATTGGTGCACCCTTAGTACCTATATCAACATTTAGACCAGTGGCACCTAGCCTCTTTCTCCACCCCCCTCCCCACTGTTTGATCACAGACTGGATCTGATGAGTGGCCCTGATCCAGCAGCCAGGGTGGGCATGGTTAGTACCATCCAGCTATGCAGACAGGTGAGGGGGGAAGCCCAGCTTCAACCCAACCCCACAGGGATGGGATATGGCCTGGTCCCAACCAAGCCCCATGGGGCAGTGGGGAAAGAAGAAGGTATGGCCTAGCCCCAACCACAAGAGAAAGGAAAAGGGAAAATGACCCAGCCTGACCCAGCCTCAATCCAGAAGCAAAGGGAGGAGGCACAGCCTAGCCCCTCAGGGAAAAGGGGACATAGTCCAGCAACAACCAGCCATGTAGGATTTGGCATTTGGGATTTTGATGTGGGGGAGGATGGCCGTATTAATGGACCTTGCTTCTCCACAACCAAATTTCCCAACCCAGCAGGAGCCCTGCAAACCACAAGGCTCCACGGACCCACATGTGTGCCACATCTGACCCACGGACGAGGTTGAGCACCCCTGATTTAGACAGGTGGAGCAGGACATACTTTCTCCCTCTCACAAACACTCTCCTCTGACTTTAAGCAGCTAGAAACCTCAGACCAAGAGGATCCAAAGTCTTAGGGTTGATGATATTTCACTCCACATGTCTCCTAGAACTAGCAGGAATTTTTGGTGCCAAAGCCAAGGAAAACTAATTCTATGAAGGTAGTACCAGATTAAAAGTATAAATGCCTTTATGAAACAAGTGTGGGAGGAACATGGTACATTTTGGCAAGCAACGTTCTCCTCAGAGACCAGGGATACTCAAGACACCAACATTTTTGTTTTCTTGGAGACAAGGTGTTTTTACCCAGCTCACGTCAATTTTCACAAACAGAGTAGTATCTAAAATGGAGAATCTGAACTTACTAAACAAACTGCAATCTTGAACATGAACAAGATCACAGAGTAGTTCTGTAACAGTCCACAGCTTCACCTTGACTGTGTCCAATAGAATGGTATAAGTCTAGAGAAAATAATTTAGTATGAAAAGCTGTCTAATTTATAACAACCCCTGCATCAGGTCAAATGCAAGAGCATGAAGGACTCAAATTACTGAATCAAAACAACTAGCTACAAAAAAAGGAAGTGAACAAGGGTTGGAGCTACATCTTTTAAGCACTGAACCAAGCTTCTGGATCTGCAAGTGAGCATTCATACCATTCTATTTCCCAGGTGTAACTGCTTCCCCACAGGCCAGCATCATGCATAGTCAAACAACATGAATTTGCAGAGGCAATTTTCAAAAGAAAAGCATAGCAAACAAAGCAATTAAACTGTTTGGCTAGAAGACACCTACAGAGGAACCAATGTTACATAATACTGAATGAAACCCTTGAGTGAAATATGCATGAAGCACCTAAGACAATATGAGAAACAGATGTAAGGACATTGTATATCTGGCAAGTTAAATATCCCTAAAGTTTCATTCCTGAAATGTTCTGATTAATGCAATTTGCAGAAAGCATAAGAAGCTTTTCAATGACATTCTTCTTGGTAAGGGGGAGTACAGTAATACCTACAGAATGGAAAGCCTACATTTAAATGACTGCTGTGCTGCTCATGTCACACAGAAACAAAAGTGGCATTTGCTTAACTGCTCCATATAATGCAAAATGAGATTAAAAGGCTTCCCATCTTGCTTAATACTGCATTCACAGTAACTGAACATTAATTCAGTTTAAGAAATACTGAAATACTTCCAAGCTGCAGATAAAAAGAGGCCTTACATAAAACTACTTTACAGAGGACTTGCAAAATCTTATGGAGGGGTTTCCACCCTCAGAAGGCCAAGGCTTTGCAGTTAAATCTGGTGACTAGTCTGTAACAAAGCAAGAGTCAGCATGCAGATTTACATCAGAGGTTGCATAGGCTGACATTACTGGGGGGAAGACTACTGCTAACTTTCAAATACTGCAAAATTTAAAATCACAATCTTTTCTTGTTGAAATCCCTTTATTAGCACTCTAATAAAAGGAAAATGCAAAATATTTTAAATCAGCCATGTTTCTATCTGATATCACAAAAGCAGATACTGGGCACATCTATACATGAATATTAATATGCAGCAACAAACTCTAGCACATATCGTGCTGGAGTTTATTGTTCCGAGGCGCCACATTTGAACATGCTGCAGAGGGGCTGGCCAGAGCACAAGAGTGCTTCAGCAAGGGGCTAGACGGCAAGCAGCCCCCATACCAAAGTACCCTCTTGCCCCAGCCAGCCAGGTCAGCGTCTACACATGTGCTCTTGTACACAAAAAAAAACAAAAAACAACCCACTCTGCAACAAGATAATACTTGTGTTTACAAGTACTAAGCTGTGGCAGACTTAGTTTCCTGCAGCCTAATAGGGCCGCACATGTAGACATTGAGACATTTACTGCAAAGTTAATTAGGCAACTGCAGTAAATGTCTCATGTAGATGCACCCAATCAGCTCAAAGTGCAACAATAAGGAAAATATTGGGAAGGAGCATGTATATTCTATCCACTAACAAAAGGTTTCTGGTAGAAACTTAATGCCATCACACTTTAAAATTAACCCTTCTTTAAACTGAGCTCACAGATCCCTCCCCAAAGTAAAATACTTTCACGACAAGAAACATTTTTTAATTTTACTTCATAATTAATCAAGAACTTCCAATTCACACCAGAACCACCAGATCTCAGCCCTAAACTCTGAAGAAAAAAAAAGTTTTCAAGCAGAAAGAAAAGCTTATAAAATAATATGCAAAAAATTAATGCCAATTAATACTAAGATTTTATTGGAAAAAAAGGTAAAAAATTCAGAGGATGAATTCTGTCCATAACCTGAAAGTCTACCTACTTATAGTTACACAGTATCACAACACACACATTTCAAGGAAAACATACAACATGTATTTTAATTTAGAATAAGGACAGTTTAAAGTAATATAACTCCTTACAAGCTTTTAGATAAGCATAATTAAATATAGGCTAATTATGGGGGGAAAGGTGAGGAAAAATGAGAAAGCATCACCAGCTATTACTAAGTCTGCCCAACACTTCCCATTAGATTCTTTTTTCAGTTGCTTATACAAATGTCACTAAACTAATCATTTTCCATGAAAGGTGTTCCCCTCAGTCAAACATTTTAGGAAGTTCCAGCCAAAAAGTTCCAGCCATTTCCAAAGTAATAAGGAAAAGCATACAGCTTTGCTCACGAACAAAATCAAAAATGTATTGAGAATGCTCTAGCAACCCTATGCTCTGGAGCTGGAACACAGAATCTGGCAATCTTCCTGGAAGCTACTGAAGAAAACAGGACCAAGTTGGCAGGGGGAAAACTGAGATCAGAAAACTAGGTGGGAGAACAAAGGGAATCTAAAACTGGCCAGAAACTAACTAGGAATTAATGAGGGACAAGGAAAGAGCTCCCGCAAGGAGCTAGAGAATGTGGAAAGAATTAGTCTGATTAGGCAAAGAGCAGCTGCTGAAGATATAGGACAGATCAGACAAGCAAGCAGGACCGTGTGCGCAGGGGGGCAGGGCGGCAGATGAAGAAGGAAATTAGGATGGCAAGGAGGATGAGACTAGATTGGGACAAAGATGCAGATGCTGGGAAGATTCCAGACAACAAGTTGAAGAGGACAGAGTAGAAGGGGGTAAACTTTGGGGACAGAAGCGTTTCAGATTCCATCTCAAGGAAGGGAGCATGCAGAGTCTGCAATTCCATCAGTACTCTGAAGTCAGTAAACATGCAAAGCCAACTAGCAAGGTCTGAATTTCAACTCCCTCTACTGACAGTCCATGAAGACAAAGACAACTTCTAACTATCATTTATACAAGGGGTCAGTAACCTTTTCAGAGCAGGGGACCAAAATAATGCAGATCTGTCCAAAGCAGATCAGAGATTCTAACCCAGCTGTCACTGCCACCACTTCTCTCCCACCTTCACATACACTGACCCCAACATGCATGCAACCCAGCACCAAAATGCTGCTGGTATCCAAGTTTGTGAGCTATAGGCTGCTGACCCCTAATTTACTCTTACAGCAAGTGGCCTTGATGTTTGAAAAGGATTTAAAGGTCCAACTATGCTGACACCTAATGTGGGCTAATTAAAAGTGCCCAGTGCCATGTTGAAACACTCATAGGTTTACCAAGACTAAGCAGAACTAGAAATTTGCTTTCTTTGGCAAAACATCCAGCCATACATGGAAAATCTGGCTGAGGCAAAGGAAAAAAGGATTGTGTGCATGTGTATGAGTTTCCTAATTTTAATTTTTTTACATAAATTAGGAAACATGCATACACTGATACTTTTCTCACCACTGACAAGTCAAATATTTCAAATAGATGATAATTAATAAAAAATGTATTCTTGTGAACATATTTATGCTTCCAGAGAAATTGATCAGCAGAATGTGCCTCTATTGATGTAAAAACAGTTAAGCCTGTTGTGTTAAAATTAACTCATTTGCCCAGTTAGCATAGTAAGAGATGCCCTACCAATTCCATTTCAAAACAAATACCAGCCTTTGCTTTAAAGAAATATCTAATAAAGCCATTTTAAAATAGTTTAAAGCTTCTAAAAACTTGCACCACAGTCCCTCATGCTGAAATTCATAAAGGTAATGTTCTGTTTTATACATGTTTTCATTCATCTTATTAGAATAAATAAAGGGATTTGAGGGATCTAATTTGAGCAACCAAAAATTAAAGACCTTCCAGATCTCAACAATGATTGCTTGACATACTACATTTCCAAAGAGAATTCTCTACTTTCCAATCATATTCTTCAGTGTTATCCAGAATACTACCATCATATCATAAACAGAACCTACATTACCTTTCTGGCCAATTTGTTAGATTATCTGAGTTTCCCTCCATGCACTAAAAGCATGAATTTCCCATTGCTCTGAGATTTTAAAAAATAAATGCTTAAGCATTTTAGTGGAGCATAAAGCTCAGACATTAGGATCAGCATGCTTGTCTTCCTATACATTCTGTGTAACAGCCCAAGACTGAAAAGCCAAAGAAATCTCATATTCTCAGATTCTATATTTGCCTGCTTAGAAAAGATGATTTACAAGAGGAGAAACACAAACACAAAAAAGAGAAGAGTGCTTTGCAGCTGAGAACTTATTTTAAGTATAGTTAGAATTTATATACCACCTTCTCTCCAAAAACCTCCTGTTCAATTTGTTGCTGAAAACCAACAATTTCTAGAAGAGTTAAAAAATAAATTGAAATATTCAGCAGATGGGAATATAATGAAAATAGCAAATACTAATACATTTACCTTGCATGAAAAACTATAAAGACAAGCGCCCATATTTTATATGACTGAATTAATAATTTGTGAACTTACATGAACAGAGCTTTTTTTTTTCAAATAAGATTTGAAAATTTTTATTTGTGCAGCTTTTTAAACCTACATTTTTAAATGGGTCAACTTATCTAGCTTCTGATGACCCCTTAGTAAGCTCACCCAAATGAAACAGAAACGTCAAGCAGAGAAGTAAAACACTACATATTGTTAAGTGCAGGTATTTTAGACTGAATTCAACAGCTCAGAGAACTGGATCAGGTGGCAGTTTCAGTCAGCAAGTGGTGCTGGAGCCCCAGCTGTAATGTTCCATAAAAGGACTCACATCTGGTTAACCTTGAAGCAAACTCATACTGGAAGCTTTTAAGAACAAGTTAAGCAAATAACGGGATGGTTTAGACATAGATACTCCAATCTGGAGCTGGGGAGTTGGCTATTCTAATTCTGCTACCATTAGAACCCGAAATTGGCAGGAAGGGCTAATACAGCTTTGGTCACTTTTGGATCCTGCTGCAAGGCTGTGTTGGACATGAAAAAGCACTTTGTAATACTAAACTGAAGGCGTGTCCAAGTTAAATCAGCCTCCCTGGGCTGCCTCAAATGCCCCAGCACAGAACAAACAGCACCCACCCTCAACACAGACTTCACATCCACTTCCAAGGGATGTGTACAATTTCAGCAGCTGTTCCGTTTCGAAAGCGTTTTGGGTCATTTCAGCACCCAAAACACCGAATTAAAGTCGAAACAGAAGGCTCAGAAATATCTCCAAAATGAAACAAGGCATTGGTTTGGAAGGGTTTCAGAAAATGTCAGCGTTTTAGAGCCAAGCTTGCAGGGAAACGGCTATACGCCGCTGCCCTGCCACGCAAATCAGCTCCACAGGGAGCAGAGATCTGTGGCAGGGATCTCCTCACCGCTGCCTGCCCCACACTATTTAGACTCTTTATTTTAACCTTCATTTTTATGTTCATCTCCTAGTAATGTAAGGGCATGCTGTTTGGAGTGCATAATCCTGAATTTATGCCCTGCTGCATCAACCATGGGAGAGGAGACTTCACTCTTGTTTCACCCATTTTATGCTGGATGTAAAAATACTGAAGTGGTGGATTGGAGCTTTTAGGGCCCTATGTGTAGTCAGGAGAGAATTATCTTAGTGCGGAAACGGTAGCCCTAAGACTATTTCCTGAGGAATCTACACAAAGACTTAGCAAGGGAGTGGAAACTGATAGGGCTGTGTGAAATAGCTGTTTTGCTTCTGTTTCGGAGGACAGCGATTTGTTTTGGTGCTCCCCGCTCAGGCCCTGCAGACCCTGGCCCAAAACCCTGCCCAACTAGACAGTAGGGCTATGTGAAGCTTGCAGCCTGTTCAAAACAGATTTGGAGGAGATTCAGCAGAGTTTGCCTCCAAGCGAAACTGGGTCAATCCGGCCCATAGCCTGAAAGGTAGCTAGCTAATCCCTTCTCTAGAACTTCTATGCATTGAAGCAGGCCTTAAAATTCTGTTCCCATGAAAACTCATACAAGCCCGATGAAATCAGGAGGATCCCAAAAGTCCTATTTCATGCAGGTAGACATCTCCCCGCTCCACTATTTAAAGCACCTCCACTCATGTCTGTACAGGACAAAAGGAATCCCAACAACAATATTAGCATGTTAGTAGCTAGAACCAAGAAAAAAAAAATCACCAATAAAGCAGAAAAAGCAACACCGGGAAACGGGTGTCAGTGACCCAACGTGTCCTTTCTAAACCTATGCTGCTAAATTTTTCCTTCTGGGAGAAGACCAGATGCTGCAGTTATGATTATAGAACTTTAACATCGTTCTGAATTACTGTTGGAATAGAAAAGAGAGGCTATTAAAGCCAGACATGTTTAAACTGGCAAGTAAAGATAACTGTAACAGGGAGCCTGCTCTGTGCCAATTTCACTGTGGCCCACCAGCCTGCGCCTGGGCTAACCGCCTGCCATGCCTTGTTGGTAATTAATTAATTGATGAAAATTAAGCAGGAAGCTGCCCATTTCTTGCCCCAATGCCAGAGGGTGCTATCTGTGGCTCTGTTCCTTCCCCTGCACTGCAGCCCAAACCTCACAGATGGCATCCATAGTTCTTACAATCACTGGCCCCTTGCTGAGCCCCAGAATCCTACTAGTTGAACCCTGCCTGGATTCCTCTCAGACAGCCTATTCCACCTTCATCCCAGGCAGTATAGCTCCCTGAATTGCTTTCCCCTTACGGATGCTGACCCACTGCCAGGCTAGTTAGAACCCAGGCTCTCAGCTCTTAGGTGTTCCTTGCAGTGGGCCCCTGGCCTTTCAACCCTTTCAGTCCTGGCCCCAGCATTGACCAGTCAGGGGTTGTACAGACAGGTGTGAGTCTATGGCCCCACTCTCTCTTTGGGGGTCTACCTTCCACACCCTACAGATGGGTAAGCCATCCAGTTGTGGGGGCTAGGAGTTAAGGCACCCCAACCTGCCTTTCACCAGGGTGGTAACTGGCCTGGCATTTCCTGGGGGCTCCCACGCCAGTGGGAGCCCCACCATGGCACCCAATCCCAGCAGGGTGCAGTTTTAGGTCTAGCCCAGGACCAGGAACCTCCTATCCATCCCCTAACAGCTGCCCCCTGACCACCAGATGATACCAGCAGCCCTGCAGCCAAGCAATGTTTTTGCCTGGCCTCCCAGCAGCAAAATGCCCTGTTTATACCAGGCAGCCCCAAATCTAAAATGGCTGCCCTAATCAGGCACCTGCCAGCTGCTGTCTCAGGCCCTTAAAGTGGTAGGCACAAACAGTTCCCTGCCACAATGTCTAGTTTTTGAAAATTTTGATACAAGTTAAGGAGTTCCCTGGACCATTAGTGTTGATTTTTAGCAAACCTCAACACTAGGATACGAGGAAGACAAATGAAGTTTGTGCCAGTATTTCAAAAGGTCAATCCAGCTAAATACAGAC
The DNA here is from genome assembly GCA_030014935.1 of Caiman crocodilus. Classification (NCBI taxonomy): domain Eukaryota; kingdom Metazoa; phylum Chordata; order Crocodylia; family Alligatoridae; genus Caiman; species Caiman crocodilus. Next base: position 33,704,651 of record JAGPOW010000261.1, on the reverse strand, counting down.
ATATCAGACCGACAATCACAGGTAAAATAATGACATTAATAATAAGACTGCATTAAAAGTATTAATGCCAATCAACATAAATTTATTGAAACTAGACACTGCCATACTAATTTGATATTTTAATTAGACAGATTTGGTTGTTAAATGCAATAGTGTTGAATGTAAGAAACTCCTAACGGGTACCCGATTTGGTCCTGCATAACTTTTTTTTCCCCTAAAGAAACCACTATAGTCAAAATCAATTCAGCATACATTAGATGGCAAAAAAATGGGTAATGGAGAATCACTACCAAAGGATATACAATTCTACCAAGAGCTCATAGGGACTTATCCTTGTCAAAAAATATAGAATACCATAAGCCAATGAACATGTGCAAGAAAACAATTACTGACAGATTTCAGAGGTGATTCCAAGACTGTAGGAGTAGTGAAATTGAGGAGTTCCATGTACAAAACAATGGCCACAGACAGGCATTTATTTCTACCAGTCAGAACTTTTCTTAAATTCTTGCCAACAGAAAAATAGCCTCAGAGCAGCATACATACATTCCAGGCCCTCCTTAGAGGTGAGCTCTCCAGCCACGGGCAAGCTCCACACAGGTGAGCTCTCCAACCAGAAGGCAGTAAGAGGCCACTCCAGGGCTACTGCTGACAGGGAGCCCATTATTTGACAGTCTGTCCTCTCCCCAGCCTGGGAAAGGGGCAGGTTGCCAAGAGGCAGCCCCCAGCTTTTAAATCGTCCTGTTGATGCCCAGCTGGACAATGCACACAGTAATTTAAAGCCTGTGGGATCAGGAATGGGGTGGGGAGAGCTCTCCCCACAGCAATCCCTGGTCCTGTGGACTATAAACGTTGCCCACAGAGGGAGCAATGAGGGGACCCTGGTATGAAGAGAAGGCAGGGAGCAAGGATCAGCTGCTTCTATGATCTGCTCCTGGTTGCCAAGAGCAGAGGGAGCAGCCTGTCAAACCCTGCTACCTGATCCTCAGACTGGGAACCGTGGTCTGAATACCGGTTAAAGGGCTTGGCTTTGCTTTGCTGTTCTCATTCCCTCCTGGACTAGTCTAGGCAAAACCCCCAGCCTATTCCCCAAATCAGGCAAGGCCAAGTCTGGGGAATACCTGGGGAACAGCAGTCTCACTACTTCCCTCCCAGACTGGACGGAGGAACACGCAAGCCTTCACCCTTGCCAATTAATTTCTCTCACAAGGGAGATCTTCCAGGTGTCACCCTGAAGAATTCTCCTGAAGGGACATGTTTCCTGTGGCAGGAATTCAGTGAACATTTGTTTGCCTGCCATTTCTACCAGGAGAGCAGCAATTCTCCCAGTAGAGATGTAAATGCCTGGCTATTATAACCCAAGAAGATGGGCTGCAGAAAGTGGAGCACCACTGCCATCAGGATGCATGTGTTTTGCATTAAACAAGGGATGTCAAAGACGCTCATTCCCAGGGGCCAGATGAGTAGCCTGGGGTCAATCCATGGGCAAAGCAGCCTGCAGACTGGCTCCATAAATGTGCTGCATGAAGCCCACAAACCAGAACCGGCTTAAATCAGGCTCATAGGACCAGCGTGGTGATCTGTTGCATGCAGCATGCCAGAGTCTGTCTGACCCATGATGATAGGGCTCTGTGCACTGGTCATATCTTTGACACTCCTGCATTAAAAGGTCATTTCTGTTTTTAACCAATAACTCTGGAAGACAGGACTGGAACCCAGTTCTACTGCCAGCCAGGGACTGCCCTCACTAATAAGCTACTTTTAGTTTATCTAGCAGACAAAGGTAACCAGCCATCCAGGAGACAAAAGCCATCTAGTTTCAACTTTCAAAAGTCAGACTAAAAACAATATACTCTTACAAAAAATGAAAAAAGAAGGAAAGAAAACAATGAGGATAATTAACCGCAGGAACAACTTAGGAATGGCTGCAATAGATTCTTCATCACTACAAATATTTTGGAGGAAAACATGGTTTTGTTTTAAATGTACTCTGCTTCAAACAATAATCAAATCTGAGAAATCCTATGGCCTCCATTACACATGAGGTCAGACTAGATTACCATAAAGATCCTTTCTGAGTTTCAGAAACTGCTGAAAGCCTTCTGACCTAAGGACTCTTTGCTACACCTGTGTAGTGCCCAGCACAAGCACACTTATCCTAACTGGAACCTCTGGGTACTACCATCCTAAAGAAACTATGCAGTAATAGATACCAGCCAACGCTATTCTTCAAAAAACATTATAATATTTCCTTAATTTTTGGTAGACTCTTGGGTAAATTTAAAACTACATCAAGATTCCACCTTTTCTGCACAAAGTTCCTAAAAAGTAAAACAGGTCAAGTTACCATTTAGATCAGCATCTGTGTATATAAACCATCTCTTTTAAGGATGTGTAATCAATAAATATATTCCATAAAGCACTATCCTTTCCTTCACAGAAAAGATATCAGTGAGCCATAGTAATAAAGTACTGTCAGCAGCAAGAACACTGTTAAGTACTTAAGATAAAGCATTACAAGATTCTCCTCCCATGGAAGATACTTGCACTTTTCAGCAATAAGAATGTAGCATAAGAACAGAGGTAACAAGGTGTGAAGGATTGAGGAACTGGCCATGGCTGTTGCCACTAGTCTGAAGGTAGTGTGCTTGCTGACTGACACGAGAAGTCCTGTGCCCCAGGCTGAACATTTGTGGGAGACGACAAAACCAAAGATCAGTCCTGCATCAGATCAAATTTGCAAATTCCAACACAAATCTTGCAGAAGACCTTCTATGGGTTAATTATTTAGATGTCCTAGGACCCTTGATTCAGACAAAGACCACCCCCTTACCCAAAAGAAGCTTATAAACTTTACAAAGTTATACAAAGGAGGGGCAGAGGGACAAGGCAATGAAAGACTGAAGGAAGAGAACAAAGACAACATCAATAACGTAATATAAATACTCTGTAAAATCTAATGCACAGAATGGGGTGTACATGGGGGGGTACATCCTTCTTGAAAAAGAAGGAAAGTAAGTAGCTTCAGAGAGTAACTTTACATAGTAGAGCTTTTTTTGGATTTTTTGAAAAAGTAACTAAATGGGGAGGCAGTAGATTTGTAGACTACATCTTGCAAGCTAGGAGATAACTGGCACTGACCTGCCAGACTGGTGGTTTTGATGCATTTGGTTGGATGGGTTTTTACAGAAGCAAACGGGGTTATCTGTCCTGTTAAGGACCAGATGAAGGACAACTCTGATTTGTGGCAGAACCCTTTTAAGAAAAAGATAATTATTCCATATACTAAGTCCAATCACATCTGTTAGGAAGGACTTGGGCTGCCTAACCTGAATCCTATCAACTCTGAAAGAGCTCAGTCTGAGGAAGAGAACGAAAGAATGCTCTATGGAACCACCAAAAGGAGAAATACTTTAGCAAGAAAGCCTCAGGGTCAGGGGGAAAGGTAGCTATTGGATTTATGCTGAACTGTTATTTTGGGGGTTGCTAAAGATTGTGGGTTCAATCAATAAAAAGTGTCTTGAAGGGATAGAACACAATCTGGAAATAGTGTGTTCTGAGCTAAGGACTCAGGCCAACAGTGTAAATATTTATTGTTAAAATGAGAGAAAAGAAAGTGTTCTTCTAAATCAAATGTACTGTAAAATGCACAGACATAATTTAATCTAATAAAGTTAGTATTAAAGATGCTATTAAGACTGACATCTGACCTTATGACAATGTCATAGTTAGATAAGCAAAGTTCACAAATCTTAAAGTTAATAAAAAGAGAAGAGAATTTTATGGGGTTTTTTTTTTTTGCAAGAGTACCTTCATATCCCCTGCCCCTTGTGGTAGGCACTGTGTAAATGAGACAGCCCTTGTCTTGACAAACAGTTTAAGAAGCTGAAAACTAGATACACATACAGCAGGATCAAAAGAAACAAGATTATACTAATAAGCAGAAGCAGTCACAGCAGAAGCTTAACTAAAGCCTAACTATTTTACAGCGTTGTAGGTTGTCTAACTGTTTTACAGTGCTTAAGGCAATTTTCTGTTCTCTAGAAACCATGAGCAAAGCCTAAGCGTTTTCTTATTTGCACAGATTATAAGCAATTCCCATTGGCATGTCCTGCAAAAGAAAATTAAAATCACTAAAGAATTAAAGAAACAATTATGACATATGATTTGATGAACACAGCAGTGATACATTCAACCACTAGAAGCAATACGAGGGAAGAGCAAGTCACTTTCCTTACCAAAGTTAAATTCTGATGGGAAACTTAAAAATCATAATTTTAATTAGATACCTTTGCCTGAATTTGGAACTACAGTTTTCAAACAGACTGCCATCATGTGATATCTTCCTAATGCTGCAGTATAGACAAGTGAAATGTAAACAGCTATTTACATTCATCTCCATGAAGTACAGTCTTTGAAATCTAAGCCAACTACAATTGCTAGCTAAGACACAGCTAATAAAAAAAATAAGTTTATCTGTCACTGATAACAAAATGGTGGATTAATGAAGACTGGAAAACCCATGAATAACTGTGCGCCACCTAGAGGGCATATAATGCAGCTGAAATATAAAAGAAAGCAGTGCTAAGTTAGGACGACTTACTGTAAGAATGCATAAAACAATGATAAACTGATAAAACAATGCCTTATTTCTATTAATAGTCTAAAGAGATATCTAGCAAGAAACTACACAATACCTATATTTAGATTATGAAAAACAAGGACGTAATTTCCTATTCTCTCTCACATTTTTACTTTCAGGCTCTCTCTTGTAGAGTCTGCAAAGGAAAATTTGCACATAAAAAGTTAACCCCTGCTGCCACCATATTTTTATGGCATTTTCATGATTAAGGTGTTTCCAACACCTGATTACAGGCCCCACAGAAGGTGCAATCCAGCAAGACAACAGTAAATGTGGGTGAAAGGGAAGGTTCGTGTTTTGTAGCTTTGCATCTATACAAACTAAACAAGACTTGGACACATCATTGTTCCTACTGCTTTACTCATATATTTCCTTTTCTCCTACCATTAGGAGAAATAATGGGTGTAAACTATTCTCCTAGGAATAAAGAGTATAAACTAGTTGAGAGTGGATTTAGGTTAGATATTAGGAAGACATTTTTCACAGTAAGGGTGGCCAGGACCTGGAATGGGCCTCTAAGAGAGGTGGTGCTATCACCTAGCTTGGAGGTCTTCAAGAGGAGGCTAGATAGTCACCTGGCTGGGGTCATCTGACCTCAGTCCTCTTTCCTGCCAAGGACAGGGGGTCGGACACGACGATCCATTGTGGTCCCTTCCAACTCTACAATCTATCAATCTATTATTGTCGCATGGCAATACTGCAGGTACTTCCTGCAGTAGTTTAAAAACTTATTTTGGGAGGGCTCTAGTCAGAGTGAAGTGCTGAAATAGGAAAGAATTGAAGAAAGAATAAAAAGTTTGAAGGATAAAGTAATTAAAAAAAAGTCTGAGAGCTCATAAATGGAAGAAGATGGCATAAAGCCAAAGTGGTAGGAAAAATGAAGCTGTGTACAATTAAGATGAACTACTACTACCACAGAGAGAGAGAGAGAGAGAGAGAGAGAGAGAGAGAGAGAGAGAGAGAGAGAGAGAGAGAATTGAGCAAATGAAGGTAGGAGATAATACAGAACCTTTCTGACTATTACTGCTTTTCTCCCCATGCAAAGTCTGGTGACCTGAGAAGACTCCTGTGGTTACAAGGAAAAAAAAAATTATGGATACAAACACTGGCCCTGAATTACCCACCACATCCTTGCCTGTAGCTCATACTGGTGCTTGGTAGTCTTTACTCAAAGCAGCCAGTACAAAGTTTTTCTTTGAATCAATACGTTTCCTAAAACTGTAAAGCCTCCAGCAACCTTCAGATTTATCTGAGTTATACTTCTATGGCCACAAAAATCTGACAGAAAATCCTACTGTCAACAGCCATAAAACAGCAATGACTGGCCAGTTCTGTCAACTCGTGTTAATCAATAAACTGTTCTCTCAAAATTCTCTTTCAAATCATAGTCTTATGATGCTATATTAAGCTATCTATTTTGTTACAACACGTAAACTACAGTTATATGTCCTCACTGAATTACTCACAGTCTGTTTTTTTTCCATGAAAAAATAGATTTGGGAGCAAACCATTGCCAGCTTAGAATGCTTTTATAAAATGAAGTGCAGAAACCCATAAGAAAGGGTTAGGAAACATTGTGAAACTTTGTTCTGTAACAGAACTGACTTGGAACAACTGGACTTAAAAAGAAAAAAAAATGAAAGGAAAAAAAACCACCATATTTTATTGAATATAACTTTCCCTTAGATATAAGACACACCATCTTCTAAAAGATAACATGAAGAAAATTATCTAGATCAAGTATCTGAGTAGCACGAGCTAGGGAGCCAAAACTGCTGCTAGCCCCATGCAGCAAGGAGATAGTGCCCCCAGATGAATCCAGTACAGCAGGGAGCCATGCAGCAGGCCTGGGGTGCCTCAGCCTGAGAACATGCCGCAACCAGAAACAACTGCTAGGACATACCAGGTCTGACACCGCATTCACCCTGAGAACCTGCACTCTGTCCCAGATCTAGTGTCCCAAGCTGTACACATGGCTCCAAAGCTAGCACACGGTCCTGGACTTGGCACACTGGATCCTGGGTCACATGCTAGATCAGACCTCATCCTTCCATGAACCAACCCCACATGCGGAGAGGGACATGATTCCCCACTGGAGGAGGGGGAAGCAAGTGACATACAGTACCAGTGTTATTTCCCACAGCTCCCAGAGCCACAGCAATTAATGCTGCCTCTGCTGCACCCTGCTCTTCCCCCTCCCCCGCAACCTAGACCTATAGGGATCCTTTCTTCTCTTATATAATACACATTCCACAGTTTTCCCCAGCTACTTGTCAGGGGGAAAGGTACAGGTTATATGCAAGAGACTATGATAATCTTAAATTTAATTTTCCAAAGAAATGCTTGGAACTATTTTATGGCATAATGTTGGTGGACTGTTTGATAAAAAATTAAAGTAACAGGCAAACAAAATATGCCACACACATAATTGTAATCAGATATGCAATTGTTTTGTGATGCTAATAAACGTACAACCTATTTGCATTTAAGGCACTTTACCTAAAAATGTGAATCCTGCAATACTATACAATATATCATAAGACTCCAAGGGAAGGAGGCACTCATTAGTACAGGAACTTGCAGCCACAGAATAAAATGCTAACTCGTGACAGTTTTGTTCTGTTCTTTAGTTTCTCAGGCAATGTAGAACAAACTTGGCAGCTAAGCCCCAGTCTGCGGTTATATCTAAATAGGCAGTCTTTGGCACATACGTAAATCCAACTGCAGCTTCAGAACAATGCTAACTTGGCTTACAAATGGCCAGTACACAAGATGAGGCTAGCCAACAGCATTTAGAAGCAACACCCTGACAGCCTAACACATGCCTAGCGTACGCTACCTTTGAATCTTGGCAGGAGATGAGTAGTATTTAAATTTAACCCCCGAGTGATATTTTTCTAACACTGCATTATAAATATTTGCTATCATTTTAGATGAAGATAATTCTACCCTGTGTGTTTTAAGGACTTATACAACCTGAGATTTTTAAATACAATAAGTAAAACTAAAAAATCTGCTCAAAATTCACAAACAATCCTGCAGATTCCAGTTGTGTTTTGGAACTGGGAATCGCTTCCCTATGATACTCGCATCTTTTATCCTCACTTTTTTTACTCTGTAATTATATACAAGAAGCACTTTAAAACGTGTACAGAGACATCATCCCTTACATTTATGCCACTTAATTATACAAGGTCATAAAAATATAAACCATTTACTTTAGCTTAAAAGAGTAAAGAACTTTACTGCAAGTCAGCTGTTCCAATGGGTAATTGTCCGCTTGCATGTTCTTACCACTTGGTAAATTAGAAGTAAACAATTCTCTTCCATAGACAGCTGAACGACTGTAGTTAGATTTTTACTTACCAGGGCATATGGAGAAGTACCAGAGTTCTTTTGCCCCATGAAAAATTGCTCTTACAGTTAACATCCTTACAAAAGAAATCAATGTACCATTACAAAGTATACATCTAGTACATTCTTGCACAAGTTTACAAGAATTCAATTTAAAATATAAATATATTGTTCTTCATAAATATATATAATGTAAATATATTTATATTTTTGAAGAACAAAGAGCTCTCATTTGTTACTTCCTAAGTTTTCATGTTTTGTCTTTTTTGCATTAACATTTGAACAAAAGTCCTAAGATAATTTTTTCTCCCTTTTCATTTTTTTTAAACCTAATGAGAGAGAGAGAGACCGTGCACAAAATGCTGACTTTTTAAATCAGAAGCACAATGTTCCTAAGTATGATGTCAAAAACATCTGAAGTTTGAAAGCTGAGACGTGGTATGCACTGCCAGTAACCATGATTTTAGTGCACTCTTTCAACACTGTGTAGTCACCACAGAGAATCTTCATTTAAAATGAGAGGTATGTTGTGCCAAGACAGATGCTAGCAATATATGCACAACTTGAACCACACCTTAAAGTAGAGCCTGTCAGTCTTTGCCTAACTGTTGCTTAGCTTACATCAACTCACCTCCTGCCCAATCTGTCAGTCATTTTTTTCTGTTCCTGAGGTTTTTATGTTGCTGCACATCACTGTGTCATCAGAGTACATTCTACATGAAATCACATCCAATAACCTACTTCCTCCAGGACTGTGTGATGTGTCCAACACTGTTTTAAAAACAATGTTTGCATCTCTTCCGAGGAGGCAGTTCAAGTATGTAGAGGCAGAAGGAAGGGATTGTAATGGGAAATTATTTGCCAACTTAAGTTATGGAGATGGCTTAGTGCAGCCATCTCCATAATTTATATAGTTATGAAGATGGCTGCATAACTACATAACTGATATCTATATCTATAAAAAAAAACAGCATCTGGTTACTTTGGAAGATTAATCTTTTTCATGGATTTTATATAACATAAATGAAATTCTTAGACTGTCTTTTAAGCCAAGAACTGCAAAGTCATAGTTTCAACCAACTGAAAAGCTAGTAGTACTTAGGTATGCTGTTTAAGTAGAATCTCTGAGGTTATATATTTTCTCTTTGTGAAAAAAATCTTTTCTTGTGCAATGGATATAAGCCCTCTCAACAGTCTTTCACAAAAGGTTAAAAACAAATGCTCACACCCATTAAAATCTGTTTCTAAAGCTAAATTCTTAATATATGGTATGGTATGCTATGTATATTATAATACAGTCATTCCCAATGGCAACTAAAGCATATCTTAACAGACCACAATATGGTAGATCAAGGTAGAACTGTGAGGTTACAGTAAATGAACACATTAAAAACAACATACTGATACTAAACTGAAAAATCTTATAAACCTTTACAATCAAAAGCTGAAAAAAATTCTAACAGGTCTGACTTGGACTTCCATCCCCAAAATATGGTCAATACAGTCTCCTATTATAGGTCCAATAATCCCGCAAGATTAGCACGCATGGAGCTCAAGACCATAGGCCAATGGTTTCACCCTTTTTTCATTTCGGACCTCTAAAAAAAACACTGAATGGAGGTGCAGACCCCTTTGTATTGCAAGTGTGGGTATTCACATACTTTTAATTGATCAAAGACATCTTTTGTGGACCCCTTAGACATCATCTGTGGACACCCACAGGTCTGCAAATTACAGGTTGAAAACCACTGCTATTGGCAATCTAAGAGCAAGAGGGAAATGAGTAGTTTGTGTGCTCCAACTGCTCTTTTGTTAAATTCCTTGTCTGGCTTTTCTCAGTTATATCCCAGAAGTGTAGGCATAGTCCATTATATACATGCTCGCCACAAGTAGAATTTAAATGGAAGAGCTGAGAAAAACTGAAAAAAGGACTCTGAGACAGAAATGGAGAAATGTACATCACTTAGTATAGTATGAGTTTGGAAGTTTAAAAAAAAAATCTCTCATCATAAATTAACTGCATATGAAATTTAGTTTTCAATGATCATATTTCAGGCCCAATACTGACAAGCTTTCCCCAACAAAAAACAACAATGTACTATGCCCAGTGTCCAAAAAAAAAAAAATGAATCCAGTTGTTCAGTAGGTGCTACCACAAAACAAGTGGCAGCCATCCTTCTAAATTAGGACAATTTGCAATATTAATTTATAATCCTGATTTGAGCACAGACTTTAAATGTAACAGCACCTTCTCCAGAAAAAATGGTTTCCCATCAAAATCTTAACAGGCATTTCCAAGTCTGTTATATGCAAACACATTATGTTTCATAGAGACATTTGTCTTTGAACTTTGTCAGTGCTCGATTGAGTAAAATGCCTGGAGATTTCCTTCAAATGGAAGTGCAATGGAATAAGATACTGGCTTCTGAAATACATAGGAAGCTTACAACTGAAAAGTATGACCCTCCTGGCAGGTCATTTATTTTTGTAAAACTTCCCTGTGTTTGCTAACATTCTAAACAATAATTCTGTATTTTTTCATTTGAATATAATTCAGCAGCTACTTTCATTATGCACCCATTTCCTTATTTGCAAACACTCCAAGATTTTTTTTATTCTTTGCAGATATAACAATAGCAGCTAATCAGTGGAAGAAAAAAGATGCTTCTTGGATGTTATGTGATAAAAGCATCTAACTACAACTAACCTTGTCTACATTAAGACCATCATGCTAGTGTATAGATGCTGCTTAATCTGGCAGAAGTGCAACAAAGTTATGCACCTTGTTTCTACTGAAATCAAGCCCCTAGGACAGATCTTGTCATTCATGTATGAAGAACTGTGATGCCTGCTAAAGTAAGCAAATGACTTCTGAAGCCACAGAACAGCAAGTGGAATTGTTTTTCTGATGTTTCAGTAAGTCTGTGGAGCCACTCTTCTGGTAACACCCATTTCCCCAACATTACATAAGAAAAAACTAATGAGAATTTATTTATGGATTTGCCAGTTTCCTGTCTCTCCCCATATAACCTGTCAGTCAGTGCAGGAGCCCCTGCAGAACTAACTTCTTGTAGTGCCCGAGCTTCAGCCTCTCACGTAATGAAGAATCCCTGAAAAGATGAGATATAATTCACCATCAGTGTATGATTAATAAAATATCTGGAGTTCCTACTAACCTTGTAGCTGTGCCCTTCAATTTTTTAAATGAAAACCACAAATTAAATTACTCTACAGAAATTTAATTTCTTAATCAAGCTGTAGGAAAAAAAACACCTAGAATTTCATTTTTTTCCTATTTAGTTTACAGAATATAAATTGATTAGAAAAAAAAGTGACCTACCACTCCCTATACAAGCTTGCTATTTCTCTTCAAGTTTTGTTATTTCTGTTAATCCAAAATGAAGCTGAACAAGTCTACTCTACTATCCATTTCAAAAGATGAATCTTAATACAAGTCCCCAAAATACAGTATCTTGTACTAAGTTTCTCCAAAGAAAACAGCTGCTACAATCTAACAAGTATCCTGGACAAGTTACAATTAATACTACTTCTAATTCTATGAGATCACAAGAGTCATCATCAAGGCATGGTCTAAAAGTAATTTCAGATACTAGAAGTTTCCAAATCCCCTTCCTAATTTTTTTTTATGGTTTTAAATGAACATTCACCTTTAAGAAAACAGACTAATTATGTAGAAGGAATTAGTGAAAAGCTACATATATACAAAGGGCTGTCAAACCTCCACCCTTAAATTTAAGATATTTATTATATGACACTGACATTTTCTGAAAACTGATTTTTTAAAGTGACTGCCTTTTATCCTTTACACTTCCTGCTCTATAGGATTTACACTGGTTAAATGCATTATTTTAATATCCAGAGCCATCCAATATGTTGACTCACAATGGTATTACACATGTAAATCTCTCATGATTCAAAACAGGCAAACACTAAATGCAAATATCTGTTCCTCATATATTTAGGATTTCATGAGCACAGCACAATTTAATATTATTATGCACACAGTGCTAAACAAAGCATTTACAAGCAAAACAGAACTCCAATTCCCTAAAAATCAGATTTTTGAGTAGTAATTAAAAGCTGCAGCAGGATGCGGAAAAGTAAGGCAACCTGCTGGCCAAACCAGGAAGAGGAAGAACATGCCAGGCACGTAAAGGAGAGCAAAAGCCTATAAAAACAGAAAAAGACAACCTAGAAGAACATTGTACATCTTTCTGTACAGAAATACTTATGCCTATATGTAATATGAAACTAGTCATAATGTTGTCAACCCCTTTGAATTTAATACAAGTTCTGATACATTTACACATTTCTAGTAAAATTATGTTTGTGAAATGGATATTTATGATTTACAGCAGAAATTAAGGTGCCACTTGATTTGACAGAAGTCACCTCTTAATATGTGAAAAACTGGAAGTGTTATTTATTACAATATTTTAGAAAGCTAATCTTAACAGCTACTGTTGTGATTAAAAACAAAAAAAATGAAACATGAGGACTGAAGGGACGCATCCAGTACTGGTATATCAGCAAGACAAGTTAAGTTGAAACATCTCTTTAGATTTTTCTTTACGAGAGCAATGTGTGAAAATTATGCATCAAGTATTTTCTAAAGGATTTCTTAACATTACATTCATATGTGTGTGTGCACACACATACCCACCCCCTCCAAAATCAAGGTCTTTCGTTAATCAGAATAGCCTGGTGAAGGAACGGAAGTGATGTCTGTGCTGTATTACTCCTCACAATTTTCTCATTCGACAGGAAGCAGCTGTATGCCACATTTAAAGGCATTAGTGTGGAGCAGGCCAATCTTAGCAGTAGTCAGACCTCCTCCTTTGGGAAGCATACAACAAACACCACCCTACAAAATGTGACATCAGGTCATCCAAAAATGATAACCAAATGGCAAGCTTCTGGTCGCAGTCCATTTTATCATCAAATAAAACTTCATCTCCATTTTAAGGACAGCAATGAAGCAGTTTGGATGAAATATGATCTTTAGAGTGGCCTACTTTACTGCAAACATTCAGCCCTTGAATTTCAGGTGCCAGTTGAATGGCAGCATCTCAGCCATGAACTGGTACGTGTCTCTGCCCAGTTCCAATTACTGGGAGAAAAACCCTGACTGCAGCCCATAACTGTTCAAGTTGTGAAAAAGATCTGTAGATCCACATCCAGAAGCAGCTGGATGGGAACAATTCCTGGCCTATAAGTAAAGCTACTGTTACTCAGCACAAGCAGCAGAACAGGGAATCTCTGCAAGAGGAAACCATTACTGGATCCCAACAGCTTTGCAAGGGAGAAATGCGGGAAGAGCAGAAACCCCATGGCTGAGGGGAAGGGACAGCAAGGCCAAGAACACCCAGAGAGGAACCCACTGTCTCTTCAGACACAGAGGATACAACTTTCTCCCGGCTCTTCAGACTCAGCCTGAGCTGAAGTGACCTGCAAGGCTCCCGGCGTCAACCCCTCTCCCTCCCAGCACGCGCACCCGGTCACTCAGAGCAGACTCCTTCCCCCCCGCCGCCGAAACCCTCTGGAGTCTGCACCCTCCCACCTCGGCTCCCCGCCGCATGCCGGGCCTCGGCTCCTTGCCGCTCCACCGCGGCCCAGGCTGCGCGGGAGAAAGCGAAGGCAGCGGCGGCGGCGCCGGCCCCGGAGGTCACGGCCACGATCACAAGCCCCCTCCCCCCGGCCCGGGGCGGCCTCTGCGGCGCTCGGGCCGCACCTGCTCCGCCGCAGGGCCGGGCGCTCCGGGCGAGGCCGACGCAGGCGGCGGGGGGGTGGGATCCCCTGGCAGACGCGGGACGGACGCTCCGCCCTGCAGGCCCCGCCGCCCGCATGGGCCAGGCCAGGCCAGGCCAGGCCAGGCCGGGCCGCGCCGGCCCCTCCCCTCGCCCCGAACCGGGCCCGTCCCGCGCGGCGCCGCGGGGCCCGGCCTCACCGGTCGTTGAGCTGGTCCTCGGTGCCCGGTAGCGGGTGCACCACGAAGTGGA
>JAGPOW010000261.1:33666922-33690535 GCA_030014935.1 Caiman crocodilus | reverse complement strand
CGGGCAGGGGCCGGCCACACAATGGCGGGCGGGGGAGCTCGGCGCCCGGCCGGGGGCGGCGGCGCGCTCGGGCCCGCGGGCGGGGGCTGCGCTCGGTGGCGGGGCGCGGTGGCGGCGGAACACAAGCCGCGGCGGCAGGGCCAGGGAGAGCCTTGGGCCGCGCCGCACTCACACACGCGACGCCATCTTAACTTCCAGCCTCCGCACCGAGCTGCTAACGGCTGCGCCGTGCCGGGCCCGGCAGGGGCGGGGCGCCCACCGACCTTGCTGTAAGGCCTGCACTCAGTGGCCCGGCAGTCGCCGAGCGGCGCCGCTTCTCTAAGGGCGCTGCGGATTGGCCGGCGGGTCGCCGAGCGCGGTGGCGTAAGACGCGCGCTACGCCAAGGCCACGTGGTTTCGCGCCGGAGTAGCTCCACCCATTCTCCGCGTAGACGGCGGGTGGGGCGGGGCGTGGTGTGGCGGAGGCCCTGGCGGTCCCGGTAGTGGGGTGTGCGGGAGGTTGAAAGTGGCCGGGCGGGCCGGTGGGTGTTAATGCGGGGAGCGGCTCGAAGCCGTTAGCAGTTCGGTGCGGAGCAGGGAGGAGGCTGGAGCCCGACTCAAACCCCAGGGAAGCGGCCCTGTATTCTGTCTTTCCGGTCGCCAAGCACGAAAGCGGCGCTGTGGCCCGGCCCCGGATCTGCCTCTGAAGCTGACCAGGGCCTCGTCGTAAGGAGGCGAGGTCGCATCCTAGCCTCTTATTGCTGGAGCCGAGTAGTTCAGAAGATGCACGGGTTTTTTGAGGGACCTCTTTTATTGTACCGACTCTAGTCTAGCCTTGGCCCAATAAAAGACATTGCTTTAAGAAATTCTCGCCCTTCGCAAAATTTCCAGACAGTCACGGCTACAGCCTCGCTCTTCCAGTACTTAAGGCCTTGCAGCATGCAAGGTTTAGTATCCCCTTAACATCCCTTGCAACTCGGGTGTTGTTTATGTACAAATGCCTAGCCTCTCTTCACGTGCCCTAGCAAAAAGTGCTTATTTAGGAAAGAAAGTTCTAGGTCGAGGGATTAAGATGTCTCTAATCCTAGTATAGAGAATGTGTTTAAAATCAGGATGCATTGAGGTGTTAGTCTGTACCACATAACGAATTGTTGAGACTTCTCCAAGGAAGAACACTAGTGTTTATATAAAGTTAAAATTTACTAAGATGTACCTCCACTTTACATGAGAAGGATGATAACTGCAATGAGTTTACCATCTGGCTTCCATAATCAAGTATGTCAAGAACACACCTGAAATCTCTCCCTGAACACTTTGTCAGCACTTCTCTGAAGATAAACATGAAGACTGGCTGATGAAGGAAGTTAAGATATAACTGTTGCAAGTTTGAGGCCATAGCAGACGCACTCACAGTGCAGCCCTGTCAGAGTCCAATGAATCCGTGAATTCTGCTAGATAATTTGCACAAGGACACAAGAAGGAAGCATTCATAACATCACAAAGAACAGCATCCTTGGTAATGCACTGGAGTTCTCATATATACCTTCCATAGATTCTCATAGCAAGGGAAATAATTCTATTACTGCTATAGACTAATCCTTTTATCCTTCCCTATAAATGGGTTCACCTATGCAAAGGTGGGGGGAAAATGCTGCCAGTATTCTCTAGAAGAAGAGCAACTGATTATTTCTTAGAATTTAAATAGTACCTTTCATTTTCCTGGCCTTCTACTAACCAGGCTGTTTCTTAAAAAGGGATGTGAATGATGAAGTGCACTGTTGCCTATGAAAACTTTTTTCTGAATGAGTTAGTAAATTGCCACTCTCCCCTTTCTTTGCCCTTCTGCTGCTAGTAACTTTGTAGTCCGATTAGCCCATGGTAAAAGAGAGATGATGCCTCCACTTGGGTAATTTGTATTGCTCAAGAAGTTTTCCCTAAAAATGAATGGAGGTGCTTGGTTAACCAGATCACTCTGGTATAATGCAACAAGTTTTGTCACTTTTCACCATATGCTTGAATTTATGCATCTGGGAACTGGCTGGTTTGAGCCATAGCTAGTATGAAATTACCAGTTCTGGCCATAGCTAGTATGAAATTACCATAGCCATAGCTAGTATGAAATTCTGGCACTGATAACCAGCTGCTTGGTCTGTCCTTCAAAAAGACATTGCCAGGTTTAACAGCTGAACAAATCCATAGATTAGAGCATGCCAAGCTTTGATTTTGATGGAACTACAGCTGATTATAGCTGAGCCTGTCTTTCCTTCTTAAAAAGTAAAATGGCAAACATTGGTTTTATGTGCATTTTAGTTAAATATCTCAAGAATACTGATAAGTACACCTGTAATAAAGGTACAGACCCCTTTTACTAAAATCCAGGATAGGGAGTTTTACATCGATGCTGTACACTTACGACCACAGTCCCAGATTAAATATACTACTAAATTTACATTTTTTTCTGCAAGGTAAAATGAAGGTTTATTTGTATGCCACACTACTCTGAAGATTCTACACCAACATTTGCTTCACCTTCCTTCTTTACATCAGTCTTTTAGCCTGGTGAAATCTCTTAATTCACATCAGATAGTACAACTATGTTTTTTGAAGGTGAGTGACCTTAGTCATTTTATCAGCAAGATTTTGTATGTGTTCTAATAATTCACTTAAGCTTAGTATCTCAGATTTCATTAAATTTATTTCAACATCTAATTCACTTAACAGTTCTAAAATACTTGTTTTTATAACAGGCTTTGGTATTCTCCACTGTACTATGTTCATGCAGTTCTGCAATGTGTCTGCTTCTCTTAATATGCCTTTTGAAGTGTGTTATATATAAACAGTTGTGGTCTGGAGCATTCTAGTCTTCATTAGTTGGAATCTCAGGCTCTCCTGGAATGTCCAGGTCATTTAAGTTGCCAGATATACAGACAAATGCAGCAGCTTTCTATGAAGGAGCAATTGTCACTGTACACACACACACACATGCACACTTGACGTTAGCATACTGTGTAACCCAAAATATAAAAGACAGAAAGGAAAAGAAGAGCTAGGAAAGTTCTACAGGAGCATGTCTCTTCTAAGGGCCCATCAATCTAGTGTACAGATGCTGGCTAACCTGGCAAAAGCCCAAATTCAGTCATCAGCCTACCAGCATCAGTGCAAACAAGAAAGCCATCGTTTCTTCTACTAAAATGAAGTTTAGCAATGGGTTCATGCTTAGGGTTCCACCAATGCTGTTAAATTAAATGATGGCTAAAATTGCAACTAGTTTCAAGATCTAAGTGCTCTAACTATCTCAGAAAGCAACAGTTTTACAAACTATTCTGAAATGGTTTTGGAGGACAATAGACGTAAAGGGAATTTCCAGTTGGCAGTAATGAATGTCTCATATTTCTCTAAGTTCTAACGAGTGTTCCAGACTGAATCTTATTTTTAATAGATTTAATTTAAGGATATGTACTTTGTGTGTTTATTACTTCATTTGTGTGGTTCTTGAAAGATTGATGTGCATAGATGACAGCATTTAAAAATAACTTTGCTCAGAAAAAAAAAATGAAACCTAGCATGCTGTTTTGATGCTGGAACAACTTAGCCCCAAGGCTCTTGCATCTTAACGAAGACATCAGTAAAATATGAGAGATTAGCTTTTAGTTAAAATAAATGTTATTTACTGAATATAGGTTACAAACATTATGTTTTAAAAAGAAAAATGGGCAGTGTTGCTATTTTGACAGTAAACCTGGTGATATAGAGCATAGTTTCTCAACCTGTGGTACATGTACCCCTGGGGATACACAAGACACAGGCAGGGGGTACATGGATACCCCAACACTCTCCCTTTCACCCTCTTTTCCTCTCCCTCGTTCCCCTTCCTCCTCTCAAAACTATGGCAAAAAAATTGGTGCATTGTGCAGTGCTTTAAATTCTTCAGTAATAATGTGGTTCAGCTCTCTTAGCTTTGGCCAACATCATCTCTAGCCCAGATACATACTTGAATTGTATACCCCTGGTATAAAAGGTGGCAACCCTACCCACACCAGATCAGACATCTGTCATACCACAGCCTTATGTACACAGGCCTTCTTCCAACACATGGCACACATTAGTCTAGAATTTTCAGAAGTCAGGGGGTGCTTGCTACTTAAGAGGTTGAGAAACACTGATGTAGACTAGGACACAAGAAATACAACTTGCAATACCACACTCTCCCTATATACCAAACATCATAGGTAGTGGTAGGTTGTCGCTTAGGCCTAACCTATACAAAAAACAAACAAGCAATGTCTATGTCAACTATACCTGCTACACCAGCCAAAGGATTTAATGCAGTTATACCAATCTACATTTTACTGGTACAGGCGTATTACAAAAACAATCATGCTAACCAAAGCTGCTAATCCTGGCAGAAATTTTAGGTGTAGACTTGGCCTTGCTAGGACCTGTTATTTTGTTGACACATCAGAAGTGCATTCAGAAAAAACATTAGATTTATAGTGGTAGCTGACAAAAGAAATCACAAAGTCTCAACTTTCCATTCTTTTTCCAGGTGATAAAACAAGCATGCGCACACACGCATACATACGGCCATACTTGTTCCATAACAACTTATTTCACTACCATAAAGGAATGAGGGACTGGCAGAAGAAGGGGTTCACTGTGTAGGAACAGTTAGGTAGTAGTGATTATGGCTGATACAACGTGCCTGAGGGTAGGAAGCCCCAGAGAAAGCAAGGCTCCAGCCAGCTTGGTATCACCCTACTGCAATTGCTCCCAAGCTATTTAAAGCAATGGTGCCAGCAGAGCTCATTGCAGAATGTATGGCAGGGTGTCATATTACTGTAGAAGAAATGGAGGCTACCATTTCTACAAATGTCAAGGAGAAGGTACAAAATACTGTCAAAGTAAATTGGTGCTCAGGACCACAGGGGTACTCGTAGACACATCAGCCATATTCTTCACGAGGAAAGATTTGTCCCTACCATCTAGTGCTACAAATTAGCCCTGCAACCTCCCAAAGTGCCATTCCCATCTCCTTCCTATGCCTGATCTGCTGTTCTGCTTTCTCTCCTGTGCTCCCTACTTAGATTGCTGCTTTGCTTTCTGCTTCCTGCCTTATCTGCTGCCTGTGCTTCCTGTCCCCATCTGCTATGTGCCACACACACAGGCGGCCTGTGCCACTTATAAAACTTGCACTCCAGGTTAGCCACCCCCTGGTCTAAAGCAAGGCCTTGCTTTCTGCAACACTTACATTACTCTTGTAAAACATTTATACTAAACTTCTCAGAGCTCCTGGTTTTTACTAACCAGGCAGCAGCTCAGGCATCTTTTAGTGTTCCTGGATAATCTCTTTGGGTATGCTCAACTGATCTTTTGATCTCTCTCTCCTTTATGATAGCTGGAATTCTACCCTGGTACCAGGTCATCCCAAATATTAGATAGTTATTATTACTAATACAATGTCCTAAAACAAAGAGGCTTCTTTAAAAGGCAAGTCTTTTATTCTCTAGCAACACAAGCGTGGCATTTGAGTCCAGGGCAAGGAAGGAAATGTTTGGACATCACAAAAGAAAAAAATATACTATGTAATAATGCAGCTACCTGAGCTCCCTTTCTTATTCCTTTTGGGCTCTTCACAGCCCTACTGTGGCCACTCAGGTCTAATAAGGTCATTATTTCTTGGTTCTCTACAGGCTGTCTCTGCCAGGTTGCATAAGGTGTCTAGTCATACTGGGAGGTAGAATGGTCCTTTGCAAATACTATATGAAGTGTTTCATGGACCTTCAGCTATTTGGGTCATTCCAGATATTTACTAGTTGCCGTCACCTCTGGTAGCCCTGCCACAAATCCTTCACCCTAGAATGCTTGTCACCTCTACTTTAAGCCATCCCCACAACTTCTGAAAAAATGTGCTCAATGCAATTTTTGTTTCGTTCTGTTTTCAAATTCCATCTGGGATCTAAAAGTCAATGGTGAAGGGAAGAGACAGCAGCTGTGTCCATAATCAGGATTGTCAGCCAAAGTCTGCCCCCATTTATACAGTGTTGCACAATATGGAAGACAGTGTAGTTGCACAAGCATAACCAAACACAAAAGAATTCAATTGTTATTATGCAAATCAGAAATCATTATACAAACTGAAATCATTCACTCTTGGGGCTTCCTGCATTTACATTATTTTATTAAGAATAAAAAATATGTCATAAAGCACCTCTGGCTGTCTCCCAGCAAAATTTTAAATTGTTACGACTTTATAGAGAATTAGAAATATGAATGGATCTTTCTTTTTTTCCATAAAGAAACAGACTATCCTGAACATTCTTTCAATATACAATGGACCTTTCTTTTTTTCTAAAGAAATAGACTATGACAGATTTAGTTTCACTCTCTATTTTGAAAAGTTGTGGAGCTCCTTTTGTGCTGTGATTATATTTGATGGCTAAATAACACGGTACTTCGGTGAAAAGAGATTTAAACCAAGACAACCTGAAGACTGACATTTTCCATGTTCATGGGTACCCTGTGGGCAACATCTGGAGCTTACCTCAATAGCAACTTGCAAAAGTGCTTCAGCTACTGGTGGTTAGATCCATTTTGAAGGGTTGGGATTTTTATTCATTCTCCAAACATTCTATTTTTGGCTTCAAAGACTGCTGGTGGCTCTAAGCTTGCTAAGCCTGATGCATATGTTTAACCTTAAAAGGTTAGTTGGACTGCTCATCATCCTCAATGTACAGTTGAGCATACAGATAAGACTTTACAAGATCAGGGAAGCAAATGAAAAGACTAAGGTAATTTTACGTAAGATACCAAACAATACTACCAAGGAGGCTAAACTAGAAATGAAAGGATCTTTGTTCTTTAAAAAAAATTTACTCTTCTGGCCTATTCCCAGGCTGAGATCGTAATCGTTCCAGAACATCAAAATGCGTTGTGGAAATGATTACAGTGCAAAACTGCAGTATATTTTGGACTCAGCTGAGGAGGCAATCCTGATAGACAAGGTCTTACAAATGAAAAGTCCTTCCACAGTATGAGCTAACATACACATCAATACTTAAGTATAGAACCATTTTTTAAATTTACATTTACACACCACTACATTTTTTAAAAAGGGGGGGGGGGAAGTAAATAATCGAAGAATCAGAATTTTAAAAAATGGTTTTGAAATATTTGCATTGCAAAGTAGCATTGACTTAAGAAAAGGAGACAGCTAAACAGTTGTGAAATGTTTCAGTCAACAATACAACAAACGCTGACATATTACCCACCTTGCTTTCTATTAATTCAGTACATTAATAAGAAAACAAGCATGTTTGTTTAGGGATGCCAATAAATTGTTTAGGGATGCTCATTACACAGTCTTAGGGTACAGGTAATGTCCATACCAGTCAAAATTATAGCATATTTTTAGTGGCTTATGACTAAGCTAATTGTTTGGGCTGACAATTTCCATTGGTGTTTGATTTTTTTTAAGTTAAGTTATTTCTAAGAGGGGAAGAAACTCCCTGTGTTCGGACATTTTAACCACTTCGTTGAGAATCTGTTTATATGACCATGCTTTGAAGCAGGAAACTTAGAATTTGGTAGGGATGTACTTTTTGCTATTTTTGTAAAAATATACCTAAATCTGTCTGACTGACAGGCCTCTATACCTCATGTGCTTGACTAATTAGCATTTGGACAAGGATTTCATCTGTGGTAGGCAAGTTCCATTTACTTGCCTGTATGTACCAAAAGGACCAAACATGCTTTATCAGATTACCAGGGTTGATGAAGACATTTCCTGAAAAACAGCTCCTTGTGGCTAAGAGAGCATGAAGACTGTCTCTCTTATGCTCTCTGTGTTATTGCTGTGCTGCTCAAGTAGCATGTAGGAAAAGGAGAACAGCTGCACTGGAATGCTAAAGGTAAAGTTTTGCTATTGCCCAACTTTTCAGGCTGGAAAGTCAGGCATTCAGGGTTTTTAATGTTTGTTAGATGTGACACTTCTAAAGCACAATAAGTTTTTAGACAAAATGAAAGATCACTACCCTGAACAATTTACAGTAAGTTAGTCAATAACAGCAAGGGAGCAGAATGTCAGTCTAGGAGGAGTTGAATCTCATTGATGACAGATGTGTTTAGTGTGTTGTATAAGCTTTATTTCATACTTTTTAAAAATATGACTTGCAGCAGTTTAAAGAGACATTTAAGCTGAGTAGACAGGTAGCCAGACTCAGAGCTGGAAAAATTTTCCAGATCATGACTGAGCATCATCAGGGTAGAGCCAGGAAGAGTACATTGTTGATGCTCTAATGCTATGTCAGTGCTGTTCTTAAAGACTTCACTCTACAGGGCTTTCAAAAAAGGTACCTTGAATAAGCATCAGTATTTAAGATATTTAAATACATAGGTAGGTTCTTAATATAAAAATTTAAATCCTAGAGTGAACAGTCAAGATAAACATATTGATATTTAATTGAGCCATCCTATTACATGCAATGTTAATATCCACTTATTTTTAAAGCACTGCTTTAGATTATGCTTAAAAAGACAGAAGTAATTTTTAAAAAGATGCAGAAAAACTGCCAGACATGCATTATACAGATTTTGTAGGCATTCAGCATACTATTAACTCTTTATCATTACAGCTAATTGTGAAATTCCTATGTAAAAAAACTACTTGGAATTCTTTGCAGTCTCATAGAGTCTAGTAAGTCAGGTACTGAGATTATATCAGGCAAACCCCTGAGCACATACCTAGTTTATACTAGCTTAAGGTCTCCTGGGGTTATACTGTATTTGTCAGGAATTTGAACTTGTATTCCTGTCCAGAATATGTAATATGCACGTTCAGCTGGGATGCCCTGGAAAAGAAAAAACATATGGCTAGTAGCCAGTCACAGTTTAATACAGATTGTTTCCAAACCAGTTGAAGTGACTGCCATTAGAGAAATATTCAGTTGTTCTCAGAATGCAAGTATTGCAGTATGACTTCTAAGTCAATTGACATTGTCAGCTAGAACTCTACTTCAACAGCTCTTTAAACTGATTGTAGTACGTAAGACATAGTCCTAACTTCCTGAGGAGAGGGCTATTTAACGAACTAGTTTATGAGTCCAAATGGCTCATTATTCCACTAAGGTATAAAAGATACAGGGAACAACTCTTCATTAGAGAGGAGTGTTGAGAACAGATTCCAAATGTGGTTAGCCACTGTGGCAGCTACTTTGGTACAAATGCCATCTTTAGGCAAGGAACACCATGATCTGTATCAGAGGAGCAAGGTAATTGCTGTGATCCAGATAATTCCAGCTCTAGACAGGATGCAAGGGTTGCCAAACAAGTGTCTTATACTGAGAGAAAGTAATTGTAGGGGCAGCTAAGCCTGAGGAAGTTTAGGTTGGGGGTTTCAGATCAGATTATGTTTGAAGGATGCTATGGTTATGAAAGCAACCACAGGCGGGTTGATGAACTCCATGAATATGTTGTTTGTCCAGCTGGGTACAGATCATCCCTGCTAAAGAGAAGAACTAGACCAGATTCTGCATATGAAGATCCCAGAGTCTCCTGTTAACTCTGGCCTTTCAGTTGCTTCAAGATTTCTTTGCAAGTGAAAGCTTACTGGACAAAGACGGGTTCCAATGAAAACACTTCAGTATATGAAATGAGTTTCTCAGGTCCTTATTGGGTTTTTTCTTCCCCTGTTCTTTCAATCTGTGAGGTCTGAAGAGCCACAAATGGCAAATTCCTATAGAAAATAACATGTCTCAAAGACACGTCATGGGTTAAGGAGTTTGGACAAACTGAATCCTGTTCTGAATACTGCAAAGTATTCTTGGTGTACCCCTAAGTCCTGCTTTTTTAGGTCTGTTCTACCAAGTGACACCAGTTTATCTAAAAGTTCAAACAGATTTTAGCAGGTCTTACAAACTTTTGTTTAAACATTTAAATCTATTTCAACTTGAACTATATACATGTAAATGCCAGGCAAATGTTAAACTGATAGGCAGTCTTAAACCAAATATAAGTGTATTCATACAAGGGTTCCATTGATTCATCTGACCTGGGATTTGAATTAATTTTGGTTAAACCACACAAGTTTTGTTGCAAGGGGCATGAGTTGGAAGTTTGGTTGTTCAAGAAATACTGGGGTCTGGGTTAATGACCTGAGAGTTCCATGGTCACTTATTATGATAGTACAACAGCCATTTGGGGGGCAGCTTATTGCTGGCATAAGCAATATCTGTTCGTTTAAAAATGCAAAAGGCTCTGAGCAGTCATGTAAGAGGGGTACATATAGGAGAAACTGTGCCCACTTTAGGTTTAAAATTTTTCCCAAAATGCACAGCAACTTAAGGAACAGAGCAGTCATCTTGTTAAAGGAAATGGTTCAGCCACACGCATCATCTTAGAATTTTGTCTTTGTTAGTTCTTGAGGGAAAAGTATATGAGTCAGATACTATTGCTTCCACCCCACTTGCCTGGCCAAGTAAGAATTATATAACTATTTAATTAAGCAAAAGTAATATTATGTGATACTGATAATGCACTTTTTAAGACAGATTCTAATAAAGAACCCATGAAAGGAAGTTGCTAGGAAACAGACTGCAGTTTTTTATAGATGCATTAACTGCAAAACTATGTGAAATAGAACTTATCCAATTTTGAGCTTCTTTATTTCCCTAAGCCAAATTGGAGAATTGCAGCCAGCACATACTCCCTTAAACAAAATGTTAAGAAATACCTCACAACCTTTTGAAAAGCTGAAATTTTGCTTCAGGGAAACAAACCATTCTAAGAGCTGTTGCTGAAATGAAGGGTAGAAGTTAAGGTCCTGTCCACACCACTGAAAATAAATCTTATTCAAACATGGTTTGATCATGCTTTTCTCATAACACCTGCCTGCCACATAACTATAATTTGGTTATCAAAAAAATCCCTTATCAGGGCAACCATGCTACAACCTTGCTGACAACCAGATTCAAACAGGATCATGCCTAGCTCCTTTTTTATCCTAGTAAAAGGAGGACCATAAGCCAAATCCATTATGCATTTCCAGCCCTGCTGAAGCACCCCAGCATTTTAACTGTCTTAGTTTCAGCCTTTTAGACTAAAAAACCCAACCAGTTTAATGTGGTGCTACTAATTAGTCTAGGATATGATTTTGATCAAAACAAATGTGACACAGTTGTTTATACATGACATTTAAATTGAAGTAGTCCCAACTATTCTCAGGTAAAGCATTAATTCAGATAATTCACAGGTACTTAGGGCATTTTTACATGTGCTCTGGGATGCAGCACAGGGCACTTTAATTATCAAGCCGCACTAATGCGTATCACACTGAAAAAATGATGGCGGGATGCTTTGAACTAAAGCTCATTGAACATGTTTTATTTCAATGCACTCCACCACCATTTTTTCAACACGGGGATGCATGGGGATGCTGATACACATGATGTGGAAGGCTGCCGGAGTGCGTCCATTTCCGTGCTCCAGCAGACTTGAATACTGAAATCTGTTCCCTACATATCTACATATCTGTAGAAGCCCTTATTATAAGCTCTGAGGTTTGGCATAAGATAAAACACTCAAACAAATCAATCCAGTTTACTGTTTTTATTCTTAAGCAATATTTCTGTACAGGAAACAGCCATGTAGTGGCTGTCAACCTTTTTTAGTAGTGGACCCCTAAAATATTTTGAATGGAAGTGCAGACCCCTTTGAATTGTAAGTGTGGGTAGTCACACACTTTTCACTGATCAGAGTCATCTTTTACTCTTTTATTTTTACATCTTTTACTTAAGACAGTCTGCAGACCCCCAGGGATCTATGGACCACAGGTTGAAAACCACTGTTATAGTGAACTAACTACACCTATGTTAATTCAAGGTACATAGGTAAAGCACATTACCTCATTTGTATGGTCTCACTTGGGTAGGAAGTGGCATAGATCACTGTATAGAGTAGTAACATTCTAGTAATCCTTTTAAATTTGTTAATCTTTTTAAGTTTGCTTTAGATTGCAGTGATGTATGGCCACTTCATGACTGAATAAGAGCATCCACACAGGAGTTTTGTGCCTTATACTGTGCACATCAACACCTGTAGTTAACTCACCTTAACTTTCCTGTTAGTCACAATCTGCACATGTTGTAAGGGCATGTGTCTACAACATGCTTTGCCCAGACTCTAGTTAGTTTTTGAGCCTCTTCTCCACACCTAACTGCCCTGGCCAGGGTTGTGGGTTGGAACCCAGGTTCCAGTTTCATGTTGGCAGCTAACTCCAGTGTCCTCCTGCTATCTCCCTACTACCCTCACCCATGCTTCCAGAGACAGAGGCACATTCTCCACAGGTCACTGGTGAAGAATCAGAGGGGCTCATCAGTACAAAGAACCATAGGATATGCCTCCCCAGAAGTCCTAGCAATGAACACATAGATTAGCACAGCACCCGTGAGAATGCAGGAACCTAAGGAAGATATCCCAGCACCCAAGCTAGCCAAGTCTATCACACTGCCTTCAATACAGGTTAAGCCTCAATCCAAATAAGGTACCTCATAATAAGGTCTGTATTCCAGTCACATGATACAGAGCTTAACCTGGGCAATCTTATTAATAAAGTTTGTCATCCTGAACAACTATAGTGCTTTCAGGTTCTCATGATTGCCAGTCAAACTTTTAACCAGGAATAACATGTTACAGCATGAAATTTCAGTGAGTTTGTTCTGAAAGGCATTTCATTAGGTGTTTTTTCCAAACACAGTTTTTGAAATGATGGGAGGAAATTTACAAAATAAATCTTAGGCTTTTTTATTTAGCATTGGTGATGAGCCTTTGGGGTTTGCTTGTAAAAGGAAGTTCCAGCTTTTCTCTGCATTCATGAATTCCAGAAACTTACTTTCTTTTATCAGTAACCGAGATTCTGACATTATCACTTGACTCCAAGAGCTAGGGCTTTCAGAAATAATACAAGATGTTTACAAGCCTCATGATAAAAGGAGAACAGTGATGAGGTCAAAAAAACAGTTAAAATGTTTTTACTTCAGTGAGTCTTGTATCTGAATTTCTCTGTTTTTGCTGCTGATGTGGAACAGTTGTGGCTAGAAGCAGCCAAAACAAATTTGTAATCACACCAGTGTTAATTTAGACAAAACCAAGGATTATGGTATACACCAAAGGGCTCAAATCTAACTGCATGGCCTACAGAAATAGCCCAGTTTGAACAACTTATGCATGTACAAGAGCTATAGACTGCTCCATCAATAAAAACACTATTTAATAAGTGAGCAGATACTTCCTCTGCTCACTGTAATTTACTAATTATATATAGATGCAGCTCAATGTATATTACATTGCATTAATTAATTTTGAGATGACACTCATCTAGCCATGATTAAGTTATGTCAGTAAAGAAGAACACAATTTTGTCAAGCAACGATAAGCTCAATTGACAGTTGTTCTAAGATAGAATTCCAGAAGTAAACATGAACTCAACGAGAAATCTCACCAACCCACACTCTGAACTGGGGTTAAATACTAGTGCTATTCTCTAAGATGTCTAGAAAAAAATGGATGCAGAGACCTAAGACAGGCTCTGCAAAGCATGGAGAGCTCTTATTCCTAGGTTATCGAGTCATAATCTCTTTTGCTTCCTTCTCTCTTGTTCTGTAGATCTTAGCCCCTGATACACTTTACATATATTGCACAATTAACTGGTCAATCATGCAATAAATTTAACCAGCCACACAGGCAAAATAATTATCATATCATAAAAATGACTATAAAAAGGAGCTAATTAGCTACAAAATTAGTGCTTGAAAATGTGTAACATGGTTGGTTTTTATCCAGCTTTAATTTGAATGGGTAGCAGGGCCCTTAGGTTCTCTTTTACACAGAAGTTAAGTTCAACAGAAAAAGTGGGGGGCATGCTCCTATTGCAGTGTTGCCTGTAGCTACATGCAAATCCAGGAGGTTCAGCTTAATTTATGTTTTAGATTCTGCCTCTGAATACCCACTTTGGCTCCAGTAATTTGGTCCCCAATTCCTGACTCCTGACTTAACCTGTTTTGGATTCTGTACCTGCCTCTGGCCCTCCTCTGGTGGCCTAACCATTAGGCAAGACTGTACACAACTTGGTCCTTACACCTGCCAGCCACTGAACTCAGCATTCCAGAAAGAGCTGTGAAGACATGCTGGAGAGCTCACTGGCATCCAGAATCGCAGGGACCCCTTGCTGCAATCCTGGATTAGACCATGCCTCTAGCCTGGGGACCCAGGCATTCTCCTGGGAGGTGAGAGATGTGGGTTATGTTTGAAAATCCTTAAGCTGATGACAACATTGAATCTGGGCCTCTACTTCCACCGTATGTCCTGCAATGACTATGCCATTATGGAAAGTGTGGGCACCTCTTCCTTCACTCTTAACAAAGTGAGCTAGCCTCTATACCCATGTCTTACTGGCTACTATAGGCATCATCTCCTAGCATGATAGCTGTGCCTAGGAACAGGGATTCACAACCTAATTCTCCCCACGCATTGGTAGTTCCACGTTTTCTGTTTTTTCCGCTTTTCACCAATAAATGCCTTGTTTTTTTTATTGAAGTTATTCAGGTTTTACTGATTTACACCCATTTTTCAGTTCACTCAATTTTACTAGGTACAGTAAAATCCCTGTTAACTGGCACAAGCGGGTAATGGCTGAGGGGTACTGGTAAGCTAAAAGTGCCAGTTACCCGAGGCACAGGTTTCCAGCTGGATGCAGAGGGTGGGGGGTGGCAGCAGCCACACATGGAGAGGGGGACAGTGGCTGCCCAAGGGCCAGGGGAATGTGGCTGGAGCTGCTGCTTGGGGTGTGGGGCTCCCAGTTCTGACCCCAGGCAGGGAGGGAGGGGCCACAGGAATCACTCCTGGTGCGGGCAGGACCCAGCTGCACCCTGGTCGCTCTGGCTGCAGCCCTGCCCCAGGCACTGAGAGTCCCACTCATGGGGGCAGGTAGGAGAACCAGCCTCACTCCCTGCACCCAGCTGCTCTGCACGGGCCCGTGGGACTGGAGTCACTGCCCAGGGGTGTGGGGCTCCCAGTTCTAACCCTAGGCAGGGAGAAGGTGCTGGTGCTATGGTCAGGGTCAGGTCCAGCCGCACACCACTGCTCCCCAACCTCTGGGCTGCGCTGTGCCGTGGTACAAGCAGGTGGAGTCAGCTGTCCCCCAGGGCTGCTGCAGCAGGGGCTGGGGTGAGTGGAGACAAACGGAGCCCTGGGGAGTTCGGGGTGCAGCACAGCCCAGAAGCTGCAGGCAGCTTGTGTCAGCTGCTGCCAGGGCCTCTGCAGCAGTGGTTAGGGTGAGTGGGGACAAGCTGCGCTAGGGTGAGTGGGGACTCCCTTCCTCCCCTTACCCACCATGGGAACGTTTGGGGTTTTTTTCCCAATTTAAACCAATTTTTTTTCTTTTCTTCCTTTTACCCCAATGTCAACCCAGTTTTTATGTTTGGAAAATAAACCCTGAAAAAAAAATTTTTTAAAAAAAAACTGAAAACGCAGAACATTAAAACATTCTCCAGAGTCTCACCTTGAATCTGAATTACTGGAGTTGGGGACTGCTCATTAAAAGTTTGTTGCTGGAGGACCTCCATCTTCTGAATGTTAAGCATCAGTCCCATTTTCTTTTATGCCTTGGTAAAGACATCAACAATTGCCTGAACATCTGTTTCTGAGCAAGCACAGACTACACCATAATCAAAGTACTGGATCTCAGTGATTGAGGTGTGATGGTCTTGATTTTGGCTAGGAGTCAGCTGAGATTAAATAGCTTACCATCCATTCAGAAGTTTAGCTCCACTCTGGTGTGGCTGGAGAACTCAGACTGATGAAGTGGGTGGAGTGTCCCACAAGATTTGGGGAAGAGAGGGGTTGCAGCCAGCCAAGCACTCCGGCGGGTAGAAGGGAGGCTGCAAAGCCCCTCACCCCCTGCCTCCACCCGCTCCTGTGGAATGCTCCACCCATCCCACCAGTCTGAGTTCACCAGCCATGCCTGGCTCCACTCCAACCAGAAGCTTGTTGATGGTCAGACATAACCTCAATAGTGTGTAGTCCACAGTGCCATGTATTCATGCTAAAAGCCCCTTTCACCACCAAAGCAGTGCAGAGGGGCCTTAGTATGGATGCAAAAATTCATCTTCATGATAAGGAAGTTACATTTTGTCTCTCTTTACATTTAAATGAGATGACAAGATCTTTGATAAAGATAAGTTTAAGATCCAGCATTTCTGTTGCATAATTATGACATAGGTTAATGGCTCTTGGCATGTGGTTTCATAGCCAAGCACTCACATAAGGCGACCTGTTATGTGTGAGTGTGCATGACAACACATCATATCGATTGACTGATTCCTAACAAGCAGGAAGAACATGGCCCTGGTAGTCATCTGCCTAACCAGTTAGTCCTCTTTTTGCATATTGTCTTCTCGCTCAGCTCTTTGAACCTTAACGCTCAAATCTTAGAAACCATATCCATCCCTTTTTTTTATCCTATTGGGTTTGTGGGGAAGGGGGAAAAACCCCTCAGTCAGAGTGGGTCCAGTAGTGTCAGAGGACAGGCATTTGAATTTGAACAGTATGATCTCCCCCTCTTCATTCTCCTCCACTGATGTCTTCAGAAGCCCCTGCACATCGTCTCTTCATATGGGGGATCTGTAAATGCTGCATAATGCGGGCTGCCTTGGTAGTGAGGGAGTAGCTCTGGCAGAATTGCTTCGAATGATGTCATCCCACTCCAGATTTAGAGGACAATGCCTACAGGAAGCCATGCTAGCAAACTCACCCTCCACACAGACTACCCCCCTCAGTGTGAAAGCAGTCAACACTGTGGAAGCAATGACAGATTTGCTATAGACAGGGGTTGGTATTATTTTGGCTGGAGGGTTGCTTACCGAGTTTTAGCAAGCTATCAAGGGCAATGTGGGTAGCCCCACCTCTTGACAGGTGCCCCACCCCCTGGTCACCATCTTGTGACCAAAAGTCCCACACTGTAACCCCTGACCTTTGCCACCAGAAGTCCTTCCCTTTGCCCCCCCCCCCCGGACGTACTCCTTTCAGCAAGGGATTTTGCCATCTTGGAACCAGAAAGATACCAAACAATATTCTAAAAAATGAACATCTACAACATTCATTAATTTAATTTTTAAAAATATATTTTTGTCCTGTCCTATTTATATTTTTTATATTTTTGTCCTGTCCTATTTTACATGTGTTTGTTTAGTGTCCATATAGGTGATTGCACAATGTCTTAAAATAAAGTTAGCCTTGTATATTGTGAGGTGGTGGGGGCATGGCAGGGTGGGTATAGGTTTATTGGGGGGCTGTGTGTGTGTCAGTATGTAGGGGGGCGTGGGGGGGTATGTTTGTGGGGATGGATAGGTGCAGGGGGGTGGGGGTGGGCTGAGGGAGCATGTGGGCATGTGCGTGGATATCTGGGATGTGTGTGGGCATGGGGTTTGTGGGGGAATGTGTGTGGGAAGAGGGTGGCTGGGGTATGTGTGGGGGTGTGAGTGTGGGGGTCTGTATATGGCAGTGTAGGAGGGCTGTGGGTGCACATGTATGGTGGGGTGTGCATGTGGGCCCTATGATTACACATGCACATACACACCCTCTGTCTCTCCCTCCTTAAACACACATGCACCCCACTCCTGGCCCCAGGGTACTGGCATGTGCCCCATGCCCATGTGGTCCAGCCATGTAGCCAGGAACCATGTGGTGCTGGAACAGTGTGCAGGCAGGGAAATGGGGAAATGGCTGGGGGTGGGGCAGGGCTGGGATCCTGGGTCCTGCTGCCAGGATACTGGGTACTACTGCCCCTGGCTCCTGTTGTCTTTGACATGCAGCCAGGAGCAGATAAATATTAATTTTCTATATGTTTTGGGGCACCACAGACCAGATGGAGTGGCCTGGCAGGCCAGTTCTGACCCATGGGCCATATTTTGCCCACCCTTGCTATAGACCATGAGGTGGAGGGGCAGAAGAGAGGAAAGAAGATCTCTTGACATCCATAGTTTGGAGAAGTCACCTATTCTACCTTGTGACAAGCTGCATGGTGAGCCTGCCAGTTTAAGAGAAAAACCAGCCTGGAAAGCTTCCTGCAAGTATAGCAGAATCAGGAGAGGGCTAGGCTTAACTGGGAGATAAGCCCAGACCCCAACCAGGTCAGGCAGTTTAGCCCTGAGTGCCAAGAGGTGAGGAGCTTCTGGCACAGGGCTGTATCTGAGTTATGAGGGAGACCAAATAAGATGGAGTAAGGTAAGCAACAGAGAGCCGAGGAACAGGGCAGAGGGCCTTGTAAGTGAGAGGCCAGGGAGAAGAGAGTCTAGGAATGGACAGGGCCAGGGAGGCCAGGCTCTGGAATAGATGAGCCTGAGGGAGGCCTGGCCTTGGAGTGTCATGGCTGAGAGTGTCATGTGGGAAGAACAATGTATAATGACACCTGTGAGGCTTGGGGCATAGTTAGGGGCAAAATGGAGCCATGCAATTAGCCCTTAAGGTGAGAAGGTCATGGCTGATAGAACAGATTGGAAGCCCTGGGAACAGCCTCTTTGATAAAAATAACAAAACATCAAGGTGCGGCAGGTGAGATGGGGCAGCTGCCCAAACAGAGCAAGGGCTCATGGGACTCCAGGGGTTTTGCAGCAACCCCTGGAGGTGGTAACTGTTACACACCTCCAAAATTAAGAGACATATGAGCAAGGGCTATATTCACAAAGGTGACAAGCGCTGCAGCTCCAGTCCTGCAAAGTCTATTTACCACCTGATGGACTTTAAGCACATGGAGGTACATCACCTATCGTTGCTTGTCTTGGGATTGTGCTGCCTACCAGTCCCTCACTGCTCAAAGGTCACATTGCCTGGGGGCTCTGAACTTCTCTTTGTCAGGTTGGTGAGCAATGTGAACTCTTCAGGTCTTGACCAACCTATCAGTTGCTCAGGTAGTTCAATTCTTTCATATCTCAAGCTGTTTGCTATTTCCTCAGGGATTTCAACTCTTAGACTTACTAATAAGATGGCTTCAGCTGTATTTTACTATAAAGGAGTCACACTGAACATTGCTTCCTCCCCACCCCACCACAACATCCACACAACTGTGTCCCACAGCCCATTTGTTCTTTCCAACTGCAAAAATCTGGAGGGAGGCCTAGTGACACCAGAGTTGTCCCAGCCCCCTATATTTAGTTTCTTAGGGATACAAATCAGGAGGGAGACACAAGCAGGCCCCTAACTTTTTGAACCTGCATACCAGGTTAGAGTATGTAAATTTTAACACACATACAGTGGAACAGAGTTGTTATCATTAGAACACATGTATACATACACAAAAGCAGGGTTACACTATAGTTGTGTATTCCTGGCTATAATGAATCTAGGGCCGGCTTTAAATTTCATATTTGTAAAGCTGGGTGATTGTTCTTAAACATTTAAAGGGATGTATATTCTTCATAAGGCAGAAAAAGCCCACAGGCGACTTAGGACAAGAACCTCTGGATTGGTGCCAAGGAAAAAAATCATTATGAGCTCACTAAGAATATGCCCAATTAAGAACCTCCTGCCCTAAAAAAATATTAATTTAATTAAGGCAGTGCACTGAGACTTTGAGATATGTGTTCATCCACCAGCTCCAGAAGCTGTAAAATGGTGTTCACACAGTGCTGCTCCTGGGCACAGACAAAAGTTACATTTGTCTCATGACTGGCCCCCTGAAAGCACTCTACAGCTGTGTCATGACACAGGTGTGTGGCTGCAGAGTCCTTTAAAAGTGGCTGTTTATGCAACAAATTAACCCCCATCAAAGAAAGCCTGAGAGCCACAGGACTCTTCAGTCTGGAAAAGTGCAGGTTCAGGGGGGACCTGATGTCTGCCTAAAAATTTCTTTACTGTCTGAGCCCCCAAGACCTGGAATAGACTCCCTCCAGATGTGGTGCAGGCACCTACTCTGGACTTATTCAAGAAATGCTTGGATATTTATTTTGCTGGGGTCCTTTGACCCTACCTGACTTCCTGCCCCTGGAGCAGGGGGTTGGACTTGATGATCTTCAAGATCCCTTCAAGCCCTAACATCTATGAAATCTATGAAATGAGGCATCAGATGAAGGCGCTCCGAATTTCTGTTCCATAGGGTCAATCTGTTGTGCGCAGTGCTGTAATGCACCTCCAGTGCTTTCTGCAGGAAGGGAGAAGGGAGCAAGCTGTGGGCTGGGGTTTGCCTGGATGAACTGCAGGAGGGCAGGTGGATTGGAGGCCCCCTGCCTTGCAGGCCTCCTCCAGGTCCTAATCCCAGCTCAGGCCCAGCAAATTTCAGCCTGCAGCTCACTCCCCCTCCCTTCTCTTCCCTCCCTGCTTGCAAACAGCACTGGAACTGGGATAGGGGGGAGGAGGAGGGGAGAGAGGCTGCAGGCAAGCTTCTTGGGCTTAATCAGCTCCAAAGTGGTGCTTGATCGCCACCTCCCTTTCCCCCAACCCAACAGGTGAATATCTGCTGGGCTGGGGGTGGGGGGCTTGCGGGACACCGTAACTGATGGCACTTTATGTAATGCACCATGAATTAGAGTGGTGCCTGCATGGCCCCTGGGGTGAGCAGTGCTACTTCTCAGAATTAACATAGGCAGAGCTGGTTGGGGTCTCTCTGCAAGCATTTTGGTATGCAGAACGTGAAGGTTGTAGACTTGGGGCCATCCATGATAGAGAGAAGCTGTGGGGGGTGCACAGACAACATTATGCAGAAGCAGGGCCCTCCCAACCTACCTTCCTCTTCTCCACCCTCTACATGCAGTCAAGCTGAGACTAATCTGCAGTCCCTGGGTCTTGAGTTCAGTGTAGATGGGTGGACCTTCTGCTGAGGGAAACAAGGGGCCTCAGCACTCACCCATAGTGTAGACTCAAGCAAACTAGAGAGACCTCTAGCAGTGCCAATGTGGGTGGAGATTGGGAATATGAGAAGAAGGTGGGGATGCAAGGAATGGGCTGTCTCTGTGGAGGCAGAAGGGGAATATCCCTTTCTTCCTCCCCTGTGTTTGCACCTTTGGGTCAGGTGGCTCTGAGCACCAGGAACAACCAGGGAGAGAATAGGGAACCTCCCATCTAGTCCTTGAGTGAACTGCAATAATACAATCTAGCTCTCAGCTGTCAAAAATTTGGACAACCCTAGTTACAAGTATGAACTCTTTGGGTAGAAACTCTTTTTTTTTTTTATATAGTGTTAAGAAAACATGACACTGCTCTCAGACGGGTCTTTTGGGCACTGCTGAAATATTTAGAAGGGTAAAGAAAAGATAGAAGTCAAACTGCTGGAAGCAATACGAATGCAAATGAAAGTAAGCAAAGACACATCGAAACAGCACACGTACAGCTAGAAGGGGAGAGTCAGTGTGGAGCAAGTGAATAATTTTGATACGTATGAGAAGCAAGCAGAAAACCACAGTCAAAGTAAAATATTCAATCAATCATTTAAATTTGAGCTGAGGAAATTATACTGCTATCATGAATTTAAAATGTAGGAAGAATTCCTTAAGGGAAGAAACAAAACCAGTTGATATAATATACTAATCTCTTTTCCCTACAAAGTTAGTGTGTTAACTAATTTGATAAAACCAAGGTGTCAGTAGATCACTTCATTTGCATTAGCAAAGAAAGTATCGGGAATCCAGAAATAATGTGTACAGGCCTCACTCAGTTCTAGACAGTTTAATATTGGAAGTCAATGTCACTTAACAGAATAGGAGTCTGGGATCTAGATCAACTTTGGGGTTCTGTTCCAAACCCTCTCAGTGACTAGGGACATAATGCTGAGGTAAACACACAGAGTCTTGATTTTATACCAAAATAAGTGTACAATGACATGGCTAATTTCAGTGTCTAACAGTTGTAAATAGCCATGATTATCTGCTTGTTTGACATGTGCAGTTGTGGTCATCAAGTATGCAAACTGCATTCTTGAGTAGAAAAAAAAATCTCATTCTTGAGTAGAAAAAAAAGTCTGATAGAGAGGTATTTTCTTAAAATATATTTAGAGTTTTTAAATGTTCTAGTTCACATGCATTGGCCAGTATGTTTAAAAAAATATATTATATTGGTCCAGACAAGTCATTAGTAGTGAGACTTAGTTCATTCTGATAAAGTTTCATATGAAACTGCAGAACAAAATACTGGTAGTACTTGTATAGGTATACTTTTAATGGTTGGTAGGTCTGAAATTAAGTCTAGCAAGCTTAGTTACTGTTTTAGCTGTGAAATAAACCATTCTTTGAGAGTAACTTTGCCAATACACACACACAAGCTAAACTAACCAGAATGGTCAAACCTAGATGCTGAGGAACCCCATTAATTCAGTAGAAATGACACCCTGGGACATTTCATATAAACTGGTATAAGTGATTGAAAACTGGTCTAGACTTGTAACAGACCAAAATTGCAGTGCACATAGACTGGTTTCAAAATGTCAGAACCCAATCTAAGATAGGCTTGGATGAAAGTAGTATTAAATGTAATCAGTTTAGGGTAGACTGGTCTATTGAACTTCTGTATCAGATCCCCTCCCGATTCACGTTAGGTTGCAGTCCCCCAGCATCCCAGGATGCTTTGTGAGCCCTCGCTAAATACCCCCTCACAGGGCAGGCGGGCTAGCCTCAGACTGCATTCATCTACTCCGGCAGAGCACCAGACTGGCCCTGCCTCCAAGCTGTCACAGAGCTGAGGCTGCAAAGCCTCTGCTGCCAAGTCCTGCATCCTGCCTCTGCCCATCAGTCAGGCCAAGCAGCGGTGCAGGGAGGAGCAGAGGCTCCCCACCCTGCACCCCCCCAGCCACAACAGCTGGGAGGGGGGGGAAGAGCTGCATGGCAGAGACTTCCCCAATCCCCTGCTGCTTGGCCCATCTGGCCAGCACAGCTTTTCTCCACAGCCCTACCCCTGGGAGCTGTCAGCAGCAGAAGGAAAGGGGGAGATAGCAAA
This sequence comes from Caiman crocodilus, assembly GCA_030014935.1. NCBI lineage: Eukaryota > Metazoa > Chordata > Crocodylia > Alligatoridae > Caiman > Caiman crocodilus. The sequence goes on along the minus strand of JAGPOW010000261.1, from coordinate 33,667,588 downwards.
GGCTCCTGCCACATGGACCCAGGCCCCCCAGACCCAGACAGAACAGCTTGGAGAGGCCATGCAGCAGAGGCCTCTGCTTCCTCACCCCCCTGCCAATGACATCTGCCGGGGGCAGGGCTGAGGACAGATGCTGTGCTAGCAAGCCAGGCCAGGCAGCAGAGAGGGGGGAAGGCCCTGCTGTGTCACACTCCCGGGCTGTTCTGACTGGTCTGGGCATCTGTGTGCCCCCCACCCCCCGCACTGCAAAAAAAAAAAAAGCCAAACATGTTCTGTTCACACCTAATCCAACCTATGCAGCTTAGAGAAATCCATGAAGGTTTGATCAATTCTGCCTCTGGCTTTTTGAATTTCTGTGCCTAGCCATAACGTACCATGTGATCAAGCAGGCAAAATATTCTGCAATGTAGAATACCCCATTCAGAAAGACTTGTTCAACAAGAGTGTTTCCTTACCATAAGCTAGCACCTATACTTAGTGGTTCAGAGGAACCAGGTGGCTTTTGAGATCATAGTATCATAGTGTCTAGGGTCAGAAGGGGCCTAAAGCAGGCCTCTAGTCTGACCCGCCGCCAGGGTCACAGGACCCCAGCCAAGTACCTATCTAATCTACTCTTAAAGATGCCCAAGGTAAGAGCAAGAACAACTTCCCTAGGAAGCCGGTTCCACA
>JAGPOW010000261.1:33654081-33665773 GCA_030014935.1 Caiman crocodilus | reverse complement strand
TGCATCACCCTGCACTTGTCCACGTTGAATCCCATCCTGTTCCTGTCCGCCCACTCCTGCAGTCAGCCCAGATCCCGCTGCAGCCTCTCCCTCTCCTCTAGTGTCCCCACCTCAGACCACAGTTTGGTGTCACAGTTTTTCCACTGTTCGTCTCTCACTTACAGCCTCCAGTATTTGAGTGCTATCCAGAAAACCACCTTTTGATTCCTAACTCTAGACATATGTTACTAGTTTCAACCATGTTTGCTTTAACTTTATAAATCTAGCCTTGGTCAGTATTTCACATTCAACCAAGAACAACTGCATTACTGTCTCCAGATGGCAGCAGGCAGACCAGGCTGGCAGCTGTAATTGAGAGCTCCTTCCACACCCTCCCTATCCTGAGAAGCACAGGAAAGGAACAGCCAGTCCTAAACTGCCTGCCTAAACCAGTTCTGCCTACTGAAGCGATTCTTACCCTGATGCCATGGGGTGCTGCATACTGTTAGCGCTGTAAGGTGTGCATACCTGATTCATGAGATAAACGCAAAGATTTCAAATAGGAATCCCTAGTATTAAAAACATGTTGACCTGTTGCAGTCTAAGTTCCGTGTAACAGAAGAATTCCTCTATTATCTTTCTGTAGTAAAAAAAAATGTGAAAACAAAGAGCTGGCACTTCCTGAGTACTGCCTGCAGTCTATTGAAAGGTGTCTCGAGTCTAAAAGAGGTTGAGAATCAGCAGAGGGAGAACATGACCAAAATCACCCTGGGCAACTGCACACCCCAGCATGACCCTACTTTTGCCCTCCTCCCACTGTTGGTTTTTCCAGCTGTGGTAACCTATCCTCCAGATGAATATAATAGTTCAGCTTTCCTAAAGTTTCTAAGGTGCAGACAAAAGTGACAATTTTCACCTGATCTGGCCACAAAAAGCAGTTTATAGCTGTGACTAGTATCATAGCAAGGACAGGGTGTGAGGGGAGAAGGGCGACCGCCTCAGTAGCTGAAGCAAAGGGGCGCCAACAGGCGCTACCCAGCCAGTGCACAATGCTAGACAGCCCTGCAAGCTGCTCATTTGCATGGGGGGAGGAGGGGGTGTGGAATGCAGGGACAGGGGAAGGGTGGCTCCCAACACTGAGTCCACTCCAGGGCAAGCATTAGGGGATGTGTTCCCCCTGGATCTGTGAGTGGGGTAAGGGTTGGCTACCACTGATGGCTTTGCTCCAGGTGCCCAATTTTGCTGCTACGGCACTGGCTGTGACCAAACACAAGTGCATGCTGCAAACCGCTTAAAAAATGGCTAATTGACTGAAAATCTGACCCCTCGTTGCATAGGGGTTCAGATGAAGATGCTACAAAATGTTTCATCTTCTGTAACTTGTGTCTGAAGAGCTCTTTTCAGAATGTGAGGGGGGAAAGGGAGCAGGAGGAGATCAGCCGGGGGCGGGTTTCAGCCCCTCCTGGAGGCTGGGACAGATGTATTGCAGCCCCCCCTGAGGTGGGGAGGGGCTCCAATTCACCCATCTCAGCCTTCAGCACCAGCTGGGAAGCCCCCAAAATGAGCTCCCTCTGCTGCCTTTCCCCCTCCCATTCTGAAAACAGTGAGCATTGGCAGACAGCCCTGGCCATTGCTTTGGGAACCTGGCTGCAGACTCCCAGCCCCAGCTAGATTCCCTTCTCTCCTGGAGCCAACGGTGAACTTCTGTTTGGTTTGGCATAATGTTGCAATTCAGAACACTTTGCAAAAATCTTTCCAAGTCATAGCTAGGAGCTGCACTTCTGTCTGCAACCTAGAGTCAAAACAAACCTAGTAAGGGAGTTACAGATTTGTGGTCACCTTGGGGACAGTGACCATCAATCAACTGAAGTCACCATACAGCGTAGGGCAGGTAAGATAACTAGTAAGGTGGAAGTGCTTGACTTTAGGAAGGCTAACTTCAGTGTGCTTGGGAGTCTAGTCAATGACACATTGCAAGAGAAGAGAATTGGCGAGATGGGAGTCCAGGAAGGGTGGTCGTTCCTAAAGGCAGCGATCCTTTGGGCACAGAGGGAGACTATCCCAGTATGAGGGAAAAGGGGGAAAGGAGCCAAAAACCTTCCTTGGCTAAACAGGGAAATCCAAGGGAGCCTAAGGACAAAAAAGAAAACATATAGGCAGTGGAAGCAGGGGGAAGCTACCAAAGAGGAGTATACCTACTTGGCCCACACTTGCAGGGTGGCAGTTAGAAAGGCCAAAGCAAATACAGCTGATGTTGGCAACACAAAGACAACAAAAAGTCTTTTTTTAGATATGTAGGGAGTAAAAGGAAGGCCCAGAGCAGCATAGGACCCCTCCTGAACAAGGAGGAGCAATTAGTAACAGAGAGGGGGGAGAAGACTGAGCTGTTCAATGATTTTTTTTTTTGCCTCGGTGTTCCTGAACAGGGCTCAAGATAAGTCTCCTAATGGATTCTTAGATGGGCATCAGAGGGACACCAGCCCACCAACTGTCGATGCTGACTTTGTGCAGAGTCACTTGGATGGACTGGATGTGTTCAAGTCTGCAGTCCTGGATAAGCTACAGCCGAGGGTACTGAGGGGATTGGCCAGTGTCACATCAGAACCACTGGCACGGCTGCTTGATCACTTGTGGCACTCAGGTCAGGTCCCAGAGGACTGGAAAATGGCCAATGTGGTCCCTATTTTCAAGACGGGGAGGAAGGAGGATCCACGTAATTATAGGCCAGTCAGTCTCACCTCCATCCTTAGAAAGGTCTTTGAAAAGATTATGAAGGATAATATCTGTTGGAATCCATCAGGAAAAATAATGCAGCAGGGAAACTGGCATGGATTTGTAGCAGGTAGATCATGCCTGACCAGTCTGGTTTCGTTTTATGACAGGGTCACAAAATGCTTAGATGCAGGTGGGGGTCATGTTCTTGGACTTTAGCATGGCCTTTGAAATGGTATCTCATCCTATTCCAGGGGTCAGCAACATGTGCCAAGCACACCACTGCCAGCTTGGACTCTAGTCAGCTGCTGCCAGCCCCTGGCGGCTCCCAGCAGGCAGCTGGGTGGCTGCAAGCCCTGCTGCAAGCAGACCAGGCTCTGTGGTTGACAGCAGGTACCCAGAGCCTGGACGGGTTGCAGCCAGGAGGCAGCAAACATCTGCTCTGGGCTCCAGCATTAGCTCCACACTGGTGGGTGCACGTGCGCTGTGGAGCAGATGGGGGTGCAGGCCTGAGGCAGCGCAACCCTGGCCTCTCCCCCGCTGCTGACACAAAGCTGTTGACTGGGCTCTGGAGCCTAGCGCGAAGCCAGCCTGGACTCTCGGCAGCTGAAGCAGGCAGCAAACAGCAGTACCGGGCTTCACAACCCTGGCATCAGCTTCTTGGTGGCAGCAACTGCATGTGGACCTCAGAGCAGATAGCGGAAGGGCTGTGGTGCCTCAGGCCCTATCCCCACCATCTGCTCCAAGGCACGTGTGCACATGCTGGTATGGAGCTAATGCTGAAGCCCAGAGCAGATGTTTGCAGTTTCCTGGCTGCAACCAGTCCAGGATCTGGGTAGCTGCTGCCACCCACAGAGCCCATTCCAGCATGTACCACAAAGCTTGTTAAAGTGTATAGTTTTATTGGGTAGAGAGGGTAGGCTTTGGGAAAGGTACCAGTCAGAGAAGTGTCAAAAGAATACCTCTGAACAAGCAGAAGCAGCTTGGTAACCTTTTGACAAGCTTCTAGAACACGGTTCCTGGCTAAATTTCAAGTAAGTTACTCACATGTTCATCTGGAATATGAAAAAGCTCCAGAGGCCATGTGCTTACTCCATGTTCCCAAAATATGTCTCCTCCCCCTTCCTCATGAGGGACCCCCTTATACACATGTTGTGACCTCATCACTAACTTCCCAGCAGAAGCAGCCCCATTGGCTCCTGCCTGTTGCTTCTGAATGATATCACCTTCCCAAGTGAAGGGACTAGTCATATGATCTGCAGTGGCAGGGAAACTGAGACAGTGGGAGCAGATCCCTCCTCCCTCAGGAATGTTCCCAGCCCAGGTCACAACTCAGCTAAATGGCACAGATGGGGGAGGAGCTGCCTGCTTACAGCAGTGAGGCAGACTGGAGGAGGTGATTCCTCCACAGGAGGCATGTGCCCCCTGATCTGTATGCAGGGTGAGGTTAGGCTGCTGCTGTGGGTTGGGGCCAGGGCAGTGCCAAGTTCTTTCCAGTGGTGGGCTGAGCTGGGGCTACACTTGGGGTGGGCAGCAGTGGCACTGGGAGGGGGGCTACAGCAAATTTTGGGGTGGCTGCAGCAGCCCCCTGCCAGCGTCACAACCACCTGCCCTGAGTGCAGCTTCAGCCCAAGCTGCGCCCCCACTGGGAAGAGCCCAGTGCCACCCCAGGCCTCAGCCCACCCTCACCGCATGCACAGATCCAGGGTTATTCATTGTACTGTTCAACCCGTTCTCCCACATTGCTTCCAATAGTCACTGGAAGATTGATGTCAATTCCGGTAGACTCCTGGCCAATCTGGGAGGGTTGGCAACCCTAAACATCACTGTCAAATTATATTACTTTCCAAGAACAGTGATAGAGGAATAGCTTAGCTTCCTACTATTTGTCCCCTTTTTAGGGATAATTTTTGGCACAACTTTGATCCACTGATTTTTGGTGCAACACTTCCTTTGCTTACCAATGTTAGCACAGTCCTTGGGTGGTATCAGTTGCCCATTTTGTTTGGACTAATTCAGGTTTTTTATCTTTAACTTTGGCTGACTTTTATACACAATTTTATGTAACAGACTGAGTTGGGCTGTTGTTCCCTTCAACAGTCTAAAGTATAGGCTTTTGCATAACACCCTTCCTCCAGGACAAGATAGTGCTTCAGAAGAGGGATCAGGCCACACACGTACCTGAATACATCTAAGGTCATCTCCTCCAAATGAGGCAAAGTGCATGCAGGAAGACTGGTAATGACATCAATGAGTTTGTGAGGTTAGAAGGTCAGGGCCTTGTAGCAACTCAGACTAAGTCCTACCTCACAAAATTTAGCTACTATAATTCAGTTCCAGTGTGAGAATGCTGGGGCTCAGTGTCAGTCTTCATAAGTTACTTAGACGTTCTGCCAAGTGTAAACTAGTTATACACCTATCAAAGTAAAAACAGGCACATACTTCTGATCCAAGATTAGGAAGGAGCATACCATTACAGATGAATCATAAAAAAAAGGAAAATACTTATCATATCATCTAATCCATCTTCTCATCCATTTTTTGCAGGTATACTGCAACTGACTGAAGCAAGAAAGCCCAAAAGTTCTGAAGGAAACAGCAATTTGACCATTGGATAAAAGTCCCAGCATATAAATCTAGCATAGTACATGGTAGTTAAAATGAGTACAAGGCTATTGATGACTTTCAAAACTCTGTGATCAGTTTAAGTTAAGATTGACAACCCAGTTGTGAGAATGAATTCAGCTATATTTTCCTCACTCCAGTAATCTCTTATATTTTTAAAGGTTGATTGGAGTACAAATAAAGATATCAAATTGGTGCTTTTGGAGGACTTGGGAATAGTTAGTGCCAGAAAAGAAGAGCAGTTCTAAATTCAAGTCTTTAGAAAGTACCTGTGAAAACATGAAGGCCTTATGCTAACCTGAATTTACAGAAAATTATTAGTCAATAGTGATTTTAATCTATTACAGCATTTCTCTGAAGACTGCAAAAAATGGATCTTAGGTGACTGGGTAGATGTCATCTGAGCATGCAAGAGCTATGCATAGCTCTGTGAAGATCTCTCTCAAACTTATTTTTACATGCAGCTCTCCCTCCTGTGCTTAAAGCCACTTGAGGATGGAGTAGCAAATTCTGACAGCAGAACATTTTGACAGTAGGCCTGCTGAAATACACATATATGGCCACTTCTGGAAAGCACTGAAACCTCTTGGCCCAGGCCAAGTGTGCCTGCTGTGACTGTCATCTTGGAGAGGTTGGATCAACCCTTCACACAAAAGCAAATCTCATTTCTTTGCCACAGAAATTACCTGAGATAAATACAGGCCTGTGCTGTGGTCTCTTCCTCTCAGCTCTGTTTGCTGCAAGATGATTTGCTGTGGCAAACCTGCTGGGAAGCACAGCGTGTGATTTCTCCTTGAGATGTTAGTATCTCAACCAAAACCTAGTGAGGTACAAAGATCCTGCAGTGAATGTTTACAACCTATCAATGTAATAAATCAGGGATGCTCAACCTTGGGCCCACGCACCAAATTTACCCTGTGGAGCCATAGTATCTGGCCTGTGGGGCTCCCGATGGGTTGGGTAATTTGGCCATGGGGGAGAAGTGACAATTAATATAGCTACCCTCTCCTGCTGCCAAATCCCCAAACCCCATGCCTTGAGCAGTGGGTCAGGGCTGAGTCACACCTCCTTCCTCCACAGAGCTGAATTAGGGCCAGGCCATGCCCTCTCCCTACATTGATTTGGGGCCAGACCACACGCCCTCCCCCATGAAGCTAGGTTGGGGCTCCATTAAGCCTTCTTCCCCCCATGGGGTTTGGTTGGGGTTTTGCCATGACCAACCCTGGTGCTGGTTTGAAAACACAGGTCAGATATGGCCCACAGACGGACTGGACACTACTCATCTGGCCCAGAGACCAAAAAGTTGAAAGGTGGAGCATCACCATAACAAATAGTCTCATTCTTGGCTTCCTAACAGGTTTCCTATATTCTGCATAGCAAAAAGTAAGAGGGCTATAAGCATTTTACTTTTGTTGCTTGCTGTTAGACCACTGCTGTTATTTCTGCCATATCCTTCTTTCTCATCTCTTCCTTCTTTTCCTAGGTTGGTTCATTTCTGTTCCTTCGTCAGACTTTCTTTTGATCCCTAGGTCAGGACCAATGCTTAAAAATGTTCATTTTGCCTTAAACCATTTGCATTAGCTTTCTATGGCAGGACTGGAGAGATGGATGTTTAAATGGATTGTCACTGTGAAATTGTTTTTTTTCTGTTTTTCCACTTCATTTCTGAAGCTGTTTACATATAAAACCAATCAATGTTCTCCACCATGTTAAAATGTCTTAGAACCTCAGATTTAAAAAATACAAAGCATTAGGGCCAAGACCAGACCTGGATAAGCGATAACATTCCCCTTCAATGCGTGGACTTCCATCTATCATCGTTAATCTGTAATTTTAGCACTTTGTAAGCATAATTGCCAAAATATTAAATTAAAAAGAATGGGAAGGGAAGAGGGTAATCAGAGTTACAAAATCTCAGGGTATTATGTATTAAGACCTGACAGGGGTAAAAATGAATATGTTCTACAGTTGGCAAGTGCTGGGTCTCAGCTTTCCAGCGTATAAAGCACAGTCCATGGGATGACCCTCAGTCTGCCAGTTCTTTTATGGCTCTTACCCAATGCTGTCCAAAAACTCAGACTTTGGACAAATGTCATTTATTTCCTGCTGCTTCTTCTCATTTCCTGTGTCTGGATGAAACTGCTATCAACATAAAAAAGCAGCACTTTGTTCATGAACAGAAGTGCTTTATTTGGAAAGTGGGTTCATAGGGAAATTGCCTGGGATCATATGATTTTAACGGCTTTGGTATTGTTGACAAGTCTGGCAGCTGATAGCTCGGCCTCCCCTTCAAGCAAGGTATTGATTGGCTATTTTGGCAGGGGCCAAGATGCCACAGAGAAGTATTTTTTCATAGAGAAACAGCTGAAATCATAACCTAATGAGAGATCTAAGATTCCATTAGACTGAATAAGACCATAAGACATGAATTAATGGAATTCTAGCTCATTTTAAATATGTACGTTACAGCAATGTACAGTGGATGTAAAAAGTTCCTCCTCTGTTAAGAAAATTCAATTACATATTTTAAATATAAAAATATTATTCACGTCTTAAATCCACAGCAGCAAGTTACTTATGCATTAGCCAGTGCTCTTAATTCATTCCCATTGGGTTAGGTTATGGCAATGTGATATCAGAAGGCCTTATTACAGGACATAGCTGTAAAGTACTATTGTGGGAAGGTAGTGTTGACTTCCTGGAGTAGTAGGGCCTTATGGTAAATTACTAAAGGCTAGATTCAGCATGTCCAGGTAAATGGTCTGGAAAATCTGCCAGGAAAGGTGGCTGTGAGAATGGAAAGCATCTGAAACCATCACTTTGTGACCTGGGGAGGGGGTGGAGAGTATGACAGAGAGGGAGCCTGCATAGCACAAGCAGTGTACACTGCTGGTAAGAAGAGGATGGGGTAAGTATGGGCTAAGTACATGCCCTCAGAAGCTTCTATTGATAAAGCTCCAAAGACATCCTGACTGTAGAGATGCTGCTTCTTTTGCTCAGGAGGATCCTGGCAGAGGATGTTGTCAGTGGTAGCATCTGCCATCATTACCTTCTGGATAACAGACTCTCATGCTGCTGTAAAAAGATGGGGTTAACTCCTAGCCCCAGGTTCAGTGACTCTGGACCCACCTGTGCTGCAGCATGCCTAGTTCCAACATCTTAATTGTACCAAGACAGTTAGATTGTTTTAAGATTGTCACTTTGCTTGCACAGATGCAATGATATTTTGAAACAAGTTTTGCATTCAGCTTCCTTCATTAAGCTGGGCTTGTGCTGGCTGCAGCCCTAGAAGCCTGTCAGAAAGACTTAACTCCTTTTGAGTGGTCTGTTCCAGATCTCTACTCTTCAAAGATGACTTAGCAAATCAACCTTCCTTTGTGAAATAAATGATTCAGGCTCTTACCATGCAAGAGAGAACTCTTGGCAGAGGATGTCAAGCAGAGCCAAAGTTGCTAGAATTTTAAAGAAAAATATACACAAGCCAGAAAATTATACAGGCAGTCATTCAGGAAGTACATGGCTCTCACATCAGCTGTTTTTGAATGAAGCTTTTAAATAAAAGGTGTATCTTGAGACACAAAGTTCTGTACAGATTTTATAAGGATAAAAATGCAAAACAAAATTTCTGGATAAAACCACCATTCAATATAAAATTAGTTAACATTTGATTTTTTTGCAAAACCAACATCATATTTCCCCTTGGGAAAATAACACATCATTCAATTTAGTACTGCCTGGATAATTAAGACACACAGACATCCATGGGTTTTGTATTATATTGCAATGTTAAGGAATATGGTGCATGTCTCATAAAACTGCACATATTTGACGTAACGGACCATGCAGAGAAAAGGACAGAATTTGTCAGAGAAGGTGGTGAGTGCAGTGTGGGGAACTGTGGTTTGTTAAGGAATTTTTTCCTTAATTGGATATTTCCTCACCTGTAAGGGCTTGTGTAGGCCAGTGGTAACCAAATTGGTCAACCCCAGACTGTCAGAGGCTCTGCAATTGGGAGCAGCCGGGATGCACGTGGGGAGCGGCAGGATGTAGGAACAGCAAGACACACATGACTGGGCTGAGCCACAACCCCTGCTGCCAGGGCCAGGCTGGGTGAGTGGGACGATCCTCCTCTGTGCCCCCTGCCACTGGGTGAGTGAGGCCCTGGCCGGGCTGGGGCAGGGTTGGAGCCTGGGAAGCTCATCCAGGTGCACAAAGGAGGGGCTCCCGCCACTTGATTCACCCCAGCAGAGGCCCGGGAGGTCATGTGTCCCCTGATCTGTATGCTGGGCATTGCACCCTAATCCCTACTGCAGCTCAGGGCTTGGGGCACAAAGCCTGGAGCGCAAAGCCCAGCATACAGCAGCAGCTGCCTCACCTTGCACACAAATCATGGTGGACACATGATCCCCAGGCTTTCACCAGGGTGCATCCAGTGACGGGAGCTCCCCACCCCCTGTGCCTGGGCTCCAATCCTCCCCTGAGCCAGCTTGGCCGGGGCCCCACTCACCTCTCCCCCATCTCCCTCCCTCACCATGGGGGCCTCAATCTGCAACCTCCCCTCCCCTGACTGACTTGCTGGGCAGGAGGTGGTGTAGGAGGAGGACATAGTAGATTCTGGATTGCCCTTTTCTTCAAAAAGTGATCAATCACCTTAAGAAGGTTAGAGACCACTGATGTAGGCAAATGTTACCTGTGAAAAGCCTAAACTGGTTTTTCATAGTTTTTTTTTTTTTTTTTAGGAATTTGTAAGCATTTCTAATGAAATAATTTTAGATAGATCTTTTTCATATACACATACATACAAGCACAATATGTATGTGTGAAAGTTATTCAGAAAAAAAGTGAATAGATTCAAACATACTGAAGTTTTGCAAACCAATGAGAAAGCAAGAGTAACATATGCTAAAGCAGGGGTTTCAAACTCATCTGGCCTTGTGGGCTGAATGAGAAGCAGTCCACAGGCCAAGTTTGGCTTATGGACCCCTTCCCCTCTGCCCTCCACCTCCCCCAGCCTACCAGATCCAGTGCCCATTCCAGCCAGTGGGAGCCTTGTGATGCATGTGGCATAGATCCCAGAGGGGTCGGAATCGGAGCTGCAGAACTGGGAAGCATGCCACACATGGCACCCACTCTAGTTAGTCCAGGACCCATGCTACACGCCCCAGCCAGACTGAGCTGCATTCAGTGCCCGTTCAAGGCATGCCAGTATTCATGTTGCATGCACCTGCCCATGTGGCATCCACCTAGCGTGGCTGGTGCAAGCTCTGTGTGTGGCATATAACCCTGGCCCCACCTGCAGGGCTAGTCAGCATGTGCTGTGCCCATGTGGATCTGCTCAGACCCAGGGGCAGCACTGGAGCCTGAATGGCAAGGCTCCATGGGCTGGATCTGACCCGTGGGCCTTACACTCGATACTCTTGTGCTGAAGGAAATCCTGCAGGTCTCAGTGCATCCAGGTGCATGGTCTACCCCTCTATACTGCATCTCGCTTCTTCCCTTGCTCACCACATTTTTGTAATACTCTCCTAAATGCAAAAACTAAAATAGGAGAGAGTAAGGCCAGGGGTAGTACATTCTGATTTGTTTTAAGTTAAGACTGTGAGCTGTTTAGGGAAGAGCACATTTTTCTTTATGTCTGTGCAAAACCCTACAGAAGTGTATAGTGGTCTATAATAATAATAGTAATCGCATGCTTTAAATCTTGGCAAAAACATGTGGTACAAAAGAGTGGGGTGGGGGAGAGAGAGAAAGAATTTTGCAGTAACATCACAAACAGGAAACATTTGCACCATATAAATATTGTTCTTGATAGGGGCCTCTGCCAAACCAACAGCATACCCATTTAGAGAGGTTTTTCAATAGCTCAGTGTCCATTGCCCCAGACATAGTGAGATACCTCTGTTTACTTTTCTGTTGTGAAATTTTCTGGTTTGATGCCATTTTGGCTGTTACTCACAAAAGAATAGCCACAGTGAGGAGCAGTAAAATGTTTTCCCTCTGAGCAAGTTTATCCTTCTCACTTCATCTTTTCAGAGGAACTGATTTCAAAGGCAGCATAAGTCAGAGAAGGTTGCCCTGTGTTAAGACAAGCAGTTTTCTAAAACTGGGTATTGTGCTGGCCATGTATAAATATGTGAACTGAATTCCTAGGAGTTTGGCTGGCAAACCTGTGTGGAATCAGAAAAAATAAATGCCTTAAACTTTGGTCATATGAGTTATAAGATGATATAACCGCTTTGTGGGGAATTGCTGGCTCTGCATAGTAGAACAGATAAGGGAAAGTGTTTGTTCTTTGTAACTCCTCTGCAACTGCTTCGCTCACCACGGCCTTGAAGATAGCAAAAAGTATGTACAACTCTGATTTCCAGGTGCAAGA
>JAGPOW010000261.1:33621648-33653981 GCA_030014935.1 Caiman crocodilus | reverse complement strand
TGCTTCGCTCACCACGGCCTTGAAGATAGCAAAAAGTATGTACAACTCTGATTTCCAGGTGCAAGAAGGAGGTTTGTGAACTAACCTCGCCTCCCCCATGGTTCCCATCCTGATAATAGAAAAGCAGTATGAGCTAATGTTTGTTTGTAACTGCTTTTCCTAGCAAACTCCACTATATGATCACGTGAGTTGTAAGCCACTGTTAAAAAGTATATAAGCCTCCTGATTTTGCTCTTGGAGGGGAACCCCTTCCAAGTGCTTGGGAAATCCATGTCCCCCCTATAGCTGTAGTTTCATTTGAATAAAAGCTTCTGCTGACCTGACCCAAAAGTATGCTGCGTGTGTTTCCACAACATCTGCCCCTCAGTGGAGCAAGAATATAGCCTTATGAGGTTTAGAAGATGATTGTGAGCAAAGTCAGCCAGTCAGTCTGGTACAGACTGGGGACTGCTTGACTAAGCAGAAGCTCTGCAGAAAAAGACCTGGAAGTTACAATGAATAATAAGCTGAATGAGCCAACAGTATGCCCCTGTTACAAAGACAGCTAATGACATACTAGCCTGCATTAATAGGAGGGCTGCTAGCAGATTGAGGGAAGTGATCTGTCACTCTATCTGTCATTGGTGTGGCCACACCTGGAGTACTGTATCCAGTTTTGTTCCCTTCACTACAAAAAGAATGTGGACAAGTTGGGAGGGAGTCCAGTGGAGGGCAACAAAAAGGGTTAGGGGGCTGGGGAACATGACTTCTGAGAAGAGGCTGAGGGAACTGGGCTTATTTAGTCTGGAGAAGAGAAGACAGAAGGAGGATTTCATAGCATCTTCTAACTACCTGAAGGATAGTTCCAACGAGGATGGAGCCAGACTGCCACCACTGAGAACAGATGACAGAACAAGGAGCTGTGGTCTCAAGTAGCAGCAAGGGGAATTTAGGTTCGATATTAGGAAGAGCTCTCTCACTAGGAGGGTAGTAAAAAACACTGGTACAGGTTACCCAGAGAAGATGTAGAATCTCCATCCTTGGAGGTTTTTAAGACCTATCTAGACAAAGCCTTGGTTGGAATGATCTAGGTGGGGATGGTCCTGCTTTGAGCAAGGGGTTTGGCAGCTAGATGACTTCCTGAAGTCCCTCTCAACCCTAATTTTCTGTGATTCTAAGTCCACAAGACATCTGGTTCAGTCCAGTTCCAAAAGTAATGTAAATAAACCCAATTAGAGGTCATTTATTAGAACCACCCATACTGAGTACAGGCTGGACGAAGAACTCAGCAATTTGAAGAAAACCTGCTACCAACTGCGTGCCACCCTTCTCTCACCTCCTGAGTCTCCCTGCCACTGTAGGTGAGAATCTATGTTGTGCTGTCACAGGAAGCCAAATAGAATTTGGGATAAATGTTTTTATGCTTTGAAGTGCAAGCAAAAAAAGGGTCGGGTTGTAGACCTGTTTATGCTTCCTTTCTCAGTATACAACCCACCAGGTTATTTGTAATCTCAGTAACAACACGTAAGTCTCTAGTCCAGGCATTGATGCTTGCTCAAACTTCAGCCTGCCATGTAAAAGAACTAATCCTCTTGAAGCTGATCTTCTTTCTGAGGCAGCAAGGGACTTTAATACTGAGAGGCAAAGGACACCATCCCTGATATCATGGGAGATGAAGCACTGACAGGGACCCCATTGCACAAGAAAGGGCTCTCTGGATGAACAAAGAGGGACAGAGAAATCAAGAGGACCAAAACAAATGAAGGGGAAAGATGTTTTTCTTTGATTGGAAGGATTTTGTTTTCCTGGTTTTAATAGCCCTTCTCCGCTTGCCTTGCTTTATTGCCCTTCTGCTTTAAAGATTAGCACCTATCTTGCACTCAACACAATGGCTATGGATTTCCCCCTCTGTCCTGTGACCCACGGAGCCACAGGCCCCATGGAAGCACAGTGTTCAATGCGTGCAGACTGTGGGAGGAGGGTTCATCTCCACCTGGCACAACAGATTTGCTAACTTTGTCCAGTGATTGGTAAGCTATGTGCCACTTGTTTCCCTGCTGTTGAGGTAGAATGCCCACAGAAGTGTTAAATTCTCTGATTCCAAGTGCAGCATTTAAAAACTCATTTTCTTTTAAAATACAGTGTCCACTGAGGGCATGTTTACATGGTCATAGGACCTTGCCAGGGAGTGCCTTAGTGAAGCCTGGCATGCCTGTTCCAGATGTGCTACCCCAAAAACAGATCCAATGAAGTTGTTTTCTTGTAGTGCACTTCATTGGGCATGCTTATGAGGGAGCACCCACTGCTGTACCAAAGCAGCAACCTTAGACCCATCTGGGCCAGAGAGTAGATCAGGGATACTGTGCTTCACGGCAGATCTCCCTAGCGTTGTCTTTCGATTGTGTAGACATACTGCTGTGGCTTAATTCTCTACTTTCTTGTGCCATTACCTGCACCTATGCAAACAGATACAACAGAAGCTACCTAAACAAGAGAAGCATTTGGCCCCACTTGGTAATGACAATACAAATGGCAAGGCAATGGATGATCAGCCCCCCTCTCCAATTCCATTTTTCAGTTATGACTCTTATTAAACTGTCATCTGTTATTCATGGCATCTCTTCAAGGTCAATGCATTCCAGGATGTGGTTGATTACTCAGAAGTGTTCTGATATTGCCATGATTAAATATCTAGCTTCAGTCTTCTAGGTTCAAAAAAGCTCTGCTTCATTATAACATCCAGATAAGGAGATAGTCTATCACACACCTGATAGAGTGGGTATATATGGTCCATGACTTTTCAATAGGTAGTCATAGAATCATAGACAAATAGGGCTGGAAGGGACCTCAACGCAGGAACGTTACTGTCTAAACCATCATAGCCAAGTGTTAGTCTGACCCATTCTTAACTTTTAAAGGTGGAGGATTCATAGTCTTGCTAGGCTATCTATTTCAATGGATAAGCACATAGCTGGTTAGAAAGTTCTTCCTAATACTTGACATAAATTGTCTCTGCTGCAACTACTCCATTGATTCTTAGACTGTTTTCTGTAGCCACAAGAGACAGGACATCACCATCCTCTGTACAGCCAGGCATTTGAAGACTTATCATATTCCCTCATCAGTCTTCTATTCTCCTGAATAAGTAATCCCAGGTCTTCCAACCTCCCCCTGGACTTCCCAATTTGTCTTTTCTTGAAGTGTGGTGGACACAGCACTTTAGACCTCACCAGTGCTGAATAGGGTGGAAAAGTCACTTCCCTTGACTTGCTGAGGACAAATACATTAGCATTACCCAGTAGGCTATGGGAGCTGGGGGGCTGGGTTTGCTTGCTTGTTTGTTTTTTTTAAATGAAGTGAACACACTGTTGACTCATATTTAGCTTGTGGTCCACTATAATCCCCAGGTCCTCTTCTGCAATACTGCTGTCTACAGTGTTGTTCTACAATCTGTATTTGTAGATGCAATTTTTCTGTCCCAAGTGCAGGAATTTTTATGTATCCCAACTGCATTCTATTCTGTTAATTTCAGGCCATTTCTCCAGTTTAAATCAAGGCTATTCCAAATCCTAAATCTACCCTCCAAAGCATTTACAACTCCATCGAATTTTGTGTGTCCTCTACATATATACTACCTGTGTATGCTCAATACCATCCTCTAAATCAGGGGCAGGCAATTATTTTGGGCAGAGGGCTGCTTACCCAGTTTCGGCAGGCTGTCGAGTGCCGCATGCGTAGCCTCGCCCCTCAATAGGTACCCCACCCATTGACAGGTGCCCTGCTCCCTGGTCACCATCTTGGGACCAATGTCCCAATGTCTTGGGACCAACATCCCAGGGCCAGCACAGGTGGGGCCCAGAGTGGGATGCAGGCTGGCAGGCGTCTGTGGAGCTGGGCTGCACCAGCAGGGAGAGGGAGGAGCTGTCCTGGCTCTATAAAGCCCCTGCCGGCTGCAACCCTGCACTCCTGCCACCTTGCTCTGGGCCCTGCCATGCTCCTGCTGGCTCCTGCACCCACTCACACCCAGTGCCCCCAGCCCTGCAGTACAGGCGGGGGCAGCACATAGCCCTGACCCCCTGCTTGCCAGCAGGGAAGAAGCTGGTGCTGAGCACAGGGAAAAGCAGCCCCTCACCTGCCCCAGGGCTGGCGCTCCCTGCCGCAAGTACTCTCAGCCCACATGGGGCTGTCAGGAGCAGGCACAGGCAGTCCCACATGGGCTGCAAGCAGCTACAGTGCAGGACACTGGCCACGGGGTGAGCAAGGGGCCGCTTTTCCCCAGGCTCAGCACCAGCTTGTAGCCCGGCCCCGCTGCCAGCCTGAGCTCAACGCCAGCTCCAGGCTCTCCTGTTGGCTGCAGCAGCTGCCATGCCAGGAAATGTTGGCTGCTGCTGCCCATCCAGAACTCGCATGCTGGGCAGCCCAGAGGTGGCAGTGGCAAACACTACCTGGCACAGCAAGCAGGGGGGCCACAGCTGCTGCTGCCATGTGCAGCCCCAGGATGAGGCCGGAACCGCCATGGGGCCCAGACTGCCAGTGGGGCTGGGTTACAGGCTGATGCTGAGTGCCAGGGGAGAAAGATGGCCCCTTGCCCGTCCCATGGCCGGCGCCCTGCACTGCAGCCACTCACAGCCCACCTGGGGCTGCCTGTGCCTGCTCCTGACCACCCCACATGGGCTGCGAGCAGCTGCAGCAGGGAGCACTAGCCACAGGGCAGGAAAGGGCTGCTTTTCTCCACACCGGGAAGGAGCAGGGAAGGAGCCCAGGGAAAAGCTGTTGTGGGGGGGGGGGGAAGTGGCCCCTTCCCCATCCCATGGCCAGTGCTCCCTGCTGCAGCTGCTCGCAGCCTGCGTGGGGTTGTCCAGAGCAGGCACAGGCAGCCCCACGTGGGCTGTAAGCGGCTGCAGCATGGGGAACCAACTAGGGAGTGGGCAAGGGGCTGCTTTCCCCCACCTGCACTTAGCTTTTGCCTGAGCCACTTTTCCCTGGGCTCCTTCCCTGCCTGGGGTCCTCCCCCCTCCTTACCTGAGGTTCCAGCCACGTGCTCCCAGCCCTGTTAGGGCTTCCAGCTGGGTGGGCCCTGCTGTTGTGGGAGCCTGCTGGGCTTCTCCTGGGTCTTACTGCTCTTGACAGGAACTAAGGGCAGATAAATATTAATTTTTTAAATTTCTTAGAGGCCCCGCGGGCCGGATAGAATGGCCTCACAGGCCAGACCCGGCCTGTGGGCCGTATTTTGCCCACCCCTGCTCTAAATCATTAATGAAGATACTAAATAGAAGCAGACCCAGGACAGATTCCTGGGAACCCCCTTGAAATCCTACCCAACTAGGAATGGAGCCATTGGTGGCTGTACTTTCAGCATGATGATCCAACCAGTTATGTATCCACCTTGCATTAGATTCATCTATACCATATTTTCTTGGTTTACTACTGGGAATGTCATGGAAGACTGTCAAAAGCCTTGCTAAACCCTAAGGTTTATTACATTCACTGTTCTCTTCCCATCCACAGAGCCTGTTACCTTTTTATAAGAGAAAAAAAATCAGTTGATTAAACATGACTTGCTCTTAACAACCCCATGTTAGCCATTTCTGATCACCTTGTTCTTCTCTACTCGCCTGCCTTGTTCTTCTTTAGGTGCTTAGAAATAGATTCTTTGACGTTCCATAATCTTCCCAGATATCAAGGCTAGACTGATTGGTTTGTCATTACCCAGATTCTCCTTCCCTTTTTTAAAAGATGGACACAACTCTTCAAGTTATTTGGGATATCACCCAACTTCTGTAAGGTCTCTCCATGGCTCTACAATAACTCCAGCCAATTCCTTGAGTACTGTACAGTGAACTTAATCCAGCCCTCCTGACCTAAAAAAAATTCAGCTTCCTTAAATAATCTCTATTCTAGGCTGAATATCTCCACCCTTATCATTGCTGCTTAGTGTGTTCATCAACTAAAAATTGACCTAATTCATGAAGACTGGAATTAAAAAAAATAATTAAATACTTTAGCCTTCACTATATCACCCATTATTAGAGTACATTTCCTTTCCTTCATTCACATCAGGATAGCCTGCTCTTCTGCCCTTAATATGTTCTCTTTGATGTACAAACAGTTCTCCTGTACATCTCTCTCAGATTTGTGTTTCATGGTATCCTGTCCTTCAGTTTGCTAAGTCTGATCAACTTAACAGTAGAAAAATATGAATTCTTTGTGATAGCACAACTTGCTATAAACAGGGTGGGGGTTCAGATTTTCAGAAGTTCTGAGTACTACCAGCTTGAGTCCATAAACTGCAAGTGTTCAAAATCTTTGGAAATCAAGCCTTAAGTATTCTTGCATGTTAGGTCATCAAGATAATGAAATAGAATCATGGAAAAATTAGGCTTGGAAGGGACCTCAGGAGGTCATCTAGTCCAACCCCTTGCTCAAAGCAAGATGATCCCAGCCAAGGCTTTGTCTACCCCAGTCTTAGAGGTTTTTAAGGATGTCAATTCCACAACCTCCTTGGATAGCCCCTAGCGAGAAAGTTCTTCCTAATATTGAACGTAAATTTCCCTTGCTGCAACTTGAGATCATTGCTCCTTGTTCTGTCATCTGCCCCCACTGAGAACAGTCTGGCTCCATCCTCTTTGGAACCCTCTTCAGATAATTGAAAACCGAAATGATTTCTTTACAAAGAATGCCAGGACCTGAACCTTCAATAATTTCCTACCTTTGAGAAATATTTACAGTACTTTCTATCGAACACCTTGCTAGACAGCTGGCTAACTGAAAAGCTTGAATAAGAAACCTTTATGCATTCCCCATCCTGTTTAATGTGTTCAACATAACTATTTTACAGGTAATGAGTTCAATTTTAAATGCCACTTCTAGTGACTGATAGTCTTATGCTGTGGCACTTCCTGAGCTATACGTGGCAAGATAATTCCACTGTGTAGGTGTATTCCAATACATGTGGACCATTGTTAATTAGGTAGCAGGTTTTGCAGTAAACCTTTTCTGCATTATATTATTTTTCACTGTCCCAGTGCCATCTCCCTGTGAGTCAGGCAAATCCATAGATGTCACTACATTGAGACTAATGCAGGCCATTGTCAACGGCAACTGCTGTAACAATGTGACAAGAAAAATCATAGTTTCAAAAGTCCTTAAAAGGCATCAACTTATGACTCACCAATATTTGTCATTTTAGTACATCTCCAATTAAATGTTACCCTATTTCATTGAGCAACTAGACATTATTTAATATTTTAAGCTCTACCTTTTCAGTACTTCATTTCAAATAAGTGCTTCTATATTCTCTGAAGTAGGTCTTGTATATGTGCTGCATTTGGTTCTTTGTAAGAACAATGGCAGTCTTCTTTAGTTGACCAAAATCACAATGACATATCTTCTTACCAAGGAGTTATTCACTGGTGATGTGGTGAGAAAAAGCCTGTGATGCAACAGCAGTACTACTCAAAAACAGCAAGGGATCACCTGATGCTGCCTCCACTACTGATGTAATAAGACAGATGAGAAAGAAAGCAACAATACATTCAAAAGCCAACACTTTAATGGCAAACATATTGTTAGGTATTTAAATGTTGGCATCCATCTTTGACTGTTCTTGGCCACCTGAAACCCCTCCCCACATATACTAAAACACACTGACTGTAGCAGGATAAGCCCTGAGGGAAGCCATGATGCCCCCTGGTGGATGCCTTGCCCACACTCACCCGACTGGCTTGCCTTGATGGTAAAAATGAAGTGGAAAAGCTGCCCTGGGAGGCTGATGAACTCTGGGTGCTCCAGCGAGTTCTGTTCCACCTTGGCCTCAATCTGGCTCACTTGAATCGGGGCTCTAACTGTGCTGCAGTCTCTCTGCCCAGAGCTCTTATGCCTTGTGCCCGCCTTTGCTCTACTAGGTGTTTTCGAGCAGCTTTTGCCTGGGCAGTTGACTGGGTTTGCCCCAGGCTTGCAAGAGGACCCCAGAGGGTGCCTTGGATGTCAGAAGACCCCCTTAACTCTCCTGCCATGACTTTGAATGGATCCTCAGTGGAGGGGGTCCCCTTTGAGGCAGCCTCTAGGGTTGTCACACTCTCAGTGGGCACTCACAGGGCTCTGACCTCTCCTACACCCTGACCAAACACCACCTTCTGCTGTGGGTCTCCAAGTCTTCTTTTATTACTGGCCCCTCCTCATCTCTTCCCTTGACTTGCCATAGTCCCAGCTCAGCGGGACCTGGTGGCCTAGGCTGGGCTTTGGTGTGAGGGCTAAGAGGCCCTTGATGCCTGCAGACCCTACCCTATTCTGACACCCATTGTGCCACCACGTGTAAAAAAGAAAACCCCACCACTGTGCCTGCCAGGGAGGAGTAACCACCGGGCATGAAGGCCTACGAGGAAAGTAGCGAGCCCCAGCCCAAGGAGCCCTGCAACTGCCCAGTGCCTCAGAGTCCCCTAGGTGGCTCCCATCTGGGGATATTGCTACAGCCCCCTGAGGTCCTGTAGCCCCAGCCGTCTCCTCCACCAGCTTCACTGTCAGTTTCTTCACCAGAACCTCTGCCGGGTCCTTTGCCAGCTCCTTTGCCGGTTTCTCCCCTGGATCCTCTGTCGGCTCCTTGGTAGTTGCGGCTCTCACTGCTTCTGCAGCTGCATCAGCTCTCGCAGCCCCAGGCAGACAGACCCCACAGGTCCGAGCTCCCGACCTTGGGTTTCCCCGCGGGCTCTCCAGTCTTCTGCCCATCGCCTGTGCCCCCAGGGCTGCACTTTATTCCTGCTGGGTGGTGTCTCTCACTGATGTCACCCAGCCCCAGTTGAATATGAGCACAGCTAATGAATTGCACAGGCAGTTTTCCGGCGTGCGCTCCTCTGCTACCTCTGGCTCCTCTGAGGGGTAAGTAGGGGCTTTCTTCCTCTTTGGTTTTGGCTTGAGGTTTCCCCATAGCCTCGGTGTCCCTGGGACACACCTCTAGACACCTGTGGGGGCCGAGAAATGCTGGCGGAACGGGGCTGCTGATGGAGGGTGGAATTAGAGCACTAGACACGGAGGTTGTTGGAAGCAAAAAAAAAACTTTCCTTACAGTCCTTAGGCTGTAGGCACGTTCCTTGAAGTTACAAATCTCAAGCAGGAACTCAGGCACACAAAAGCTCACACTCACTCAGGGCACGGGGCGTCGGATGAATCCGGCAGGGAGTCGTTGTCGGTTGATCAGGCCTCCTTCGTGGCTTGGAAATGCACGCGGATGTTTCCTCTTGTGTGTCCCAGCTCTTCTCCGGTTTGGGCGGGCATCGCCCAAGCCTCTTATTTGGTCAGCAGACCAATTGCCGACTGACACGTATGCATAATTTAACATGAGCCAATCGCAAGCATGCACTCGCTGGTGCAGCTGCAAGGTTTTGGCGGGCTCTGACCGTGCACTGAAACTTTTCCCACGCTACAGGGGTAACTCCCTGCTCCTGTGCTCATAATGTGCTCAACACAAGCTGTGCCGAGGCATCTCTTAACCGTTATGCACAGACAACACCAACTCCACCTGTAGTGCTCAAACCCCTCTAGCCCCAATTGCCAAAAGGGATAAAACTGTGGCTTTGTGCTATATGCCTCACTATGCCCATACCTCACAGATATTACTCTTATTATTTTGCACACTAGGCCCTCTCACTCTTCTAATTCTCTAGCCCACCAGGTCCCTGACCTTGGCTAGACCACTTTTACTCTTTCCCTTTCACTGTGCGCAAACTCTCACTCTTAAGCTGCTGGCTCTTTGCAGCTTCCCAAGGTACCTGTCTGTTGCCTGGGTTTCCCCTCTCTTGCCACACAGACTAGCAAGAGTTCTGCTCTCAATGGGAATTAGAGCCAGACTACCTTCTGTGGTTTAACAGCCAGGCTTTTAATAGGTTTTTAGTAGGCCTTTTGATCACATGGCTTTCACCTTGTCAGAGTTTTCTTATTAGTCCAGTACTCAGCCTGCTCTCAGGTAACACAGCTTAAACACTGAGTTGCAGTCCCTGCTGCACTTTAGCATCTTGTAGTTTTCCTTGGCTGCTTGTTGCTCTGCAGCTGGCCTTTGCTCTGCTGCTTACCTAATTGTAGTCCTTTCAGTTTCATAGTTTCATAATTGGCAGGGTCGGAAGGGACCTGAGCAGATCATCAAGTCCAAACCCCTGCCATGGCAGGAAATGATGCTGGGGTCAAACAACCCTGGCTAGGTGTTCATCCAGCC
The DNA here is from genome assembly GCA_030014935.1 of Caiman crocodilus. Classification (NCBI taxonomy): domain Eukaryota; kingdom Metazoa; phylum Chordata; order Crocodylia; family Alligatoridae; genus Caiman; species Caiman crocodilus. The sequence continues at coordinate 33,643,798 of JAGPOW010000261.1, read as the reverse complement.
TCCTTTTAAAGACCCCCAGGGTAGAAGCAAGCACCACTTCCCCTGACAGTTGGTTCCAGATCCTAGCCGCCCTGACTGTGAAGTAGTGCCTCCTGATATCTACTCTCCGTCAACTTTATGGCCGTTACTCTCAGTAGTGTTCGGGGGAACAGGGACTCTCCCTTTGCCTGCTGGTCTCGCTTGGCCAGTTTATAGACAGACACCAGATCCCCTCTCAGCCTTCTCTTGTGGAGGCTGAACAGGTTAAGGTCTTGTAGACTCCCCTAATAGGGCCTGCCCTGCTGACCCCGATCATGTGAGTGGCCCTCCTCTGGACCCTCTCGATGCTGTCTACATCCCTCCTGAAATGTGACACCCAGAACTGGATGCAGTACTCTAACTGTGGTCTGACCAATGTTATATAGAGGGGGAGGATCACCACCTTGAACCTGCTCATGATGCATCTGTGGATGCATGATAAGGTGTGGTTAGCCTTCCTGACTGCATCCCCACATTGGCAGTCCATGTTCATCTTGAAGTCTATAATGACTCCAAGATCCTTTTCTGCCTCTGTGCTGACAAGAGAGTTCCCCATCCTGTAGGTATGCTGATGGTTCTTTCTCCCCAGGTGCAGCACCTTGCACTTGTCAGTATTGAATCCCATCTTATTCTCATTCACCCACCCCTGTAACCTGTCCAGATTCAATTGCAGCCTGTCCCTCCCTTCTAACATGCCCACTTCTACCCGCATCTTAGTGTCATCCGCGAATTTGAACAAGGTGCTTTTCACCCCCTCATCCAAGTTGCTGATGAAGATATTGAACAGTGCAGGTCTGAGGACCGAGCCCTGGGGAACCCCACTGCCCACATTCCTCCAGGTCGAAAATGACCCATCCACCACCACTCTCTGGGTGGGGCCAATTGGTGACCCATCTGACTGTGTAGGCATTAACACCACAAATCTCCTAATTTTTTAACAAGAATGGGCTGAGAGACAGTGTCAAAGACCTTCCTAAAGTCCAGAAAGACTACATCCACTGCTACCCTTGCATCCAAGGATTTTTTAACCTGGTCGTAAAAGGCCACCAGGTTGGTCTGACAGGACCTGCCTCTAATGAACCCATGTTGGTTGCCCCTAAGCATAACCTCCCCTGCTGGCCCTTCACAGATGTGTACCTGGATAATTTTCTCAAACAGCTTCCCCAGGACCAAGGTAAGACTAACAGGCTTATAATTTCCTGGGTCCCCCTTCCTCCCTTTTTTGAAAACGGGAACCACATTGGCCCTTTTCCAGTCCTCTGGCACCTTGCCAGAGCGCTATGAGAGCTCATAAAGCCATGCCAGTGGTCCCGCAATGACCTCTGCTAATTCCCTCAGCACCTTGGGGTGGAGATCGTCCAGACCTGCTGATTTGAACACATCCAGTCCCACCAGAAGTTCCCTGACTAGGTCCTCTCTGACCCTGGGTCTGACTGCACCTCCCCTGGGACCATCAGGGATCCCGGTGGGGGAATGACCTGGTTCCTGCTCAGAAAAATGGAGGCAAAGAAATTGTTAAATAGGTTAGCTTTGTCATCTGGTGAGATCATCAGATTTCCAAGTGTGTCCTGCAGAGATCCCACGTTACCTGGAACCTTCTTTTTCACCCCCTATGTATTTAAAAAAGGACTTCTTGTTATCCTTGATCTGGGTGGATAGTTCCAGTTCCATTTCCGCCTTGGCCTTCCTAACAGCCCCTCTACAATCCCGAGCCACGGAGGTATAGTCCTCCCTGGTGATGGCCCCTCCATTCTATTGGGTGTATGCTTCCTTTTTAGTTTTTTAGCTAGCTCAGTGCTGGCTTCCAATCCTTCAAGTAGCAGGGATTAAGGGATCCTGCTACACAACACTACCTGAAAAGTTAACAAATACAAATGCAAAACTATTCACAGTATCAGTTCAATTGGAAGATTTTTTTTAAAACTGAAAAAAATCAGAAAATACTAGAACTCCAAATAATAGGAATCAGAAGTCTTTAACAAATTCCTTATGAAAAGGGTCTGTTTCTGTGACAGGCTATCTGGTAATGATTTGGCCCAGGGGCTTTGAAAGGGTAAAAGATGATTGGAGGGCTTGGGATTCCCTTTCCTCACCAATCAGGCCACAGAGACTCACCCTCCGTATCCCCTGATTGGTCCCTTGGGTCACCCAGAGGGGGATAAAAGGAGCAGCACAGCTGACTCAGAGGAGACCAGTGATGGACCATGAGGAAGGAGTTTCAAAGAGATGGCAAGAGCTGGGCCACTGGGGTGCAAGCAGTTGCCCCAGAAGCACCTGAAGGAGTGGGACCTGCAGGCAGCAGTGGGACCCTCAGCAGCATGGCATGTGGCCAGCAAGAGAGGCTCCCCACTGGGCTCTAGGATCCCTCTATGAGAGGCAGCAGCCTGCAGGAGAGGCTCCCCAGATCCATCAAAAAGCAGAGCAGTGACCCAAGAGGTTCCTAGCTCTGCTACCTGCTCCTCCAGCAAGAGGCCAGGAAGCGCAACATGAGGCAGGGCATCCTTGAAGGTCAAATCCCCCAGCAGCTTAGCGTTGTATCAGCACTGATGGCTGTGTGGTAGGGTGTCTGCCTACTACATGAGAGAGTTGTGTTCCAGTCCTAGCTGGGTTAAATCAGGGTGAGTGAAGTTACAGGGAGAAATTCTTGTTGCAGTGGAAGGGTGTCATTGGGTTTATTCTTCTTTCCCCCCTCCAGGTACCTAGGCCCTATATTTCTTGTTATTTGACATTTTGTATTTTGTGTATTTTATATTTCGCCAACCAGTATTGTTCGTTGTATTTTTTGTGTTTTATATTTTTTTAAACCTGTCTTTTGTCAACTGGATAGTATGTGTATGAATGTAAATGCCTAACCTTTATTGAATTCTGCCCCCTCATGACATTGTAGTGTCCCCAATACCTCCTGGTTTATACATGTTATGTTCCCACTACTGTTTTTCTAATTAAAAGGTAAATGGTTAACTCCCCATTGATGGTCTGGCTCTGCTCTATAGGGAAAGAAAGTCCCTATACTTCCCACAGTGCTTGTGCATCTACTCTGATCCCTTCAATTGGAGAGAGGGTACATCTTGGAGTACCATGCAGGTTACATTTCTAAGTTATGATCTAGATTTACTTAGTACAGGGCTGGAGAGAAGGAACAGAAATGGCTCCCTGACCTCCATACCTCAATATTTAGGCCAGTTGGGTCCTACTCAATTCCAGGGCAAAGTAAGAGCAGCTTCAGGGCAATTTTCATTTCTACTTAGCTGTGCACAGTTCCAGTCAAAGCAAATGCCTTCTCCCCCTGCCCCAAAGTAGCTAATATTCTTATGCCGTAGAACTGTTATATCTTCCCTACACTACCTAATAAATCCACCCATCATGGAGATATTCTGTAGGGCCTGGAGGTTCCTGACTTTATGCTGGATTACACGGGGCTGCAGTATGACTGGCAGTCAGGGCCAGAGACTTGTTTCCAGATACTGAAATATCATAATAATGGGCACATGAACATACACACACTGTAAAATTTGCATTAGCCTTCAACTACCTACCATTTTGACTATGGTATCCAGAAGTGATAACATTGCCTTATATCATAGCATAGACAGTATAACTCATTTGAATTTATATCTTTTCCTTTTTAAGACTGTAGTATGGTAAGTAATTGTAAATATATATGTATAAGCAGGTTAACTTCAGTGGAACAACTTTTAAGAGGAATAGTGCAAGTCAGCAAAATTGCTTTCACTAAAATAGTCTGCCAGGAACATATTTTTAACTTGCTCATTAATGAAGCAGTGTTTCCTCTGAAGACAGTTAAGTCAGAAGGAATTTTGCCTGAGTCAATATTGAGTCAAAAAAGAGGAAAGACTTCAGTTTTTCCTGACTAAGGACAGAGCAGTTGCACCTGCTCATCCAGCTTTCACCCATCTGCAGTATGTGCTAAAAAAAAATTTGTAAACTATAACTAAACTAATGCAATATTATGATGGAAATCTTAAAAGAATCAATAAAGCCATATTTCTGTTTCTTTGATATCTATAATGTTGATATTTTGTGCATACATTATCAAAGCATATAGTAAATATAGACACCACACACAAGGACACAAAATAACATACGTGGGCAAGGGGGAGTTACAGTTGCTGGGGAAACCATAAATTATCCATAACTTTGAATTTCCTAACTTGCGTGTGCACAAAATACCAGCCAGAATGCTCATCAATGTAGTGTTTTGCATTTAATAGCTCTTTGGGAAATCACCACTGATTGCAGTTCCCATGACAACTACAGAATTGTGACACATTTGCAGACATGTGATGTCATAAAATGCCTGCTGGAACTCAGCCAAAGCATCTGCAGTTTGTTTTTAAAGCAACTTCTGGCCAGAGCGCTTGCAAGACAATTTTTTCCCCACGAGTGCAAACAATCAGAAGTTGTACTCGTATGCTAATATGGTTTAAAGTTTTAAGATGTCTTTGTGCAGTCGCTTTTTGGAAGATGCCAGGCGAGATCTGAGGAAGGCAGACAGAGAAATGAGGAGACAGATGAGATTGATGGATCTGCATTCACGTTACCTGTGTACCTACGTACATCCTCACTGCCTGTGCAGTGTACACCCACATCCTCATTGCCTCTGTGAATTACATCCATACCCCCACAGCCTGTGTGACTGGAGCTGTCGACCATCATGCCTCACAGTTTGGGAGAGAAGGGCCATTAAAGCAAAACTAGAGGCAGAGCGAGAACTGGCCAGGTAACTGAGCTGCTGAGTAGCCTTTAAACAGGATTGTGGGGAAAAAAATGACAGCTAAATTCTGAGTAAGGATGGATTTGGATAAATATAACATTAGAAGTGTAATAACTAGAATAATAGAGATCAGCTGAGAAATGAGTAGGAACTGTAAAGTTGGAAAACCACTGTAAGGACATGGTCTAGAAAGTACGGTGAGAATTATCCCAGCAACACCTGTAAGTTAAATATCATGCATCCAACCAGGGAAAGAAACAGGATTTTATAACAATAACTCTCAAAAGCAACAAATTCGATATCCTAAAGGCTGTTTCAAACTCAGTGACAAACCATTGACTCTCAGATTTAACCACAGATCAGTCTAGCAGTATAATCCACATTAACTCTATTAAGAGTTGAGGAATTTACTTATTGTTATTTTTGCTGTTTGTAGTGAAGCTTCAGATTTATTCTAGTATCAGTAGAATCCTTGAATCTCTGATAAATGTTAAAAAGTCTTACTTTTACAGAAGTATAAAAAAGCAATCAGTAAGTAAGAAATCCTTAGTTAGCAAAGCAGAATATAATTAGTAAGAGAGGGAATCTCTTTCATAGTGTTTATTAAAGAAGTTATTTTAATATGGTTTGCTTAACTTCTGTCAAATATTGGGCCTGGAGATGAAGCCTAAATTTTGCTAATTAAAATCTGATATTTTCATTACATACTGGGTGCATCTACACATGCATTTGATCCGGGATCAGTTTACTTGCGAGTAAACTACTTGTGAGTAAATGCTCCTGGGCAGGTGTCCACACATGCAGGGAAACAGGAGTAGATTTGCTGCTAATGGCAGCAAATGGCTTCTGCTTCCTGCAGCCCTGCAATGGACCCCTGCCGCCACGAGGGGAGGTTCCAGGCTCCTCCTGTGTGCTAATTCAAGGGCTGGCAGGGAGCGGGAACGTTGCACCCTGTCCCTAGGGGGCTGTCTGCTGCCAGGGCAGGGACAATGTTCCCCTGCCCCGGCAGCAGGAAGCTCTTGGCCCTGGCTCCCCGACTGGGGACAGGACTTGAAAAGAGCTGCAGGGCAGGGGTAGAGCAGGTCCCAGCCCCCTGCCCCACCTGCCAGTGGGGTCAGGAGCTGAGACCTGCCCCCCCTGCACCTCTTTCCAAGCCCTGTGCCTTGATCACTGATCACTTATTGGGGCACGGGGCTGGGACCTGCCCCTGATCAGGACAGGTTCTAGCCCCTGCTCCATGATTGTGGGGCAGGGGCTGCAGAGCTTGTTTCCTGCTTAGCTTCATGAGTGCGGAGCTGGTGGGGAGCACGCTGGGGAGCTTGTTCTCGACTCAGCTCCACAGTTACGGATAAGGATCTCCCAGCACTGACCCCACAAACACAGAGCTGGTGCTGAGACATAAGAGTCTCCCAACCTGAGCCCCAAGACCGTGGAGCTTGGGCTAGAGGATAAGTGTCTCCCAGCCTGAGCCCCGCAACCACGGAGCTTGAACTGGGAGATAAGGATCACCCAGCACCAGCCCCATGGTTATGGAGCTGGCACTGGGAGATAAGGATCTCCCAGTTCCTGCTTGTGATATTGAAGCAGGGGGCTTGGAACTCCCTGCTTCTGGGGCAAGGGGACACAGCCTTCACCTGGGGTCTGGTGGTGGAGCAATCTCCTGCCCCTGGTGGCTGGCTGACTGTGAACAGATTTGCTACCAGTCAGGTAGTAAATTTACTCCCAATTAGTGAGGTTTACTGCACAGTAAGCAGGTACATGTGTAGACATACATGCTTACTGCACAGTAAACTATACTTTGCAGTAAAATGTGTCATGTAGATGCACCCACTAAGAACCTAATATTGTCCCATAATCTCTACTGTGCTCAATTTCCACTGGATGCAAGAAGGCTGGAGGAGAGGGATAAAACTGAAACTAGCATTGGGCTTCCCAGTCTGTGGGTTAGTTTTATATCAGCCCCAGTAATACAGAATAGCCTAGGGGGTCACTCTCAGCTTACTAAAAGGTAACAGCTTTTCTAATTGTGGTAGCTGCCACTCAGACACAACCTCTTCCAGACTGTGTATAGGACAGGGTGACACAGAGCTGACTAGTGAAATTATCCTGGATTTTTACTATAATTAAAATTAGAATTTGGTATGTAGCGTCAAATTGTGAAGTCTTTACTCAAGCAAGAACCAGTGAAGTTAATAGGAGTTTTACCAAAGTAAACACAGAGAAAGGACTTCAGGATCTGATCTAATAGTTCCACTGAAACATTTTTCCAGAGTATTAGGTCTTTATTGTTAAGCCTTGCCACACTGTTTATTAAATTGCTTCATTTTCATCATGTATCTGCTCATGCTGCTTTGATCTAAAGTCACTCATAAAAAGGATTTCAGCTTGTCAGTCTAAAATAATCATATTGATGCTATAACTTTTCAGTCACCATGGTCCTTTTCCCCAACTTTTATTCATCTAAGATCACCCATTCCTAAGTGACTTGAAAGAATGTCCAAGGAGGCAAAAGCAGAGAACTCATGAGTTCTCATGGAGCAAGAAAGATAATTCAATTTAGCACGAAGTTTTGAAAACTTATCTTAACCATATATAGTAAGAATAGTATGGTTGGAGTGTTGTTGTAGCCATAATGTTCCAGGAAATGTACAGAGGCAAGGGCTGATTTTTGAAAAATAAAGATATCTTCTGTTGGACCAGCAGCATAGTTGGAAAAGATGCTGGACATGTTTTGAGGCATAGAGCACTTTTAACAGTCCTGGAGTTGGAAGAGACTAGAGACCCTGATAGACATTATTTTTGTAGTGCCACAAAGTTTGTTGGGTGGGCTATCAAGGAATCATCTGCTCTCCCTCCTTTCATGGAGTCAGAGAGTGAGAGCAGAGCACTGTGGGATCGTGGAGGGTCTAAGACCTAGTCACATGTTAAATTTGTCTTTCAAACAGCAACTTCTTTGTAATGTTTTGACCATTTTTTGTGGTAGATTGGCCATCTTTATCTTGGGACAAATTCTTTTAACATTTGGCAGGTTATTTGTTGTAGGAAACTCATATATACCCCGCAATACATATAACATCTACCAGGGCCCTGGTAGTAAATTACCATCTTATTGGCCCTGTCTATGTATGTAATATTCTATGTATGTTTTCTCTCAATCACAAATATCTTTTTAAGATGGTAGTTTATGTCCCATTCTATCTGTTACAGTTGAGGTTGGACTCTTCTACTGAGCATTTTGAAAATGGTTCAAACAAGAGTTATTCTTCTAGATGCTTAGAGGTTATAGTGTACAACAGGGCTGCCCAACTGATGGCCCAAACCATGCGTCCTACAAGGAGTTAAGTTGTGGCCCAGGGCTCCTGCCCAGCTGCCTCTCTCCTCATTGCCCAGGTACTAGAAGCTAGAGTCTCTGGGCTCCCCTTCCCACCTCTGGCTGTCACTTCCTTTCCCCACCCCAAGGATGGGGCATTGTGGTAGTGAGAAAAGCTGATGGTGAGGCAATGGTTACACAGTGAAACAGTAGGGGAGGCCTGTGGTAAAGGGGGTTATGGGCATGCAGTGTAGCAGTGGGGAGTGGTGCAAGTGTGCAATGTAGTCATGGGTACAGTGCCATGGTGCAGGGCATTCATGGGGTGGGTGGCCTCAGGTGACCATAGCTCACCTTGATGGAACCTGTGTGGTAAGCAGCCTATGGCTGTCTAGAAGTTGGACAGTCCTGCTGTAAGAAATAATTTCAATAAGAAATAATTGTAATGACCCAGTTACCCTCCATCCAGGAGCATTGCAAGGAGGCACTTTTTTTTTTACTGCCACTTTTCTTTTACTGCCAAACCTGTACATAGATCATTTGAAACAAGAGTACTTAGTAGAAAATGCAATTCATTTTAAATAGCCATTTGATGGTGGAGAGTGATATGCCAAGGTGACATGAACCTCTTCCCCTTCAGAGCCTCCTCATTCTAAGACTGCACAAAGGAATCCCTTTGATTAAAGGTAACAGCATGCTCACTGATGGTGACACAAGTAGCATGTTTCAGTATACATATGAGAATAGATTCTCTTATTTTATATTTACTTCCTTGCCCCCAGATAAATGTGTTCCTATTCATGCTATTTATTCCATTAATCTTTTTTTAAGCACTTGAACTGAAAGATGATATTCTTGTTTGTGGTTTTTTTATTTATTGTAGTGAGCGAAGAAGACTTAATAGGATGTTGAACTCATGCCATGATCATAAGCTTTTAGCTTTGATGGATGTTAAAGGTTTTGACCCAGAGGACATTACAGTAAAGGTGAAAGATGGGAAAGTTAAATTATTAGCTGAACATGAAGAGGAATATAGGACCCTAAGAGGAAAGGAATACAACTATAAAAACATTACTAAGGAGATCAATTTGCCTCCAGGAGTGGATGAAGATGAGGTGATGTACACTGTAGGACCCAACAGCATTGTGAAGATTGAAACTCCCCGCAAGTGTTATCCTTGCCTTCTAAGTCTGTGACAAAGGACTCAGCGGACTCAGAGCAGCAGTAGTCATACACTACTTGGATATAGTACAAGCAATTCATGTTTTGACTCCACCCTCTAAATATTTGGTAGCATCTGTTTTGACCACTTTAGGAACAAAAATAGGACTGCAAAACTGTGTGAATGCCAGTCTTTTAGCTTCATTTTGAAGGGTTTCTTTTGAGTGTGATATGGTCACAAAGATAAAAACTTGTTTAGAAATGCTGAACTATGACAACCTGTTAAGTAATAAAAGACCCTAATAGGTAGTGCAACTCCAGACATTGTCATGGCCTTTGCTTCATAGTTGCATACATTTTAAGGGAAGGGATAGTTATGATAATCCATAAAAACAATTCCTACATCAAATCCATAGTTTCACTTCAAGCTATCAGATACCTTTTAGAAAAATATCCAGTCTTGACATAATGGATTCAAGTGAAGGAGACGGCATGTCTGTAGGTAAATTGCTCCAATGGCTATTTATGCTCATGTATGACTTGCGTTATTTCTATTGGCTGATTCTTGACCTTTATTTCTACTCTGAACCTTCTGAGCTCCAGCTGAATCTCATTATATCCTTTCCTGCAGAAGAGCCATCCACTATCAGTTATTTCTTCACTGGGTACGTCTACATGTGCAAATGCTCCTGGATGGATTTACTCCAGAGTAATTTACTTTGGAGTAAACCTACCCATGGTAGGCATCTACACATGTGGCCATTTGGGAGTAGATTTGCTACTCTGGCAACAGTTTGCTCCTGCCCCCCTCCAGTCCTGCACCAGGCCCCTACAGCAGCCAGGGGGAGCTGGAGGCTCAGGCCACACCTGCCTATGGCTGGCAGCCATCTTTAAAAGATAGCCCTGCTCCCTGGCCACCTGCCTTCCCTGCCCCGTAGCAGCCTGCAAGGCAGTGCCAGTATGCCATGGCTGTTACCAGATTCTCTACTCACCACTCTATGGCTGCTCTACCCTGAGTCCCTGGGAGCAATGTACACTGCCATGGGCTCCTGCTGGCCACCCTGCTTGCTGTGCTGGCCCACTGTGCTGACTGTTACCTGGCACAAGTCAGTCTTGGCCCTGGTGGCCCTGCTGAAAAGCAGGGCTGCCTGGCCTAACTCACTGCACTGTCCCAGGCCCCCTGCCAACACACTGCTACCACTCAGACTCTGTGCTGCTGCCTGGACTCCAGCATGGATGCTGATGACATACACCTGGATGTCATCATTGGTGCCATTCACGAGCTCCTGAGCCTCCATCCCACCATCTGTGGGCCTGCCACGTCAGTCAGGACTGGTGCCTGTACATTGTCCAGACCACCTGGGATGAGAAGCAGTGGCTGGAGTCTTTTTGTATGACCAGGGACACCTTTCAGGAGCTCCTCAACTAGCTTTGCACACACCTGGAGCAGCAGAGCACCACCATGTAGCCACCCTTCCCCATAGATACCCACATGGCCATCACCCTTCCTAAGCTGGCCATACTTGCCAGCCTCCACTACATCAGCCATCTCTTCAAAGTTGGTAAGGTGACTGCCAGGGAGTCTGTCCTAGAGGTCTGTGGCAGCATCCAGGATGTCCTGGGGCAGACTGTGCTCTGGGAATACAACCCCTGCAAGTGTTGGTGGGGGTCTGCACTGGGGGAAGCGCAGGGTGTGCTGGAGCCCTGGACAGGACCCACATCCCTGTCACCTGCTCACCCCACAGTGACTATCCCTACTACAGCTGGTGAGTTTTCCACTCCATCATACTCCAGACCATCATCGACAACCACAGCGCTTTCATCAGTGTGAATGCTGGCTAGGCGGGTAATGCTCACAATACCCACATCTTTTGCAACTCCACCCTGCCAACCCTGATGGAGAGTGGATACTTCATGCTGGGATGTGGTAGTGGTCCCACCCTATCTCATTGGGAATCTCACCTACCCACTCCTTCCCTGGTTCTTGTGGCCTTACACTGACCACCTGAACCTCCACTGGGTACACTTCAGCTGGTACCTGTGCCAGACCTGCACACTGGTGGAGTGTGCCTTTGGCTGCCTGAAGGGGCGCTGGAACACCCTCACTGTACCTGTGGTACCCAGCCCCTAGGTGGTGTTGCCTATTCTCACCACCTGCCTGCTTTGCTGGCTGGTTCCCAGCTCTCATTCTGGCTTAGGGAAGAGGCCAGCTGTGAGCCTCTTCCCCATCAGCTGCTCACCTCACCCTGGGGGTGGGGAAGCAGTGGATCACCTGGTTGTCCTGTGGGTTCGCTGCTTTCCTGCTGGAACAGCTGCGAGCCTGCCAGCGAAGCATACTGGTAGTTGTCACCCTACTGAGTATGTGCCTTGGTCAGGTCCCTGCTACAGGCTGTTTGTGAGAGTTTGCAACATTTCTGAGATAAGATGCTCATAACAGACATCTGTGTGCAGCCTGGCCCTAGATCAGGTGTTGTGTGTGCACGAGTGCCCACAGACCACAGTAAGTTAGCTGGGCAGGCCCTGGCACAGGCAACTGCCAGATGAGCCCCTCCATCCCTGCTCATTTTACAGGGTCAGGTGGGCTGCTGGGTGCTGGCTGAAGGCAGCCTGCCTCCCCTGCCCCCTCCCCAGGCTGGGACAGGCCTGGCTCCTGGCAGCACCTGTTGCTGTGTCTCCAGACCCACTGTCCCCCCCTTATCCTTTTGCAAGCCAGCCTGTCTTCTGTGCTTCTCCCAAGCCCATGGTGCCCAGGCTTGTGGGGCAAGGGGCTCCCAGCTGACTGGGATGCAGAGCTGATGGCACCCCCACCTTCTCCCAAGGGGTGCTGTCTAGGGAGGTGCCCTGGGGCCACCCTCCATGTGTCGGGTCTGTGCCCTTAGCATACTCACACTGAGAGTGTCCTGGGCATACCACAAGGAGCTGTTTGCATGGACTGAGGGGTGTCCAACCCACTAATCTCTGATTATGATGATTGCCATGGTGTCCTAGGCATACCAGTGAATCTAGCATAGGACCTGAACTTCAATGGTGCAGAGGACAAGCTCACCCTGCCCCACAACTTCCACTGCCACCTGTACGGCAGTCTGTGGCTGCACTACATATACCTGGACCTCGCAAGCAAGGACAATATCACTGTCAGCATTGATGTGTTCCTCAACATGTAAGAGGCCTGTGCCCACCCAGCTGTGGGGGGGCAAGCTGCTCAATAAAGTTTTGCACTCCCTTCTGTTTCCCTGCATGCTGTGGGGAGTGGAACTTGGGGCCAGGGGAGCACAGCTGGACTGGGCAGGGTGAGGAGGGGGCAGGGTGAGTGCCAGGGGCAAGGACAGGGTCTCTCTTCCTAGTATGGGGCTTACCAGATGGGGTGGCAGGTATGCCTAGTGGTCTGAGTCAGTCCCCACTGATGGTGAAGACATGTGGCTCCTGGCAGTGTCCTAGGGCACAGGAGTCTGGCATCTGGCTTCCTAGGCAGAGGGTCCCTCCAGTGGGGAGCTGGATCTGCTGAGGACTGTCAATACCATGGCCAGCCTGGCCTCCTGGGTGGGGTTGTACACCCAGAGCTGGCAGAGCATGTGCTGCTGGATGAGGCCAGGGGCAGGGAGCACACTGGTACATGCTTCTGGTGCTCCAAGGGTCCTTCCCCAGCAATGTGGAACTGTGGGTGCCAGGCCACACCAGTGGCTCAGGCAGGCCCCCCCTGCTCAAGTACACAGCATGGCTCAAGCCAGGGTCCCGGGGAATGAGGATGTCATTCAGTTGCTGCATAAAGGGCAACTTGTGGGTAGCCCCAACCAGTTATTGTGGTTGGTATCAGTGACCCACTGTACCTGCAAGGCCGTGACCTTTATGTGGCACTAGCATGCCAACCAGTTTTGCCTTTGCTCCCGCATGCAGCCTGACAGGCCTTTGTAGATATGCATGTTGGAGTACCCACTCCACACAAACTGTCTGAGAACCTCAACCTTGTCCCACAGTGTGATGAGGTCTGTGGTCTTCTCCTGGAACCAGTTGCATCCCCAGAAGGTGATGTGTGGCATCAGGGAGGATGCCAACTTGACTCCCTTGGTGGCTTGCTGGGCCTCCATGTGGCAGTCCTGGTACTGGTGGGCCTGGGCAGGTGCCTGCAGTGCCCAGCACAGGGGCATGCCACAGGACAGGCAGGCACATGACAATGGTATGCCAGGCACCAGCAGCAGGGTCCAAGCAGGCTGCTGTATTGGGACCCAGTGGCCAGAGGCTGGCTGCAGATAGCACAGGGTGCTGCTAGGCCTGGCAGGTGTCCACAGCACAACAGTGTGGGCCTGGCAGCTGTGCGGTGACAGAGTCCTGGGGGATCAGCGCTGGGGTTTGGGCAGGCTGCTGCAACTGGCCTGAAACCTCTGCTGAGAAATGCAGTAGCCAGAGGCTGGCTGCAGGTGGCCCAGGGCCCCAGCATCCATGAATCCTTTATAGGGCCAAGGGCTGGGCAGGCAAAGAGCTGCCCTAGCCCTGGGGATAGAGAAGCTCCTAGCCCCATGGCCCTAGGGCTAGGCTGAGGGTGGTCCCCTGGTGGTGGGGCTGACCAAATTTGCTCTTGGCCAGTGTCTACTTGTATGTTACTGTGCAGTAATTTCAAATTATTTTTATAGCTCCTTTTTGAACTGTTTCCATTTGAAATGTTGACACCAGAAATGAACATTGCATTTCTGTAATGATTTCCTTTAATACTTTACTGAGAAAAAACACCACCTTTACAATGTTCATTCTTTACTTCCTATGTCCTCTGTTCTCCAGAAATTCTCAATCATCTCTGTTTTATCTTTGCTACAAAAAGGGTGGAAAAGTTAATAAACTAACCAATTCCATTCATACGATAACATTAATAAACTAATCTTGTCCATTTAGACATTTACGGGGTATGATGGATAAAAGGATTTATATAATTCAGTTTGCTAGTTTGTACTGTTTATCTTTATGCTTATTATTAATGTCCCTGGGGATAAACTACAGCTTGACAAAATTGTTTTCCTCAGAAGGCAAGCAAAAGTGGTACAGTCAAAATGATGCCAGGGTATAATCAACTGAGGTCTAGATGACCCAGGGGATTGGCAGTTAGAGTAAGCATCCAAGTCAGAGGAGAAACAGAGACTAGTCAGGAACTAAGCCAATAGTCAAGAGCCAGAGTGTCCAAGACACAGACCAAACTAGGGGCCAACATCCAAAAATCACAGTCAGAAGTCAGACATCAGGACAAGAGCTGAGAACGAGGTAGATGCAGGAACCATACTAGTAGCTGGGAGGCAAGGCTTGAAGACAGCCAGGAACTAAGCACAGCTCCAGGCTTGTACAACATTGATCAGCCAACATGTCTCTTCTAGGCTGCTTCCTTTTATCTGGGTCTGCTGGTTCTGGAAACCAATCAGGTTGTGGAGTATAGTAATTCGCTCTAGCTGTGGCTCATGTCTTGGCCTCAGACATGATGCCTCATGACTGCTGTGGTTTGAGTACCTTAGACCCTTCTCTTTTGGAAACTGTGATCCCTGACCAAACTAATGCACTACTTTCTCCATTCTTGGTGAGAGGACAGGGTGCATCATGCACCTCTCTCAGCATGGTACCTTATAGTCTAGTCAGAAATCCAGCTCGTAGAACAAAATGGGAACACAAAGCAACTGAACAATAAACTTCCTTGAAGCATTGTGGTACCATTTGGCACCTCTGGCAGGTGGTCTCAAAAGGGATGCACTGACCTGGTATATGTTCTAGATGACAGGCACATTCCCCTGTATGGCCAGCTATGCACCTCTCCGGGCCATGCCAGACAGATCAGGACTCCTTTGACTGAGGAGCGGTTGTAAGTAATTTGTGCCATAACTTCCCCAGCTCTGGGCAAACTTTCTACCACCAGGTCTTCCACCCTGGTTTCCACCAGAGAAGGATAACACCAGCATTTTGTTGGACTTGTGAATCTAAAGCCCTGTGAGTCCTCCACAGGCTTTATCTGTGATTGGCTGGCTGGCACATTGCCAAACACAACTTGTCTACACTGTCCACCATTGAAGTCAATTAACTCAAGCCTTTCCAACCATGTTAACACATGACAAGATCCTGTAAGGCAGACAAAACTTCTGGGAGGGATTCACCAATGGACTCCAACCAAGAGCAAGAGAATGCTGATGGGCTACTGCCCTCTCTTTGCCCAAAGAAGCCTTGTGCTACCACTGACCTCACAATCACTGCATCAGCTCACTAAACTTCCCACTCTGGCATCACTGAGTGAAGGAGGCTTCCCTTTCCCTTCTGTGTAAATAAGTGGTGATAAAAAGTGACCAAACACCAGCAAACTGTGCTCACTGCAAGGAGAAGCAGCGAGTGCAGCCCAATCAGTCACACAAAGCATGCACGCTGCAAAATCCCCGGCTCATGCTGCTCAGAAAGCGTGCAAATGAAAGACCCGATCTGATTGGCTGTTGGGGCAGTATAAAGGGCAAAGCCCAGGAAAGGAAAGGTGGGACCACACACAGCATCGGGATGACTGATCACCCACACCGAGGTCCTGTGCCCACGGTTTCCCTCTTCTCTCCGGGCACTCCCTACGGATTTTCTGCAAGCAGAACGTTTTAAGAGCTCTCGAGTTCCCACGGTCTTTTTTGGTTGCAGCGTTGGCTGCGAAGTTTAAGGGAACTGCCGGCACAGAGTGAGGTACACAGCACTGAAGTACCTCCCAGCGGAGCGAGGCATTTAGGTGTCTCATGGTGTGATTTCACACATCTTGGCTACGGTTTATTTAAGTTGTAAGTAAAATATTCTTTTCTATATCAGCTCGGAGTCTCTCGTGTGGGACGGGAAAGAATAAGAAACAGGGGACCACGTTCCTGAACCCTTTCATCCCTGGCCTGTCTGGCTGGAGGTTAAGTCTCCTCTCAATTCCTCCTCACACCTTCAACTTTTCTTGGTGGGCCACATGGCTTTCGTCCCATGCACCCCAACTGTCTATTCTTCATAAACACATCCACATGCTCTCATGTTACAAGCTTCTTTGGGGAGGAGAGGCATAGGTCTGTCTGCTCAGAGTGCCCCCAACTTCCCAGCCCTCACCACATGCTATCTCTGCTCCTCTCTAGTATTTTTGCCAATGGGATAGACCCCTCATGTGCCTCATTCATCTGTAGTCCTTATTTTGCTATTCTTTGTGGGACAGAGATGGCTCCCCATACTCAGGCCTCAAAGAAAGAAGGCTTTATACAGCACCAGCAAGAATTGCCCCATTTCTTCAGCGATGACTGTCTCAGCAGCTTCCCCCATCTTTAGGAGGCTACATGGCTAAGCCCTCTACAAGTTTCCCTTGACTTATGCTGTACATGCATTCCCGGAGAATGGCGCATAAATTGAATTTAAATAAAGCAAACTCACTTACAATGTAACAAACAGGGATAGGTTTCCCTGGCGGTAAGGGAGGGAGGGAGTGAGGGTGGGACCAGGGAAGGGGGTCCTGCTCCCAGAGCTGCACAAGGCAGCATAGCAGAGGGAACAGATCAGCACTCATCACACCCCTGGCTGCAGTAGCCTGGGAACAGTCAGTGCCAGCTACCTACAGCTGCCTACACCATGCTTCACCTGTTCCCCCTGTGCCTGGGCTCCATTTATCCCCACTCACCTCTGCTGCTGGGCTGCTCCATGCCATGGTGCAGGCATCTGGTGTCAGCTGCTCCTGGGGCCACTCCAGCACGGGCTAGGATGAGTGCAGACAAGCAGAGCCCTGGGCGGCATGGGGCACAGCACTCACCCCTGTCATAACCAAATCAATTGAGTGCCCCTGTCACAATAGAACTGCCCTAAGCAACTACAGTTACTTTTAAATTTGGTACGTTCTACCTCATCAGTTATTCCTACCTGGTGGTCTCTCATTGGCTACTCTAAAAGTATAAAGGTCTGTGCAGTTTCTGCCCAAGTCAGAGAGCTCTGAGCATATGGTAGAGTATGGAGAACTTTGCCACGTGGAAGAGAAAAGCTGGCAGGCTGACCACCCACCAACATCTCCCCGTCACCATTTGCTCCTGACATATCCTTCACCCTGCATGCTCATTTCTGTCTACAAACTCGCTGGCTCATTCTGTTGCCAGTTATCTGTAACTACGAAAGCAACTCGTTACCTGTAACTACGTAAGCAATCTTGCCACCTGCGTCGCGACCACCAGCAGCGTAAGTAAAGTTAAAGTTATTTTTGCAACCAATACTCTGTCTCTCGCCTCTCCATCAACGGCCCATCTGACATCCGATTAAATTAGAGATCCTCTGGACGGCTCCGGCCGCCCGAGACATGGCATCACAAACAGGATCTAAGGGCACGGTGGTGGAGATGAATTTAATTGAGTGCTGCCCCTGGCGCACCGGGACCCGCTGCATGGAAAACACAGATGAACTCTTCCCTAAGAAGCTGTTCTTGCTCTTACCTTGAGCACCTTCAAGAATAGATTGGATAGGTACTTGGCTGGGGTTCTGTGACCCTGGCACTTGTTCCTGCCATTGGCAGGGGGTCAGACTAGATGGCTTACTCTCGGCCCCTTCTGACCCCAGATACTATGATACTATGATACTTGGATTGATGGGGTCGTAGACGGTGAGTTCAGCGTAGGGACGAAGGTCAGTGAGGTCGGGTTTAGGTTGGAAGGGACCACCGGCGAAGCCGATGGCCGTTACTCATTTTTTTGGTAATCAAAAAAGTAATCAACAACAAGTACTCTTCCTCCTTGATACCGGAGCCCAAGTCAATGAAATCACTCCAACGACACCCCACCAGAAAACCACAAAAACAATTAGGGTACAAGGACTCAACGCCATTGCATTCACAACAAAAGTTAAATTTGCAATCCAAGGCCATCGACACGCTCTAGAGGCAGTGCTAGGGGGCATCAATATCCTGGGAATTCCAGGCATCAAAGCGCTTAACCTCAAAGAACAGGTGCTACAAGCGCTACCCATCGCTATCCCAGAGCTGGATTGGCATCGACCGACGCTCTGCAACACCTCCACCTGGCAATATTGGCCAATCCCAACCAAGGACCCCCTCAAAAGGTCCCTCACCAACCTCCTGTGATGACTCAAGCAACAGGGCTGCATCAAACCAGTAACTGCTAGCACCTACCTCTCACTGGGGTGGGGAGTCGCAAAACCTGGAAAACCCGATGAAGCCTGGTTAGTCATTGATTATAGAGAGGCTAACAAAAGGTGTCTAGTACCTCAGCAACCCAACCCTTCCACCCTACCACAATGTATGTCTGAAATGGCCCAATTCCAGCGAGACGAATGGATCGGGGTCACCCTGGACTTAAAGAACATGTTTTTCTCGATTCTGATTACTGACCCTGAAAGAGTATTAAATATGTGCATTGAGGGCACCATGTATAAATGGACGGTCTACCCGCAGGGATACTGCAACGCCCCATCTTTAGCTACTGGTGCTATGAACAATACCTTAAAGAACTTTCGTGCCTCACACACTCTTCCATCAGAAGAGGAATTAAGACTCTGGAGTTACGTTGATGACATCGCTATTATGGGCTATGACAGCTCCATCGTTACCAGAATAGTCAACCAACTAGTAGCCCACCTTCAAAGTAAGGGATGGGCGATCAATGAGGAAAAGTCATGCCTGCATCCTGTAGATGACATCACATTCCTCGGTACCCAATTCGCTGGTCCCATCTGTCACGGAATCTCGCATGATGGACCCAACATCGACCCATTAAAGAAACCCCCACCTGTAACTAAAAGACATTTTCAACAGCTTTTAGGTCACATAAATTGGTACCGGCACTATGTCGATCCCAGACATCTAATGCTCCTCACTAAGTTACAGCGACAGGTCGGTGACAAGTCCCGAAAGTCTACACCTTGGACAGAAGGGGATCAGTGGAACCTGCATTGTCTGTTAGCTGCTGTCAAGAGTACGTGGCTCAAGCAATCAACCTTGGTGAACCATTAATCGTGACTCTTGGGTTCACCACTAGCCACGTGTGGGCTGTTGCCTACAACCCTCGCAATGAACTGGTATACACTGCTCATAAGACTCTTCAAGCAACACAACACCAGTATGGAGCCGTAGGAAAAATCCTCCTAGCTGGACAGCGAGTGGAGCCATTAGCAAGGGGGCATGGAACGCTCTGCGCTCCCGCTGCCACTTTGCTGCCTTTGCTAGATGCAGAAAAAGTTGATCCTCATTTTCAAGGAGAACCTAAGACGTGGAATGCGTTGGTGCTCACCCATCATTACAACTGGTGCTGCTGGAAATTTGAAGACATAACACCTGATCCTAGCCCAGGGGATAAGGAAAAGCCCCCAACCCTGTATGGAACCTCCGCCCCGGCCTGGATGGAGCCTCCCAACACGGCAGAGGCTATGGGTACTATTGTAAGGCTTGCCATGATGTGGAAATACTCTGGGCCCACCCAGATGACAACTCTGTTCAAAAACGTGAACTGTTGGGATTCCTTAAGGTACTGGAACACTGTCTAATGCACCACGATGATACACTTCCAGTTCCAATCATCGCAAATGACTCGCAGTACATCTATAAAATCCTTACCAACACAGCCCTTCCCATTGAAAATTTAAAAAATTGGAAAGATATCTAGGAAACTTTGACTAAATTTACACAGCTCCCACTAGTTAAGCACACCAAGTCACACCACCCTGACACCGACCCAGTGCATGAGATCATCGACAAACTCTTGGAAGATCCATTCCGGACTGATGTAGTTTTGCCCATCACCACTACCCCCAGTCCTGAAATAAGCCCGTTCCTCACGTGGCTTCATGAGAATTGGGGTCACCCGGGACTGCAGGCCAGCCATCGACGCTAGCGCCAAGCCGCTACAGAGCTCACCTCATATGGAGTTCAACGTGATTGGGAAAAAGCAGCACAAGCCTGTGAGGTATGTGCCAAAGAAAATTGCCACCGAACCAAACATCAACCTGGAGCTTTCGATCCCTTGCAGTTCCAGGCAGGAAAAGTCTGGCAAATAGATCTGCTCAGGCCCCTCCCGGGGTCCAAACCGCCAAGTAAGGGATTAGTCATTGTTGATTTGGGAACGTGCCAGTTACAGGTCATTCCCTTACAGAAAAGCAACGCCACTGCCATTGTCTCTGCCTTAACCGCTGCATTTGCTGCCTGGCAACCTCCTCATGAAATTCAGTCTGACGGAGGACCCCCGTGTAACTCTAATGCCCTGGAAAAATTTGCCCATCTTCACAACGTCGCATGGCATCTCCATCTGCTATACCACCCGCAGTCCAATGGCGTCGTGGAGAGACACATCGGCTTATACAAAGAACAACTTCGCCTCAGAAGGGGAAGAACATACAAAAACTGGACTAAGCACAATCATGACATCGTCGTTTCGCTGAACACCACAAAGCTACTATGGGACAAGGCCAATCCCAAAAAACCTCTACCCTGGGAACCTAAATTCCAAGCAGATGAGTTAGTGTGGGTTTCGATACGGCACCCTTGTCAATCTCATCCACAAGTTTACAAGGGAACAGTACAACGGACAGAGTCCGAATCAGCCAGACAGAGGAGGATAGGGAACTTGGGAGGGTCCTAAATAGCCAACATGTATGTGTACACATTACCAAATAAGTAATAAGGACAGGCTAAGTCATTGATTTCCCCTAACTCACGTTTGACAAAAGTTGCATTATTGGGCATTATGGAAAAACAAAGCTTTTAGTTACAAGGTCCTGCAAGTATTGAATAGCAGTTACCAGGCATAAGAACATCTGAAACTATTTCCTGCCTGAGGATAGAACTGAATTAAGAGCCTGAGATGTGGGTGAAACATTTTCATATTGGAAGAAGCAAAAAGTCATCAATACGCATTTTCAGGAAAATGTTAATAAATTATTTAGACCAGTTGCCAACATCTTGCAAGGGATTTTCACATTCAGATTCCACATAGGTCTTGGGTTTTCTAACTGTCATGTATCACTACTGCAAAATGTTAGAGTCTATTTATAACCATTCCAAACACAATCAGGAGGATTTAGTGGCTCAACTAACAGGACTTCATTTGTGTTTGCACTTCCAAGTCACACCTTTGCATCCCAAGAAGCCACTTCTAGGGAAGGAGTCTTGTTTCCACTGCCACGCTCCCTCCAAAGTTATACCTGGAAAAGGAAGTTTTAATTTATACTTAGAACTCCATAAAAGCATCTGCAGAAAGAATGTGTTCAATTACTGCACTTCCTGGCTGCAGGGATAAGCCTTTTCCCCAAGTGGCACCATCCTCTTTCTGTTTCAACCTCCCCACATAGTGGATTTTTTCAAACAAGAGGCCCCGTGCACTCTGGTTTATACAGGCATAAACCAGGAATGAATCTGGTCCTCTAATGTTAACTATATTGGTAAGATGGATAGTAAATGAGAAGTCAGTGTTATTCTGCCTACATGCTGCAATTTTAAGGTCCAGTTGAAAACATCATTTAATAACCTTTGCAAAGTTGTCACACAAGATATGCCTCGTTGAGCAACTTCCTTTATAGTCATAGTGCAGGTGTACAATTGATGTCTGTAGTACAAATCTCGATGCTGCCTTGGCAACATGCCTCTTCAGAAGCGCTGCTAGTCTAAGTTTGGAAGTTTTCTCCCTATCTTTGTCCAGTTACAACTGGCTTCCTGGAATACTACCTCCAAGACACTGAAGTCCAGAAACCAAAGTCCTTAATTCTCAGAATCTGACCATAGCAGATCAAGGTTCAACACTTCCACCATTCAAAGGTGGCTTCTCCAGAAAACATAGGCCACCAGGAAAATGAGTAAACAATTACCAGTTCATCAGCTAGAGAACACTATGCGTGTGGCGGGCCAGTAGGGGGCGCTCCCGTTTTGAGCCACCCACCTCCCTGCGCCCGACCACCTTCCAGGCTCCGAGTGCCTCCCTTGGGGTGCC
>JAGPOW010000261.1:33609707-33621548 GCA_030014935.1 Caiman crocodilus | reverse complement strand
AGGGATTCTCCGGCCGCCCCTCAGGCTGGCTCAGACAGACGCTTGTGCAGGTTGGCGGAAGGGAGGCGGTTGGCGCCCAGGGTGGCAGTTCTGCCACAATGCCTACTGTGAACCC
The DNA here is from genome assembly GCA_030014935.1 of Caiman crocodilus. NCBI lineage: Eukaryota > Metazoa > Chordata > Crocodylia > Alligatoridae > Caiman > Caiman crocodilus. Next base: position 33,621,433 of record JAGPOW010000261.1, on the reverse strand, counting down.
TGCAACCCAGTCTCCTACATATTTATCACACGTCAAGTAGTAGGAAAGGGGCTAATAAGAGGCAAAGGACTCCCTTGTAATTCTCTTCCCAAGCCGACATATTCTGGGGGTCTGATTTAAGGTGGTTTGAACAGTGATGCTGACAACAGTGTCCGTCCTTCCAACCTTGTACTTGTTGGATATAGCAAGGGTTCGTTGTTCTAGAAGGATATTTAGCAAAATTACAAGGTTCCAGGAAGCAGCTTGTCAGAGCTGGTGTCTTGAAAGGTTGTTCCTGGGAACTGGATGAGGAATTTTTGCCCTTGGAAAGCATTATAATGTAGTGCCAGTAGGATTTCTCTATCATGCTTTTTAGGCATTCTTGGTATATTAATAAGAAGTGATTCTAAGGAACTTTCATCTGTGTAATAAGCTTGATATACACAGGCTGTCCTAGTAGCATGGTTCTTAAACCAAAATCTATGGGCATCCATCCAGTGACCTGCTAACCACTTCCTGATTGTCCTCAGGGTGAACTATGTTGAGAAACATAGGGAGGGGACAGGAGAATCTGTGGGAATTAATGAAAGGATCTCTCCCTCACAAAGCAGCCCACAAAGCATAAAAGCTGGAAACCCATTAAGACATAGTTGGCTCAGTCTGTGAGGACCACTCCTGTTAACAGGAATTACTTGTGTGGGAGCAAGAGAAAAGTATGTTTCAATGACTCCCACAATCAGAGACTTGGGTTGTACAAAGTACTCCTACTGATCCTATAATAAGAATAGCTCTTTATCCTCACTACTTGTCTTTTTTTTAATAGTAAAGCCAGTGCTTTCAAACTTGGTGCGGAAGGCCCTCACCCTGCCACCTGGGGGTGGACCGCCCCTCAGCCTACTCTCCTGCTACAACTTTGGGTGTTATCCATACCTCTGTGATATTGCTCAGTGGTTTTTACTGGCTCAGGGACACCCTCCTTGGTGCATCTTCTGTGGGGCTCCTCCTTCCCTAGACCCCTTTCCACTCAGGTGTTAACTTATCATAGTTCCCAGGCTATGCCTTGATGTCACTGAAGGTGGTTTGATACACTGAGAGAAAGCTCCAGCATCATGGAAGATTGCCGTGACCTGTTACTCTTAGAGAAAAAATGTTAACACAAAAACAAAGCAACATAACTCAACATGGCTCACACTAAGTGGTGGCCATAGCATTGTTCCGTTGCACTGAGATACTCATTCCTGAATGTCAGGGCTTAAGGATCTGTTGCCTTGACCCTTCATTCCCTTTTTTCAATCTAGACCACTTTTCCCCAAGGCTTTTCCTTCCTGCTTCTTGGCCAGGTGTCCCAAGTGCTCCAGGTGTTCTCTGCTGGGCCTGCTCATGGCCAGAAGCAGTCAGTGTCCCCCAGTGGTGCGCTTCAGGTGCCTGATTGAACTGCCAGGAGGCTGAGGCATTGTGGGCTGTCCCTCCAGGGTTCACTCTTGTTGGGTGCCCTCCAGGCCACCCTCTCCCATTCCCAGATAACCCTAATTGCAGCAGGCTCCTGTCTTGCACAGGCTGGTTGGCTCTGCTGCTCCAGTACAAGTTACCCAGTCCTTACAAGTGAGTCTGGCTTAGTGGGGTGCTACTGGAGCTGTGCCCAGCTCCCTGAGAGCAGTCTTCTGTCTGGAGCCTGGTTGTGCCTCTGTTTTGGCCCTGTTTAGGTTCAGGCAGGACTGGACCAGTTCCCTTGGCTCACCAGCTGACAAAGACGGTGGCAGGGAGTGCATCCGGTTCCAGTTTCGGCACCCAGACACTTCCTGCCACATTCCCAGTCTCTGAGCCACTTTTCACGAGGTGCCCACAGGGTCATGGTCCAATCAGGGCCTGGCTCTCCGGCAGAGAAGCAAGCAGCTCTGCCAGTTGCGGTCTGGCCACCAGGGCTGCTGCACTGAGGTAAGTCAGGGGCCTGCCACATTTGGGTTAATAAATTAGGCTCCTAAACCCATATTTAAACACCCTACCTTCAAGTAACCTCATTTTCACTTTGTCCTTTTCTTGCCATTTTCCAGTTGGTCTAATAAAAAGTATTATTTTGGAACCACGAGTTCTAGTTTCTTGTATGTCTTTTTGTCTCAGACCAACACGGCTACCAAGTACACCCCTGAAACATGGAAGATGTCAAATTTCAGCCGCTTTGGGATTTTAAACTTCATTGCAGAACTACAAGGAAGTTTTTTTACCTCCCTGCCTCCCATCTGACACCTTCAAGGAAGGAATTCTACCTGATCAACATATCAAAGAGCTACTCAACACAGCTCACAAAAATACTCCCCTGAACCCAGAGGGACAGACTTCCATCTTCAGCTCTCTCTGTGCAAAAACGAAGTTTATTTCTTACCTATGGGAACTTTTTACCATCTCATACCACCTACACTTTTCCCAGAGCCTGACAAAGGGACTTTAATCCTGAAAGCTTGCAGAAAAGGACAATATTCTTGCCATTTTCCAGTTGGTCTAATAAAAGGTATCATTTTGGAACCAAGAGTTCTAGTTTTTGTATTTCATTTACAGAGGTGTTTTTCATTCAGAATCTCAGGGTAGATCATTAGATTACCTAGCTGGATATGTTGTATATCATTTCATTAAATTTCTCCCACATAGCTCCATATTGAACCTGATATGCTCTAACCCAGGGGTGGCCAAGGTGTGGCAAAGGTGCCACAAGTTGCACAGGCAGCCTCTGCAGGTGGCATGCAGATTGAAGAGAGGGCAGGCAACACAATGGTAGACAGGAGAGGGAGCAGACTGCAAAAGCAGAAGATCAGACAGGGAGCACAGAGCAAGCAGCAGGAAACAAAGCAGCAGATTGGGTAAGGGAAAGGAATCTGAGTGGTAGTCAGGGCTGGGGCAGGGCTTTGGGACACACCTGCCAAAGAGGTTGGCCCCCACTGCTCTAACCAAATGCAATTTATTATTCAGAAAGGCATCCAGTCTGGTTAGAAGACATCAAAATGTGGACATCAGAACTGGGCATTGCACTCAAGTAACTGTGAAACCAACACCATACACAGAGGCAAAATAACCTCACTAATCCTCCTCTTATACAGCCAGTGATAGCATTTGCCCTTTCTGACAACAATGTATTGGGAACTCAGGTTGTATTGTTTATCACTATGAACCCTAAACCTTTTTCAGACTATTTTGAATCTGAAAACATTGTTTTACAATCCTATTCTGTATGTAAGGTCTACCTTCCTTGCTCCTAACATGTATAGCTTTGCAAACAGTCTGTTAAAATACACTGTTTCCAGCAAGTGCTCCAGACTATTCCATGTGACTGCAGTGTCCTTATGAGTATTTATTTACTCTGCCTATCTTTCTTTCATCTGCAGGTTTTATTAGGAATAATATTACATCTACTTCCAAATAATTTATGAAAATGTTGAGTAACTTCAGACTGAGTTTTTTCTCCCGAGGAACCTCATAAGAAATGCCTCTCTTTGATGACAATTCTCCATTAACAACTTATTTTTTGTAGAACTGTCAGCTAGCCAGTTCTTAATCTATTTAACATGTGATTTATTGATACCACCTAGTACTAATGTTTTTAATCAGACTGTTGTGCAAATGTCTTGCTATGTTTATTACATTACATATATAAAATTACCTTTATAAACCAAACTTGTAATTTCCCCAAAGAATTACATTGCTTGTCCTGACCCTTTTTTCCATAAAAAGACATGCTGCTAGGCTTTAATCATATTCTCTTTTAATTCATTATTAATTGAATTTCAGCTTGCTCCTTATTTTATCTGGATTTAATGTCAGGGTAACTGACTTATAGTTGCCCAGGTCACTCCTCTTGTCCTTTTTGCATATTGTTATATTATTGGCACTTTCCTTATCTTATGGGATTTCCCCTCATATTCTAAGGCAGAGCTTAAGTTAATATTAAGAATATAGAGAGTGACACACTGGGTCAGACCAGTGGTCCATCCAACCCAGTATCCTATGTCAGACAGTAGCAGAAGTGGTTACTAGAGTGAGATCATTGAACTGCATAAATCAAGAGTAGGGGTGGGCAAAATACAGTCCGTGGGCTGGATTCGGCCCACTAATTGATTGCATCCGGCCCATGGGTGCCCCTGTGGCACTCCACAAGGCTGAGCCCAGTGTGGGCAGCCTGTGCCCCACTCCTGCCTGCACCTGCCTTGTGCCTGCTGATGGCACCACCCTGGCCTCGGTCCCAGCCCCAGGCCTGGCACTAACCAGTGTGCACAGCTTCTGGGTGGGGTTGCTCCTGCTTCAGCTGCCCAGGTGCTGCTTTGCTCCCTCTGCATCCAGTGGCTCCTCCACCTGCCCCTGCTACACCACTCCAATTGACTGGGAAGCTGGAACCAAGCAGCTCCGCCCAGCGCATCGGGCTCCAGCTCCAGCTCCCCATGGCTTTCCACCCACTCCGGCCACCCAGCATGATGAGCAGCCACCTGCAGGCAGCTGAATGAGTGGAAGGCAGCTGGGAGCAGGAGCTGGAGCCCGAGCCCCACATGCTGGGACAAGAGCCGCTTTGCTGCAGCTTCCCCCAGCCCAGAGTAGCCCAGCAGGGGCAGGAGGAACAGGAGATGCTGGAGACAAAAGGCAACGAAGCAGAACTGGGCAGGCTGGAGCAGCAGCAGAAGCCACCCCACGGGGAAGCACCCACCCAGTGGGTGGGTGCAGGCAGGAGCATGGTATGGGCAGCCCAGCATTTTACTGGCTTATTTAGTCATTGCTACACATTGAGTTGATTAGTAGGTCAGAGACTTCTTTAGCCAGACCTTTTAGGACTTTTGGGCTTATTCATTTAACTGTAGAGCCCTTGTAGATGTGGTTTTATATCCTGTTTGTTTAGTAATGGAATATAAAATGGAAGTACTCCTTTGGAGAAGAGGGTTTACTATCTTAGAACTGGGGAAAAAACAAATTATGTACTCAAAATCTAATACCCATATTTTAATTCAATTAAAAATATATTTTGGTCCTGATACCTGTGTGCTTGTGCTTTATATGTAGAAGTGATTGCATAATAGCTCAAAATGTAGTCTTACTCTTGTACAGTGTGTGGGGTGTGCAGCAGCGTTGGGGGGTATGGGTGTGTGTGTGGATGTCGGGAGCTGTGCATATGCGGTTGTGTCTGGAGGAGGGTGTGGCTGTGGGGTTTGCAGGAAGGGTTGCAAGCGAGGAGCCACCAGCTGAGCTCTTGCTGTCCGAAGCCTCATGGCCACGGTTGCACCCCGGCAGCTCCTGGAGACTGGGGGCTGCTGGGGAAGGGCCTGTCAGGCTTGGGGGGCTCCTGGAGCTACTGGGGGTGGCACGAGTCAGTGGGGACGTGGCCCGGGATGCGGGAAGCCCAAGGAGGCGGGGCAGAACTTGCACTGCGCACCTCAGGCTTGGGGCAGCCAAGGCTTGGCTACCCCCCATGGGCGACCCGGGGGTGCCACCACGCTGGGAGCATGGCCCAGCCCCCCCACCTACCAGCACCTCAGCCCCAGGACGGGCGGGAGGCTGCGCCAGGAGCCGGAGCGGAGCCACAGGTGCATTTTTCCTCTGAAAGCTCCGGCGGCCCCCCCGAGCTTCCCGTGCCCTGGGCCAGGATCCTGCCAGGTCGTGCCACCCCAGCAGCCTCGGGAGGTGTCCCGTGCTGCCCCCGGGGCTGGGCAGGAGCTTCCCCAGGCCCTCCTGGGCTCCTCGCAGCCGCAGGAACTTCTGGAGCAGAAAAGCGGCCGCGGCTCCGCTGCCGCTGGGCCCCGCAGGGCCGGGCCGGGCCGGGCCAGGCCTTGCCCCCGGCGTGGTGCCACCCACCGCAGCCTCCCGTGGGGCCGCCGCTGCCCCAAGCCTCCGGCGCGGGGTGGACGTTGTGCGCCGCCGGCCCGGGCCATGCCGGCCCCAGGCGCCCCGCAGGGTCGGACAGGGCGGTTGGGAGCCAGCAGCAGTCAGGCAGCGCCGACGGGGCCGGGCTGGGTGGCAGGAGCCTGGGGCACGGCTGCCTGGGCTCTGCGGGGCCGGGCCGGGAGGCGCCAGCAGCGAGAGGGCAGCCTCCCCGCGCGCCCCCTCGCTCCCGGCCCCGCGCTCAGGCGGGGCCCAGCGCGCCCCCGGTTCTGCTGCAGCAGAGCACGTGCACATCAAAAAACACTTGATTAATTTTTTTGTTAAATAAACATGCCCTTGCAAGCCCTCCGGACTTCCATTTAAGTGTCTACATACCTAGATACGCTTCTAAAGAGACATGATTTGAGCACTAGGTGGCAGATGACTTTATAAAATGAGTCTGTCCCTGAACAGGTTTTTTGTTTGTTTTAATCAGGTATTTAGAGACATTGACATAGTAGTCAGGTGGGAACAAATTATAACATGTATTTCCTCGTGTAACAGTAATAGTGAATAAAAAAATAAGTAATGCATTATTCTAACAACAACTACTACAAGCACCACCACAGTATAGAAGCCCATCTGGTTGATTGGGATCCCATTAAGTTGATCAACTGTTATTATAATGGAATTGATCATTCAGCAGTTATTCAGCTGACTAGTCTTCACTAATGCAAATAGTTGCAGCGCCAATGATTGGTACATAAATTCTATAGAAGTAAGCGTTACATAATTCCCCAAAGAATTACCCTGTAATACAAAAAAAATCAAGATGTATGTACTTGCCAACTAGAAGCCCACATGAGGTGGTATCCTTAAATGACCTTCCATTGCATGTACTTTGTACTTTATTTATAACTCTTCTGTTAAAGCGATAAGTGCTCTTGTATCAGAGACATTAGGGTCAGGGCAGGCTAAAGGGAATATTACCAAGTATGTTTGAAATCTAGCTAGTATTTTACATTACAGACAATTTTAATGCATTCTTTAGCATATGATTTAGAAAGCATATTTAATCTCCAGGCCAAACAGTGCTGTTCTTGTACAGGCAATATTTTCTTTGACTTTTGACATGAATGGATTTCTGCTTGTGTGATTTGACTCTTAATAAAAAGGTCACTGCATTCTGATGTCTCTGATACGAGAGCGCTGCTGCCTTATCAGAAGAGCTTATAAATATAGTACAAAGTACATGTAATGAAAAGCCACTTAAGGATACCAGTTTAGGAGAGCTCCTGGCTGCTGAGTATGTATATCTAGGAATTTTTTCTATTGCAGGGTGACTCTTTAGAGAGCTATGTAACGCTTGGTTCTAATAAATAATTGAATTTATGGGGTGAAAAGTTATTATTATACCTGCACATTTGCAGTTTCGCCTGACACAGCTTTCCAGGTCAGCTCATTTCTCGGCCTCATTCCAGTCCTGGACAGGGGTCTGCCTATCTCTCAGAGATTACAAGTTACATAAAACTCTGTGGGTTTTTCATGTGTGAGCAAATGTCCAATAAAACACAGTACAGCTCCTTCCAAAACTCACAGGCCAACTCTGTTCTTCATAGGTCCGTCTTTTCCTGTGATACTGGACAGCAAAGGACTTGGGATTTTTTTCAAGCCTTATGGAGGAGCCAATATAGGGCACGTGATGTCACAGCATGAGAATTCGGTGTTACCTTGCACTGATAGAATTTTGTTAGGTGAGATATGGGTACTGTTCCGAAACAACAGGTTTTGATTATTTTCCCTACAAGCCAAGAGGTGAAAATATTAACTGACGTATTTTGTGACTCAAGCTAAGTTTAAACTATTGTACTGATTAATCTGTTGGATCCACAGCCCTCAGGTAAAATTTCAGAGCCAAACTTGCTTTCATCACCCCTGGATAAAATAGTATTAATTAGGAGACAGAAACTTGCAGGCTCAGGCATTCTGAACCAAAAGCTTTTAAGGTTTGTGGCCATCCTGTAAGGCTAGATTACATTTGTCAGTCATGAATAATCTTGTACTGATTTATGTTGCGAGTAAATTGATCCTTTCAGAAGCTTTTGATGCAGCTTCAATAACCCGGAACTTGGGCCTTGTTCTCCATGACTTTGCCTGCAGTATTTGCTCTTCAGCAACAAAGCAGATTTTGACACACAGCCTGGCTTCCATTCCACATGTAAATACAGAATTCCTTCTTTGTTTTAGTACTACTTGCAATTTGCTTTTTACATTTCCTCTCTATCCTTCTAATTTCAGTTTCATGTATTGAGGATCATGACATGTCTCCTGTGGGAGGCATTTCCACTTTTTGAAAAACTTCTGTTTTCACTTGACTAAAAGTCTTGCCCTGAGTAGTTTAGCTACAGTGATGTCCTTCTTGACCTCCTGCCTCATATACCAAGGGATATTAATACTTTTGTGACTCAACTGTAGATTGCTTACCTTCCCTCAATACACATTCTAAATATTTTAAATTTCTTCCCCCCACTCCCTTTTAGATGATTTAATTAGCTCTCCTGGTTCTTTTAAAATTAAGCTTACTAAAGACTCCATCCCCAGTCAATGCTCCCAACAGTGTAGTTATCCCAGCATGTCAGGGATTATGCACTGGGGGCACTTTTACACGTGCTTTGGGGGTGGGAAGACATGCTTTGAGTGACTCCAAGAGCTGCTCTAATTAAAGCGCCGCAGCATCTCGTGTAAGAGTGACCCTGCACTTCAAAATAGTGGCAGGGACACTTCAACTGAAGCTCATTCTATGAGCTTTAATAAAAGTGCCCTCACCACCATTTTGAAGTGCAGGAATACTGATATAGGAGATGCAGCAATTACCGTGCCCTTGCAGACTCAATTAATCGAGTATGCTACAACATGCTGTAATTACAGCATGTCATTACAGCATGTAATTACAGCATGTCAGAGCAGCCTCACAGCACATCTACAAGCTCCCGGTGAGACTATCACAGTTTGCTTCCTCTGTGGGCCAGCTAGGAGACCAGGTAAAATGAACATCCTCAAGCCAGCCTTCCTCCCTGGTTGCTCCAGGTAATGGGCAAGCAATGTAGATCACAAGCTGATGATTTAGCTCAAATGCACTAAGCCTGTAAGGTTATCATTTGGATTTCCTGTTGCTTTTAGGTATCATCCAGTCAAACACCAGGCAATTTATTTTCAATAATGTCCACAAGTGAAAATCATTATATTAAAAAAACAAAAACAAATAGCAAACAACAGATCGTGCCAAAGGAATTGGCCCAATTTCTTTGACATCAAGTTCAGCATCTAACTGGACTGAACCTTAACTTATCAAGAAAACAAACAAAACAAGTCTGTTCCCATTGTTATAGCCCTGTGAACCTATGTCTTTATTTATGAGAGAATTTATTTGCCAAAATAGTAACTGGCCACATAAATGGATACAACATTTTTATAACATGGAAAATGTTGTGTAAACCAGAAAGCAAAGAACAAAATGCTTTCCCCCATAAGCTTTCAGTTCAGACACACAAATGAGGAAAGGACAATTAACAAAGAATGACACCTACCATATTTCACAGTGTATAAGTCTAGGTTTGAAGCAAAAATATTTATCTTTCAATTTCCACCTTGACTTATACACCATATCAATACTTTTTACCTGAACCTCAGTGCAGCCCCAGTCTGGCCCTGGCCCTGGCCCTCGCCAAACCCTGGCCTGGCCCCAACCCAACCTGACCTTCTTCACCTACAACGATATGGCATCTCTGTCAGGGCCTGGCCCGAGTGCAGCTTGTGGGCTTTGCCACCACCATGGAGAAGCCCCTTGGCCAGGTGCTCCTGCCGAGTCCAGCCCTGTCCTCTGTGAGCAGCACTGCCTGGGCCATGCCAGCCAAGTTCCACACCCATCCCCTGTGAGCAGCATTGCAGCATGTATCCACCCGGGTGCCCAGCCCGCAGTGAGGGTGTTCAAGGGCTAGCATAAGTTGATCCTATATTTCTGATCCATAAAGTTAGGTCAATTTATATACTGGCTCTCCAAAAATCCTAATTTTTTGGATCAGAAAAATGAAGATGACTTTTACACTGTGAAATACAGTAGCTGCAACCAAAACAGAAAGTGTGTTTGCATCATGTCTGCTTTCTTTAATAGTGTAGTTGCTGCTTTGAATCCCAGCATAAACTCTGCCACTGTGGGAGGCAAATCACTAGGGCTGATGATCACTGTCTGTGACACTTCGAAAAGACCTACAGGGTAGCTGTAGGAGGACATGCCTCATACTTATGCCACCTCAAATGATATACAGTCTGCTGTAGTGCGTGTCCTTGGTGAATGCCAAATAGTACAAATAGTTGTAATTCTTTCCAAAATATCTGGAAGCAAGCAAGACTACCAGCAGCAATAATGAAAGTGATTAGAATATTTGAAAGTATCGCTCTTTCAGCTATTTTAAATAAGTGGCAGGCCAACATACCAGGTTGTTTTTTTTAAATTTACACCACATGTGCACACAGACTCCAGTAACAGGAAGTTTCAAAATCTACTCAGACAACTCAACAAACAAAGCAGTCCAAAGTCTCCTGGCAGTCTCTGTGACCTGGGTTCTGACCCATCAGCCTGACCTTTTCCTTCAGTTGAGGTCAAGACCTTTTTCTTCAGCTGAGGGTTAGATCTCAGAGTAATGAAAAGTACAGCACTCTGCTCCACCTCCTCAAAACATGCATTTATATGGTCTTTGCTGCCCTTTCTCTGCTAGTTCTTTGTGCCCTCTCGCCCTAAGGGCCCAGCCCCATGCTTGGGGAAACAATGAAGTAGAAAGATGCACCCTTGTATTCCTAGGCTCCTAACCAAACTAATTTGTCCCCACAGGCTCTTACTTCCAGACAAAAGCTTGAATACGAAGTAATCAGGGAACACCTCCACCACCACTACCCAAACAAAGCTGGAAGCAGTGGCAAACTGCACTGACCATGTGGGGATGGAAACCCTGTACTAACTCTCATTTGTGAGAGTCTGGCAGGACAAATTATGCTGAGGGGAAACCAGCACAGGTTCATAGCAGGTAGATCATTCCTGACTGATCTAGTCTCCTTTTATGACCAAGTTACAAAACGCCTGGACACAGGAGTAGGGGTGGATGTTGTATACTTAGACTTCAGGAAGGCCTTCGATACGGTATCCCACACCATACTGGTAAACAAGGTAAGAGGCTGTGACTTGGATGACTACACAGTCTGGTGGGTGGCGAATTGGCTAGAGAGTCGCACCCAAAGTCGTAGTGGATGGGTCAGTATCAACCTGGAAGGGTGTGGGCAGTGGGGTCCCACAGGGCTTGGTCCTTGGACCGATACTCTTCAATATCATCATCAGCGACTTGAATGAGGGAGTGAAGTGTACTCTGTCCAAGTTTGCAGATGACACAAAGCTGTGGGGAGAAGTGGACATGCTGGAGGGCAGGGAACAACTACAAGCAGACCTGGACAAGTTGGACAAATGGGCAGAAAACAAGAGAATGCAATTCAACAAGGAGAAATGCAAAGTGCTGCACCTAGGGAGGAAAAATGTCCAGCACACCTACTACCTAGGGAATGACCTGCTGGGTGGCACGGAAGCAGAAAGGGATCTTGGAGTCCTAGTGGACTCCAAGATGAACATGAACCAGCAATGTGACAAAGCCATCAGAAAAGCTAATGGCACTTTATCGTGCATCAGCAGATGCATGACGAACAGATCCAAGGAGGTGATACTTTCCCTCTATCGGGCACTGGTCAGACCGCAGTTGGAGTACTGTGTGCTATTCTGGGCGCCGCACTTCAAGAGGGATGTGGATAACCTGGAGAGGGTCCAGAGAAGGGCCACACGTATGGTTAAGGGCTTGCAGGCCAAGCCCTATGAGGAG
>JAGPOW010000261.1:33580493-33603443 GCA_030014935.1 Caiman crocodilus | reverse complement strand
ACCCCAGCACTCGTTCCTGCCATTGGCGGGGGGTCAGACTAGATGGCCTGCTCTAGGCCCCTTCTGACCCTAGTTACTATGAAACTATGAAACTATGCATAGAAAACGGATAGTGGAACCTAAAGACATCAGAGAGAAATACATGGCTGGCAAGGCTAAGGAAAGTAAGAATTTTTTTTTTAATTATCATCAAGAACAGAAGAGTTCTCAGCAGTTATATAGAGCTATTACCAGAGGGAGGCAATATAATTGTTAAGTATTTAGAAGAGGCAGACATACTGAATCATTTTTTCTCTTCTATAGTTGCAAAGAAGCAGGATGGTGCACTTACACGAGGTCAGTGAAGAGCTTTCCAGGCTGCTTGTAATCAAAGGGGATGTTGTGGATAACAATCACTACAACAGGCTCTGGCCTGAGCTAGTTTTAATGTCCTGTTACATTATGCACAGATTCATGTAATAGAGTGTTGATAAACCAGAATTCAGAGAGTGAATAAAGCAGATCTCTGTCAGTTTTCCCCTACTTTGAACAACAAATTGTGCCAGGAACAATGCAAACTAAGACCATGCTCCAAGATGAAAAAAGAATAAATTAGGCGTTACCAAGGTGAACACTTGGTAGAAATGTGAAGTACTAGATAAGGTAGATAAATGCAGGGTGCTGCACCTTGGGAGAAGGAATCTGCAGCATGCATACAGGATGAATCTTGAAAGCACAGAGGCGGAAAGGGATCTTGGAGTCATTATTGACTCCAAGATGAATGTGAGCCTCCAATGCCAGACCGCAGCCAGCAAGGCCAGCCATACCTTGTCATGCATCCAAAGATGCATCTAAAGCCGGTCCAGAGAGGTGATACTTCCCCTCTATGCAACTTTGGTCAGGCTGCAGTTGGAGTTCTGGCCACGTCCAGTTCTGGGTGCCACACTTTAAAAAGGGATGGATGTAGCCAGCCTGAAGAGGGTTCAGAGGAGGGCCACCCGCTTGGTGAGAGGGCAGCAGGACAGGCCCTATGAGGAGAGACTGAGGGACCTGAACCTGTTCAGGCTCAGCAAGAGGAGGTTGAGGGGGGGACCTGGTGGCTGCCTACAAACTCATCAGGGGAGATCAACAGCAAATAGGAAGAGCCCTTTTCTCCCCAGCACCACCTGGGGTGATGAGGAACAATGGTCATAAGCTGATGGAGAATAGGTTTAGGTTAGAGATCAGAAGGCAATATTTTGCAGTTAGGGTGGCTGGACCCACAGGGAAGTGGTCCTCGCCTCTACCTTGGGCAAATTCAACAGGAGGTTGGACAATCACCTGTCTGAGATCTTGTGAACCCAGCATTCGTTCCTGCCTGTGGCAGGGGGTCAGGCTAGATGATCTGTTCAGGTCCCTCCTGACCCTAGCTACTATGAAACTATGAAACTACTACTAGAGGCAGGCAAGGTTCTTTGGGTAGATATGATATCTTTTATTAGACCAACTAAATAGTTGGAAAAATTGTGCTTTACAAGCTTGTGGGCACAAACATCTTTCTTCAGGCATAGAATTTCCACATGCCTGAAGAAGGGTGTTTGTGCCCAAAAGTTTGCAAAGAACAGTTTTTCCAACTATTTACAGTGGCAACATGTAGGGGGTGTATGTGCACCCCCTGACAGGCTGCACTCCCTGCTTAGATGACAGACAGGGGGGTGGGTGGGAGCACCAGTGCCCCCTGGGAGCGCCGCAGACACTCCCGGAAGCCAATGAGTGACATAGGCTGCAGGGGGACCCACCCCCCCGTTGGTGACTGGTTGCATGTGCCCCCAGCCCTCTCCAGTAAGGTGGCACCAGTCACCCATCACCCATTTAAGGGATTCCACCTCAGCTCCCACCCTTGAATGAACTAAAGGCAAGGTAAAGGCCCCCAAGGGGACACTTGTGTGCCTATACACAAGTGCCAGGAGCTTGGGGAACAAACAGGAGAAACTTGTCCTCCTGCTAAATGCAAATAACTATGATGTCATAGGGATAACGAAGACCTGGTGGGACTCCACCCATGACTGGGCCATAGTTATAGATGGCTATACCCTGTACAAGAGTGATCGAATGGACAAAAGGGATGGGGATGTAGCTCTCTATGTCAAAGAAAGCTACACGTCCCTGCAAGCCAACACTGGTACCCGCAGTGGATGACTTGAGACCTTTTGGGTTAAAATCTGTGGGGAACACGGCACAGGGGATACTACAGTGAGAATGTACTACAGACCCCCTACCCAGGGTCAAGACCTTGACCAGGAGTTTGCCAGGGAATTGACTGAGGCTACACGCTCCTGATGCATGGCTGTCATGGGAGACTTTAACTACAAAGACATCCTGTGGGAGGAGCACTCAGCCAAATCCGAGCAGTTGCAAAGTTTTCTCTCATGTGTGGATGACCTTTATCCAATGCAGGAAGTCTAAGGGCTGATGTGAGGTAAAGCAATGCTTGACCTGGTACTGGCAACTGGGGACAACCTAATCAGCGACCTAATAATTGAAGGGAAACTAGGTGACAGGGACCACAAGCTGATCACCTTCACCATCTGCCGTAAAGCTGGCAAGTCAGTCAGTAATACAGAAGTCCTCGACTTCAGGAAAGCTGACTTTGACAAGCTCGTGAGGCCCTAAAGGGCCACAACCCAAAAGGGGAGGGAGTTCAGGATGAGTGGTTGCTCCTCAAGGAAGCAATCCTGGACGTGTAAGCAAAGTCAATCCCATCTCGGAGGAAAGGCAGCAAAAGGGCACAGCAGCCCCCTTGGCTCTCCTGGGAACTAGCGGACCTCCTGCATCTTAAAAGGAAGACCTACAAAGGATGGAGGACTGGTTTCACCACCAAGGAGAAATACTTTGTTCTGGTCTGGTCCTGCAGAGAGCAAACCAGGAAAGCCAAGGCTGTGACAGAACTCCAACGAGCTACAAGTATCAAGGACAATAAAAAGTCCTTTTTTAGATATGTGGGGAGCTGGAGGAAAAGCAAGGGCAACATTGGACCACTGCGAAACCAGATGGGACAACTGATGCCCAGGAAAAAGCAAACTTGCTAAATGGGTATTTTGCATCAGTTTTTTACCAGTCCCATGGGGATCCCATGCCCACTAAGGGACAGGAGGCCTGGGTGAGGGAGATTCCTTACCATCCATCAAAGCTGACCTTGACAGGCTGGATACCTTCAAGTCAGCCAGCCCTCACTGTTTACACCCCAGGGTACTCAAAGAGCTGGCAGGCATCATAGCTTAGTCCCTGGCACAGATCTTTGAGAACTCCTGGCACTCTGGTGAAGTGCCCGATGACTGGAAGAAGGCCAATGTGGTGACTATCTTCAAAAAAGGAAGGAAAGTGGATCTGGCAGACGACAGACCCATCAGCCTGACCCTATCCTGGGGAAGGTCTTGGAAAAGATTATCAAAGAGGCCATCCGATACAAGCTGGCTGACGGCAATACCTTGAGGGATACCCAGCACAGGTTTGTTGCGGGTAGGTCTTGCTTGACCAATCTCATTTCCTTTTATAATCAGGTGACCTATCAACTAGACAAGGGGGAAGAGATTGATGTCATATATTTTGACTTCAAAAAAGCCTTTGATCTGGTATCCCATCCCACCTGTTGGCAAAACTGGCTAACTGTGGCCTCAACCTTACCACGATCCACTGGCTGGGGAATTGGCTCCACAGTAGGACCTAGAGGGTGGTGGTTGACAGTAGCCAATTGTCATGGTATCCAGTGACCAGCGAGGTCCCTCAAGGATCTGTCTTAGGGCCTATACTTTTTAATATCTTCATCCATGATGTAGCCATTGGCATCAGAAGCAGGCTCGCCAAGTTCACCAATGACACCAAACTCTGAGGTAAAGCATCCACACCTGTGGACAGAAGAGTGATCCAGGCAGATCTTGACAGGCTCATCAAGTGGGTGGATGAGAACATGGTGGTGTTTAACACCGAAAAATGCAAGGTTCTCCACCTTCAGAGGCAATACCTGCAGCATCCTTATAGGCTCAGCAGTGTTACGTTGGTTAGCACTACAGATGAAAGGGACTTGGGGTGGAGGGGGTCATGATTGACCACAAGATGAACACGAGCCTTCAATGTGATGCTGCAGCTAGTAAAGTGAACAAAACACTGGCTTGCATCCATAGATGCTTCTCAAGCAATTCCCAGGACGTTATTCTCCCACCATACTTGGCCTTGGTGAGGCCGCAGCTGGAGTACTGTGTCCAGTTTTGGGCTCCACAACTCAAAAAGGATGTGGAGAAGCTTGAGAGGGTGCAGAGAAGAGCCGCACGCATGATCAGAGGTCAGGAAAACAGACCTTATGATGAGAGACCGAGAGCCATGGGACTTTTCAGCCTGGAAAAGCACAGACTCAGGGGCGATCTGGTGGCCACCTATAAATTTATCAGGGGTGTTCACCAGAGTGCCCCATGGGATGACATGGTCAAACAGTCATAAACTCCTCCAAGACCGTTTCAGGCTGGACATAAGGAAGAACTTCTTTACTGTCCGAGCCCCCAAGCCCTGGAATAGACTGCTGCTGGAAGTGGTTCAAGCACCCACTTTGAACGCCTTCAAGACACATTTGGATGCTTATCTTGCTGGGATCCCTGCTGACATCCTGCCCCTGGGGCAGAGGGCTGGACTCGATGATCATCTGGGGTCCCTTCCAGCCTGAATGTCTATGAATCTATGAATCACTATTCAGTTGGTCTAATAAAAGATATTGCATCTACCCAAAGAACCTTGTCTGTCCATGTCCTATGACCAGTGGCTCTCAAATTTTTTTTCCGCAGACCACTTGAAAATTGCTGAGGGTTTCAGCAGACCACTTAATAAACATTTTTTGTTCTACAAATCAAAGTACACAACTCATATTTTAATATCAGTAGTCTTACCTTACAGGTACAGATATTCTCAATTGTTCTGCAACCTTTCTGCGGACCCCCTGAATGGAGCTCATGGACAAGTCGTGGCCCGTGCACTGCAGTTTGAGACCCTCTGCCTTAGACCAACACAGTTACAACCAACAACCCTAAGTCCTGCTGGAGGTGCTTAAATAATGCTTCACATAGCAAGTAATACATAACTGTGAAAAGGAAGATAGTTAGGAGATACTGGGTACATTTACACATGCATGGGCTGGGGTGTCAAGGGGCAGAGCCCAGGGACAGGTGGCCAGAACCCTGGGTCCGATCCTGGGTCCTCTTCCTGCAGAGTTGGCACATCCCGAGGGCCCAGGCTGTCAGCAGCAGAGACCCTGCGGCCACATCCCAACTGCCAATAGCGGCCTCTCCCCCATGTGCAGCCACAGCAGCTGTGGAGGCAAGAGACAGAAGCCTTTTGTAAGAGTTTGCAACATTTCAGAGATAAAATGCTCTGCACCATGGGTCGTGTGCTGCCCAGCCTCAGTCTAGGGGTTAGCCATGCATGGGTGCCCAGGGACCATGGTAAATCATCCAGGCAGGCCTAGGCCCAGATAGCCACCAGCCAAGCCCCCCACCCCTACTCATTCCCCTGGGGCCAGTGGGCCCCTGGGTGCTGGTCGCAGGCAGCCTGCTTCCCTTGCCCCATTCCCACGCCAGGATAAGCCAGGATCCTAGCAGCACCTGCTGCTGTCACTCCAGGCCCTGCTGCCCGTGCTTTTTTTCTTATTGGCCAGCCTGTCTCCTGTGCTGCTACCCAGCCCACAGCACCTGGGCTCAGAGGGTATGGGGCTCCTGGATGACTGGGATGAGGACCTGTCCATGCCCCTGTCCCTCCTGCAAGGGAACTGTCCCAGGAGGCAACCTGTGCCAGCCCCCCTTGCATTGATACAGCACCCTGAGTATGCTGTGCTGCATGAGGAGCTGTTTGCATGGACTGAGGGGCGCCCAATCCACTATGCCCTACTGCTACTGATTGCCATGGTGCCCTGGATGCACCTGCACACCTGGCACAGGACCCTGAGCTTCAATGGTGTGGGGAGCAAGCCCAGGCTGCCCCACATCCTCCACTGCCACATGAAGGGCTATCTGTGGCTGTGCTACGCATCCCAGCCCGCCACAGCACAGGAGGACATTGCTGCCAGCATCAACACATTCTTCAGCGTGAGAAGCCTGTGCCCATCTAGTTGCAGGGGCATGGGCTGCTCAGTAAAGTTTTGGGCTGTCTTCCACTTCCCTGTATACTTTGTGTGTGGTGGGGAGGGGGGTAACCTGGGCACCATGGGAGCATGGCCAGCCCAGGTGGGGAGAAGGGATAGCAAGGGGGAGGGGACAAGGGGCATGTGGATAGGCTGGCATGCCCAGCAGCTCTGGTCAGCCCTGGCTGGCAGTGATGGTGTGCAACACTTGGTGGTGTCCTCGGGCAGTGGGGCACAGCATGCAGGTACCCAGAAACAGGGCCCCCCTTGTGGAAGAGCTAGCATTGCTGGCAGCTAGTGGTAACATAGCTGGCCATGTCTCATGGCTACGGCTGAGGCTGCAGAGCTTTTGGGGCAGGTGCTGGCCTAGGCTCC
This sequence comes from Caiman crocodilus, assembly GCA_030014935.1. Lineage (NCBI taxonomy): Eukaryota > Metazoa > Chordata > Crocodylia > Alligatoridae > Caiman > Caiman crocodilus. The sequence continues at coordinate 33,596,950 of JAGPOW010000261.1, read as the reverse complement.
TTGAGCTGCTGTTGGAGGCTAGGGGTGGGGAGCTCGGTAGGATGGGCTGCTGGTGCTCTGAGGGTACAGCTCTGCCCACCCCACAGTGGGGCCCCCCTCCCAGGAAGGGGTTCATGCTCCCCAACACTATGACAGGGGCTGTTACCCCCATCAAGGACCCTGCAGTGCCCAGGCAGGGACACAGTCAGATGCCAGCCAGCAAGGCCCTTTCAGTGTGGTGTAGGGACAAGGCTTATTCCCCCTCCCTCCAGTATCTGGCAGAGGGGGTTTATTCCATCGCTTGCCCCCAGCAGTGATGGTGGTCAGGGCAGGCAGACCTGGCTGCAGTCCCCCAGGGGCAGTGTGGGTAGAAGAAGGAATAACCCCCCTCCCTGCCCCCTCTGCCTCAAGAAACATGCTGGCCTGCTGCAATAGCAAGGGCAGAACGCTTGGCAGAACTGGCTCAGGTCCTTGCTGATGGGACAGGGAGGGGGGAATTAAACCCCACTCTGGCCAGACCCTCTCCCCTGCCTATCCCTGCTTGTCCATGCTTGGCTGGGGAGCAAAGGGGTGGGGAAGCCCTGCTGGACTGGAGCAGAGAGCCCAGCCCACAGAGCATCCCGGGATGCTGGGGGACTCTAGTTTTAGTTAAACCAGGAAGGGGTCTGGGACAGACATTGCATAAACCAGTTTGAGCTCTATCAGTTAAGTTTGATACTACATTCAACCAGATTTATTTGAAATTGGTTTATGTGCACGGAATGTCTGTTCTGTTACAGGTTTAAACCAGTTTCTGGTCACTTAAATCCATTTATGTGTAATGTCTATCCCTGGTATAAAAGCCTGAAAATGGTGATTTCTAAGTCATTACCAAAATATGTTAAAAAGGATACATTAAAGTAATTTACAGACTGAAAAAAATCAGAGAGAAAGGCTAAGGATATTTCAAATACTACTAACTAGTTTAAGTAATAGACTGATTATAGAAATCTGAAATTTTGTAGTATACTGCAAATATACTGTCCCTTATTTGATATCTTTTCTGTTTAAGGAAATGGGGCTTTGAATTTTCTTTGTAAATAAACAGGATTGCATGAAATAGGACACTTGACTTTACTAATTTCTCCTCACAAGTGGAGAAACTCATAAGACCCCTACATTTTTCCCTTAAACTCTTAAGAGTTTCTCATGAGTGTGCAATATGTACAAGTATACCCTGAGGAGGTTCTGATTAGCACCTTTGTCATTTTTAAAGACAGAAAAAGAGAGAGAAGATCCATCCCAATGCCATTGCTATAGCAACTGGAATCCTACTGCAGTTTATATTGTGCAAGGTAATTTGCTTCTTCCAAAAATGAAATAAGCAAAATGACTAGATAATATATTAATTAGCACACACTAAACAATCTGAACTGACACTCTTGCTTTACTGTGCATGGCATGGAAAAAAATCTAAGTATATAAATAGGAATAGTGCATTTGATCGTGCAAAATCCAAATATGAAAGTTGACTGCTATGGGTAGAGTGATAATTAAAGGTGTTCTCACTAATGGAGAGTTTCTCCTATTTAATAGTAATGCAGATATCACTGGAATATTTTTGTGCTAGTTTCTTCCAGTTCAACAGAGTTCATCAGATAAAAAAAGTCACTTCTGAAATTGGAAAAGCCCAGCTGTTTTTAATGCACTCTCATACACCAACTGAAATAAACTTATTCAAACTGTTATAATTATTAAGCCACTTCTTAAAAACAATGTGAATTTCACCCTTGTTCACATACCTGAGCAGAAATAATTTCCCAAGAAAACTTTAGCATTCTGTAAATGCCCTGTTGTTTTCATAGGAGTGCTTAGCTTTTCTTTTTTGCAGGTGCTTTGATCATTCATCTGGTCTTTCATTATGCTTATGGAAAGAAAGTATGTGCCTTTACAAGGGTTGTACTTGACATACAGGGATCATATGAAGGAGATGAATAAACTTACATAGCTATGCATCAGTTGATTGAGTGCAAGCCTCCTTCAGAGTAATGATCCAACATTCACTTTGGACACAGCAGAGAATTTTAGACTCTCTGGCAATGTCCAGATGAGCATTGCTACATGGTATGTGGTGCCACAGCACATCTGCAGCGCCATGTACCACATGTTCATTTGTTCTCCACACTTCAAGGGAGCAACATGGAGGGTTTATATGACCCCTGGATCTCTGCATGGGCCTCTGCTATTTGTGCCATGGGAAATATGCACCCTTGCACGTGCGTATTTATCTGAACGTGCCCTCTGGGTGCAGAGGAGCACTGAAGAAAGCAGTGGGGTCCCATGCACAGAATTAAAACTCCATCTCCATTGACCTAATCAAGTGAAACTGCAACAGCTTTGAACCTTCTAACTTTGGGCTAAAATAATTCTGCCAGACTCTGGCAGACTAATGGGACTGGGCACCATTAATGCAAGGAGAAGCACCTCTGACCTCAAATGGTTCCCCCTCCCCACTCAGAAACAGACACAGCTGCACTGCAGATGTACCTGCCCCTGGAAGCCAGAGCCATGGTGAATGGCCCTCATCCCAGGGACACAGGACCAGGAGAGAGGAAGACATGGTTATAGGCAAAATAGAAAGAAAAGAAAGCCCCAACATACCTCTTGTAGAGGCTGGGAGGAGCAAGGATGCATGTGCCGGGAAACCATCCACGCAGTTCATTAGCTGCGCTTATATCCAGCTGGGACCGGGTGAAGTCAGGAGGAGATGCCACCCAGTGGAGATAAAGGGCAGCCCCGAAGGTGCTGGAGGGCCGCCAAGGATAGGAGAACCAGCAGGGTACCTCCAGGTAGGAGGCATGCAGCTGTGGTGGCTGCTGCCTGCAGCAGTGGAGACAGCTGCAGCAGTGGCAAGGGCAGTGGCGGCAAGAGAAGTGGCAGGGGATCCCTGAGCCAGGGAAGACCGGCAGGGACTGGAATTGCCAGCAAAGAGGCCAGCAGAGGTGGCAGCAGCGAGAGCAGTGGGAGCTATGGGAGATTCCTGAGCCGAGGAACGGCAGGGATTGAAGGTGCCGGAGGGGAAACCAGCAGGAATGCTGGCTGTGATAGCTGTGGCAGGAGCAGTGGGAAACCCCGAACTGGAGAAGGGGATTGAGGGAGCCAGCAGGGGGACCCACAGCAACCCCTGGAAGAGCCGTCTGGTGACCTCTGACCTCAGGCGATGGAGTCTACAACCCTGAGTAGAAGCAGAGCTTGGAGAGAGAGAGAGAGAGAGAGAGAGAGAGAGAGAGAGAAGAGCCCTGGTTGGGGCGAGAGCACGAGCCCTTCTCGGAGGTGCCCTGGCCTAGGGATATTGAGGCACTAGGGGTGCACAGAGTCCCCACGGGGAGGTGTACTCCATTCTCCTTCTGGTCCTCATTCCCTTCTCTCCTTGCGGTTACGCCTTCCTGGCAGTCACAGTGGTGGGTTTGTTCACTTTGCGACACGCTGGGTGTTTCTGGGAATAGGGGTTAAGGATCAAGGCAAGTGCCATGGTCTCTTTCGTTAAGATAGATCCACAGAGCCCTTAGCTCTGGGTGAGGGCGTATGGGGAGCCACTGCCAGTAGGCACTGAGGGCTAAGGGCACCAGGGAAGTTGAGCCTGAACCCAAGGGCCTCCTAGCCCTTCCACTGGAGCTTGGCCAGGACTCGGGGGAGATCACTGCAGAGGGACTATATGAAGATCAGGGGAGAAACCAGCAGAGGCTAGTTGCAAAAATAGGCTTGGAGGCCTCTCTCAAAGGGTGGCGCTTGGTCAGGGTGTAGGGAAGGTTGGAGGCCCATGAACACCCGCCAAGGAGTGTAATGGCTTCCTCGAAGGGGCCCCCTCCACTGAGGATCCATTCAAAGTCATGGCAGGCGAGTTAGGGGATTTCCCTGATGACAGCCGAGGTACCCTGGCAAACCAGATCAACTGCCCGGGCAAAGGTGGCGTGGGAACGCATAATAGAGCAAGGACGGGCAGAGCCCTGGCAAGGGGAGTTCCCCCAGCTGCAGACAAGTGGCAGCCTGGCCATGCGGGGAGGGCAGAAGGACCTGCCCCCGCAAGAGAGGGGGTTAAGAACAGTTAGGAGTGGCTGCACAGAGTTGTCTCTGGGGTGAGAGGCAGGTGGCTCCTGGCAGGGACACATGGGGTTGGGGTGGTCCCCAGGTGGGCCCTCCCCACCCAGCCAAGTCTCTGTGGCCAGCCTCTGCCCAGGGCAGGGCAACTGGGGCACCCAGGCCTCAACCAAGAGGCCAGATATGACCATAACAAGATAAGTGTGACCTTAAAGAAACAAAAAATAAAGTGAAGTGTCATCTCTTCTATCCAATTGCCGAGTGGTGCCAGAAGCAATTTCTAATATACTGAGTTAGATGATTCATCTAAACCAGTATAAATAGACCAACTGGTAAATCACTTGAAAGCAAAACTGAAGCAAAGGAGTTGTTAAAGTTCACAGAAGTTTTCTGGCTGTTTACACCAGATTGGCAAAAATACTTTTTTGGGGGGGTTAATTTTTTTAAAATATATTATATAAAACATCACTAGCTAAATGCCAAACCCCATCCCTCCACCCAGGCTCAGGCTAGTCAGGGTGTTCCCAGGGCATTAGTTACTGGCATGAGGTGACAACAGGTGCAGATTCTAGCTTATTCATTGTCAGACATAAGTGACGGGCAGTTCTGATCTTGGACAGGGATTTGTTTACAGAGAAGGAAGATCAAGAAAACACCTGCCACACAAGATGCTTCTCTATTTAGTATCTTGGCTTGGGGGTGGGGGTAGGGGTGAGGATGTGGGGGGTGGAAGATATGCTTTCCTTCTTCACTTGACTGACAGCTACGAGGGGCTCAGATTCAAGTCACAGGGCCAAATTTGTATCAGTGTAAGTAAAGGAAGATGAATGGCAATACACTAGGGATGAATTTGGTCCATGGTATGAAACAATCCCCCTCTCTCTCTGCCCTGCCTTGGGACATGCCGCACACCCCTCCTCTTTCACCCACGTGCTATTTGGTTTTAACCTGGTCACCTACATGACTGGGCTAGAGGAATTCCTGAGGGAGGGGGGAGCTCACTCTTTCCTTTTTCCTGGAGCAGGCATTTTGGGAAGGAGAGGAGTCGTTTTGTGAACACAGACAAGCTTGGATCTCTGGAGGGATGCTCCAGATGATTATACCATGAGTAGATATGGAAACTTAGCCTGTATATTAGGATTAAGAGAATTTTAGCCATGTATTAAGAGTCACTGAACTCAATATTGAATGAGACTCAATTTATTCTATATTGCTCAAGGTGTTTTCTCTGAAATAGCTTTGTTTTCCTCTAACCCTATTCTCTCTTTGAACAATAAAAGATTACTTGCATGCAGTGTGCTGGCTGTGGATTCCTGAGGGGAGAGGGGTCAGACAGTCATTATAGCTTCCTTTGCTTGGCTACCTGAGGTGGGCTTGGCTCTTTACTTCCTCCAATACAGGAGGCTACTTTGAATGCTTCAGGCTAAAAGAAGCACCCTGAAATACCATGGTGGGGTTAAGCATCCCCAACCTGGGATCTGTATACCCCTGGTTGCACAGAACCGCAATGGAGACCAGAGCCCGGGTGATGGCAGCGATTACCCCAGGCTCGCCGGTGTGCTTCATGAAGTAGGTCAGGAAAACATAGATGCCCCAGGGTGACACCTGAAGCGTGGTTTTGATCAGACACAGTGAGGTGGGTGTCTCACCATAGTAGTGCCCTTTACTGTCCCACCACACATGGCATTTTTCGTATTCTACTGAAATATCAGTAGCTCACTGGATGCTCTATTAGCTTAGTTGCAAAGGGTGTGTACACATGTACTAAGTTTCTGACAGTTAACTTTAAGACAACTTAACTGTCAGAACATACATATATCTGTGGAGTAGAGTTGTTTTAAAATCTGGCACAAGATACTACACCTCTCTGAGGCATGTTATCTTGGGTGCAGACAGAAGTTCAGCTCCCAGCTGTAACTCAGAACTATTTCTCCAAAGCGTTCTCAGTTACCGCGTTACCCCAGACCAAACAGAAGTTCACTGGTGGTTCCAGGGTGGAGGGGAATCTAGCCGAGGGCTGGGAGGCTGCACCCAGGTTCCCATAGCAACAGTCATGGCTTTCTGCCAGTGCTCCTGTTTTCAAAATGGGAAGGGGAAAAGGCAACAGAGGGAGCTCATTCTTGGGGGTCCCCAGCTGGTGCTGAAGGCTGGGGTGGGTAAATTGGAGCCTCCGCACCCTTGCGGGGGGGCTCCAGTATAGCTGCCCCAAACTTCAGGGGGGGCTGAAAAACCCCCAGACTGAACTCCCTCCACTCCCTTCTCTATTTGAAAACAGCAACATCTGGAAGCTCCTGCAAACAAGTTACAAAAGACATTACATTTTTAAAGATCTTTGATATCTCACACAATGCAGGGTCAGATTTTTACCAGACTGGTCATTTTTTAAGCTGTCTGCAGCCATGCACTTGTGTTTGATGACAGCTATGAACTGCTATCTGTGGCAAGTTGAGGCAAAAATTGCCATTTCTGTCTGCAACCCTTGAGTTGCATTAGGTAAGTTGATTCTAAATATACTTAAAGTATGTGTGTACAGGCAGTCCCCAGACTTATAACACAATTGATTCCTGAAAACCGTGTCTTAAGTCAAAATGTTGCAACTCGGAACCAATTTTCCCATAGGAAACAATGTTATAAGTGGGGGATTGGTTACTGAACCAAGGTCCAGTACCCTATTTTCACCAAAAATACCCCAGAATATTGTACTTGATCAATTATAGATGAGTAATATTGCTACATTAATGTATTTCTATTGTAAATAGCAATCATATTGGTTTGGAAGGACTTCTTTGAGGTGACTTTGCTGGACTTTTTGAATGGCTCTTGGTTGGACTTTTTGAAGGGTTCTTGGCTGGAATCTTCTCAGGAGTCTCCAGGCTGCAGGTTTTTCTGGAGTTTTGTCTGCTTTCTTGAAGACAGCGTCCAAGAAAATTTGGAAGATGTTCTCCAGGGAGATAAGCAATGCAGCAAACTTGTTTGCTAGCATGACATCGCATTGGATCAAGCATTGTAAAGTCAAAACTGACATCATAAAGTTGAAACAGGGTGTCAACTTATAAACGTTGTAAGTGCAAAACATTGTAACTCGAAACGTTATTAAGTCGAGGACTGCCTGTACACTAAGTCAACTTAACTTAGTTGACTTGAGTTATTCCAGCACTCCAATGCTCCATGAGCCTCTGGAACATTCACGTTCCTATTCCACCACCTGCACTAGCTGCGTGGTCTCAGAAGCAACAGCACACAGTCTTGATGGCCAGCCACAGAGCATGGCACCCCTCAGTGAGCTCCATCAGGGCTTTATGCTCCTGGCACATATGCTGGGCATTATGTTCCTTGTCAGCTCCAGCCATAAGAAGCATGTCCCAAAGAAGGCTGCAGTTGTTGACCCCAGTTCCAGGCTCTGGAACAGGCCCTAGAATAGGGAACCAGATCTCGAGCTGGCTGTGCATGTGACCCCTCTGCCTGTCCTGGAAGCAATGCAGGTTGTTCAGGCACCTGAAGGCTGCAGATCAGGCTGGGATCCAGGGGTGCCAGTAGCAACTCTAGGGTGTTCCCAGAGTTCCAGGCAGGCAACAAGGGGTGGCACAGAGGCCACAGAGGGCTTTGCAGAGCAGGAACAGCTCTGTACAGCTAGCAAGAGGTGTAGCATCAGCAGGGAGGCTTAAGCTAACAACACAAACTCCTGACTGCAGCAGCTGGCTCCAGCTGGTCTGGGCTCTGCCCTTTAAGAGGCTGGGGGGAGCGGAAGGGGAGGAGGCATTGGGTTTCCCTGATTGACTAGGTCAGGCCTTGGGCCCCACCCCCCTGACTCTACCCCCTGGCCACAGTCTACAGTGACCCCCTAGCTGGTGGCCAGAGGCTACTGCAGGGGAGGACTCACAAGGTGGTTGCCATGTGCGTACACTATGGCGTGACTTAACTTAGGTTGATTTAGTTAAGTTGACTTATATGTGTGTATACACTCTAGGCCTCTATTGTAATGCACTGCATTTTTCCTGTAAAATGGAAAATTAGGAACAAGGTCTGATTTACATTTTTATTTCTGCCCTTCTAAAAGTGTCTTTATCCTTTCAGAGCATAAGTAAAAATCTGTTATTTATTTTTAAAACTATAATATCTATCTGACTAAGGAGAAATCAGCTACTCAAGCCAACGATCCTCTACCAAACATTCATATATAGTCCTAAGAGAACTAAGTCACTGAAGTCATTTTTTTCTTCTGCATTTAGCACATTTTAAAAATAAGAGAGGAAAACAAGGACAACTGACAGGACGTACAGTAAGAGTCAACAGATTTTGTAGCAATCAGATATTTGATTGGCTGTCTAAATGAGAAAACCTCAAGTACCTACCTTAACACTGGAACCACTCACAATTTAATCAAACCAATTGAAACAATCGAGAGTAACAATTTGCCTCTTTAATGCCAAAAGATAAATTAAACTGAGCAGCACGCTTCTGATTTTTTTGGAATTGCAAAATAGAACACCACATGGTAAGTATAATAGAGACCCTGGAGGGTGCTGTCAGACAACAAAGGATCACAATGATTGGTTTAGGAGTAGTTTTGAATGCTAAGAAGCAGCCTTTTTTAGCGAGACTTGAAAGGAGATGTTACAGCAGGGTGCACTGCTGTAGGAAGAAAAGTCTACTTCATGGAGAGTCTAATAATATTCCAATGCCCCCACCCCAACTCAGAGTGCTAGCTTTCTCATAGATGCGGTTCTTCTATGCTCCATTGCTTTTGCTACCCACTCACCAGTCACTCTGTCCGTCCTAATCACTTCCTGCTCCCCTGTTCCTGTTAGCACTGTCCTTTGCTTCTTCCTAAAACATCTCTGCACATTTACGAGTGGTTGGGGAAAAAAAGGATATTCTCCTAGGCAAATGATTGCTTTGTCACTGATGTTAATTTCATAGCTAGCTCCCCCAGGGACTTTATCAAATTAGGCTGGTAGGTGGATGAATCAGCAAGAGCTGAGTGCTAGATGAAAGAGCTATTGCTAGATGCTTCTCCTGTTCCCCAACAGTAAAAGGGCAGATGCTTCCTTCAAGTTGTACATCTTTGCTCACTTCTTGGTGGCTCCTTCTGTTTCTCACCACCCTTCTTAAGAAGAGAGACTATAACAACAACACCTACTGGTGCCACTGGAGGTGTGGGTTTCTAAGTAATTGTGAAGGGGGCTGAACAAGCCACAGAAATAAATCTTTTATCAGTTCAGAAGGGGGACAAGGAAGGATCAGCATGAGAGAAGGCTCAGGACAACTATTCTTACCTTATGATGATATAAAATACAATCGGTTGGAATCAAAAGAACCAAAACCCAGGATCCAAACCCTGAACATTGATTGCAACTCCTGTGTCTATGCAGCATTGCCCTGCATCTAAAGATCCCTGAACTTTGAGGCTCAGATGTTTCTGTCTCAGGATACAAGTTTCACCTCACTTGCTGTGTGGCATTTAGAATCTAATCCTCAGATTCTCAGCAGATGAGCCAGAGGAGGGTCTTCCTTAATTATCATCAGCTGCCCCCTTTTAAGGTTATCATGAATAGGTGGTGGTGAAGCCACACATGTATAGGTCATACTTCCAAGGATTATAAACATGTTTGTTTTATGGCATGTTACTGTGCTTATAGTATTTGATCCTTTCATGTATCTTCTGGATGCTGACCAAAGTCTAAATTTCTTGCTGCGCAAGTCCACTATATTTTATGTGGTTTGAAAATTAATTCTCTGGACAGTCAGGCTCTCAGCTCCAGCTCAAGCTCTGCTGTACTATTCAACATTCACAATATCAAGTAGCAAGTTTCCCGATTTAAAATCCACTGACAGGTGTTTCTTGGAAAGAGTAAAATCTGTCTGTATGCTTCCAGGAGCCTATGTTATTTGACTCTTTGCCAGAGTGATGTGTGATTTGTTGGAAGATGTGTGGACTTGTTCTTGCACTGGTCACCTCTATAAGCAGTAGCAATAAATTATATTTCTCAGGGGTTTGCCTCATGACAGGTAAATTCAGCAAGTGACCTATTTTTATTGTATTAAAAATAGTCTCAGACTGTAGCTTTGTCAAGCATTCTTTTCTATACGCTGTTAAAAGCCTTTATGACTATGCGTAAGTAAGAATGACAACAGTTATGAAAAGAGATAAATATTTGCTATAGTTCTTGACTGAATTTCATACTGGTGAGAGGTCCTGCTCTATCACTCAAGAAATTAAAGTCTCTTATTTAGCCGTAGAACTGTTACAGCCTTAGAAACAGCAGGCATCTATTGCTTCCCAGGTAATGTGCTTTACTCTTGACTGTGGGACAGCTGTGCTGCTATCCAGTGTGTTCACATGTGGTAAATAGTGAAATGACCTTCAGGGAAGATTGGCTCTGAAATAAGTGGGAGTAACTTTGACATATAAGCAGTCATAGATCAAGCAGCAGCACTACCACCAGGATGTGATGAGGACAAAAAATGGCAATACTTTTCCTTCTGAAAAGCCACATATCTCATTTGATGGTGCTGTGACATGGCAAGTACAGGTTGCCACTATAAAAAGCCCACCCAGACCCTAGCCATGGGCCTATAAGCCCTCAATGACAGAGCAGGTGAAAGAAATGTTAGAATCTCAGTGGCTGCAAAGGCAGATGAAGACAGTGGAACAAGATCCCCAGTTGTCCTGGTCTCCTTGCCATTGGATCAAGATCTTATTCTGTCAAGAGCTGTGTGGAAGCTGATGTGCAGCAGCTTCTTCATGATAAAAGTCATGCTCAAGCAACTTCCATGAAAACAGCATTTCCAGCATATTCCTCAAGCCTTTTGGTGACCAGCTAATGGTGGCAGGAGCAGGATTGTGAGGTTTGGAAGCTCCTAGTCATGAACTGGTATGAAAGTGGCAGTTACAAGAAAGTTGTCTAGCTCTTGGATCAGTCAGGAGTGCAATTTGGCAGCTGTAACTGTGACTGACCAGCCTCTTGAGGATCTGCTCTGCTTATCCTACACACTCTACCTGGGGAAGGGGCTAGAAAAGGTGCCCTAAACATGGCCTGTCTAATACAGTATTCCATATTTCTTCCTGACCAGATAACCACATCCAGTGGGATCATCTTTACTGTGTTTGAAAATACCAGTGAAAACACCATCATTTTAGAGACTTGAAACATCAGGACCTTCATGAACAACCCTAAGTGAATACTCAGAGCATTGCACTGCAATTGTGGCCTGAGAACTCATGTATAGCCTCCCGTGTCTCTCCCTTGGGCGTCGCATATGGGAGTTCCTCTCAAACCATGCCGTTGTTCTTAGGAATTAATAGTTTGGTTATTGAGGTGACTTCAGGTTGGTTCCCCAGGGGGCCTCACCTGCCACATCTTTGATGATAATTAATTTCTGATTGGGAGGAAGATGTTTGATCCCATCTCCGCTGGTGCCTCTTCTTGGTCGCTCCCACTGTTCCTCCTTTGTGGGGCTTCGCCTCTCCTACACCCCACCTAATGCCAATCACAATGTTGTCACTTGCATTGTTGAAGTTCATGTCCTGTATCTTCTTCAGTGCTCTGGCTCTCGGAATTTTATGGCCACAGGATAGGAGCACTATTTCTACCCCGAGTGTTTCCTACGGCCCCCTTTTCCTCCGTTTATACATTGTCCAGCTTCGGTACCATTCCGTCCCCTGGTGCATTGCCTCTTTTCTGGGTTTGGTACTTGCCATCAGTCAGCTACGTCTGGATTCTGGTATTGCTGGGTCCTGCCAGACTTCAGTCTTCACTTCAGGCTTCCTCTGTCCATGCCAACCCTGTAAGTAAAAGGCTCCAGGACAACTTCCCACAGCTGGGTGGGCTGGTAGGGAGTCAGCTGCTCTCCTTCTTCCCCTCTTCATAAAGGAGAGAGAGAGAGTGAAGGACTGTTGGACAATGGGAGGAGCCAACAAACCACCTATAGTGCTATATATAAGCTATCTACACATTACATATGGCTGTATAAATCATAGCACTACAGAGAAGATCCTTTTGGAAAGAGGAGCATTTCTGGTACATTTGTCATTTGTAGCAGTAGGTGCGACATGAATGTTGGACACTCACTTTGCATAGTATCTCACAGACATTTGTAGCTCTACAATTATAATGCATCTATGGCCTAAGAATGCAATCTGTGTTCAGCATTCCACTGTAGTACTGTTGTTGCCATGGTAGTTTAGCAGTGTTTTGTGAAAACTCAATATAAAGTACTATAAAGCATAACTCAGCTCTCTTCTTGAGCTGGGCTTAAATTACATTTAGAGTTAGACTTTAAAAGCAACCCACTCCCCCAAATTTTGGGGTTCAGTCCCAGATATCAAGGCTCTATCTCACTGAGCTCAAGGACTCTGTCATATGGGACTTGTAAAAACCAAAACTGGGATCAAAGTCCTGTTGCATCATGCTGCATGGACACAGCACTGTTGTCTGGCACTGTGGGAACACAGCTATCCTGCTTCTATGTTACAAGGCACACACAGATGCCCACATGAACTGGAAGCAGGATAGCTGTATTAGTACTTCAATGCACCCAGGCTAATTAGCTCTGCCTCTAGCTATCATTTGAATGCATGTGTGATGTGCTATGTGAACATGGCTATTCTGCTTCCCACTCACGAGGCAACTGCTGACCCACAGTGTTGCACTGAGGCACCTCCACTGTCCAGAGCCGAGTGGTATGAACAATTTCCTACTCTGGAAGTCTGTGGACACTTAAGACTATGATCCAAATCTTGCTTCCCAAAAGTTGGCTGCTTTAGAGTATTAGAATGATAGTAGATTTTTTTGAGCTTCTTTTAATATATTTATTTGGTGTGGGGGAGAAAGTAGGCAGATGTGAGGGGGGAAGAGAGAGACTGAAAAAATAATTCAGACTTAAACTGTGAAAAAGAAATAATAGGCATTGGTTATGAACTCATAGAGAAAGACTATGGACTTCATTCTTTTTCCAGAGTCAATGATGATACTTCATTTGGTCCAGTGAATTAAGGTGAAGCCTGCAGTTTCAAATTCAGTGCTTAGATTCTATTACAGCCAATGTTAAGATTGTAAACAGGTCTTATATCAGCATTAATTCAATTAATCAGTGACTAGATTGTAACTTGGGGTACATACTCACACAAGCGTACAGAGCTTGTGACAACCTACCAGTGTGGGGGCCGAGAAACACTGGCAGAATGGGGCCGCTGCTGGAGGGTGGAGTTAGAGCACTAGACTCACAGGTTATTGGAAGCAATAAATAAATAAATAAATAAATAAAGGTTTTTTTTCCTTACAGTCCTTAGGCTGTAGACACATTCCTTGAAGTTACAAAACTCAAACAGGAACTCAGGCACACAAAAGCTCACACTCACGCAGGGTATGGGGCATTGGATGAATCCGGCAGGGAGTCATTGTCGGTTGATCAGGCCTTCTTTGTGGCTTGGAAATGCACACGGATGTTTCCTCATGCATGTCCCAGGTCTCCTCTGGTTTGGGTGGGCATCGCCCAAGCCTCTTATTCGGTCAGCAGCAGGCCAAATGCCAACCGACACATATGCATAATTTAATGTGAGCCAATTGCAAGCATGCACTCGCTGGTGCAGCTGCAAGGTTTTAGTGGGCTCTGACCATGCACCAAAACTTTTCCCACACTACAGGAGAAAATCCTTGCTCTTGAGCACAACACAAGCTGTGCTGAGGCATCTCTTAACCATCACGCATAGACAACCAGGATTTGGAGCTGGGTGCCTAGAGGTAACAACACAGTGTATCCAGGCTTTTTTGTTTCCTTGTTCTCCGCTTCACCTCAGTTTTCAGATGAATTGCCAATGGATCTAGATGACAGTAATGCAAAGTGGGTTCCTTTGCTCACCAGCTGGGAAATATGGAGAAGAGGAGTCAAAGAGAAGCAAAACCCTAACCAGGTAAATGTTGAAGTTAAGCACTGATTTGCCTTGAAAATGTGACAGTAATCAATTGTGGCAGGTACATTTTTCTTATCATTGATAGCAATTATCATGAAAGATTCAAATTAGAGACTTCTACAGCAGAACAATGCAACAAAGATCAGAATCCAAAAGCAGCAAATAAAAAAAAAAAAAACTGTTCAAGAACAAAAATTGTTGAACACAAAGCATCGCGAATCAAGAATACAAAGCTGGACTGACCTCTATAGTGTTATATACCGTCTGTGCAATATAGGCAGGTATGCAAATATATCACATATACAATATGTAAAACAGTATAGGTCAATCCAGCTCTTCCCCCACCCCACAATTGCCAATGGAGGAATGGATGTGTATGTGTGTAAAGATTATTATGCATAATATAAAACAAAGCAAAGACAAACCATTGGCAATCAGGGGGGAAAAAAACTGGATCTCTTTCTCTCTCTATAAATTAGCTACCCCAGAAGATATTCCCCTGACTGGTAACAGAGTAAGACAGATTATACAATTACTTATTGATTACCTCTGGAATTCCTGTTGAGAATGCTGTCCTTGGCATGATTTACTAGGACTCTGAAATAAACTGTGTACCCTTTCTGGAGGTCTGGTTTAATTAATGCATTTAATTTTACCAAGCTAAATTCTGGAAGAACAACATACAAAATGAGCGGTCACAAAGCTTCCTCTCATGCATGCATGACCTGTACCCGACTCAAGAAGTCTATGGGCCAACGAGAGACAAAGCGCTGCTTGACCTGGTACTGGCTACTGGGGATGACCTAGTCGGCAACCTAGTGATCGATGGGAAGCTGGGTAACAGTGACCATGAGCTGATCACCTTCACCATCCGCTGAAAAGCTGGCAAGTCAGTTAGCAACATGAAAGTCCTTGACTTCAGGAAAGCCAACTTTGACAAGCTCAGGAGGCTTGTCAGTGAAGCCCTAAGGGACCATGACCACAGGGAGAGGGGAGTTCAAGAAGAGCGGTTGCTTCTCAAGGGAGCAATCCTCAAATGCACAAACTAAGTCTATTCCATCTTAGAGGAAGAGGCAGCAAGAGGGCACAGCAGCCCCCCTGGCTCTCCAGGGACCTAGCAGATGTCCTGAGGCTAAAAAGAAAGGCCTATAAAAAGGATGAAGGATGGGAGTCACCTCCAAGGAGGATTACTCTGCACTGGTCCAGTCCTGCACAGAGCATACCAGGAAAGCCAAGGCTGCAACTGAACTCCAACTAGCTTTGAACATCAAGAACAATAAAAAGTCCTTTTTCAAATATGTGGGGAGCTGGAGGAAAAGCAGGGGCAACATTGGACCCCTGCTAAACCAGATGGGGCAACTGACAACTGACACCCAGGAAAAAACAACCTATTAACTAGGCAGACAAGGTTCCTTGGGTGAATTTGATATCTTTTATTAGACCAACCCAAATGGTTGGAGAATAGTTATTAAGCAGGCTTTCGGGTTCAAAAACCGGTTGGTCTAAAAACAAAAAAAACAAAACCAAATTCACCCAAGGAACCTTGCCTGCCTATGTCCTTAGACCAACACAGCTACAACCTAAACCCCTACAACCTATTAAATAGGTACTTTGCATTGGTCTTTCATCAGTCCCATGGGATGCCCATGCCTGCTACGGGACAGGGAAGTCTGGGTGAGGGTGATCCCCTGCCCTCCATTAATGCTGATTTTGTGAAGGAACATCTTGAGAAGCTGGATACATTCAAGTCAGCTGGCCCTGACAATCTTCACCCCCGGGTACTCAAGGAGCTGGCGAGTATCGTAGCCCAGCCTCTAACACGGATCTTTGAAAACTCTTGGCGCTTTGGTGTAGTGCCCAATGACTGGAAGGCAGCCAATGTGGTGCCTATCTTCAAGAAAGGGAAGAAAGTGGATCCGGCCCATTAGCCTGACTTCTATCCCAGGGAAGATCTTAGAAAAGTTTATTTAAAGAGGCCATGCTTAATGGACTGGCCGATGCCAACATCTTAAGGGAAAACCAGCACAGGTTTGTTGCAGGTTGGTCAAGCAAGACCTATCTCATTTCCTTCTACAACCAGGTGACCTATCACCTGGACAAGGGAGAAGAGATTGATATCATATATCTTGACTTCAAAAAAGCCTTTGATCTGGTTTCCCATGATCACCTCTTGGAGAAACTGACTAATTGTCACCTTGGGTCCTCCACGATCCACTGGCTGGAAAATTGGCTCTGGGGTCGGACCCAGAGGGTAGTAATTGATGGAAGTCACTCATCATGGTGTCCTGCGATGAGTGGGGACCCCCAAGGCTCTGCCCTTGGACCCATACTGTTCAATGTCTTCATTAATGATGTGGACACTGGAGTCAGAAGCAGACTGGCAAAGTTTGCCGATGACACCAAACTTTGGGGCAAAGCATCCACACCAGAAGACAGGCGGGTGATCCAGGCTGACCTGGACAGGCTCAGCAAGTGGGCAGATGAGAAT
>JAGPOW010000261.1:33550686-33573248 GCA_030014935.1 Caiman crocodilus | reverse complement strand
TTTTTTTTTTTTTTAAAGTCCCACACTCACCAGCTGCAGCAGTGATGACGGGCCTCTGGGCACTCATGGAAAAGCCCCCCCAAGCAGTGTGGGGCTGCAGGGATTGCCCCCCTCCAGCACCTGCACAGCAGCTGCCCCATCACACAGGTGCAGCACAGCTTAGTAGGGCACTATGCATTGTCCAGGAGCTGGGGTGAATCCACCTGTCAGCCTGCTGTCATCCCGCATCATCGGGGGCTCGTGCCCCCCAGGAAGAGCTGGGGGAAGCAATCAGAGAGATGGGAGAAAGATCGGAGAGCTGGGGAACTGAACCAGGAGCTGGGGGAAATGTTCAGGGATCTTAACATACCCCCAACTCCCAGTTGGATTCCCCAGTTCGATTCCTCCAGTTCTCTGATCTGTTCACCAGCTCTGCCTGGGGGGTGCAGGCCCCCGTATCTGCACGTGGTGTTTCAGCAGGCTGCCGCTGCAGGCTGGGGCCAGTGGCAGCACTCTAGTTTTCCTGACGCTCAATGCAGGGTGTGCCGAGCGGCTGCTGCTAATGCAATCTGCAGTGACAGCCTGCTGAAACCTCATGCGTGGATCTGGGGGCCCACACCCCTCGGGAGTGATCAGGTTGCTGAGGAATCAAACTGGGAGCTAGATGTCAATATAGGAGCCATCCTTCTCCCCCTCTTTTCCCTCCCTCTTCTTAGTTTTTGTTTCCCTACAAGCCTGGATCTGAAGCTCCAAAATTCTCCAAAATGTTTCGGAGGTGTTTGGGGCTGTTTCAGCGCCTGAAACACCAAATCTGAGTCTAAATGGAAATCTGAATCTGAAACGGCTCCAAAATGAATCGGAAGGCTCCGAAACAAAATGAAATCCTGAAATTTCACATAGCCATGTCTATTTGGACTATCCATGTCTGGCTTTTTCAAAACATTTAAAAAAAAGAGTCATGGCCTAGTCTTTCACTACAAGGCTAATATTGATTGTGATGTTGCACTGGACTTTAGAGGGTTCCTCAGGCAAATAATGCAATCAATATGTACCACATAAGGGAAAGAAAATAGAAATCTGTTAGTAAAGAAAATTGTTCTTTATTGTAAACAAGGTATAAAGTACAACATAAGAAATTGTGCAAATCTTTAAAAGTAGTCACAAAAGAGCGTATCTAATACACTATTTTCAAACTCTTCACTTTTCTATATTTATGTACTCAGAATAGTAAGATAAAATAGAAATACAATTAGTGAAAGTTGATGCACTGTCACAAATCTACAGTATTAATTCAGGGCTGGTGAC
The DNA here is from genome assembly GCA_030014935.1 of Caiman crocodilus. Taxonomy (NCBI): domain Eukaryota; kingdom Metazoa; phylum Chordata; order Crocodylia; family Alligatoridae; genus Caiman; species Caiman crocodilus. The sequence goes on along the minus strand of JAGPOW010000261.1, from coordinate 33,571,964 downwards.
TTTACTGCCTTATTTTATGCTTCAGATGACTCCTAAACTTAATACAGTATAGAATAGAAGCTTTTTAAATAGAGACCATTCCTCTCTAATAGAAACCATTGCCAAAGAGTAACAGCATCAAGTAACCTAATATTCCTGTTTTTCCTTTCTTAACCCACAGTTATTTTAAAGGTTACATTGCTTTAAAACAAAGTGCACTGTATCTGTTTAAAAAATGCAGTGGTATAGAATGTTGAAAGGTATAAGGAAACCCATAAGCAAATTAAAAGCAAAAGCATCATAAGATGCCTATATATAACCAATCATGATAATCACGAGGCTTTCAAAAGAATCACAAAAACAACATTAATGGGGATTCAGATACTTTTGGTTCTCTCTAGCCATATGGCAGCCCCCATACAAAAACCAGGTTTGACAATATTGTCAACCTAGCATACATGGCATAGTGTGTTAAAAAACTGTATGCTGGAGTTAACAGGCCTAAATCTCAAGAAAACTGAGCCCCCAACACACCTCAAAGTTGCCACCCCAATGTGATTACAAAACATCAAATACATATCCTATCAAAGAAAGGTGACAGAAGTAGGATATTTGCTTTATATGATCTTGAACAGGTGCATTTTATATTGTTTGTACCATGCACTGATCTCTCTCTCTCTCTCTCTAGTCCGTGTTCTACCAAAGACTCAAAATAGTTTTGAAAGTTGTCATCTGAGCTGGTCTCAAACATCAAACTCCCTGTGCAATTTATACCTGACCAACCTGTACTATATGCAAATAATTGCTAAAAATTCAAAACCCTGAACTCCCTGTGCTCCTCTGCTCTAGACCCTTCACTTTCTCTCCTCTCTCCACCCAGTGCAAACACAACCCGACATTCCATTATTAGTCACTGGGTCTTTCAGTAATGCTTCCTGTGCCAGAGCACAAGTGTCTTTGCCTCTCTATTACAGTGCCTTTAATAGCTGGCACTAAAGAGCAACAGACTTAGAGTGGAAGCTTCTTTACATGGCTGCTGATACACACCAGTGACAACAGTTACTTCCAGTAACTTGAGTTCTTTCACTGTGCAGTTGCAGATGCAGGTGGCACAATGTCATTTAGTTTGCTCACTTCCATTTGCCAGTTCGGTAGCTTCTTAGCTGACAAGTGGCGACGTGCGTGCTTTGTTAAGTGGTCGCTCCTCATGAACCGCCGGTCGCACATTGGACAAGCAAACTTTTTCTCACCAGTGTGTGTTCTACGATGCCGAGACAGTTCATCAGAACGCGCAAACCTTCTGTCACAGCCTTTCCAACTACAGCTAAAGGGCTTTTCACCTGAAACAAAGCAGAGAAACATGAGCTTTGGACCAGAAGTATTTGTTAGACCAATTTCTACCCTTCCAGTAGAGAGAAGAGGTTTCTTCAAAGATCTACAATGTTAGAACAATTTCTAACTGGGTTAATAAGGTTTGTCAACATCATCAGGGAGCCAGTTAATACAAAGGGTTAACACACTCACCTTTCAAATCTGGAAAACAAAGGGCTCAAGTTGTGTATTTTGTGGATCTAACTGTTTTCAGACATTTTAACCTGTGCTTATGTGCGCTATAAATGTACGGCAGGCTTGGGGTGATAAATACCCTGCCAAGAATGCAACGTATAGTAAATAAAAGGGATGGATGTTACCTTACCAGCTAGAAGTGCACTGACAAAGTTGCTTGTGAAAATAGGCATAGCCACTGTCCTCTCCTAGTGCAATTATATTTGAAGCTTTTTTGGACAGGGAAGTTCTTTCAAAATAAGTTTCAACAGTGAATTAAGCTAAACAAAAAGCTCTCTGTGTTCAGATATTATTCACAGAGACTATTGCAAAAGGTCTAGTTCCATGCAAGACAAGTCCTCACTTCCAAACTTTATTAAGAGCTGGACTAGACACCTGAAGGATAGCTCCAGTGTGCTTCAATGACAAGACTATTACAACTGAGTCCTCTTTTTCAAGGCTATAGCAGATTTATCAATAGGTGTTAATATATGGCAACAAGCAAGAGTAAGTGCTACAGGACTGCCCCATGATTTGCCTACAAAGCCAGAACATTAGTAATCAGGTAGGTAAGAAAAATAGGTAAAAATATGTAGAACAGTAGTAAACAATGTACACAAAACAGAACTTTCTCTTGAATTCGTAATAGACACTAATGACTTACCTGTGTGTGTTCTCACATGGGCTTTCAAATGTGAACTTTTGAAGTAAGTCTTTCCACATCCTGGATAGTTGCAAATGTGACTTCTAATCCTTGAAGAATCAACTGGTGTAGTGACTTTTGCTGCAGGAGGTGTAAAACCTGGGGCAGGGGCAATAGGAGACAGTCTAGTACCATTTGGACTAATAATTGGAGCCTTTGTATTCTGCACAACTGACTGGGGCACAACGAACATAACAGTTCCTTTAGGAACCTGAGTTCCCATGAACATCATAGGCTGGCAAACGGTAGACTGTTGGCTACAGGGAGTGTTGGGCACTACTGTTGTCACAACAGAGTTGTTTGTAGGAAGTGGAACCATCTGGCAAATGACTGGCACAGGTGGGACTCCACGGGCTGGCACAGTAGACGAGGGTACGATCATTGAGGACTGTTGTGCTGATGACTGGGGAACAGACCAAGGTCTAGTGACTGAACTCTGTATCGGGGGCACTGGACTAAGAGGTGGTGCTATACTTGGTTTTTCTTCTACAACAGGTGAGATGTTACTGTCATTTATTGTTCTATATGATGACACGGTTGCGCCAGATGAGTTTTCTTGTGCAGTTTCATTGGGTTTTTTGTTATTTTCCTTCAAAATACTATCCTGATACTTCAGCACACTGGCAGCTCTCAGTGGACAAGTTTTGTGATTACAAAGCTGTGCATCAGCTGTATGGCGAATGACACTTGTTGCTTGAGCTTTCAACACTCTTGATACTGAAGGTTTTTCAGTCTCTTTATAAGGTGTTACAGGAACAGGCTTTGAAATATTGGTGGTGGATGATTTGGATTGCACAGTAGATGGCGCTGGTGCTGCTGGATGAATTACTTGAGACATCTCAAAATCAGAAGGGCTATAGGGTGGAGTCAAACACTAAGAAGGAAAATAAATGCAACATAATCAGCTAACTATACTGGGCAATTACTTCTGACCATTCATGTTATCTAAACATTGAAAGAGAAATTCATTGATACAATAAAAAAAACTTACAAATGCTGGAATTGCGTGAAAGTCTGATGCACCGGAAAGCAGGCTGTCATCATTTTCTTCTGACATATCAGATGCTGGTGTTATTGGTCTCAGGTCAGCGTATTTCTTGAAGTCCGATTTCCAGTTACAGCTCATAGACATAAGAGCTTCTACAGCTTCATAATCACTCTTTTCAGTGGAAGCATTCCATGAATATCTAATATCATTCTGCTTTTTGAAAATCACCTCCATTCCTACCTCCTGGGAGACAAAAAAAAAAAGGGGGGGGGCGGTTTAGCTCACTTGGTAAATTCCTTGGTGAAACAGTTGATTAAAAAGATGAATTACAAATAAAAAAAATGCAACATGGAAAGCACATCCAGGTTTACAGAGCAAATGCAGTATTTTCAAAGCATGAACTTTATCACATCCTTTATGAAGAGGATCACAAAAGGGGGGATCAGACTGATGAGGGCTGCAGGTGTGCATTTCCCTAGCACCGAGGGCAAACACATTTAAAATAACTCAATGAAATCCAGAAATTATTTCATAATTACAAGTTTGAAATCTGATGTCAGACAAGTCTGTTCCTAAAGCAGCTTCATTTGCTTTCCCTCTTTCCCGCCTGGGTTCAGACCCCACCTCAAGAAGTCTTGCCATCACAACGCGACTGGGCACGACATGGGAAGTCTGACTGGGGGATGACGCTCCCCTTGTGCCCGGCCTTTGTTCACCAGGGCGGACGCACACGGTGGCAGGGAATGAAAAGAAGAGCGAAGGCAGCAGGCTGTGGGGTGCTGTCAGGGGACCAAGGACCAGAAGGGAAGGTGCTGGGCAAGGCATAGCAGGACTCGAGCTTGCCAGGACGGCAGACAAGGCCGTGCCTTCCCGGGGGCTCTCCTGGGACCAGCTGCTGGGAAAGCCCTGCCTGGCTGGTGCAGTCAGAGCCATAAGACACCCAGTGACACCGCCTCTGAGCGGCTCCAGGACCATCTCCTGGGACAGAAGCTGCCGAGCCCGAGCACGGCCCCGCGCCAGGGCGAAACCGCCCCGAGAGGAAGGGGCGCGCGGGGGCTGCCGGGAGCAGGCTAGCGGGCGGGGCGGGGGAGGGAGATCCTCGCTGGCAGCGGAGGCGCCTGGCGCGGCGCCACGTTCACCTCGCGGCGCCCCGGTGACTCACTGCGAACATTCCGAGCAGCACGCCCGCCGCCCCCGCCCATTGGTCCCCGTGGCCGGGCGGCCCGGCCGCCCATTGGCTGGCGCCGCGCGGGGAGGGCGCATGTGAACAAAGCGTGATCGGCGGCTGCGGCTCTGCACTCGGAAGCGTGAGGCTGGATCGCCGCGCCGCGACCTCTCACCTACTTCTGCCGGCGCGCGCCCCGCCCCGCCCCTCGTGCAGGCAGAGAAGCAGCGCAGCCCCCGCCTGACAGTGCAGCACAGCACGGCACAGCGTAGCGCGGCCTGGCTCGGGGTCGCTCCCCACCGCGCCGCCGCCCCCAACACCCCCGAGCACCCCTTCACCCCCACGGGCACCCCGCGCCCCCTCGCAGCACCCCGCACGTACCGCCGCCGCCGCGGGGCGCAGGGGGACCCCGAAGTTGAGCATGACTGGGGCGCGCAGCTGTCCCACTCTCTCCGTGCCGGGAGCGCTCCGCTGCTGCTGCCTGGATTTTCCGCGCCGGCCGCGCTCCCCATTGAGCGCCGGCCCCGCGGGGGCGGGGGCGGGAGGGGCGCGGGCCAATAGGCTGCGCGGGTGTGCGAGGCGGCGGCCAATGGGTGCGCGGCGCCGCGCGTGATCAGCGGCTGCTGGCGGCGTGGCGCGGGGCTGGCGCGGTGTGGGCGCTACGGGGCAGGTCCCGGCGCCGCCTCTAGCTGAGTCAGCGCCGGCCCCGCCCGGGACCCCGGGGCGCGGCGCTTCCTGCCGCCTGGGAGCAGCCCCCAGCCCTCCCCCGGCTGCCTGGGGCGGCGGCACGAGGCGACCGTGACTGCCACCGCGTCCCAGGCCGCGCTGGCTTCCCCGCCTCCCCGGGAGGGCTGGGGCTGGGGCTGAGGCTGGCTTGCTTCTCCCCGAGAACAGCCCTGCCCGGCTTGGTCCCACCTGTCCTCCGAGCGCTACCCCCTTGCACCTCCGACTGCCCCGGGTGGCCCCTGGGTGGGCGTGAGGCTGGGAGTGATGGAGCAGGCACTGGTCCCCCACCGGGACCACCCCAGTCCGGGGGTAGCAGGGTGCAGGCTGAACGCTGCAGTCTCTCCAGGAAAGATTTTTGCAGGTAGAAATTTCCCTCCGTAGGCAGGAGCATCTGTTCATGGCCTGTACATCCACACTGCAGCTTGTGTGCTCATGCCCGTGCTGGTAGGGTTGTCTGCCTGCCCACAGACTGCGGCTTAATGTGGACTGGCCCCTAAATAAGCTGGATCAGGTAGTGGAAGCAGTTTGGGTGTAGCTATGGCCAGCTAAGTTTAGCTTTTGTGGAGCTAGGGTTTTCTGCTGCAGGCTGTGACATAGATATACTCTGCCTCACTAAGGAAGGAGCTAGGATGTGATGGTGGAAGAGAGTTTGTATTGTATGCACCTATTCTGGCAGCAAAAGTTGAGACATAAAACCATGAGGCCATTTTACTCACTGGGGTGGTCCTTGGTAGCTATTTGTGTAGGTTCTTGTACTGCTTGCAACAGTGCTGTATGGGAGTACCTAATGCATGTTAATAAATACCACTCCTGCTAGGGAAATATACTTTTACAGACATAGATGCTGACAGATTAAGTGACTCACCTAAGATCTCATAGGTGATCTATGGCTGAACTGCAAACTAGGTCTCACTCCAACTAATGTCTTTGCTGCTCTGCCATGGTTTATGAAGAGTCTGGCTTGGATCAGCTTACTGTATGCCATGCTGGGGCCTGTTGTCCCTACAGACCAGATGTAGGTGAAACAGTTGAAATCAGCAGGCTCTGTTTGATCCATGGCTTTGGTTACTCTGGCTCTGGATGACTAAGTTGCTTTATGACTTGCTTTATGATAACATCTAAGTGAGAAAAAAATCAAAAAGGGGCTCAGTTAAGTAATGTATTTAAATAATTCTTAAACCCATTTTTCTGTTGAGCACTTTTGATGGGAGAGGAAATGTTCCAGGTTTTGTCTTATTTAATTTGTCAAACTTCTTTTTTTTCTCCCTTTGTATTTTGAAAGGAGCTGAAATTAACATGGCTTTAAAATGGTGGTTGTGCAGCATCCTTGTCCAAAACATCCTGGTGGTTATGCCATAGAAGCTCCCCTTGGGCCTGACCCACTTTCCTTTAAATTCAATGGGTGTTGGACTGGGTGCAGTTTTGGAGGAATTTTGAAAGCACTTTTGTAACCAAATAATACAAGGAAAGCACTAAAAATATTTTCTGTATTGCATAAAAGTAGTTATTTTCAGTCCTGGAACAAGTAAATCTTAGATCATCAGAAATCACCCCAAATGCTTTAACTATATATGCACAAACACAGATGGGGAGGGCAGTGGCACATGCACCCCTCCTCCCTTCTGCCCCCCCACTTAAGCCAGTGCTGCTACTGGAGCAGCAGCTGAGGACTTTTAAGTCTCAGCTTTGGGTAAGACTCCTCCCTCCCTTGCCCATGGTTGCCAGTACCCTGGCTGCCCGTTCCAGCCAGGCTCTGTGAGAAGCCTGGCTCAACTGAGGACAGCAGCAGCAATCAAACTCTATCTCCATGCTTAGTTCCTCAGGTGTTCCCTGCCAGCCTGAGAGTGAGTACTGAGAAAGGGAACCCACCTGCTGCCATTGTTGTCTCTGGCTGAGCTTGGCTGCATATGCAGCCTGACTGGAGGGGGGCAAGATTGGCTTTGGAGCCTTCCTCCACCCACTCCTAGGTCAGCTTGGGACAGTAGCAGTGCTGGGCAGAGTGGGGAGTAGGAAGAGAAGGGAGCTGCCTCTGAGCATGGAGGGAAATGGAGGTGGGGAAGAAAGATTCTTACCTGTTTGAGGGACTTACAGACTCCCAATGCTGCTCCCCCAGCATGGTCTGTTCATCCCAGTTTGTGGGGAGCAGGCTGGGAATGAAGGGTGTGGCCATCCCTGCAGCGCTGGTCACTGCTTCCGCACCCCCCTCTACAAAATCCTGGATCCGCCCATGTATACACATGATGCCAACAAAGTGCAGGTATGTCAGGTGGAAAGCAGCAGTTGACAGATGTGCTGCATAGAAGCATCAAGCATGACATTTTCACTCAGGACATTAAGCAAGCCACTAGCGTACAAAGCCTACTCTTGGATTTTCAGCTTATGTGCAGAGCAGGTTTGCACCCATGTACTCCATATTCAGGTGGTACAGCTGCTTGTTACCTGTATTTCCACAGCTCCTATGAGTCCCAGTCAGGGACCAGAAAAAAAGACAATCCCTGACCAAAAGAACGAACAGCATAAGTATATGAAACCTAGAAGGGTCGCCTATCAAGTATGTAACTATTTTAAAACATCCAGTTACAGTCTTCAGTATGTTTTTAATTCCAAAGGCCTGAATCTCCTTCCTTATACCCCTGTAAGTCAAGAGTAACATAACATTGATGGTATTACCAGTTTAAAACTGGTGTGGGTTGGAGGAAAACATGCTCCTTAATTCCTTTTATACATACCTTTCTTATAAATACACTTGTTCAGTCATTTGGTATCCAAGAAGGTACATGCCAAGTATAAATCTGAAGTGGCTCCACTAAAGTTAATAGAGAACTCCAGATTTACACCAGTGAAACTCAGAACAGTTTCAAACCCAACCCAAGATTTTTGTTATCCATGTGCATACCTGCCAAAATAGAATAACTTACTTCCTTCATGGGGAGGAGGGTGACTTTTATTGTTGGAGTATTCATATCTGGTTACAGCGATCATCTTTTCAACCTGATGGACTGGACAGTCTCCTTTTACAGCTGCTCCTTGTATCAACTCAAGAGGTTACTGGAAGACACCTATTTTTTATCCCTCGTTTCTTTCTTCTCAGTCCATTCTAATTGGCTGTGTACATGCATGCTGTACTAAAGCAACTTGGCTGGATTAGCCCCTGTTGGAATCTCTGTCAGGTCTGAACTCAGTGCAGGTATGAACTACTTTGGTTATTAATAGGTAAAGGATGTTGCATTCAGCTAAGCTATTTCAGGGTGGCAGACCAGCAGAATAAATAATAACTAAATATTAATTCTGGTCCTCTCTGTCACATTTTGCAAGATCTTCATCTCTCTTTCTTCTTAACTGCTACTTTAACTGATTGGCAGACATTTCTAAAGCCCTCAAGTCCAGCAATTTTCTCTTGCTTTTGCTATGCAATACACAAGAGGAAGAGCAGCAATTGTGTAGCATGAGAAGCTGGCTAGGTTTGGCAGCATCTGAAAGGTGCTACCTATAGCCAGGTTATTAGTGAGGTGGTTCTTGCCACCCTGGAACAGAAAAATCTAGCTCAGTTTCACTCAGTCACCTTGGTAGTCAGAGATCCTTCCTTCTACTCGTACCCAGCTCTGTCCTCCATCTTGTAAACTACACACATGGTCAGTAATTGAAACACCATTATAACAGGTGCAAACTGGACCTAGCATAAGCCTAAATTATGGATAATATGTCCAAAGGCTTGTATAAGTACTCACCCAATAAGCAGTATTCTGGAAAAGTAGAATGAAGTCTGTTGGTCAAAACCACCAGTTTTGGACTAAACCAGGTGTGGGTAATTGTTTTGGAAAGCATTGACAGTATTTTAGGGTAGCAACTATAGTACCTTGGGATGCCTATACACGTGCTACAGGGTGAGTGGAGGGGGGGGAGCGTTTTAATTAGATCAGCTCTTGGGAGCCACTGGAATTAAAATATCACAGTGTCTCATGTATTCAGTGTCCTGAGTTTAAAAATGGCCATGGGCGCTTTACTTAAAGCTTGTTTGCCTAGCTTTAGTTAAAGTACCCCTGCTGCCATTTTGAAATGCAGGATGCTGAATACATGAGACACTGCAGCACACTGGAGCATGCTAATTAGCTCCGACACATTCTAATCAGAACACAACAGAGCACGTGTATATAACCCGCGGGGCTAGAGTTTGACACCATGAACTATTTCACTCCTCTAGTTTGAAAAAGTTTAGTGACTGATTCAACCAAAAATGTCTTATGTACAGTTTTACTGTAATGGTTGTTTTTGTTCTAAGTTTCTTAGATAAGTTATAAACACAAAGCAGCCTTATCAGCAAAGATCATAAGCCAAAGTGAAAAGAAAATAGGATGATGGCAAGCAGCATTCCATGATGGTGAGAGCAAGAGATAAGAAATCATCCCTTCTAGACTGCAACTTTCACACAAACATAATTTCTATCTATCTGACATCTTTGCAATACATAAAAGAGCTGGTTCAGTTCCAGTGAAACAAAGGAGCTGGAATAAAACCAGTCAAAGAATATTTATTAAAATATTAGAATATCAAATTCAAGACCTGCTACCAGTCTGTATGCTACCTCCCAGTGGCAATGCGTAGGGGGTGCAGAGGAGTTCACATGCAGCCCCTGAGAACACCAGTGGACCCCACTAACTGGCTGCGCTCACCGCTTAGGCGATGGGCAGAGCAGGCAGGAGGGAGTGCCAGTGCCCACCTTGCAAGCGCTGGCCAATTGCTGCAGCCACTCCTGGAGGCAAATGCAGTGATCAACGGCTGCTGCCCGTGCTAGGCAGCAACATTGGCTGTGGGGGGACTTCCCTCCCAATTGGTGGGACTGGTAATGGGCAAAGGGGTGAGGCACAAAGGCCCCCCTGACTAAAGTGGCACCAGTCACTCACACTACCTCTCTCCTGGGTCTCCCCAACTGGTATAGGTGAGAATCTATATTGTGCTGTTGTGGGTAGCTAGATAGGCATTGGACTATACATGTATTCAGTAATATGCCTGACAATAAAAAGTAAGGCTGTACATTTGTCTTTTGCTGTTTTTCTGAACTGGGTGGTGAAAACTAAGGGAATTATGACTGTACCTTAATTTTGTGTCTAAGCCTGCTGAAGAGGTCTTGGTCATAGGTGGGCTGTGGTCTTGTCTCTCTAAAGTCTGATTGGTTCCATCACTCTTTCCTGCCTATGCAGGGGGTCGGACTCGATGATCTATTAAGGTCCCTTCTGACCCTAACATTTATGAATCTATGAATCTATGATTTTGGTAATAGGAACAGGCCTGGCAGAGAGGACAGCTATGATGCCTCCAGTGACCTTCTTAATCCTACCCTGCTCCAGCTATTTGGTGTACCTCCGAGGATTGCTTCTTTGTGTAGCAACCACCCTTCCTGTACTCCCTTCCTCTCCAGTCCCTCTTCCCATAGGGTCTCTCCCACTATTTTCCTAAGCTCACTGAAGTCAGCCTTCCTGAAGTCAAGCACCTCTGCCCTTCCAGTTGACTTCCCTGCCCTACAACGGATAGTTAATTTTACCATCTCATGCTCACTATCTCCAAGACTACCCTCAATTCTCAGATCTCCCACCAGGTCATCCCCTTTGGCTAGAACCAAATCCAATAAAACGTTCCCCCTAGTTGGCCCATTCACTTCCTGTACTAAATAAAGTTCTTTCACACAGGTCAAAACCTTACATGACCACTCAGATCTGGCCGAGTGCTCCTCCCAGCAGATGTCAGGGTAATTGAGGTCACCCATGACAACCATGTCCTTGAACATGCAGCCTCCAACAGTTCAAGGGACACAATGAATCATGATGAACAATTCTTGATGAAATTCAGTTATTTTTGGCTGAGAATCAATCATTTTATTTCCTCAAGGAGACACATTTCTTTGGGTTGCCTTGATTCTACAATTTTCACTGAAATTCTGCACATGAGGATTCCTGTTGTCTTTCTCAGTGCTGCTGCTTGCTCCAGTTTCTCAGGGAAGTTCTTATATTGTCACTCACTGCCCCAGGCTGAAGTTTTCTGTTGTTCCCTTTGCATCTAATCTGAACGATATAAATTGTTTCTATCTCTATGGTGTGTGACAGACCTGTTACCCCTTTGAAATGGCAAAGCCTACATTTCCCACTTTTTGGTTACATTCAATTGTAGTGCTATTTGAGGATCTTCTGTTCTGTGGATGAGTCTTTTAGGGCATGTGCTGAAAAGACTGATTGGCTGACTCTTTTTTAGAAAGGAATTCCCAGAAGTGTGCTCCAAATCTCACTCTCTAACAACAGCAAATAGATATTTATAAAATACTACTGTTTTCCCCATCACTATAGTTATCCTTTAACAAAAGAAATCTGGTTTATTTTTACTTAGAGCTCTATCTTTCTACTGAAGTCAACCTGAGTTTTCAGTGAGAAAAGGAGATCCATCCTTGAATGAACCCTGCTCTAACAGAATGTTCTAAACACTGCTGGGAGGAATCTGTGAGGATGGCTATATGCTATGCAAATCCACACTTCTGGTTAAATAAATGATATGGGGTAGATGCATGAGTCACTTGCTGTGGGCGCAAAGAGAAGTGAGAATTTTCACTCAATCTGGCCACAGAAAGAGGTCTGTAGCCATAAGCAAACCTAAATGCATGGCTGCAGAATGCTTCAAAAATGCCTGACTGGGTGAAAATCTGAACCCCCACTGCATGGGGGTTCAGATAAAGATGTTTCAAAAAAGAGCGTCTTCTGTAATGTGTCTGTGTCTCACAGCCTGTCACTGTTTTAAGAATGGGAGAGAGGAAAGGGAGAGGTGGGATTTGGGTCTTGGGTTTATACAGCCTCTGAGGTAGGGGGGCTCCAGTTGACCCATCCCACCCTCTAGCACTGTCTGGGGAACCCCTAGAAAGAGCTCCCTCTGCTCCCTTCCCCCCACCCGTTCTGAAAACAGCACAGGCTGGCAGGGAGCTGGCAGGGAGGAGGGGCCATAATTAGCGACCAGGTTCCTAAAATATAAGCACTCTGGAGCAAAGACTGTTTACACAGCACTAAGCATGTTGGGATCTCAAATCTGCTTAAAACCTCTGAGCGCTGCAGTGGTGCCACACCTACAATATAGATATGAAATAATACCAAAGAGCTCACTCATACTCCCTACAACTGTTTTTTTGCTCTTTCTCTCTGGGTTGGTTTCTTTTCCTTTTCTCCTTTCACTTACCTATTCTTCACTGGTATTTTCACATATGTACTTTGCCTCCTATTAATGCTTTTTCTGTAACTCGTAGCTTGTTGATGCCTCCTCCAAAATGACACTGCCTGCAAACACATACCACCCACCACTGACCTGCTTCAGCTGCCATTCCCCATTTGCCCCTGCCAGTCTCTCCTCCCTTTCTTCTCCCAAATGTCATTCCCTTTGTTTCCAAATTGCCTTCTCTCACTCCCCCTTCCCCGGTGTCAATCTCAATGTGTCCCTTTCTGCCCTGTCTTGTACCAACAACTGTCATTCTCAACCACCACAACCCCACAACCCTTCCCCATTGTAAATGGACTGGGAAAATTCAGTAGTCACTTCCATCCACTCTTTCTGGCAGTCTTTTCTACTTTCCCTGGTTGAATGCTCTTCCAGTTCTAATACCCTGATCCTAACCCTAACCCAGCTGACCCTCTCCAGCCTGTCTCTTCCCCACTGCTGTTTTTGCTTGTCCCTTCCAAGCAGCTCATTGCTACTTCAGTTCCCAGAGACACTCTCCCCACGGGCTGTTCTCAGCTGCCCTCTTCACTGTCTTTCCCAGTCAGGCCCTTGGCCATCCTCTTTCCTATCTGCTCCTCTCCCGACTGTAAGTTTCACCACTTCCTTCTCTGTTTCCATTATCACCAATGACTCCTTCACTGATGCTTAATCCCAGTTACCAGAGCCTGTAGGCTCCTTTGGATTCCAGCGTTACGTTCCATCTCCTGTAGTATTTTGCTTGCCACTGGCAGGGCAGCAAGGATTAGGATATTGCTGAATCTGAATTCTTGTACAATTCTGAGACTGCTTGGGCTAGACCTCCAGAGGAGATCTGGCCAGGGGTGCAGAAGAGCTGGATTCTGGGGGCAGTGCCTTGTCAACAAATGTAGTGGAAAGGAAATTTGCTGGCATGTAGTTGGTACAGCCGAGTCTTGTTCTGGATGGTCAGGTACTTCTGGCAGGGAGAGTGTACTAAGGAGAAATGGATCAAGAAATGGGGAGGGAGTGTGGTGCAGTGGAACTTGGCTAAACCTGTTGTCTACTGGCATAGGATCCATTAAGGACCCCATGCCAGAGACAACTTAGAGTAGGCCTATAATAACAACTACAGGATCAGTGGTAGTTCTGGGGATGATGCAGACTAGCCCTCAAAACTGGAAAACCATAACCTGTGCTCTGAGACCCTTAGCTTGGTTTCAAGCGTCATCTTGAGAGAATCTGGTCCTTTCTGTGTGCTCAGTACTACAGACTGGTAGCACAAAGCTCTGTAGGGTGGAGGTATGGGTTAGTGTGGGCCAAACTGACATTTTCTCCCTCCCACCACCATCCCCTCAACAATTTGCTATGCTCTTTGTGTGAACTGCAAAGCAAAACCACAAGATCTCTGGTGCCAGAAAGGCTGCTCCTGCTTCAGAGACTGGCAAATTTGACAGTTTCATTTTCACACACCCAGAACAGGGCAGTGGGTGTGTGGAAGTGCAGGAGTGTGAGGGGGCGAGATGGGAAGCGCAGCTCTGAGGCAGCATAAGAGCGGTAACCAAGGAGTATGAGAGGGGAGGGAGGAAGGCGAGCAAACTGGAACGCAGGCAGAGGGAGGGGGAGGTTGAAGCAGATTGGTGTGCGACAGTATGAGAGACAGTTATGCTTTTCCTGGCTTAGTCTGGCTGAAAAATGACTTGCACCAGTAGCAGCCATTTCAGAAGTGCTTGGCTAGTAGGGATGGGGGACAAGGTAACTCTAGGGGACGGGGTGAAGAAATGATGTGAGGATCTAGTAAGCGTGGGGTGGAGTGAAACATGCTGTTTGTCTGGGGGGATTTAAGGGAGAGCATGAATTGTGTGAGAATGAGGAAATGAACAGTGTGTTTAGACCTCAGGAAGGGAGAGAAGCACAGGAAGAGAGAAGGGGGTGTCTCTCTTTCTCTTTCTCTCTCTCTCACGCTCACAATGCAAGGCAGTGGCCAGGGACAATACTGGCCCCAGGAGAGCTCAGCAGTGCCCTAGTCATAGCAGCAGTTTTGGTGTCAGAGAAAAGGCAAAGTTTAGTTGTAACACAGATAAAAAGGATGCTTTGTTAAAGCTGTAAGTGCTTCTAGCTGCTTGGCCCCCAGACTGTTGCCTAGCTGACAATATTTTGTTTCTTTCCTGTCTTACATCACATCTGCAGTCATTAAACTTTGCTGCCGTGCATGCGTTTCACAGAACAGCACTCGTGGCTCACTGCCTCTCTCCTCTGCTCAGCACTTGCGGCTGCTCCTGAGTCATCCGAGTTCTGGTTTCAGCTGCCCTGATGGGAGCTGGTCTGGGAAATCAGCAACCATGACTTGCCTGCCGGCTGGTCTGAGGCTGCCTGCCAGGGAGGGAAGCAACTCAGACACCCATTAGGATTCTTCCTGAACTCCCTAATGGGAATAAGGTATAGGAAACAAAGTGAAATAATTTGTCATGTCAAATAAATGGTTTTCAAAACATTGGTTTAGTTTTTCAGCACCAGCTGTGGGAAGCATTTGAACTGTCACAACTGGCTGCAGCTTTGCTGAGCTGCTCTGTTTTCCAAAGACCTTAGGAGCATAAATGTCATTAAAGATCCCTACGAGGAAGCTGACCCAAAGTTACTTATTTCCACATAAGTTTAGGAGTGCAGCTTTTTAGCATGTGTGATAGCCGTCTGTCTCATTGTATTTTCTATTTTGTTCTGAATTACTGAGGAAGCCACAAATCCAGCCTGCAGGTCATATTCTTTTGATGTGGCAAATGTAATGATCATGGAATTGTGAAGTTAAAGCGGAGAGAAGAACCAGCTGCCAAATCATAGTGATGTAGATCCCCAGCTGACCCAAGTCATTTAAAACTCTTCTGGGTCTAAAATCACTGTATCACACAGGTCCTGCCTTGTACTCTTTGCTGCGGCAAAGTGTTTTCTTAAAAGAGCTTTGCCTAAGGGGGAACTGCAGGATTAGGTCTTTTTAGAGTCTCCTAAGAGGCACAGTTGTGTCATCTCTGTGCTTCACTCTTTGTGGTGAAGTCTGTTAAATTACTCCTCCTAAAATTTCAGCCTCTAGGCTGAATTATAGAAAGTTTTACTCCTCCTCTCAGGAGACTGTCTGAGCTGGTTTTTCCCTTTGGTGATAGAAGTATACTTATGTCAGACAAACTTGTGGGCCAGACAGCTCTGCAGGATTGGAATGGCCAAAAGCTGGAGCAGGAGGATTTGTAGCTAAGTGCCAGGCCCAGTGCCCACCGTAGTTAATGGGAGGTTTTGCATTGGTTTCAGTGAATGCTGAATCAGGCCCTCAGCCAGGAATTCCTTCTGTAGTTCTGGGGCAGCCGAGGCGTTGCAAGACCTCTAGCCTTCTTCTGCAACATGCAGTATGTGCTGTTTGCTTTTTCTAGCTAGCGTGGCTGTCTGGCTGTGTTTAGGGCCTCACCTTTAGGCTCTCCACCCCCTAATTTGGAAAACTAGCCTTAGCATGGATGCTAATACAATACCTGCACTGCAGGTGGCATGTCTGTGGCTTAGGGAAGTAGGATAGCTCCTGACAACCTCTCCCTTTTTACATCCATGGACTAACACATTGCCTTAGGCTGTTTTCAAAGCCATTGAGTACTAGTTCCAGTGCTTAAAATGCAGACCTATAAATGATGTGGTAGATTTTGTTCACATTTTGTAGAAACTGTCTGTCTGTCTGACAGCTGAATTTAATACACAGTTTTAGACAGATTGGGTTTCTTTCGCTACAGAGTGAAAACTCCATAAAACTGTGATCTGAACCCAGACTGCAGGCAGAGCCTTAATTGCTGTATTAGCATCACAAATAAAATCAGTTAAGAAGGTATGTAATGCAACATGCAGCTGGGAACTTGCATTTTGCAATCCTAGCACTTCATATACAAACTAATAATTTTAAATGCTGGTGACATGTTGACTATCAGGATTAATATAGTCTATGTAAAAATATCTCAGTTTATCAACTGAGGCAAACCTGGGGGCCCAGGTGTAGTGCTCTTAGATGTCAAGAACTTTTCTACTGTGCTATTGGAGAGCCTGGGTTAATGGCACAGCTTTGGAGGGAACTTCCTATCCTTACTTCCACAGCTGCCCAAAGTCAGAATTGTAAATAGCACACACACATTTATAATTTGGGTAAGAAAAATATCAATTAATGACATCAAGTTTGTGTCTGATGCAAGGATTCCTGTAGGTGATATCTGTTATTGGAGCAGCTGCATGGTTCAGATAGACAAGTTTTCAGATGCATCACATTCTTCTTCAGGTATGCTGTCATCCACTCAGTTCTGAACGTGGGCACGTTTCCAGGGTCAACATGGTATAAGTGCGGGGGAGCCACAGAGCAGATGAAGGACAGGAAGGGCCTATATGACAAAAGTACTTTATCTGAGAAAAAGTTTGTGACTGATTTTCTAGAAGTGTTCTTGATGGGATTGCAGCCTTTCAGTGCAACATCCTGGTTGTATAGTCAATAAATTCTAACCCTGAGGACTGTGTGCATGTTCAGCCAGTAACCTGTGTATGTTGATGCTAGAACAGTATGTGTGCTGGTGTTTGCATACTGAGCTCAGCTGCACATGGACAACTGGGATTGAAGCCCTTTCTTAAAATTAGTTCTTTGGTCTCCCTTGCCCTGAAGGAGCTTTGAAGTCTGACTTCATGACAGTTGAAAGTGCCATATGCAGGGTAACAGTAGTGCCCTGGAGGAGGACACACCCCAGAATGCTTTCTACTAGGGCTGCATGAGGCTTCGGATCACGCTTTGGATCCAGGGCCACTTTGGATGCTTCGGCGTCCGAAGCAGCATGTCCAGAGCGAAGCATGGGCTCATTTAAGCTGTCCGAAGCAGTACGGAGCTTCCAAAGCACTTCAGAAAAGCTTCAGATGCTTCAAATGCTGAAAGTGAAAGTTAGAAGAGGGAGAGGGAATGGGGGAGGGAAGGAGATGGGGGTGGGGAGAGGCAGTGGGGGAAGACTGACATGTGTAGGTGCCCAGTGAGATGGATTTCTCTCTGGCAGCCTTTCCAAGGACAGCATCTGGGGGGAGGGACCTAGAAACAGCATAAAAGCCTCTGTTTGGAGCTAGCTTGTTCCCTCTCAGGAACTGTATGAGACAGATACCCCAGCAGACTCAAACATCTCAGCTTGGTTACTTTACTCAGTAGTTGAACTTGCCTGCTTCTTTTTGTTGTTAGAAAGGATTGGGTAGGATTTAGCTTAGCTATTCAATTACTATTACTATTCAATTCATTTCTTTCAATTTATATTTGCTCTTTTTTTTTGTGCAAACTTTGAAAAAAGAAAGCTGTGTTTTCCCTGCCAGCTTGATCCACCATTGTCCAGGGAGGCGCACAGATCGCACACACACACATACACAATATAAAGAAGAAAAATCAGATATTCATAGAAGAAGACGACAGACAGACAGCACACAATGTTTACATAGCTCTTAACACTGAAGCAAACAATCAAAGAAGAGGCCAGTGCATGCACGCAACAGAGGGAATAAAACATATAACACAAAGCTGTATGTTTTGTGTTGTGTCTCTGTCTGCCTGGAGCGAGGATTCAGGATGTGATGGAGATGAACCCAGCCATTATCCAGCCAACTGATTACTACCCCATGGTCCTAATCCATGTGGGCCCTAATGATGTGGCCAGGAGCAGCCCTGATTGCCTGATGAAGGACTACCAAGCTCTAGGGGGTAAGCTGAAGGAGACGGGGGCACAGGTGGTTTTCTCATCCATCCTTCCAGTGAGCAAACGTGGACGACACCATGAGACCTGCATCAAAGAGGTCAACTTGCAGCTTCGGAAACGGTGTCTCAAGGCGGGCTTCGGCTTTTTGGACCATGACCCATACTTCAGAACAAGAGACATGCTTGGGTGGGATGGGCTTCACCTGTCCTCCAAAGATAAGCATGTGTTCTCTTTCAGGTTGGCCGATCTCCTCTGGTGGGCTTTAAACTAGGCTTATCAGGGGAAGGGGAGGATGAGGACAGAGGGAGCCATGGAACACTGAACGAAGAGACACCCACAAGAACAGCCCAGCCAAGACGGCAACAAGCACAAGAAATATCCAGGTAAGAGACAGGGGCCCAGATAGTCCTGGGATTAGCAGGGCGGTGCACCTTCAGGAGGTCTTAAATGCCTTTAAACTAATGCTTGTACTATGAAGAACAAGCAGGAGGAACTTGCCCTCCTGCTAGCTAACACAAACTGAAACTTTGACTGAAATTTGGTGGGATCCAGTGCATGACTGGGCGGTAAACATCAAGGGCTATAGGCTGTACAGGAGGGATAGAACAGGGAGGAAATGTGAGGGTGTAGCGCTCTATGTCAAAGAGCAATACACATCCTCAGCAAAAAACACTAGGTCAGAAGGGGGGCAGACTGAAGTGCTCTGGGTCAGAATACAAGGGAGTCGGGGGGGAAAGGGACTTAACAGTGGGGGTCTACTACAGGCCACCTAACCAAGAGGAGGAGCTGGACCAGGAATTCTCAGGTCAGCTTGCGGAAGCAGTTAAGTCAAGGGATGTAGTCATCATGGGTGACCTAAACTACCCAGACACCTGCTGGAAAGAGTAGTCAGCCAGGTCTAACTACTCACGTAGGTTCCTAGCTGAGTTACAGGATCTCCATCTAACTCAGGAGGTGCACAGTCCTACCAGGGGAAATGCCTTGTTGGACCTGGTCCTGGCCACAGACAATGACCTGGTGAGTGGACTGCGGGTTCTCGACCACCTGGGCAATAGCAATCATCACCTACTGGAATTCACCATCCAGCGCAGGGTGTCAAAGGCCTGCAGCAAGGCAGCAGACCAGGACTTCAGGAGGGTGGGTTTCAATGAGGTAAGGAGACTAGTCAGGGAGGCACTGAGGGGAGGGGAGTTGGGAGTCCAGGAAGAGTGGTCATTTCTTAAGAAGAAGATTCTCCAAGCCCAAAAGGTGACAATCCCAACATGGATCAAAGGGGGCAAGAGTGCTCAAAAGCCCCCATGGCTCACCAAAAGCATCCAGAAACATGTCAAAGCTAAAAAGGAGGCGTACAGCCAAAGGAAGGGAGAGGCTATCACCAAGGAGGATTATACCTTCATTGCTCAAAATTGTAGGGGGGCTGTTAGGAATGCTAAAATGGAGACAGAACTGGGACTAGTGACCCAGATCAAAGGTAACAAAAAGGCCTTTTTTAAATACATAAGGTGTAAAAAGAAGGTAGTGGGCAATGTGGGGCCTTTGCAGGACATGCTAGGAAATCTGGTGGTTGCACAAGACAACAAAGCTAATCTCTTCAACAATTTCTTTGTCTCCATTTTTCTAAGCAGGGACCAGGTCATCCCCCACACCAAGATCCCAGACAGACACAGGGGAGGCGCTGCCAGGGTCAGTGAGGACTTAGTCAGGGAACTTCTGGTGAGACTAGATGTATTCAGATCAGCAGGTCCTGATGATCTCCACCCCAGAGTGCTGAGGGAATTAGCAAAGGTCATTGCGGGACCCCTGGCACAGCTTTATGAGCACTCATGGTGCTCTGGTGAGGTGCCAGAGGACTGGAAAAGGGCCAATGTGGTCCCCATTTTCAAAAAAAGGAGGAAGGAGGACCCAGGGAACTATAGGCCTGTTAGTTTTACCTCAGTCCTGGGGAAGGTCTTTGAGAAAATTATCCAGGAGCACATCTGCGAGGGACCAGCAGGGGAGATTATGCTTAGGGGCAACCAGCATGGGTTCATTAGAGGCAAGTCCTGTCAGACCAACCTGGTTGTCTTCTATGACCAGGTCACAAAAGCCTTGGATGCAGGTGTTGCGGCAGATGTAGTCTTTCTGGATTTTAGGAAGGCCTTTGATACTGTCTCTCACCCCATTCTCATTAAAAAATTAGGCAACTGTGGTGTCGATGCCTACATAGTCAGATGGGTCACAAATTGGCTGGAGGGCCATACCCAGAGAGTGGTGATGGACAGGTCATTTTCGACCTGGAGGGATGTGGGCAGTAGGGTTCCCCAGGGCTTGGTCCTTGGGCCCACACTTCAACATCTTCATCAGCAACTTGGACAAGGGGCTGAAAAGTACCTTGTTCAAATTCATGGATGACACTAAGATGTAGGGAGAAATGGGCACGCTAGAATGGACAGACAGGCTACAATTGGATCCAAACATGTTATAGGGGTGGGCAGATGAGAATAATATGGGATTCAATACTGACCTAGGGAGAAAGAACTAGCAGCATACCTACAGGCTGAGGAACTCCCTTCTTGTCAGCACAGAGGCAGAAAAGGATCTTGGAGTCATTGATTCCAAGATGAACATGGGCCACCAATGTGAGGACACAGTCAGGAAAGCTAACTGCACCTTGTCATGCATCCACCAATGCATCACAAGCAGGTCCAAGGAGGTGATCCTCCCCCTCTATGTGACACTGATCAGGCCACAGTTGGAGTACTGTGTCCAGTTCTGGGCACCGCACTTCAGGAGGGATGTGGTCAGCATCGAAAGGGTCCAGAGGAGGGCCACTCGCATGATCAGGGGGCAGTAAGGCAGCCTACAAGCGGAGGCTACAAGACCTGAACCTGTTCAGCCTCCAGAAGAGAAGGCTGAGAGGGGATCTGGTGGCCATCTATAAACTGGCCAAGGGGGACCAGCAGGCAATGGGAAAGTCCCTGTTCCCCCGAGCACTACCGGGAATAACAAGGAATAACAGCCACAAGTTTACTGAGAGTAGGTTCAGGCTAGACATCAGGAGGCGCTACTTCAGTCAGGGCGGCTAGGATCTGGAACCAACTTCCAAGGGAAGTGGTGCTCACTCCTACCCTGGGGGGTCTTCAAAAGGAGGCTAGATAATCACTTCATAGTTTCATAGTTTCATAGTGCCTAGGGTCAGAAGGGGCCTAGAGCAGGCCATCTAGTCTGACCCCCCGCCAATGGCAGGAACGAGTGCCAGGG
>JAGPOW010000261.1:33517318-33550586 GCA_030014935.1 Caiman crocodilus | reverse complement strand
GCCAGCTTTTGCATTGAAAACCCCTTTGTGAGGCTGAGGAAGTACCTGCAGTTGGTCCTGGATGGAAGGAATAGTAAAGAAGCCAGAGGCTGGCCTGGCACACAATGCAGGGAAGAAAGCCAGTCAGTGAAAATGGAAATGGAGGCATAGGGGGAAGGGACAGGCTAGGTGGGAAGTAGTGGGGAAAGGAGGGTTCACAGATTCATAGATGTTAGGGTCAGAAGGGATCTCAATAGATCATCAAGTCCAACCCCTTGCATAGCCGGAAAGTGTTCTGGGTTCAGGTGACCCCAACCAGATGCCTATCTAACCTCTTCTTGAAGACCCCCAGGGTAGGGGAGAGCACCACCTCCCTTGGGAGCCCGTTCTAGACCTTGGCCACTCTAACTGTGAAGAAGTTCTTCCTAATGTCTAGTCTAAATCTGCTCTCTGCTAGCTTGTGGCCATTATTTCTTGTAACCCCCAGCCTCACTAATTCCCTTCTGCACCCCCATGATGAATTTATAGGCAACCTTCTCTTGCGGAGGCTGAAAAGGTCCAGGTGCCCTAGTTTCTCCTCGTAGGGCTTGGCCTGCAAGCCCTTAACCATACGAGTGGCCCTTCTCTGGACCCTCTCCAGGTTATGCACATCCCTCTTGAAGTGTGGCACCCAAAACTGGATGCAGTACTCCAGCTGCAGTCTGACCAGTGCCCAACAGAAAGGAAGTTGATTCCTCCTTGATTCTGTTTGTCATGTATCTGCTGATGCATGACAAAGTGCAGTTAGCTTTGCTGATGACTTGGTCACACTGATGACTTATGTTCATCTTGGAGTCCACTATGACTCCAAGATCCCTTTCTGCTTCCATGCTGTCAAGCAGATCATTTCCTAGGCTATAGGCGTGCTGGGCATTTTTCCTCCCTAGGTGCAGCACTTTGCATTTCTCCATGTTAAATTGCATTCTATTGTTTTCTGCCCATTTGTCCAACCTGCCCACGTCTGCCTGTAGTTGTTCCCTGCCTTCCAGTGTGTCCACTTCTCCCCACAGTTTTGTATCATCCGCAAACTTGGACAGAGGATGTAGCAGCGCAGGTAACAGTGCAGAGGTGCCTGGGGTGTCAGATGTCTGGCGAATCGCAGTGTGCCAGAATTCCACTGTCTAATCTATATTGAGTTCATGAGTTTCTGTACCTACTACCCAGGAAGTTGATAAAGTGCAGTTCATAGGCCCAGCTCCGAAAAGTGGTTTGAATTGTAATTTGTTCCCTCTCCAGATCAGGCCTGAGAGATGGTACCCCTTTTTTTTTTTCATGATACATATATAGACATAAAAACACAAGATAAGCCATCACAAACCATGAGTAACATCATATGTCCAACACAAACACAACATCTTTTCTTCTTGCTGTCAATTCCTTTATAAAAACAAAGGCTCTGCGGCAGGTCCTTTTGGGTACCTACAATGCTGATGATGATGCTACTGGTATTGAGCCAGCTCAGTTATTTTACTTGTTGTCATGTAAAGTGGTGGACTGGACATGAGGCTGTAGGAGGCCTCACTGGGGCACACTGCCGTGTTGTGTAGAGGCCCCAGCACCAGGAAGGGCGCACCTTAACACACACACAGTGTCACCCACCCATATCACAAGTTTTGCCTGTCAAAAGCCAAAGGTGTAGGGCCCCAGAAGACAGACTCCCCCAGTGAGACGCACACACAGTTGGCAGGCTTCATGGTCTCAGCAGGGGCCACTACCTCTGCAGTTTTCAGTCCGCTGTACCTTAACACATACAGGGTCA
The DNA here is from genome assembly GCA_030014935.1 of Caiman crocodilus. Classification (NCBI taxonomy): domain Eukaryota; kingdom Metazoa; phylum Chordata; order Crocodylia; family Alligatoridae; genus Caiman; species Caiman crocodilus. Next base: position 33,548,809 of record JAGPOW010000261.1, on the reverse strand, counting down.
TCTATGTCACGAGGTTTGCCTGTCAGCAGCTTGAGGTGCAGTTCCCCCCATACCCGTGCACCTATCTTCTTGACACTTGACAGGCTTTGTGGCCTCAGCAGGGGCACCCCTGCAGTTTTCACCCCCTGTGGTGTAACACATAGACGTGACATGAGTTTTGCTTTCAAGAATTTGGGGTGCAGTTCATCCCAAACCCCTGCACCTATCTTCTTGAAACTTGGCAGGCTTCACACTCTCAGCAGAGGCTACCACCCATCCAAGTTTCACCCAAATCAGATACAAAACAAAAAGTGATAGATATTTCATTGATCCCCCATTATACCCTATGGCCAGATCTCCAAGGCCGATCCGAAGCTTCGGAGCCACTTCGGCCAGATCAAAGCAGCAAACCGATCCGGAGCTCTGGATCGGATCGCTGACATCCAAAGTGGCCAGATCCAAAGCCAGATCGAATACCTGCATACTCACACAGGCCTACTTTCTACCCAAATGTGCTTTGTTGTTTTCTCTTTTCTGTGAAATGGTGAATGCTGAAAATAAATCCCGGAAGGTCCAAAGTTGTGATTTGTGCCAGACTTTCTGACTCCTGTGATCTGTGCTGCATGATGCTTAAATTTGTCAGTTTGTTCTGACAGTTTGCACATGAGGAAATAATCCAGTGAATGAAAAGCACTGATATTATATGGCATGTTAAGGCAGCTGCTACCATCATGAATGCTATGCAGTCATTGCTATATATCATCCATACTAACACACCTGGAGGTGAGCTAGAGAAAATAAAGATATACATAATGTGAAGTTATAGTAAGGATTTTCTTGAGGACACAAAAGGATTTGCAATTGCTTTAATAATGGAACAACTAAAGAAAGAAATGTTTACTATTTCACCACAAAGTTTTCTACCCAAAGATATTTCCTGTGGAAGCAGAATATGATCCTCCTGAACACCTATGATTCACAATTTCAGCACATTATAGGTGTGCTTCCATCCCTTCCTCTGCTAGTATAGAGAATTCAGTGAGCGTGCTGCTATGCTCTACTTAGTTTCAAATAAACGTACACTGGTTAAATGTGGTTTGGCTTTGTTCACCTCAGCCAGCCTATCTTGGAGGAAGCCTCATTAAACCCTAATGTACACTGGAACACAAATTGTACAGTGTGGCCTGAAGTAATTAGAGGAAAAGACTTATGTCTGATCCCATCTACACAACCTCCTTTCAGAAACCTTTCAGTCAACTTGATCCTTGTTAAATAAACAATTGTTATTGATTAGATCATATGACAGGCTTTGTAGTTTAACACTCTTCCCAGTACTGTAACAAGTCAGAGTTCATTTTAATGCATTTTAAAATATATACTTAGAATTCATTTCAACTAATATTTGTTTTGGGGGGAAAAAGATAAAGTGGTTGGTGTGTTTCTCATAGCAGTCTCCCCACCTTTGTCCATGGCCCTCTATGGTCGAGAAAGGTGTGGAGTTGGTTTTTCTTTTTTCTTCTCATTTCTCCCCTCCTCCCACAAAAAGGGTATAAGAGATTAGGATATTTGGTTTTGGATGTGCAGTCTTAGGCAACTTCTAAAATTTTCCCTATAATTCCCTTCTTCTTGTAAACCACCCAGATAAGACCATCTCCACATTAAAATTCCCCTCCCTCACCCACCCCCAACACTGCATCCCCTTGCCCGCCCACCCTACCTTCCGCATTGCTACAAAAGAGAGGAATAAAAATGCTTTTAAATTGGAATTGTAAAAAATCAAACAAGATGTTGGTTCCTCAGGGCTCCCCATTGCCTACTCTCCACCTGTCTTGTTTAGTGTGCGAGCTCTTCAAGGCAGACTGCCTGAATTTCACACACTGTCTAGCAGCAAGCATTTTTGTCAGCACTAAGCAAATGATAATACAAACCCTTTATTAATTGATACAGATTCAGCCTTCAGAGACTTTTACCCCCTCCCTTATTAATCCCTTTGTTGTACAAATACTTTTCTGGCCTCAGGCCCAAATGAGAACACCTCCTAGTACTGCCAAATACAACACATATAAAAAGGTATTGGTTTGCAAAAAAAAAAAAAAAAAGGATGGAAATATGTAAACAGAGTGAAGTAGGTGAAAGGGCACGGGAGCCCTGTTTACTACACTTGTACTTATCCTGCATGGGAAGAGCTCGGGTTGCACAGCTGGGTTTCTTAATGCAGGCTAGTGAATGCTGTTTAGTGCAGCCGTCTCCTCGTGAGTAGCAGTATGGGGCAGAAGGAATAAGTGTCACTAGGAAACATAACTTTAGCCCCTGCCTGCCCCCAAATGCCAGGATAACTGGTCAGCCAGTCTCAGGCAGGGAGCCCTCCACCTTGGCGTGAAAAGAACAGATTTTTTCTTAAATTTTTTTTTTCAAAACTCTGCTCTAAGTGAAAGTCACTGGGGTGAGGCAGAATATATCTCATCTGATGGCTCTGAATAGGGGGTGTACCCAACTTGAGGAGGCAGCCAGCCGATTTCATGGGCAGAGCAAGGGGTCAGTCACCATTTTCGCAGTAGTATCATGGTGGGGCCCTCATGCCTCTGATTGGCCAAGGGGTCCCAGTAGCCCCACCCCCTGCTGCTGATTGTTGGAGAGGGCTACTGTCATTCAGTCCCACTGCTCACTGCTGATTGGCTGATAGGGCTGTTCATCATGCAGCTCCTACCCCCTTACTGCTGATTGATGGCAAGGGGCAGGGCTGCACACCAGGGAGCCCTTTCAGCCAATCAGCAGTGAGGGGCAGGGGCAGCAGCCATCTTGCCTGCTCACCTTCATGCCAGCAGCCCCCTATGTGCTGAACTGCGCAGCTGGGAGGGCAGCCAGCTCCTACTGGGCAGCCAGCATTTTATGTTAGTACTTTTTTTTTTCCTCCACGGATTTTGGAAACATCACCTGATTTCACAATTTCCACGAAATCTGTGAAATCATGGTTGGAGTAGGTCCCGGTTTGAGTAGATATGAAGGTGCCAGCACCATCCAGGGTTGGGCCTTCAGCCCAAGTAGCTCTACTCTTCCATGCATGGGCTAAGCCAGTGCTTCTTTTCTGAACTCCATTTCTTAGGAAGGATATTAGCGTGGACCTTGGGCTACCAGGACAAGCTGAAGTGTCCAGAAGTTTTACCTGTGGCAGGTTAGGATGTTAGGTCTATGTTATGTCAGGGCTGAAGGTAGTCTTATGTAGAGTTCACATTATGGTTTGTATGGGATGGTTTGGATAGAGATTATCCTGCTTTATGTAGGGGGTTGGACTAGATCCGTGGTTTTCAACTTGTGGTCCACAGAATCTGAGGGTACACTGTCTTGGGACCAGTGTCTCAGGGCCAGCACTGGTGGGGCTCAGAGCAGGGCGCAGGCTGGCAGGGGTCTGTGGAGCCAGGCTGGGCTGCACCAGCCGGGAGAAGTGGGTGGTGGCCTGGCTCCATAGAGCCCCTGTTGGCTGGGACCCTGTACTCCTGCCGCCCTGCTCTGGGCCCTGCCAGTGCTAGCTTGGGACACCAGTGTGGGCCCCATGCTCCCACTCATTCTCAGTGCCCCCCAGCCCTGCGGTACAGAAGGAGGGGCAGTATGCAGCCCCAACCCCCTGCTTGCTGGCAGGGAAAGAGCTGGTGCTGAGTCTGGGGAAAAGCAGCCCCTCCCCACCCCGTGGCTGGCACTCCCAGCAGCAGCCGCTCACAGCCTGCACAGGGCTGTCCTGAGCAGGCACAGGCAGCCCCATGCAGGCTGCAAGCAGCTGCCGTGTGGGGCACCAGCCACAGGGTACGGGGGGGGCCGCTTTCCCCCTGGCTCCTTCCCTGCTCTTCCCCCGCCCCAACCCTTACCTGAGTTTCTGGCATGGTGCAGCCACATGTTCCCAGGCCAGAAGCCCAGCCGGAGCCTTTGGCTGGTGGGGTGGGGCCGGGCAGGCCCTGCTTTTGCGGTGGCCTGCTGGGGCTTCTCCTGTCATTTCTGACAGGAACCAAAGACAGATAAATATTAAGTTTCTAAAATTTTTAGGGGCCTCACAGGCCAGATAGAAAGGCCTCATGGACTGGATCTGGCCCGCAGGTTGTATTTTGCCCACCTGTGGTGTATCTGGCTGTGTACTCCCTTCTTCCAATGAAGACAGATGCCAGCAGGGCAGGTGTGCTGCATGAGAAAACTGCTGGCACCATGCAGTTTCCTCTTTCCCCTATAGAGAGCCAGACCAACATACTCTATAACTTAACTATATACAAGTTTATTAATATTACAGTATAAATAAGAAAAAAATGAATATTTTATATATATATATACACACACACACAGAGACCATTTACAATAACAAGGATTATTATCCTTGTCAACTAGCCGATTGCTTGTCAAGAATGATGAGAGGAGGAGCAGGGAAGGACAGAGCCTTGTATCCACCCTCCCCCCAGCTCGCTCCTCCCCCACACCTGGTGCCCCCCGCCCCCATGTCATTCTTGATAGGCAATTGACTAGTTGCCTATAATTCTTGTTATTGTAAATGGTGTGTGTGTATTTGTGTGTATTATTTTTATCTTTTTCTCTGTCCTCTGTGTTCCCACCATCACCTCCTGTCCCAACACTGTATTTTCACTTTGATTGTTTTTTTCAGTCAGTCAATCAGAGTGCAAATAAAGAGTTATGGACAGATAGACAGATCGATTAAGGCTTTTATTATATTAGAATATTTACACGGTTCTATACCTCTCAGGAAACAGTTAACTATTATAATAAAATTCTAACCTAAGCTTCAACAAGTGTTTTATAACCTTAAACTCTATCAAAATTTAAATCTGCTTAAATATTAAATATAAATCTACAAATATATACATAATCAAATACTTAGCCTCATAATATCAGATTAAAGATTTCAATATAACTCAATTTTAGACTTTATCAATTTACAACACTTATAATGAAATATAAACCATACAAAGCTGGAACCCACTCACAAAATATAAGGCACAACAGCCTTGAATATAATTAACTCTTCTAGGAACCCCAAGGCCCAGGCTATTCTGGAGCCTTGGCTGCGTTCCTGTAGCCACAAAGCGGGGAGGGGGAAGAAGCTCCCCTGATGCCCTTCAAGCTTTCCCCAGCCCCGCCAAAATATCCTTTAACCCAAAATAAAACTTTAAACTTGGGGAGCCCTGTCCTTCTGGGCTTCCCCTCCAGTGGTTGGCTTCTCAGACCTGGGTGGATTCCCCCTCCCCTGTAGGAATCCCCTTCCCTGGGAACTCACAACCCCAGGGAGCCAGGTGGAGGGTCCTTGTCTCTCTCCTGGCAAGTTGCCACTTCTCCTGCTGAGTCTGTGACTGTCTCTGGCTCCCTCTGGGCCTGCTGGCCACTGGTGACCCTGTACGCTGTGGTGTGCACTGAATGCTTTACTCTTCTGCTTAGGGGTTGGGGCCCTAAGCCGCCTTGCAGGGATCCAGGATCTCAGTTTCGACCAGGGCCCTCAATGCAAGGCTTCAGCTTTAAATGTCTGGCCTTGTGCCAGGGGGATTGTAGACCCCAGCTGCCTCACAGCTCTCGGGGCCTAGGTGCGCTCCCAGGCCCTCCGTACAGTGCTGCCTGCACTAAGTCTTCCTGGCCTCATGCCAGGGATTGGAGGCCTGAGCCACCTCATATGGCACCAGGGCCTTGGTCCACTTGAACTGTGCCATGCACCATTCATGCACCAAGATCCTGGCCATTTACTGGGGGTTGGGGATACGAGCTGCCTCATGCAGCTCCCAGGATTTTTGTCTCTCTTGGACCCACTATGCAATCCTGCCTGCACTGAGCCCCTGGCCTCAGGGGTTGTGGACCCAAGCTGCCTCATACAGCTCCCAGGGTCCTTGCTCCATGCATTGCTTGTGTACCGTGCCTCTGGCTCCAGACCAGGGGGTGCAGACCCAAACTGTCTCATATAGCTCCCAGGGTCTGACTTCACGCACCGAACTGTTCATAACCATTGCACTTCTCAGCAGCGCAGCTGTGGGTCACACTGCTCGCTCTTCCCATTTGATGAGTAGGTCTTCGGGCTCCTCAGGGCTACTGCTCCACTCCACTGGGCAGCTCACCTCAGCTCCTCTTATTTGTCCCTCGATGCAGCATGTCCATGTGCTGGGCATGCTGTTCTTTTATACCCTTCAGAGTCTCCACCCCCGGATTGCAAGAGGACCAATTAGGGTGAGGGAGAATATAGCCCTCACCCAGGTCCAGGCTGAGGTGAGGCAGCCTCTACTCCACCACCACCTGATTCGTGGGAATGTCCCACCAATGGCTTGAAGCCCTTGAGCTGGCCAGCCAGGCTGCTACAGGCATGCCTGCCACATAAAGTAATGTAACAGCACTGATTTCCAGAGCTACTTCTGATATAGGGTTACTTTCTGATCCCTTATTCCCATTACCTAGTACCTTTATCCACTGAAATAAACAGGGCTGAAATAGGCAGGACCATTTGTAGACTAAAATGCCATTCAACATGACTAAGGGGAAGCAGCGTATCACATGGCTGTAAATGAAAGAACAGATCCCAAATGACTTAACAAAATGTTGCCGTTTCTTTAAATACTGAAAAACTAAAATTGGGTTTTGCTCATAACCCCTAAAAATATGCCTGTTTCTGTCAAAAAGGAATTCTCATAGACAAATGATCCTTTAGAGTCTATCAAAGTACCTTTCCTCAATGCAGCACTTGGGAGCCCCACAGAGCTGCCCTCAGATGAACTCTGAAGCAGAGCTTTGCATTAGGTTTTCAAGAATGGGAGCCTAAAATTCAGGTTCCTGAATTTTAATTTAGGCCTCTAAAGAAATGCCCTAATTCTTCTAAAGGACAGAGCATCCAGAAGCTTCCAGCAAAGACAATGGGAACTGCTGGACATTCAGTTCTTTTCAAAATCAGGTCACTGACTTAGGCTCCTAATTCCATGCTACATTAGCTGTAGATGCAGTTATGGTTGAGTTTATTTTCTTGGCACTAGCATATGACTCATATCAGCAAAGTCCCAGAAAGGAAGAGGACCACTCCCTGGCTCTCCTGTTAGCGCAAGCTCTTCACATAAAGATCCCCTCCCCAGGCTCCCACAGCTAGGCTCTGCACTCAGTCAGCCTAACAGACAAACCCATGGCAAATCCCTTATTAGTGCCATCATTCTTGATGGGCAATTCAGTAGTATATTGGCACAAACCCTCCACTTCACCCTTTCCTAGAGGTTGTAATCTTCAATTAGACTCAAAATCTGCAATTTATTCATTCAAAATGGAAAATAAAATGAATGTCTTGTGTTAACATTTGAAGGGTGAGCATAATGTTTTGTGAAACTCTACAGGTTTCAGAAGAATGAGTGATTTCTCTGGTGCCCTTCAGCTATGGAGCCTTGAGCACTCTGCATGAGCATACATGCTGATCTACAAGCCAAGTATTAATTAGACAGAATATTACAAGGTATGTTGAGTTGTTATAGTGAAAAATATGAATTGAGTAGGGAAGTCCCTTAACAGCACTGAAGATTTGAATACTATGGTCATCAGAAAGCTGGGAACTGAAAAGAGAAACTTGTATGTTTAGAAAAGAAAGTCTGAATTTATGAAGATGCCCGGTTAAAAGTATCCAAATAATCCCACCCCATTCCCTGCCAGCTTCTGTGTTAGCATGTTAACTGGATTAATTCTGCCATGTGCTTTAAGCTATAGCTTCAGACAGCTGGAGCCAGGTCCAGGGGTGCTGGTAGATTCTGGTCCTAAATGTGGTAGGGTTGATCCTGGGAAAAACAGCCCTGTATGCCCCCTCCATCCACTAACAGTGAGTATTTTGCAATATCTCTCCTTTGCTGACAGGAAACCTAACGGGGGTTTTCCTGTACTATACTGAGCCATGCCCTGGCTCACAGCCAGCTTCAGATCAAAATTGCAGACAGGCCACCTTCGCAGTCTCCACTCTGAGATCCCATGTCTGATAAGTGCTGTGGACCTGGATCCTTATATCCTGTGCTTCTTCACCCAGACATACCTGGCTCCTGAGGACTGTCCATAATGCTGTGGATGTGAAAACCTTGTATAATTGCACTCTAACCCATGTGGCAGGTAAGATGTAAGGATAGGGAGCTGGGCAAACTTTAAGTTTCTCAGCTGCATCTCAGAGGAGAGTTTTCTTGTAAATTCAATAAAAGCTGGAACTTGTGTCTGTTGGATGCACAACTACTGGGTCAAGTGTTTGCCTGATCTCTCAGAGCAACATGGTGCCAATTTGACATATTAGAATGCAGGTCTAGGTGGTTTGTCCCAAATCTTGCCACTTCTTCAGAGGGCTTCAGGAAGTCCCCAGGCAGTTCACTAGATTGAGTGGGAGGAGGACTGAAGGAGCTAAGGGTGCAAAGAGAAGGTGGGTCATATTTGGTCATCATTTTGACCCACCATAAGGATTGAGCTGGAGATCTCCACAGCTGACAGAGTCTCCACCAGAGACTCTGTTACAGGTTTAGCTATGAGCCTGACAGAGGAATCAGGCACAGCTAAACCTGTGACAGAGGTTACGAGTAAGGAAGCTTACAAGTCACTTTGCAGGTCAGTTTGCCATCCCACTCTTTGAAGAGAAGTCTTTAAGATATGTTCTTTCTTTAAATAAAGGACACTAACCTACATATATTTAGTGTAAGTAGCTAACACTCAGCAGTTAGACCAATCCTTAAGCCCCTCTAACTAGAATCCAGAGAAAGGGGGAGTTCACCAATGAGTTTGCCTAAAAATTCTTTCACCTTCCTTCACTGTAAGCCTGCTGAGAGGAAGCAGCTTAGCAGGGAAAAGGGAAACTTTTGGGACCAAGGACCAGCAAACAGGCCAGCTTACAGGGGAGTTTGCAGGTGTCATATTTAGGCATTATTAGCTATTTTAATGTACAGTAACGGTGTGCACATATAGATACACATGCATAATGCACATTAAATTAGGCTAATCATAGATTCATCGATCATAGAATCATCGAAAATTAGAGTTGGCAGGGATCTCAAGAGGTCATCTTGTCCAACCCCCTGCTCAAGGCAGGTCTGTCCCCAACTAGACCATTCCAGCCAAAGATTTGCCTAGCTGGGTTTTAAACACCTCCAAGGATGAGGATTCCCCCACCTCTCTGGATAACCTGTTCCAGTGTTTTCCTACCCTCCTAGTAAGAACATTCTTCCCAATACCTAACCTAAACTTCCCTTCCTCCAATTTGCTGCTAATGCACATTAACATATCTCATGTAGGTGTGCCCTATGTGTTGGAAGGTGACTGAATCCACAGAGAGGCCCAGACTGCCACTATTGCTAAGAGGAACAACGAGAGATTTAAATTCAGATGCCAGAGAGTTATCACATGCCAGGGATTTGCATTCTGTGCCTGGGCACAGAGGGCAAATGGTGGCTGATCACATGTGGTGACTGGAGAGTAAGTCTCAGATACTAAGAAACAGAACAAGACGATCTCTTCCTTAAAGAGCTCTGGTCTAATAAGAGAGAAGGGCAAACAGTAATAGACAGAAAACCATTTAAAAATGTTGCAAGTCTAAAACATAGGGAGATTCTTTCCCAGCTGCCCCTCCCCTCCACATGGATGCCCCAGCAGTCTGCACTACCCATGCTGACCCAGTAGCCTCCCTTCAACCTGCTATTGTCCCCAACCTGTCCCCAAAGAATCAGCCCCTTTCCTGGATGATGATGAGAGTAGGTGCCTATTGGCAATAGAGTGATGGGAAGTCCAACAAGACCCTGATCCTATTGACTTCAGCAAAGATGACTCCCAAATCTCAGGAAACAAACTCACTGCCCCCACTGCTATAGCTGCACCACTAACTGTAGCTAGCAGGCATATCTGCTCTCCCAGCTGTTGTGATTTTTCACTGGGAAACAGGGCTGCTCTGTCCCATGTGATTATGTTCAGGGAAATGGGGGTATGGTTGAACCTTGGCTTTGCTCTCTCTGCCACTGTCACAGCAGCTGCCTTAACAGCAATGGGAAGATTCAAAACTCTTGTGCCTCAAAGACATTATTTGACCCATTTTAAATTGATGATGACAACAAAAGTCTGTTTTGGTCTCCAATCACAAATGGATAATGAACAGATATAGATTTGGCAGAGTTTGAGGAGATGAGACCAAATCACTCATAACAGAATAGCAAGCTTGAACCTAAGTGAAAGGAGAATTTTAGCCAGGTAAAACAAAATATTCAAATTGCTGTTGGGCCAGGGCACTGCTAAAAGCATGACATATATAAGGCTCATAGTGTTGCAGGCTCCTTAAGAGTGCTATAAAAAGTGAAAGGACTACTAATGCATGGTGCTATAGTACTACAAGTCATCCTGAACCATATAAATGACCCTGGGTGAGAGAGGAACAGCTGTGAAGCCCACCTACCAGTGGGCAACAGAATTGGTCAGCTGATCAGCATCCCACAGTGCTTTCTTTCCCATCCCCTCATTAAGGCACATTAAGATTATGGTGCATTAAGTTAGTACAGATACTAAATTAATGTGCTATAATTACAGTTCATTAATACATGTGTAGATGTGGCCCCCTTGTTCTGTTTTTTGTGGGATGGGGAGGAAGGGGAGGGTGGAGATGTAGAAATAGACTGCTCTGGATACTTCTTTTGGATCATTAGGATTTCAGTCACTTTTTAAGTCCTTCACAGTTAATGACCGAAACAGCACCCACTGAAAATATCAGAAGATAGATATAAAAGGAAAATGAGGGGAAGTATGTTTTACACAGTGAACTTGGGAAACTCATTGTCCCAGGACGTTGTAAAGGCAGGTAATGTAGTCAGGTTAAAAAGTGGATTAGACAAATTCAAGTATAGGTTAGTTAGGAGCTATTAAATAGAATAATCATGGATGTACCATGATTCTTATTCCCTGTCTTGCAAAAATAAACTAGATCAGAGGAAGCACAGTTGTTCTGGTATGACTGAGCCCACATTATTGGACATAGTTGAAGTGATACATCTTTTGTTAATATAAAAGGTTTTGCATGTTACCTTGGACTCTTTTGCAGAACTATTTGCCTTGGGCTGCCCTTAGTGTAGCTCTGGCTCCTACTGAAGACTGTTACTATGGAGAACTGGAATGAGTTAGAGGCTTTGAACATCAGGTTCAAGGAAAACTAGCAAAGGAGGCATGTGTCTCCAATTCTTATCCTCATGCTCTCTCTGATGCCTGCTTCACTGAGTGGCTGTCTCCAAAGCTGGCCAGGAATTTGCTACTAATTTGATTTTTTGCATGTATGCAAATTGATCGGTTTGTTGAAATGGAAATTTTTCATAGGAATTCAAGTGTCATTTTTGACAGGAAAGGCTTCTTGCATGGGATTTCTAGCTAGAGGACAAAAGGCCTTGGAATAGCAGCTAGAAGCCCAGTAGTCAGAGCGCTCAGGTGCAATGTGGGAGACTTTGGTTCAAGTCCCTGTTCTAAATTGGGCAAAGCAGGGACTGGAATCCTGGTCTCCTGCCTCAGGCGAAGGCCTGACTATGGGCTGTTCCAGGCTGTGTCTTTTTTTTAATCAACATCTACAAATGATCTTGGGCTTGTCCTGAGGTAGAACCAAAAACTTGTTTAAATCTCAAAACTTTCTTGGGCAAGGAGAACTGCTTCCCATCTAGCTCTATCTATGTTTTTTCTTCTCCTATCCTATTTCAGCTGCTTGTTAAAGCCAGGAACCAGGGTTTAAGTAAAAAGGTACACCTGCAGCATAGGTGGATTAACACCCAGGCCAGCCAGCACCCCTGCTTGTGGCTCACTGCTCATTGGCAGGGAAGCTAAAGCCACAGTTTTAAACCTGACTCTGTTTTTCACTTCGGGCTGGTGAGCAGCAAGTAGTAGAACCACTGGGGCCCCTCAGCCAATCAGTGGCATGGAGAAAATAATGGCACCAAGTTTAAAACTAGCTTTCACTTCCCTGCCAAGGAGCAAGCCGCAAGTGTGGCCCCTCCACCGATCAGCAGCAGGGGTGCACAAGGGAACCTGCAAGATTAAAGGTGCTGCCATGCGTGTGGCCAGGAATGCAGTCAGGCAGCCAGCACCTTACAGGTAAGTCTGTGGGGGAGAAGGGGCATGGGGGACAGAAGAGGCATGGGGATCCTATGGTGAGGGAGGGAGTGGGGTAGGGCAGGGGCACACACTACCCAGTCAGGGTAGTGAATAGGACCCTGGGGCTGTGAGTGGGATGGAGCCACAGGTGGCTTGTCCAGGAGGCATGGGAGATAGGGAGAGGAGGAGCAGGAGAGCATGAATTGGGGGTGGCTCCCCGCCACTGTGCAAACCCCCGGGGGAGGCACGTGCCCTCCTGGGGCACATGCCCTCCCAGACTAGTGAATGGGGTGAGGTGGACTGTCTGCTGCAGGCTTCAGAACAGAGGCTGCACTGGCCTCTTCCCAGTGTGGGGGCTGGGCCAGGGCTGTGCTCAGAGTGGGTGGGAGTGCAGTGGGTTTAGCTGCATGGAGTGGGCAGTGGCACTGGGAAGTGTGGCTATGGGGAATTTGGGGCTCCCCCAGCACCACCTCTGCTTGAGGCATTCTGTGGGGGGGGTCCTGAGGAAAAGGCAGCAGAGCAGAGTGCCCTGAGTAGGGGTGGCACTAGAGGGGGCTATAGCCACTCCCAAATTCCCTGTAGCCCCCCTGTAGCCATCCCTCCCAGCACCGCTGCCGCCGCTGCCACTCACCCTGCACAGCTGAGCCGGCATGCCCTAAGTGTAGCCCCAGTCGAGCCCCCACATTGGGAAGAGGCCAGCACAGCCCCTGGCCCCAAGCCAACCTGTAGAGGGTTGGTGCACCTCTAGAGGGAGCCCACCATTTTGTGTTTGACCAGGGCCTCAATACATTTTAATCTGCCTCTGACCTGTAGGGCACAATGCAGTACCATATAGAGGTACTTTGGCTAGCTCTGAATTAACTAGCCTTGTTATTAGAAGTAGTGTAGCTGTTTTAGTCAACCACTTTGTCCAGGCTAATTAGGGCTGTGTTTGCACAGAAAACTATGGTAATGAGACTGCATTGCTCCTGCTACCTAAGCTAGCCCAGGTATGGCTGTATTGCACTGCACTTTGCCATAGATTTGTACCCCAAACACGTGGATCCAATGGCAGTGTGCAGCAGTGCTACAGAAATGACCTGATCAGCCTCTGAGGGCCCAGCTTTAGCACTTGGCAATAGGTCCTCTAGCAAAGAGCCTGCTAGTGTCAGGGTCATGAGATCCTTCCTGATCTACCCACACTCAGCTGAATAGTGCCTGACACATGGGCTGAGCAGTCACAGAGATGACAGATTTAAGGTTCTCACCAAAATCTTCCAAGAAGGAGATAACCAAGGCCTGGAGGAGAACCTTCCCAGCTGCAGGAACAGAAGTGTTGTAACTCCTTTAGATTGTATATACTGTGAAGGGGAAATATTGTCAGAATTTGGTGACACTGAAGATGCAGAGAAATGACAGTGAAGTACAGTATTTACTCACATAATCCCCCCTCCCCAAATAAGACATGCACCTGTTTTCAGAAGGCAGAATGAAGGAAAAAACTTTTCCTTGCAAATACTGGTATTCAAATTACAAAGTACATAACACCTTAAAAAGGGAAGGGGGGCAGAGTCTTACCTGCCCTGGCCCAGGCTCCCTGCTTTCCAGTGCTTGGTTGAGCATGGGCTCCGGCGGCTGTGCCTGGGACACTGGCACCTGGCACTGGCCATACTGTTGTGGGCTTCTTGCACACAGCTCTGCAGGAACCTTCCCCCCTTCCTCTAGCATGGGCACCCCAGGGAGTGCCAGTCTGGCACCCTTTTAATTGGTGTGTGGGGTTGATGCCCTTCTCATTTCACTGCTCCTGGTTATGCAACTGGTAGAAAGGGAAAGTAACTATATGCAGTGAGCATACAGGGCTCCTATTGTCCAGAGCCAGCATCTGGGGAGCCCTGTGTGCTAACTGCACTGCTCCCATCCAGTATACACAGGGTTATTTTCCCTTTCCTGGGTTTCACTTAGTTAAAGGGACACTCAAGCTACTGGTGGATGCTTTGCTGCTGCAGACTGTGCTACAGACTCAGAAGCAGAATCTGCAACAGCACAACATCTGTCCAGCTGCATCTTGACAGTGTCCCCTTAATTACATAAAATGGGGACGTGGGGAAGTAATCCTGTGGATATGGGGCTTGGGGCAGTGCAGTGAGCATGTGGAGGAGTTCAGCAGTCTTTCCTTGCTTGAGGCACGCACCCCAATTTTCAGCAGGTGATTTTTTGGGGAAAGGTGCATAAGGTATATGAGAAAATATGGTAGTAATCTGTGCTCCAGGAAGATGGTGGTGAAGAAAGGGAGAAGAGCTGCGAAGGTCAATTTTCATTGTGTCAAAGTTGAGTGGAGATTGAATATCCAGGATCAGGTATAGCAGAGTAGATGGCAGCAGGAGGTTGGACTTAAAAAAAACTGTGGCAATGGAAAGATGGACTTGTGAGTCATTGGCATGGCTGAAATGGTGAGCAGGGCAGGTCACCCAGCAACAGGTTGTGGTGGGAAATTAGATTCAGATCTCAGAAGACTGCAGAGTAGTCAACAACAAAGGGAGAGAGGAAGGGAGAAGAGGGGAATAGCAGGTGACCCTAGAGTAGGAGCTGAAAGAAAATAAGGAAAGTCTGAGATCTCTTTTTCTCATCCCACAATCCTGTTCTGGAGGGTTCACTGACCTCTGCCTTTTCTTTACACAGTTTCGATTGCCACTGGTGGTGCAGCGCCTGCCTCTTTGTTAAGTCAGACTGCCAGCTGAGTGCTGTGATTCACAGGAGGAGGTTCTTTGATTAGTGCTGAGTAAGAGTGTGAACTGATGCTGGCAGGAGAGGATTTGCAGCAGTGGTTCATCAAAGAACAAGACAACACATTCCCCATATTTGTACCTTTGCCTCTGGTATAAAGAGTTAATGAAAGGAGTTGGAGAGAAAGAAAGATGTGGTCTAGACAGAGGCATAATATGGAGAGAACAGGGTGACACCTTAACACATTTCCCCCCAAACTGGATTCTCCTTTCCAAAGGAAGCTTTTTTTTCCTACATCAGCAGGAAACGGAAACTAAACCACTTTTAGAAGTGCTGGAACAGCATGCTGATGATCAGACTGATCCCCTCAACAGAACCCTGAAGAAAACAAGCAATAGAGACCAATGACTGGTTTCTGAATGTTTCTGAAAACCAGAAAGGTCTTGCTGTTGGTAGGGATCCTTAGTAGGACATGATTCACAATGTGTCATTAGAAGAGAGAGCCTTGGGCAGTAAGG
Organism: Caiman crocodilus; assembly: GCA_030014935.1. Lineage (NCBI taxonomy): Eukaryota > Metazoa > Chordata > Crocodylia > Alligatoridae > Caiman > Caiman crocodilus. The sequence goes on along the minus strand of JAGPOW010000261.1, from coordinate 33,533,534 downwards.
GTGCTTGTACTGGGGGTTTATCTATGCCCCCAGCATGGAGGCAGCACCCAGCCCAATCCAACTGTTCCCTGACCCTGAATTGAGGCAGCACCAGGCCTGCTAGCAGCCCACATGGGCAGGCGCGGGGGGCACCAGCACCACAGCTCAGGGGTCGCTCAGCTTGACAGCAGCTCTCCCCCCAGCTGCAGGAGAGGTGGGCAGGTTCCACCAAAAAGAGAAAAAAAAGGACCGAGCAACTCGCCACTTCTGCTTTCAGCAGGTGCCTGCTGAAGACAAAGTGGCAAAGGGTCTGATCCTTTTTTCTGTGGCTCCTACCTGCCTCTCTCGTGGCCAGCAGACAAGGTGACAGCTGTATCATTGCAATTTGTCAGGAACGTGTTTGCCTGTTAACCAAAAGCCTCCTCATCACTCAGGGCACTTGTACGTGCAACATATATGTTTAATGGCTTTGCACGTACAAGTGCCCCGAGTGACACTAACACCATTTCAGATGCATCCTAGCCATGGACCTGAGGAGGCTTTTGGTTAACAGGCAAACACATTCCTGACATCACATCAACTGTCTGAAAAGAAAAGGACCCAAGAAAACTGTCAGCTATTTCCTTTGCAAAGAAAAGTCTCAGTTAATAAATTTTTGCACATCTCAGGAGTGGCCTAATTCTGAGAAGTACAAGCATGACATCAACTGATTTAAATAGGAGCTGTGCAGGCAGTCAGCCCTTCTTTGGCTTAGGCTCTAAGACAGCAGTGTTGTTGGAGTGGGGAAGGGAGGGAATTAACAATTATGGGTGAGAGGAAAAGATGAATCTGGAACCACCTGCAGGGAACATGGCAGAACAATGACCATTTCATTTGTGTGTAAGGGTGTTGATACATTTTTATCCCCTCTATGGAGAGTGCATGGGATGGTAATCCACCGCTAAGAAGGATGATCAGTGACCACGGTGCTGGATTGGAAGGCAGGACACAGGGGTTACTGTGTCCTGGAGCAAATTACTTAACCACTGAGCTACAGTTTTCCATCATCAGTCCAGGGACAATGTTACATAGTCACTGTGTAAATAACTTTAAGCTTGTTGTGCAGAAAGCACAACAATTTCTGGGGCACAGCATTTTAGGCATGAATGGTTCTAGCTAGTGACAGTTTAAATCACAAGTTACAGAATTGCACAAGACAAATCTTATGGTCACTGAAACCAAATGTACTTAAATTTAAACATTTTAATCTGTTTACCTACGTAAGAGCAGGATCTTTGGTGCACCCTATACTTTCAGAGCTGCATGTACACCCATGTTGGAATCGACTGCCCAGGCATCAGCGCTTCTGTTGGTTAGAAAAAGTCCTTTTGGCACAGAGAGTATGTGACTGTGACAGGCAGATAGGCCCACGTCTGAGTTCAGTGCCAGTTCTCTCTGCTGCTACAATGCAACTCTTCCATGCTGCAGCCCTTAGCATTGTCAGCACTGCTGGTATCTCATACATTAGCACTCTGATGGGATCGTGGGAGAAGGAAGAGTTACGGTGAAGGCAGCATTAGACCTCTGGCAGAGGAGGGAGGGCAGGCTGCTGCCTGGTTAACAGCTAAGCTTGAGCAACATGCATGGTAAGAACAAAGCACTTGGCACCATTGCACGCATGACCTGACTCCTACTTCCACTGCCATTCATTATGTATCAGTGCCAAATCCCAGAAACGTTTCCAGGTCAGAGCTTTGCAAGAAAATTCATCTCTCATAGAAGCTAAAGGAACATCAGTCTGATTAAGAGGAACGACCTGGCTCTGTAATGAAGAAATCTGGGTGGAGGAATTAACTTCTGTTGTGCCAGTCCAGGATTCAAGTAGCTCACATTATAATCATTGTGGTAAATACAATGTACAAAATGCATTAAAGCATTACAAAATGCTTTAATGCTAGGAACCACAGATGGACAGTAAATTCTAATGCAATATTTCAAGTGAGTCTGTGACTGGGCTTTGTAGAGACAGAAAGAAATGGGTAGTACAAATAAAGCTGGCAGAAAGCAGAACAGAGCGAAACCTTTGGGAGCCTGTACACACGCAGGGAGGCTGCTCCAAAACACTGGAATCCCAGTGTGTTGGAGCAGACTCAATCAATCAAGTCTGCTGGAGCATGGTAATGACCACACTCTGACAGCCTCCCGTGTCTCATGGATCTGAATCCCTATGCTTCAAAATGGTGGAGGGGCGTTTTATCCAAAGCTTATCAAATGAGCTTTAGATAAAGTGCCTCTGCTGCCATTTTGAAGTGTGGGGACATTTTGATATACGAGATACTGTGGGTACTTTAATTAGAACAGCTCTTGGAGCCTCTCTAATTAAAGTGCTCCCTCTCCCCACCCCTGCAGCACGTGTATAAATGCCTTTAGAAACGAACTCAGAGAGACATAAGCTTCTGAAGGCAACAGCCTACTTTGTCATGAAATACAGCATCTGACAAAATAGGCTGTTACCTATAAAAGCTCATACCTCTCTGAATGAGTTAGTCTCTACGGGCATTTTAACATATTCATGCATTACAACGCCAGGCACTTTGAAAAGCTCCTGCAATGCATACAGTAGTATAAGTGGCGAAATGCATGTCAGCGCTGAGAAAATAGCAGCAGCGTGCTTTTGAACTAAAACACCTTGGAAGTGAACTAAAAGATCACTGCCATTTTCTACACATTGACACGCATTTCGCTGTTTATACAACTGCGCGCAGTGCAGTTCAGTTTGCCTCAGCTTGTGTGAAGAGCAGACTCAATTTATCGAGTGTGCGCCAAAGCAGTGGCTCTTTGGCGCAACCCTGGAAAAAAATATGTGTATAAATGCCCCAAGGTGCCACCTTGCCCTGACTTCAGGCTAACTAACATGGCTAAAACTACGTCTCTCTACAAGTAAAACTGTGACCCCTAGTGGAGAGCGATATGAGGACACCCAGAGGAGAGTACACACAAATGCATCTTGGCTGCTCTAGAAGGATGCAGCAGTTGTGATCCAAGTATGATGTCTGCACAAGCCTGCAGCAACATAAATTAGGTAAATCACCCCAACTTTAACCTGGATTGAAAGAGGGTTAAAGGTTGGAGCACTTTTGCTACACTCCTGTGCAGATGTAACTGTTCCATGGTAACAGCTTCTAGCAGTATCTTTTGCTTTTGCTGCAACTGTTACATCTGTCTATAACCTAAGGCCATGCATGAGAGAGAACAGTTTTCCTGAAAATTGATGTTGTGATATCAGGAGACAATTGCTAGAGGACGCCGCCTCTCAGGTTTTTATGCATTTCTTTGTGCCTACATTTAAATAGAAACACAAGAGTATATATCAGGCCTGAGAAGCAATGTTGAACAAGTTCATGCACACATATGTGTAGGAAATGAGACTTTACATATTGTAACATTATACACACAGATGTGTTAATTTGGCACTTTATCCTATGACAGGGGTATCCAAGATATGGCCCACAGGTAGGTACTGTGATCAGGCTCATGGAATTGGATCATCCAACTCACAGGGCTCCTGGAGGGACCTGGAATTTGGGGGTGGAGTGAGCAAGGGCAGTGCCACTACCAAAGGGAATCCCCATTGGGTATTCAGCCAGGGTAAGCTGGGCTGTCAGGGAAGACTCCAGGGAAATCTTCCCCGCACAATTTATTCTCTCTTCCTAAAACATGCATGTCTTGTGGGGGGGGTGGGAAGAGGAAGAGAGCATATGAAAAAATATGATACTGAAAAGTAACGCTAACTTATAGAAACCAGAGTTCTTTGAGATGTACTATCCATATGAACTTTCTACCATAAGTACTAGTGCACCTCATGCTCTTGGCTACCAGTACATGGCTAGCCCACATGCATACTACCTTTCTGTGTGCTGAGGCATGGTGAGTGGAGTGCATTTCTCTAAAACAGTGATTCTCAGCCAGGTGCTTCAGCACCCTAGGATGCCTTGAGATCCTTTCAAGGATGCTGAGGGGTGCAGCACATCAGGTGTTACCACTGCCAGGTGTGCAAACAAGAGTCACAAGATAAACTGAGAGATTTGAAGTAGGAAGCCACAGTGTTAAACATTCTGATTTGGTATGGTCTTTCCAAGTTCTCTGCAACAGATAAACTACCCTATTTTTCTGTAATCAGAAAACTAATGAAAACCACAAGTCAGTATTTTCCAAGAGGTGCCTTGAGTCTAAAAAGGTTGAGAACCACTGCTTTAAGTATTCTTGCTCCTGTAGGCAAATAACTTCTTATGTCTTGGTAGCTCTGATAAACTGGAGCCTGACCCCAAGGTGAGATTTGCTTCTGACTATTTACCCTCATGAAGTTCAGGTGATTGAACAAGTGAAGGAAGTGGCAAACATTTCCAAATACCTATTGGTTAGATCTTCTCCTTGCTAATCAGCCATCTGGATATCGGTACCTTGAAGTACAATCCTATCTTAGGTAGACAGCCATCACCACCAGGGCCTTTGTGATTATCCTTCAATATCATTGTGAGAATGGTTGTGACCTATGCTGTGCCTCAGGAATTTTCTGAGTGGTGTGGTGGAACGATAACCATTTGGAAGTCGCCTCTTGAATACCAAGAAATGCAAGAGAATTCTTTTGATTCCAGGGAGGAGCTTGTGGTGGCTTGTCAGTAACTTGGATTGCTTGCAGTGAACACGTTATGCTTCCTCTAATCCAAGATGGGTCATCACTCCTTTTGTTGACAGGTAGTAACTGTTGCAGAAACTTTTTCCTCAGTGCTGATGGGGAATTTCTTCTGTTGTCCCCAATTAAAGGAACAAGGAGACAAGAAGGGGCCCTAAAGAGGTTCAGAGAATGAAGATGGAAGACTGGCACCAAGGAACTGGATGGTGTTGCCAGCCAAGACAATGTTCAGGACTCACTGTTCTATGCTAATACAAGTCTATGTATACCTGGCATCAGCAGTCCAGTCCACAAAGGGTGATTTGGGATCTCTGAAGGTAGTTCAAAACTCTCAACAGTCCTATCAAAGCAGTTGCTTGTGGCTTGAAGAAAGATGGACTGACTGCAGCTGTCTAGCATGACTATTGCTACATGTAGATGCGCTGCCATTTCTGTAAGCTGCTAGTGAAGAGGGCACAGATCGTTCAGTTGCTGACTTCTGAGAGACAGTATGTTGTCCAGGCTGTGCAGCACCCAGAGACTGTTGCCCTTGAGTCCTCTATAGCACAGTGGGCTGCCTCAGTCTTCGTGCTAAATAACTTTATGTCCTCAAGTGCCAGGGCTTTTCTTGAGAGGCCAAAATACCATAGAACCCCAAGTCTGGCAGCCAAGATAATCACATTGCTATTGGTCACCAAGCAAGTGTTGACAACATCTGACAGTAGTTGCAAACTACTTTTGCACCACCCCCCCGGGTCCTCTGACACCACTGGCCACATTCACACAAGCATAGACGTTTGGTTCCCCAGGGACAACTAACAGTGGGACCCTAAGATCCGTGTGCCCTCTGACATGAGGCAGGTTACCCCAGGTGGGAGGGAAAACAGGAGCTAGCACTGGGCTGGCCCCAGAAGCCTTATCTGGGCTCCTGAGGGCCTTCTGGGGCTGCAGCAGTGGCAATGCCACCACCCAGAGCCTGGCCAGCAACTGGAGTGTGGCTCCTGCCAGCCAAGCTCTGGTTTTGAGTGACTCACACTGCCCCCATTGCTGCTCCACCTTTTTCCTGCAGGTTTTTCTTGACCCCTGGATATCCAGGGGCCAGTCCTGTGCCTCCACATACACTGCTCCCTTGGAGTGAAGAAAACAGCTACATGTGGTGCTAAATACCACATGGCTATGCTCAGCTGGACACAGCCACTGTTCCAAACAGTTTAATCAATACAGAGGTCTTCCTCAAGCCCTAAAACTTGAGTTATAGCAACAGAGCTTTGTATTTTGCTATCCTGTATTGGAGGTTCACAGGGAAGGAGATTTTCTTCCCAGTAGATGGAGCATTTTAACCTTCACCTTTAATGCATTCTTGAATTGTTGCATCTTTTCATGTGTGCCAAATAAAGAGGTCAAGCAGAAATAATACCCCCTCACTCCATAGTACTTTTTGTTCAGCTTCCATGCGTGGTTGGAGTCTGTTACAGCATTCTGGCTCTACCATTGATGGACAAGGTCCCCCTTCCAGCTCACAGCAGCTAGCAAAGTATCTAGTTCATGTGTAGCCCTCCCCCTCTTCCATAGAGATCTGGACCACAGTTGCTTCCCAGCTTATCAGATACTGGTATCTCAAAGGGCATTTGACTCCACGGTACTCAAAAGTGACAGGCTCACTGAAGTAAAGGACAGATGGAAAAGTTAGGGAGAGATTCCATAAGCCATGACCCAATTCTAGAGGTTAGGGAAGTCTTCCTCTTCCATACTAGGAACCAGTGAAGGTTGTAGGGTGGTATGTAAAGCTGAAGTTAATGACCAAGTCCCAAGCTGATAAGATGTGACCCTACATGCACTGTGGAATCACTGCCCAGCATAACCATGACTCAGGGCCCAAGGATCGAGAACCAGGGCTATAGAAAGAGTGTTTTACATCCCAGCATCTACCCTGAGATATTTCCTATAGAGTAAGAGAAAAGTCCCCTCTCAAAATAAAAAAAAGAGAGAAATATTTTTCTGTCATAAACAAATGCCACCAGCAGGTAACAAACTAGAGGTAGCTAGGGCCATTACAGATACAGTTCTCTTCTTCAGTCTTCCTGCCATCTTGGGCTAAAAGGCAAGTGATAGGACTAATGAAGTAGCCAAGTCTCCAAGCTGGAGCACATGTGAAGCTCCAGAAGAGTGTGCAGGTGAACAGGGGCTCCAAGTCCCTCTTCTTTTTCAGTCTGGAGAAGAAATCAACTCAACTTTTCTTCACAGAGCTTTGCACCTATGTAAGCGAGGGGCAAGTTTCACATTTATTTGATAACTATATTATTTCCTGATGAATACCAATTAGTTTAGGATCATAGGAAAGTAGACAGCATAGAGAATATGTGCTCCTGGGGTCCTGAAAGGGACCTCACAAGGTCATCTGGTCTAGTCCCCTGCCCAAGGCAAGAGCATCCCTGACTAAACCATTCTAGCCAGCTGTGCATTTAACCTGCTTCTAAAAAACTTGTGATAGAAATTCCAGTCTTCAGCTAGCCTGTTTCAATGCTGACCACCCTCACAAGAGGAGCTTTTGGACTAACCTCCAACCTACATTTCCTCAGCCAAAGCTTAAGGCCGTTAACTTTTTTTTGTGGTCCTAGAATTAGGGCTAAGTCTTCAACTACCTGGAGGGTGATTGTAGAGTAGATGAAGATTATCTAGTACTCCTAGTCTTACCTTCCCCCAACTAAATAACCCTAGTTCTTTCAGCCTTTCCTTGTACATGTTTGGTCTCCCAGACCCCTTCAACTCCCAAAAATGTTTAGTTTCCCACATCTGCCAGTCTTGCTTTATCAATCACAAGTTTAATTGTTCCTATATATGCAAATTGGATATGGGAGGTAAAAGTGGAGAAGGCAGTATTTCAGTCAATTCACACAGGAAAAAACTTTGGATGGATGGATAGCTACCTTAGCACTTAAGTCCACCATTTTGTCATCTTCAAAGAAGTCACTGCTCAGCTTGCTCCTGAACTCCATAAACAGATATTTCAGGGAAATAGGGTATATCCACAGCTACCTTAGCTTGCTTGGAGGTTGCCACTCTTGGCTAAGGCACAACTTGATCCAACAGGTATGCTCAGCCACTTGCATGAGATCCAGCAAGGTGAGGCAGGCAGGTGTGCATATTGATGCTGGTAGTGATCTTACCAGTTGTAGGATCAACTGCCAGCTCTCCATCTTGGGAAGTAGGGGAAAAAAAATTGACTTGCAAGGCATAAGGGTCATAGTACTCAACACTCAAGGTGTTAGTATTTGCAAGGACTTGATCTTTTGAAGTAGACTATTCAGGGACACTTAGGAAGATGAGCTACTACACTGTTAAAAAGGACAGGACATCTCTCCTAGGAACACTTTGCAGACCCTGGAGATTATCAGACTCCAAGATGATAGAGATGCACAGAAGGAAGTGACCATGTTTCTCATGGTAGTTTTGTTTTTAAAAAACAAAAAAACAAAAAAAAAACCACACAGGCTTGAACAGGGGTAAATTGACAGGCAGTTGTTACTGAATGTACAACAGAAATACTTGTGTGTTATTTTAGAAATAATTCCTATAAATGTCACAAAAAAAACTAGCAAGAGATAAGATTTACAACCAACATTAAACACTGGATTTTCATACATCAAACAGCTGCTGTATTGCTCATTTGATAGCAACATCTTCCTTCCAAGTCAATTACTACTACAGGAAGAAGTAGCCATTAGATAATGTAGATTTTATTGGACAGAACACAAAGTCTGTTAATGTACCTTTTATGACAGCTCAGACTGCCAAACATGATTGGCTTTGCTTGACAGCAGTTGGTATTTTAAAGAGAGATTAGGCACTCAACTCAGATTAGATACAAAAACTGAGAAGAGATCAAGTGGTATGAAAAGGAAGCTTTTACTTTTAATGCATACATTCTTGTATAATGATTTGAGAGCAGATTTAGGCTAGGTATCAGGAAAAGCTTCTTCATGGTGAGGGTGGCCAAAATGTGGAATGGGCTTCCAAGGGAGGTGGGTGGTGCTCTCTGCTATCTGGGGGGGGGGGGGGGGTCTTTAAGAGAAAGCTGAATTGGCATCTGGCTGGGGGCAACTGACCCCAGCACTCTTTCCTGTTTGGGCAGGGAATCAAAAATCAGACCATCTGTTGAGGTCCTTTCTGACCCTAGCATCCAAGAATGAACCTATGAATGCTGAATGCCATGTAGTACTTGGGTTGCTACCACTTCTACAACAGGATTGTTCTGTTATGAAGTCCAGCCTCTTACTCCTCATAATAAAAGTCAAGGACCTCTCAAAAAGTGTTAAATGAATACATCTGTCCTAAGAAACATCAGGGATGGTAGCATAGCTGTGAAATCTCCCCTCAGTGAAGAAAAGCAATGGCTGTAAGGAGTACTTACCTCAATTGTGATGCATCTGCATGGGTGGGCTCACCACACTCTCCCCATAAAGGCTCAGGCTAGGGTAGTGCCAGCAAGGTAGCTGTACATCTTGAATGCAATGCTCCATTAGACTATGCAAGGCAAATTCTCAGTCTTACTTTCTCAGGCTTTCTGCACACAGGCGTTCCTACGTCTGTGCTCAGTTCACATTTTTGAGCCCTAGGAGTGGACCTCAGTGGGAATGTCTACACATGCACTTTAATGTAGAGTAGCCTATTCTACTGTGCACTAAAGTAGCACATAAAAACAGGACTAGTAAAAGCCAGATTCTGGTCTCATCACAGAGACCAGGAATTGGGGCTGCAAGGTACAGACAGCCTGCATTTACTTAATAAACCAGAGGCAGTGGCAGCCAACCAAAGCAAGTGGTAGATTAGGTTGGTAGGTGCTATTCTACCATATTCAAAAGGTACATCAACCTTCAGGATAGACTGATAGGAAACCAGTTTCTCTTTTGCCTGTACCACTGCTGCTGCCTCCTTGTAACACTCTGTTCTTTCAAGCCTGACTCAATTCCCTTCCATTTAGCAACAAATTATCCACTTTTTTTTTTTTTGTGGCTAAAAAAACATCATAGCTTTACTTTTGACCATTCTGACATGTAGTAAAGGACAAAGGAATTCAGCCATCTAAACAAAAGTTGAGAGAAACAACCCTTAAGCGCAGAGTAGGGTGACTGAATAGCAAGTGGAAAGATCCACTGTATTGTATAATAGCACTGGCTGTTTGGATAGACAGAAACAGGCTCAATATTCAGTTTGAGAGATTGAGTAGTTTGCTTGTAAATATAACATTACTGCAAATTGTGTTCATGGTTTTCAAATACTTGGAAAATATGCTACAATGCACATGAACAAAAATGTAGGACAACATCACACTTCAGTACTCTGAGAACAGAGCTCAAACTTAAGGTTCAGTATAACTAATGGCATCCATTTAGTATACAAGGTCACCAGGTTATGTGTATATTAGTATTAAAAAAATATTAGCACCAGAAAATTCCTGGCTTAAAAATCCAGTATCTAGGCACACCAAAAATCCTCAAGGGGGGGCAGCCCAATCCACTGAGCAAATAGCTGTAAGTGTATTCAGCATGACAAAGCTACATTACAGCTTGAATTACTATATAGAAATCAGTCAGGTCTTTATATTTTCAGTTCTGAATTAGAGTACAGTATTTTAAACAGAAAGGAGAATAACAATTTTTAGCATATCAAATTGTAATACATACTGTGTTCAAACTTCAGTTTTTATGGCAAACTGTCTTCAAATACAATAGACATTTCTAAAATGACTACCATATTATTTACAAAGGAATTATCTGCAACTGAATTGCAAGTTTAAACATAAAACAATTCTCCTTAGACTCCACAGCAAAATCCTGTAATAGTCTTAGACAACCTCACTTTGTATTTGAAGGCTGTGCAGTCTTATTTGTGGGAGATCTGGGACTCCACCTAAGCCTGTCACTGAAGGACTGTCTGATAGCTAGGTTTTTCTAGAAAACTCTATTTCTAATGTCACAACCCCCCTCACCATATTATGATTAGATAGAGCCTATCTTGGGCCTATCTTTTCAAAACACAAAGAAAATTCCTTAAACCAAGATGTACAGGACAATGCTTTTCTTAGGGCTGATTTTTTGTTTAGTATTGTTGTAATTATCAACTTAAACAGGAAGTGGTATAGTCTCCTAGTGTGAACACAGTTATAAGAGCCCTTCATGGTAAAAATCCAAATTGGAAAGAAGTTTCATAACATTTTTTTCTACCTTGGAGTAAAAGTATCAAGTCTGATGTATTCATAGCCTCACTACAGCAAGTTAACTTCCTGCTGATTGGCACTCATGTAAAAGATTTGCATGTGAGAGGCAACTAAAGAAAACAGAAATTATTCCAATTAGGAATAAATCCTATTGTCAAATTATTAGCCTTCTGATGAATTCATTAAATTCTGATCCAGAAGTTAAATAGTCACCATGAGCAGTTCAAATCTTGACTTCTAAAATTTCAGATTAGTTTAAAAAAAAAAAAAAAAAAAAAAAAAAAAAAAAGAATAAGTTAAAATGAGCAAGCAAAAGAACTGGGGGTGAGGAAGAGAGAATCAAGAGGCTCTAAACAACAGAACAGGTAAATCCACTGAACAATTTCAATAATTAACTGGTGAAATTGGAATATATTTGTAGAAGTGTGCTTTACTATTATTTTGTGTATATTTAAATAGAGTGCAAAAGAGCATCGAGGTTTCTGAAGATTAAAATGTAGCCCTTCTGGTAAGATGGAGTGCTGTACAGACCTAGATGAACTTAAAACTACTATAAAAGCCTGCTCAAAAATTGAAGGTTTTAAACAGCCATTAAAGCTGTATTTCAGAATTCTACTTGGGTACTACATGCATTTTTGCTAAAAAATACTTCTATCTACTACTATTTGCTACCACTGTTGCCTTGCAGCTTTGATATTTTTGGTGTTAGAACAGTTAAATTAGAAGTCACACTGTTTAATCAACACCACAAACTACATTTCAATTTTCCAGTAATTTACTGGTCTTCACTTCACACAGGTGCAAATTTGATTTACCAAAATTATTCATGATTTAATGCTCTGCCAACCTAAACCTGATAGTGGGCTAGAGAAAAGATGACTTGCCCAAACAATCATGTACACATCTATTTCAGCTATCTTTCCTATCTAGCCCCTCTCCCAAAGTTCACCTGAAAAAAAAAAACAGTAAAATCTACACAAAGTTTTATTGCAATCATACAAGGGATACGTCAGGGTCAAATACAACAAATACTATGATGCAATTTTACATTTATTAAACTACAGTTCAAAGCACAAATTTACACATTCTAAATATACTAAACATCTAAATGAAGTCACACTGGTCTCCCACTGACATTTGATGTATCTGGGCAAAAGACAATAACTTTACAAGACTTTCTAACAGGAATCCTTAGTATAAAAACTGTGTACTTGTATGTAAACTGTTTAACAGGGAACCCAAGTGGTGGGTTTCCATCTCCACTAAGTCATCCATTTTGTTGCATATTTAATTTAAAACGCTCAGGGGTTAAACAAACTGGTAAGTTTAAATCCTGACACCTTTTCCTATCCCTCCCACCCCCAATGAATTGTAGTTGTAGCTGGTTTTGCCTGGTCCCAATTATCCTCACTAATTTTTCAAGTTTTGAAGACGATATGAATTCAGGATTGTTCCATTTTTCTTCCATACTGGAATGTTGACCAGACAAACTACAGACTTGCAACTGCAGGTCTAAATGAAGCGTTAATGCCTGTTTAAGCTGCAGTGGAAAAGCGGTCTTCTGGGCTCAGCTGAATGCATGAAGGCACAAAGAAGAAGTTCTTCATCAATGTGTCTGAAGTAATTCCAGCATCTTGCATCTCATACCTGCAGCAGAAAAGTACGAGGCACGTTCAAGAAAAGCCATACGTAAGATTTTTAAAAGTTCTCATGTCAACCTAATATTGGAAACCAACATTAAATCTAGGAGTTCAAAGTTAGCATCACTTGACAGCTTTACAGAACAAGACTAAGGGTTAAAGAAACAAAAAAAAACAAAACAAAACAAAAAAACAAAAGCAAAAAAACCAAGAACACAGGCATTGACAAGTGTCCCACTGCAGCCTGTCTGCTTTACTGGGTACAACACTGCCAGATGTGGAACAACAGATGATGTAATCACCTGGCCCAGAGATTTCTCACATCACTTGTTGCCTCCTGCCTCTGCTGTGATCCATTCTGGTTCTCTCACTGACACAGCCTCATGGTAAGGCACAGGTCCCAGTTTAGGGTGGCAAGAGGTAGAGGACCTAGGGAATCCAGAATCCCATGACTCCATACTGGGAGTCTCACTGCCCTATTCCTCCAAATGAAGCATGGGTCCCAGGAAAGCAGGTGTGGGACCCGAGGATTTCCAAGTGGCCTGTGCCTGCACTGGCCCCTGCTTCACACTGGGAATTCTAGGCCAGAACATGCCTGGGCTTTCACCCATGGAGACCCACTCCAGGATCTCCATAAGCAAGGGACCCCAACTTCTTATGTTTAGAGGTGCCCAGTTTTCCCCAGGTGTTTCACATCAGAAGTCTTGACAAAATGTAGACATCTATTTTCTTGCTGCTTGTACTACCATCATAATTTTTTATGGCAGCACAAGTGCGACATGAGACAACGTTCTCTTTCTACCCAAAGTTAGTCTTCACATCCGTGCCTGAACTCATAATTCTGGCAAACCTGTTACGTAGGTTATCCTTATCATAAAAGCTCCCTTGGATACTGATTCTAGCTTCATTTAACTATGCTTGATTATTAGTTTCTATACAAATACCCTAACTCCCCATTCAAAGCATCCTTACTATTAATTTAAGATGGTTCCTTTGTAAAAGCAGCCTCATATCACACCTCCTATTCTATACATCTTCCCAACTTCCTCCAAACTTTGCTGTTGTATACAACTTAAGTTTCATCAGTACTTCTAAAAAAAAAAAAAATCATCACTTGATACTGGATTTCTAAACCCACAAGTTAAATGAACAGGAACTGTTTAAAAGTGAATCACTGTAGCAGGAGATGAATTAAAGCAATAGCACTGGGCTGTTTTAACTGCTGACTGCATCTGGAAACCCAACACCTTCCTACAGAGAAAGAAAAAACTAATGAAACAATGTTAGTTCTCCTTACTTAATGCTAATTGTTTTTGGTCAGTTACTCTAAGTAGTGCTAACTTGCATGATAGCCTGTTTTACACATTATATCAAGAAACCTTGCATTTGAAATTTCACTTTAGGCAATTCTAAGCATGTTTAAATTCAGCTACATTCAACCAATGCTTCTAGCTGTAGGCATTCTACCAAGAATGACTAAAAATTAAGGCTCAAGAAGATGAAACCTTGTGCAGTAGCATTAAAAGAGTTAAGCTGGTTTTCTCCTAGGTCAGTGATCTTCAACCAGGGTACTGCAGCACTGTGGTGCCTTGAGGATGCTGCAGGTGCCATATGATGTTAGCACTGTTAGGTATGCAAATGAGGTTCACAAAATAAACCCAGAGATTTAATAGAAATCCACAGCATAAAAAACTTGACTTGTTGTGGGCTTTGAGTTCTTTGCAATAGATCTGAGCTATTATTTTTCCAGTTAAAAATAAGTGAAAACTAAGACGACATTTTGTGAGAGCTACCCTGATGTGACTGAGAACTGCTGTCTTATGCTAATCTTGAAACAAAACTTCCACATTTCTCTATCAGTCACTAGACAGCAAAATGCAGGATCACATTTTAAAGTGTTCCAGAAAGGCAAATGCCAATATCCCTACAAATAAAGAATATTTTCTTACCAGTCACTGAAAGACATCACATAGTAAGTCAGTGGCCTCTGATAATCATTAAAGGTGGAACGTTCACCCAAGGAACCAGAACCCATATTGTCAAAAATCAGCCAATCTCCAACACTCAGCTCAGGGAGAAAACAGCTTTCCACAATTTCATCAAGCTCATCACAGGATGGACCCCAAAGGCTGCTTGCAAACAGAGGCTCATCTTCCTTGTATTTCTACAAAAAGTAGTAGACATAAGGCTTTAGGCTCAAGGACTAAGGAAGTTTCAAATACACCAAGTTCTTTACATTATACTAAATGTATAAAAGATTTACCTTGTGAACCTCTGGGATAGCATTCAACTTCTCAGACAATTTATTTGCAAAAGAACCATAAACACCGTCATTCATGTAGTACATAAAGACTGGCTCATCACTCCTGGCTTGTTCCACTGGAAGAAAAAAGTGCTTGTATATTAAAAAGCTGACCTGCAAAGGTGGATTCTCCCCCATTAGTTGTAGGTAGACTATACGCTGGATCAAAATGTTGTGGGAGGAAAGTGCCATTGTGAGATTAGACCAGCAATTCAACTCTGCTGCTAAAGGCTAGATTTACTGTTAAATTTGGTATACTTAATATTTCAGTTGTTTCTCAAAATGATTTAGAAAGTCTCTCTTTAATACCAGAGGGACAATAATAGAGGGGCAATAATAGCTTGACCATGTTTCTGTTCCCCTCCCCCAACTGCCCCTAATATGGTTTAAATTATAGGCTGGGAGGGTTTCTGAAAACCAAAGTCATATCTGGTAACTGGTGAGAAAGAAATACTAAACACACAGGAAAAATCAGAGATGCACACTGGAAGAACCCCAAATATGAATTAAACCTCCAGAAGTGACCATTTGTTCAACTCCACTAGTCTCAATATTTTCAGAAAAAACTGATTTACTGAAGAGAAACTTTGTACCAATTCATAAAACATGCAAAACAAGTGTTTCTTACTTCCAGCGGAAAGATGTTTATCATATTCCACAGCCTTCTTTGCAATTATATTAACTGCTAGAGTAAATGCAGATGAAACATAGTAACATCCAGGCTCAGCAATCACATTCACTCCAGATTCTTCAGGAAAGTAGTCAACCAGCAATGGACTGATGACACGATTAACCTAGGGAGATTGAAGTCAGCTCTTTTATTCTTGTTTTTGTAACAGATGCAGGGTTGACAGTTGGCCACTGCTCCCATCAAATTCCCAGCCAGCAACTTCAAAATTGTTCCAGCACAGCACTAGATCTAAAACTATTTGCAAATCTATAAAGGCAGAAGTGTCACTGTCCCTTCCCCCACCAAGTTAAACAAAAACATTTTGGCCAAATCCCTTCAATTCCACAGTTTAGGAAAGAAACTGAGTTGTTCACTGAAGTCACCTAGTATTAATCTAGCCCTTACAAAAGGCAAGTGACATGCTGTCAACCACAAGTCCACACTAACACACTGAAGACAGTAATGCTGCAGAAGGTAATCTATATCTATTGAATATTGACAAGTTCAAGTAGAATTGCCTCAACAAGAAAAATCCAAAAAGCTCATGATAGCGTTAACAAATTTAGTGACAAAGGTACCAGAGAGGCCTTTGGTGTGCAAGTGGTGGCAATTCAGACTGGTTACTTTTCTTCCCATTTACTAGTTCTTAATACTTGTGTGTGTGTGGGGGGGGGGGGGTGTTGACAACATAAAAGTCTTTGCTGGAATTAGGTAGCAAGCAGGATTTTTATGTTTTTGCTACTTCTGGTTAGTTTCC
>JAGPOW010000261.1:33500670-33517218 GCA_030014935.1 Caiman crocodilus | reverse complement strand
CTCCCGCACCCCCCCCGCCCCCCCACCCCCCACGGGCGGGGGGGGCGGGGGGGGGGGGGTTGACAACATAAGAGTCTGTGCTGGAATTAGGAAGCTAGCAGGATTTTTAGGTTTGTGCTACTTCTGGTTAGTTTCCAAATTAATTCCTTGTGGCTGCAACTATGGCATAAAGTCCTATCAATCCCCATTTTTATTTGATTACTGGTCTGGTGTGACAGTACAGGTTTCAGATATTTGTTAATATTCAACTGTTACTAATAGGGAAAACTAGTTACACATCTTTGCAATACATACCTCTTTCAGCTGAAGCTCTGAACCTGTGAAGCTTCCACCAATGTCCAATATGTTCATCTTAAAACCAAATTCTTCCTAAAAGGTAGTAGTATAGCTTTTATACTTTATAGGCACTTGTACAGTCTCTCATTCACAAATAACATTACATTTTTTAACAAAGGCAATTACCTTAGATTTCTCTTTATTACAGAAATATTATTATGCTTTTACTAAATTTCACCACCCAAAAAATCTACACCCAAAAACAAATGTAACACTATCAAAAAATTAAGGTTGATGCAAGTGAGCTGATGAACAAACATACATTTGAACTACTAAATGGGAAAGGAGAGCCATTTTGTGGGAGCCCACAGTAGTGGCTACAAATCTCAGCATTACATCTATATGAGCCTTTATGGAGTTAACCAAGTCTCCTAATTTTGATTCTGGAGTAAGTAGTAAGCAGGGGTAAAGTTGGAATTCTTCTACCATCCTTTTATTTCTATGGAATCATGCAGAAGCACCAGCTACATTAATAGCCTGTACTGCAGCAGTTCCCAAACTGTGGGTCATGACCTCAAGTGGGGTCACAACATCAGTGGGCAGTCATGGGTGCAGGGAAGCTGCAGGTTAGGAGTGAGAAGCCATGCCAAGAAAAAAGGTTTGGGGACCACTGCTATACTGACTATTTTTGACAGCAGAACAACTGTTGTAGGTCTAGATCAGGGGTAGCCAACCTGAGCCTGAGAAGGACCCATAATTTAGCAATGTACATTGCCAAAGAGCCACACTAGTGATTATACATGTATATGTATGTGGTCACCATGTGCTTGTGCAAACATTTAGGAGACATATATTAACTTCTGAAGAGTTGCTTGTGGCTCAAGCTGCTTGCTGGCCACCCTTGTTCTAGATCCAGAGTTCCTTCTTCCCCAAGGGAAGAGTACACATTTTTGTCTCTTCCTTCCAAAAGCCCTAATGATACATCATCAACCCTTTGTACATAATTGCTTTCCTTATGCACCTTACTTTCTAGTTGGTAGCAATATCATCTCATGAAGACTATAGCACCTGAACTATGGTCTAGCATTTTAAAGCCTTTTACTTTAAAATATGTACAGTAAAAGCTCCACCAATTGGCACCTTACAAACCAGCATGTTCCATTTACCTTGCAAGACAGCATGCTGGTTAAGTGAAACCAAAAGTGCTCACCCATGGCACTTCTGGTTTCTCTGAGTCCTCATGGTCTGGGGCATAGTAGCTTGCATGGGGCCTATCCCTCAGGGCCTGCAGGAGGGTCAGCAATGCCACAAGACAGGCACCAGGAGAAGCAGCAACCCAAACAGGCAAAGACTCCTTGTTCAGGCCTCTCAATTAACCAGCATATTTTGTTATCTGGCACCCTCCATTCCCCATGGGTGCTGGATAACCAAGCTTTTACTGTATTTGTAACAAAAAGGTAAATGTTCTGTTAAGGAATGAATCCAGACTTAAAAGCAGTTGGCTTTTAAAAATGTAATCAAAACATCTTTTAGAGTAGATTTTAGATTTGTTTTAATCACATTAAAAAGACCTATAGTTTTGTATCATCTTTCTTTTATTGAAAGGTAGGTCTATTTAGAACAATCATCTTTCCTATTCTCCTCAGACTAGCAACTCTGGGCAGGGAGTCCTCTTCTGGACAACTGGCTTCTGGTGGGTGACCAAGGCTTCTAGAACTACAGTAGAAAAAAATGGTTTTTTTGGGGTTTTTTTTTTTAATAATCTCTGCTGGCTCAGACATTTATAACATGTACAAATATAACTACTTACAGCCATGTCAAACACACATCGAGCATCAGATACAGCATGTAGATACACTTGAGGTTCCTTGCAAGAGTTAGAAACATGAAATCTGAAAAAGAAAACAAAAAAAATAAGTGCATGGAAAACCTGACATCAGTACTAAAATAGGCCATTTATCTAGACTAGTAGAGACATCTAAAGCCCATGCCCAGATGATGGACTTTAAGAGGCACATGAGAGATTTATGATGGCTATACAAACAGTTCAGGCAGCACACCTCTGATGCATTTTCCTTATACTCTAAGAGTTTTGCCCATAAAACAAAATCTAGACCACAGTTTAACAAATCGCAAAATAGTTTTATTATACTCCTTAATGAACTCTTAAATCTTAACAGAGTCAAGATGCCTAAAGCTCCGAAGAATAACCTTTCTATTGTTCATGAATCTGTCAATGAAAGTACAGCTGAAGTACCATCTGGGCCCTTAGACATGCAAAAAACACATTTAAAAGCTTTATACAGTGGTAGGAAATATTATACTCAAAAAAAGCACTTTAAATATGCATCAAGTAACTGGTAACTTAGAGTCAATCAATAGTAGTTTCTGGTTGTTAAGTTGGGTTACAACTAAAGCAGCAACCAGAGGTGGAAGGTTTTGTACCAAGTCCCTGAGGTCTATGCATATTAACTCAATTCACTGAAGCAGTTTTACAAATGAACGCTGATATGTACTACACAAGACAGCTAGGAGTTATGAATTGAAGACTTGTAACCACTTAGTGGTAGGCAAGAGGAGCAGTGTATAATATAAAAATCAGAACTAAAGATAGACAAAGCATTTTAAATACTGTAGACAAATCCTATACTGATATTATTCTCTACTTACTGTATAGCTTTACATATATTTTACCATATTTAACTAACTGACCAATAACATTTCTTATTTACTAAATTGTGTTATTTGAAATGCATCTAGACTACAAAGATTGACAGTTTGCATCCAAATACACAAAAAATAGTATTTTAGTTTTTGTAATTAAACTACCTTAACAAGTGATGAATTGGTGGGGGGGGGAGGAACAAGTTATAAAAACTTAATTGGACTATTCTAAACAGATTAGAAGTACCTATAGTTAGTAAACTGAACAAGTAGTTTTTGTTCAGGATACTCTTCAAAACTTTTAAAATTAGCAGATTGTCATTTATTTTTATTTGCATGTACAAGAATGCTTTTTCAAATCTCAATTTTTTTTAAAACTTTGAACAAATCAGTCAAACTCTTTTTACCTGCAAGAGGTGACTACTGCAGTCACAAACCTAGCTTAGCACTTCAATTTTTGTTCTAGTTGCTTAGCCAGTTACTTACAGTAGTTCAGCAATTTGATGTTCCTTAAGAGTACTGCTTGAATACTTTTATACTTTGCAACCAAATTGTAATACCCTTAAATTGTTAATTTCAGTTACAGCAAAAGAAAAGTATTCAACTTAAGTAAAGCTGCCTTTATTAGGTAGGGAAGCGGGGCAGAGAGGGGAGGTAAAATCATGTTATTCATCCTAATGACAAACAAAAATTTTGTTCTGCATGGTGTTTTTGAAACGTCTGATTTTCATTACAGCTTTCTACACATCTTTGGCAGATGAAGGGACACAGAATAATCTTTGCTTATTCTTTGTGTATCCAACTTATTTCAGTTTGAAGAATCACAAAATCATTCAGATCTTAAACTAAAAATGCTTGAAGGAAATCTGCCATCTACAGGTCAGAACTAAAACAGTTACATGATCTCTACTACTAAAAGTGACTAGGATAAACATCAGTGCAAATCTGAGTTAAACATACCTTACAGTCTTGTCTCACCTAAGATGTGCTAGTTTTCCCAAACATATCACTGCTTTTTGGTAGTTATTATTTCTGTGCGCAAAACTAAAGATATAAAAACTGGCTGGGAAAACAAGAGCTTGGCTGGGGAAGATGGATAACACACCTGGCAGTTTTTCTGGCTGTGACAGGGGATTTTGATATTCCCCAGTGTTGTAACTAAAATAGCCATTTCTCTCTCTCATACTGGTTGGAGGGCATAACTATTTGAAAGCTCTCAAAATTATACAAATAGCTTTATTACTTCCTGTAAAAAGGAAACAGTCAGCATGCACCAAAAAATAAAAATCAGGTCTTATATCTGTTTGAGCATTTAATGTTACACCTAGCAGAAAGAGGAGGAAAGCTACTCACTTAACACCAACTATTTGGACTTCAAGCTCCTTAGCAAGTTCCATGAGATGCCTACAGTTCTTCAGTGTGGTGCCAAACTTCATACTCATCTCCTCAACTCCATTAATTTCTTCTGTGGCAATGTGTAGTAAGAGCCTAAGAGAAGGGGAAGATGATTGGGGCACAGTTGGTTTACATCATCATCAGCATATGTGCAGCCTGAAGACTGTCAGAAGTATGTTGATTATGCTGTCAGTACTCCAACTCCATCGATGGATGAATCAAGTGAACCTAATAAAAACAATCCTGTACAGAGAAAAAACTAGCAATTAGGGGCTAAAACATGGAGCCAACAAGGATAAGGGATTTCGAAATGTAGCAACCAAGACTCTGTTGGGTGCTGTAATAAAAGAAAGTGTTACCATCTAATAAGAGTATGATTGCTTATAAGCTGCTCTTTAAAATGATAGCCAGAATGTTTTCTCCCTGCTGCTTAGAGGTGTGCACTGGAACTCCCTTTGGACTGGCCTGGCTGGATTTATTTTTCCATATCAGCTTTGGCTATAACAGTCTGATGTATGTTGAGCACCCTTTCCACATGCCTCCTAGCTCCACTGACAGGTATAAGCAGAGCATGGAGGAGAGAGTTCTGTTTCACTCCCTCTCCCCTTCCTGCTGCCTACTGGTTGCCTGGGTAAGGGGAGAGTTTGAAGACACTTTCCCTAACTGGACAACCAATTCATCAGACCTTGCCCTCATGGAGCTGTTACATCTCTGTGGTTTGCTGATATATAGAATCTCCTTAGCCAAGTGGATCATCTGTTATGCTTTAATGTATGGTAGTTTGAACATTTGGAAAAATATCCTTCAAACACAGGCACAAGGTGATTTATGATAACCCCCAAAGGGGACTTATTTTGGGTTATTCAGGGCTAAAAGTCCCAGGTCACCCATCCAACCTGAGACGGAAGTCAAATGACAACTGCCATGAATCCCTTTTCTACAGTTGTTTCTTTTGCTGCTATTATTTGAACTATTTTTCAATCCCAGTGAGATGCTACTAGCTACCACCGTTTGAGAGTCAAGTGGTAAAGTTACATGCATAATGTAGAGGGCATTATAACAATCATACCTGGAGATAAAGGCATTGGTAACTAGCAAGCTACACATTCTGGCTGTGATTGCTCACATCTATTACAGATCTGATAATCTAGCAGCTGCCAAAGAATTCAGCTCAATTTATTAAGGATTCTGGCTGAAAGCAGTACTCCCAAAAACAACATAACAGACATACAACTGTAATATAAATTTAAACAGAAAAAGAAATGCAGATAAGGCCAACTATTATTCCTACTCCTAGAATTAATGCAAGTACAAATATGGTGATAAATCAGATCGTGAATCCATAAAAATGTTGTGCATAGGTCCACAATTAACACAGTAAAAACTCAAACACTGAAAAAGTTTCAATCATATCAACACTAAAAGATGTTTAGCTCTGCTTCATACAGTCTTGTAAGCAAAAGTTGCAAGACTGTTTACTAAATATTGATCCGTTTGCTGGTAGACATTCCATGACATGAATAGCATCTTCCAAAACTCAGACAGGGTGGGCAACACTTTAGCCCTTGGAATGGAAAGCCTACATCCAGACAAAAACAGCTGTGGGCATCTGTTCGGTCCCAAGTCTAGTCAGAGGTTTGCCATTTATTGTCGAGATCCAGCTATAAATACTTTTCTCCCCTCTCCAATCTAATTTCCAAAGAATATAGGAGGGGTTATGCAAGTAGCCCTTGCTGCAAAAAAATATCATTCTGCCTAGCAAACTCTCAACCTCTGGAAATCCAGACATTTTCTATGGGGAAGAAGAGTCTTTCATTGTCTTCGACAATGTCCCATCCTGGAAAATGCAAAAGTGCAGGAAAGAAAAGCTAGCCAGGGAGACTGAAAAGGGCGATTATTGAGGTCTTGTATATAAACACAATTTGAGCAAATAACACAGCAGAAAAGGCAGGATTTAAAACTAGAGTCCTGCCATTCTAATAATATTATTATTATTATTAATAATAATAATAATAATTAATTAAAATGGAATCTAATCCTGTCTGTAATCTCAAGAGAGCTGTGGGAGTTGAACAAGACCTGGAAGAGACCAGAGAAACTTATTCTGAGGTATGTCTACTTCATTACTAACGGTATAGCCCCCATTCAGGACCCCAGACAACAACTTTGGCTTTATATGCTAATATGGGAGCTTAGACTGATCGTCCTGCTGTGGGCTCAAAAATTTCTGTAGAGCCAGTACCAACTGGACTACCTTAATTTTAACTAACTGACTGTGGTGTTGCCATGATGGAAAAAGTTGTAAAAACATCACAACCACGTATCTATAGGTTTTAATAACTGAGTTTGATTTTCCTGCCCCCCCCGCCACGTTCCACAGTTATTTCAGACAGCTTCCCCAAAGCATTATTTTGGATTGATCATCATTTATCTTTCTTTTATCCAGAAAGATGCTCAAAAAGTTATAACTGCTCTCTGTAAGCTGATGGGAGTTCTTTAGAGTATGATGGTCATCTGCATACATTAACATAGAGACTGGGGTTGCTAGTAATTTGGGGGGGATGAAAATGAGCATCCTATATGTTTCTGATAACATATCGGTCATATTAAAGTTAAATAGTAAGGGGGCCAAAATACATCCTTCTCTAACCACTTTGTCTGAAATTTGTGCAAGCTTGCCCCTCAGACCACACCTAACTTGGGCACATGTACCTTTTGCATCTGCTGATAGAATATCATAAAGAGAAAAAGGTCAGTCCCATAATTTAACAATTTCCCCCAAAGTTTACTTTTCTATACTGTCAAAAGCTCTTGATAGATCAACAAATGTACGATACAATGCTGATTTGTGCATTTGTATATATGAATGGTTCAAAACTGAAGGATAAATGTTATAGCAGAATATCCATCCCTAAATCTAGTCTGATGTTCATATACGTTTTCTCTTTTTATCCATGCTATAAGATGGTATAACAAGTGGCACCCAAACATTTTAGCTGAGACCTCTATTAAACTTATGGGGCAATAAGATTCTGGCTCATCTTTTAACACTTTCTTGAAAATGGGTACAGTGGTACTCCCTTTCCAGGAAACTGGAATTTCACCTAGCTCAGTTATAGAGTTATACTATTTTTCCAAAACCAGAGTCCACCATTAGATATTATCAACAGAGTACCAGCGGAAGTTTTATATCTGGGCCTGGGGCTTCGTTCTTCCGTGGTCTGTTGAAAAAATGATCTATTCCATCATTTGTTACCTGATACTTAGTCGCATCACTAACACACTTATTACACTTATTATATAATTACACACTTGTTTACTATTTTTGTTCCATGGAAAAAAGTAAAATGATTTGAAAAATATCCTATGGTATTTGGGCTATTACCACCAAGTTTCTTAAAATATTTAGGTCTTGCACATTAAATTTATTAGTCACCTTTTTGGCTACATAGGTGTCCCACTTCAATTTTCTATTGACAAATAGAAGTGTCTTTATCACCAAGAAGGATTGGGGGAATATCAAGCTCCCTCAAGGTTGAGGACTACAGGCCTAAGCAAAATAGTATCTTGGTATCTATATCCCCCCCCACATATAATCAATGTTGGATTGAACCCTCTATGGTATTTGATCCTTTAACAGAGGTGTAGATTGAAAGCTATGAGGTAATACTAAACCAGTGGTCCTCCAACAGTTGAAGCAGGAGATCACTTTTGGCATTTAAAAGCAACCCAAGATCTACCATGCGCTGCTGCCGCCACCCCCCCACTCTGCCTAGCAGGTAAGTTTGCTGGGAGGAGAGTGGAGGACAGATTCAGGCAGAGGGAGAAAGTTATTTGGGGGCACACCTCTCCAGCAGGAAAGTCCCATCTGACCAGGGTCCCAATCAACTTACCCCTGCTCCTGCAGCACAGTCCCTCACTGTAGGGGCTTCTATCTAGTCCCCCCTTCTGCCATGGACTACCTGCTAGGCTAGGGTATGCCCATGCATGCACATGGGCACTTGACCCTCTATCCCAGACTTGGATCGACTCCAAGATTTCCCAGTGGATCAAGATCCACTGGTTGGTGACCACTATACTAGGGTATAATTCATTAATTGATCTTAAATTCAGGGTTAACAGTAGCTTCTTAGATTTGCATTAACCTCTACTAAAGAAAAAATACTCCCAAACTGAAAATATTTACAATAGACAATTTAGAGGAGTACACATGAAGAGGTAAATCATTCCTATTTTTTTTTTTAAAGGATACCCTTATTATTCTTTGTCTTGGTATCAATTTATGTCATTTCACTCCCTTTGGTCAGTTATATTCCTTAACTCATTAAAAGTGTTTCAAGGGAATTAAAAAAGTTAAAGAACTGTTTAACAAAATATTTATTGTATTTAGCAGTATTTAACACCATAAGGAAACACTAACAACATTCTTTCAACACAACCCCCCCCACAAAAAATGCAAAAAAACCACAAACAAAAAACACACCACCTTTGAATTTATCCTGGAAGAACTTCAAAACCGTAACTGTGCATTTTACATCCTACAGCCGTAGTAAGACAGATGTTAATCTGAAAATATTTAAGACTACATACACCTAACTCAGTTGAGTTTCCATGACAATGTAATGTATAAGTGCTAGCCATTTTTCACTTGAAAAAAAACCTAACATTTCCTTGCGATTTCTCTCTTAAGAATCCTGCATGGTATTTTTATATTTCTGGGTCTTGGCTGGCTAGTGAGGGGACTGCAAGTCCAGGATTTCACAATCTCAGTTTTTAAAGGAAATGGCAGTGCTCAGGCACATAACACTACTTATCCTTGCCCCAACTCTATGTTTCAAAGACACACACTGAGCATAATTAACTGCCCTTGGATTCTTTCAGTCAAACCCTATTTAAAACAGGAAGTGAAAACTTCCCAGAGGAGGCAACGAAACATTACAATACATTGTTTATTAAAAATGCCTTGAAAGAAGTAGAAAAACCCATCAGAAAGGTTTGCCCTCCAACTAGAGGAAAGAGACTCTTGCAATCCCTTAAAGAGCAGTTAAGACAATTTTCTGTGCTAGATTCTCACTTGCAGAGCACAAGGAGCTTGAACTATAAAAGAGAATAGTTATACTTACAAAGAAGTGAAAGCACAAACTAAAACAAAAGGAAGGGTGGACCAAGTTAGGTAGTGCTAAAGACATTGGAGAGCAGGGCTAAAATCCAGAATGGCCTGGATAAACCCTGGGATGGAGGGGAGAGAGGGTAGTAGAGTGACCTCACCTGGAAAGCCATGTCCAGTTTTTGGCCCCACACTTTCAGGAGGATTTGGACAGTATGGAAAGTGTTCAGCATAGAGCAGCAAAAGTGATTAGGGGCCTGGGAGGCAAGACTCGTGAGGAAAGGCCAGAAGGATTAGAGAGTTTAGTCTGGAGAAGAGAAGACTGAAGGCAAACTGGATAACAGGTCTTCAAATACTATGAAAAGGAAGGAGATGGGTTTTTGTCTGTGGCCATAGGGGACAGGACTAGGAGCAAGGGCTTTAAAGATGCAGAAGAGAAAGTTTTGGTCAGAGATTAGGAGGAACTTTGGTATAAATGGTAGACAGCATTGGAATACACTACTTGAAAATTTTCCAGGGATGAACAAGGTGTGAGATTTCTAAGAGGAGAGTTGACGAACACTTTGCTGGGATGGTTTAGATGGAGATTATCCTGCCCTGAGCAGGGGCTCAACCAGATGATCTCATGAGGTCCCTCCTAGCCCTACCTTCCTATGATTTTAAGGGTCTGGGTTTTTATTAGGGTTGGTTTTGTTTTCAAAATGTGTGCATGCACACACACCATTTGCTGAAAACAGCAATAATACTTCAATAACTGAGAATATGTCCACAGACAGCAAAAAATTCAAATAAAAGAAAGCCATGCTTCTAACAATACAACACCCTTGAATTCAAGGCACATTCAAGATCTGGGACTCTATTTAAGAAAAGATGCATCAAACAAGACATTTACTACAATCTCTCTTTATGGTGGCATGTGTGAAAATAATATGCTCTTCTCTATTCTTAATAAGAAATATTTAGTTTTAAAAGCTCTTTTAAAAACTGAAGGACTGCAATAGAAGAAATCCAGAAGGAGACAAGTACATGGTAAGAATCTGGATTTAGGTTCTGTGGAAATGAAACTCAAGTTGGAACTAGATTCTTCCTAGAAACTGAATTTAAGTAAAGTGCCTAAATATAAATGGCAGTTTGTTTTGGATGTGTGCAAGTGCTGCATAGTTATCTCAACACAAAACAGACAAACTGCTTTACTCTAATTGAATGATCCTCTAACATGCCTTTCTAGTTTATGAAGGCTTCTATCATATTCACTAGCTACTTACAAAGTTCCTTTTGTTTCTCAAAGCAGAAGGTTTTGTTTTACTTGTTTGTTTCAAATTTGGGAATGTCTTCATTGAGACTTTTACTGCCAATGTTGCAGCAGAGAATGCTTCTGTGGGGTCACTCCATTCTTGATGCCAATAAATATGGAAGCCAGTCCTCAAAGCAAAGGCTTTCCCCATTCCCTGTAGAAATGAGGCAAGCTAAAAATGCAAGCTGGCCTTTCATTCATCTCTTCACAGGGTATGCCCTCCAGTTTTCTATGAGCCTAAAACCAAGTGAATAAGTGGCCATCCAAGATGGTGATTCTCACTACTATAATCACCCACATTAAAGCTCAGCTGCATTAGATGCTAGCTTAAGTCTACACACTCCTGCACAGATTGTATTTTTACTTTTTTTTTTTTTAATTCTAGGGACCTGTGCTACAAAGTTGATCCAGCCAGGATAGACCCTGTTCTAGAAAATGACTACCGTCCTTTGAACAGACGAATCTGGAGCCTGCCGCTGTGAGCTAAAACACATTTGTCCTAAAGCAGCTAGGCAAAAACTAAGGACTTACAATGAACATCTAAACCATGTTTCTCCAGCCATAGCCTCCTCACTATCAAGCTTGTATGGCAGTACATAAAGGACAAAGGAAGAAAAGTAAAGCTGAGAAAAGTTCCTCAGTATTTGATGGGACAGGTGGTTTGGGTAGGCTTGACACTTCACTAACAGAAACTAAGAGGCACAACATTCCCACTGGACTAAAGCAGGAATCCCAATTATTTCCTCCAAAGATTTCTGGATTGGCATTAATTTAAGAACCAAATCAACTTGGACAAACTGAAGTATTGTAGTCAGATACTTTGAGTCTTCATAGCTTGATGCTGCTCTGCTCTGCCATTAGCAGGCTCCCAGAGCTTGTTTGAATTCATACAATTGCATTTTTAAATTGCGCAAAGCACAAATGGCCACAACAGAGTGGAAAGTAAGTACTGGAGACAGTTTAAATATTTACAGATTTTTGCTGATTATTTCTTGTGTCCCTGGTTCTGCTTATAAAGGCCTGTATCTGAATGGTATTTAGGTCTTTTGGGAAAAGGGCCTGCCTCACATCAATGGCTTTAGTAACCAGGCCAGGTACCTTTTTCTTGATGCACCCTGATAATGTAAAAATACAATATTGCCTCCTCACCCAGTGTGAAGCATTGCATTATTCACTTCAAGCACTGGTGCCCAAGGAGTCAAGATACAGCCTATGGCAGGCCTTTACTTCATTATTCTTCATCATTTACTTTCAAACCTAATCAACATTACTACTGGATCTAGATGGAAGTCAAACCTACGTGGGTAGCACTAACAGTATTCCATCTAAGCAGTTAAATCAAAGTATATATCCACATCTGTTTTCTCTTTTGAAACTCTCTAGGTCAAAATGGCACAAGTAGGGACTGGACGCAAACCTTCACTGTTTTTAGTTCTCCGTTGAACATGGATATGCTGTACAATGGCATCATACAAGTGCCAGATACAGGACACAAATGTGTGGTTTTACTGATTGAGAATTTGTCCCCCAGACTTTGGTTGAAGCCTTTAAGAGCCAGGGAAGTAAAGGAAGTCCTGAAAGAAAAGCTACTCAAGCTGCACAAAGTACACCAGGTTGTCGACAAAGAGGTGCCAAAATGCTGACATTAAGTTACTGAAACATTAAGTGAAACTTGGGCTTTCAGTCTTCACCCAGCTCAACCTTGGAGGGGAGGGGAAGGGAATACCAAGGAGGAGTGATTTTCTCCTACTAAGCTTGGAAACCAAAACCAAGAAGAGAAAATTCTACAAAACAGTGGTAGCATCTTTAGATAAATATTGCAAGAGACAAGGTTAGATTAAGACTAGCATGGCTACATTTTATTAAAAATACACTTTTCCTGCTTCCCAGCAGAGAGCATAGCAGATGTTAAAAGTTCTCACAGCAAGAAAAATTCTAAAATTTTCAACACTTACCTCGCATTTGGATGATTACGTGCAATCTTCTGTAGCTCTATATCATTATCACAAGTCATGATGTTTATCCCAGCTTTCGCTGCGTACTTTATGTGAGAAGCTTGCTTGCAAGGATTTATATACATGATATTTTCAGGAGCTATGGCCAAGTCCTGTAACACTGCCATTTCAGTCTAGAAAACAAGACCATAGCAGAGTTTTAAGAACAGCAAATGAGAATCTTGTAGTGAATGTGTAAAATTTATTCTGGAACTTGCACAAATAAGGTTTTCCTTTAGCTAATTTGAGTGTTAGCCAGTTATTTCAAGGGTACAAGTACAGCTTTAAACTATATACACTCTTTAATTGAGTATTACAGAGGCAAAAAGAAAATATTAGCATGGTAACTAATGCCAAAAGCTGTTGTATTACCTGAAACAGATTAAACAGGGCTCAAGGAAGGCAACAGCAAGTTACAAAATTAACACTTACTTTACTGGAACACACAAATCCAGTGCCAAGAGCTGCTAGAATCTCAAGTACAGCTGGAGTAGAATTGCATCGTACAGGGTAAAACGGTTTTATTGGTGCCATCACGTTCTGCCATTCAATGTGTTTCTTCATAAGCTTTCCAAGATCACCAACAAAAAATGCTTTTTTTCCAGTCTGTAAAACAAAGGAAGTTAGAAAAGAAATAAGAATCAAAATATTTAAAAAAAAAAGTTATGGAACTTCCCCTCAAAGCACAAAAAACCCCAAAACACGATGAAGCATGAAGTCTCATGCTTACTGCATCTGACAATCATTGGGAGTCAAGGCTACATGCATCTTTTCCCCTATTCAAGCATAGCTTTTACATATGACCTCTAGCAATTGACTTGACTTTTCTGCCAGCTTACTTAAAATGAATATGTTTTACTACAAAGATATAAAACGCTTTTAGATAGTACCTTGCAATTCTTTGGCTGAAAGATTCTACTTAACTGCTAGGTAGTATCATCGTTCTAACTATATTTCAGAACACAAAACATGTGTTTTACAAGTATACATATTTTGAAGTCTAGAACTTCCTGGAGGGGGAAAAAATTAAATAAATGCTTCCATGATCAGAACATATTTTTGTATCTTATAAAAGAGGGAATTTTCCAATTGTTACTACTATTTCAAAACCAGCAGTTCATGTGATGTTTTAATGAAACAATTTGTTCAGTTTTTTTTTTTGTTTTTTTTTTTAAACTGGCAGATTCAAACACATTAAAGTTCTGTACCATGTCAGAGGCATGGAAATACTATTAAAATACATACAGAAACCTATACTAAGAGCATTAATATTGTAAAAAGTCAAGTACTGGAAAGTTAGGGAAATGCCAGGTCACCAATGCAACGTCACATTAGGTCCCCTTATCCATCAGTTAATATAGTCTTACTCAACATCACATAGGATGTCTGGTCTCAGTCCAATGTCTTAACCACAGGAGATCATCCTCTGTTCTTCATTTACTGTCCCTCCTGTGCAATCAATGAGGCAGGGGTCCCATAAAACTAGCAGCCTGTGATCACATAAGGAGTATCATAACATGCATTTGAATTTAGATTTCCCAGGCAACAATTTTAACATTTGACTTCCAACTTTGCAAGTGCATATGCACAAGGATACTAAAAAAAAAAAAAAAAAGAAAAAAAAAAAATCAATTTCCTTTAAGGAAAGGGAAGAATGAAAGAACCAATACAAGTTCTGGAAGCACACTGTCCCCCTATACCAGCAAGACTGGGATCTAGGAGGAGTTTCATACTCACGGCACAGGTTTACTTGTTTGATAGAAAGAGGACTAGGAATCAGGATTCGGCGAGTTCTCCACACAATTCAGAAGGTTATGTCTAGTAACTGACAGTATAGCCACATACACACATCTGGCAACACAGGCAGTGGAATGCTGGGGCTAATGGGGCTTAGTCCCCTCCCACAAACTGGGCCAGCAATAGCGGCTCCAAAACCACTGCAGCCCCGCACCCACAGCCCCTGCCGCACACTCCTCTGATGCCATATGCATAACACCAGTGTGCACCAACCCTGGAACTGCCCTGTGGGAGGGAGGGGTAGGCAGGCATGCTCCATACTACCCAGCCCCTTCCCCCACCTACTTTCTAATGCCACTTATGTATGGCAAGTTCACTCTGAAAAGCAGTGTAATTAAGTGGAGAATTCCTAGGTATGGTGTTCAGAACAGATTTCATCTCTAATATCTCGGGGGTGGGGTGCAGCCTGACTTTCCATTACTGAATCTGTAAAGCGAGGAGCATACTTGCCTGCCTAAAAAGATGAAGCTGCAGGGAAGAACCTTGCTTGGTAAAGGCTATGGTATGCACAGAATTTCATAGCTTTTCTGTGAAAAAAAACTTAGCATAGACTTACCACCTCCCAACCCAGCAACACCTTGCCCAAGGAAAGGGTGTTTGTAGGAGACACAGTAACATCAACCTGTTCACTATTCATTTGCCATGTAGGAGGATCAGTGGCAGCTAGAGCACACACAAGGCGGCAAACTCTGTACACATGCATGTGCACATAGTTCATTAGGATAGCAGTTATTTCTTGTTCCCCCCAATCTCTTTTTTGCAATATTTCATGTCCATGTCCCAAATTCTACACAGGCTACAGTTCTTCAATGAATCAGCTGGAAAAATTTTAGATGTCAGAAAGATGATTTCACCTCTAGCCTCATACAGTTGGATGTGGCTGAACAGTGTGGGGTTTGTAGCTTAGGGTTTTTTTCCCTTTGTTTTAGTTTCCGAACATCAAGTTTTCCCCAAAATATTTCAACTTTGAACTGAAGTTCTGTTAGCCCTTTGCTTCAAGGGCTAACACAACCAGATACAAGTGCTATTTTTCCATATAATGGAAAAATGTATATAGCCTAATCTGAAAGGATCAGTGCCACAGCACCCATAACATAACTGTTAGTCAGACTTCAATTACCACTACAGATTAAAAATTAAATGCCAGTAACTTAAACAAGAACAGTGTTATGTTAAAATAAACTAGACTTGTTTTGGGAATCAAGTACTTACATGAGTTTGCTCAAAAATATAGTTGTCAATAACATCTGCAGGAGTTATTCCTTCATCCAGTAGGCCAATGGAGTAGTTTGCATCCTCAGGAAGTCCTTTCATCTCAGCCGTATTCCGCAAAGCCGACAGTCATAAACCAAGAAACACAAGGGATGGGCTGCCAAGCCTTATATCCGGGTCCTTAAATTATGCAACAAACTATGCAACAGAAAAATGGTTACATTGATTTAAACTTTACATATCACCCAATGCAATTTCTGCTTAGTCAGAAAGGCTTTCTAGGCTTGCTGCAGTGCATGTGAACCACTACCTGCTAAATAAAACCTACTACTCAACAGGAATTTTACCAGTGAAAAGCAGTTAAGAAGTGTGAATTTTCATACTCATCCTGTCCCATCCCCCCAGGCAGAGACCTTTTTTGGGAGGCATGCTACAAATTAAACCCTCCCCAAATACCTCTCCAATCCCCTTCCTTTACCCAATCTGCTGCTTTCTGCCCCCTACCCAATTTGCCCGTGCTGCCTGTCCCACTCTCTGATCTGCCATGAGCCAGTTGCAGCATGCATGTCATTAGTAGACCACCCCTGCCGTACACAACAATGCAAATGCCCACTTTAAAAACTGTTAAATTTTGCCAAAGTTAACACGCAAAGATTTAATGCAGTCACTGATGAAAGAGACCTGCAAAAATTCTTTACACAATTTCATACAGTATCATAGTGCCTAGGGTCAGAAGGGGCCTAGAGCAGGCCATCTAGTCTGACCCCCCGCCAATGGCAGGAACGAGTGCCAGGGTCACAGGACCTCAG
>JAGPOW010000261.1:33463820-33499153 GCA_030014935.1 Caiman crocodilus | reverse complement strand
GAAATGCTGGACAATCTTGCCATTAAGAACCACATACAATGGAGATTAAGATAAACTTCACCTCAATTCTAGAGGCTGACATGGACACATGCAAAACACAACTGGCAAACACCAGCCTTCTTTTAAGGAATCCAAATTAATATTATTAAATTAACAACAATTAAACAACAATTTACTGTCTTAACTGAAGACTTTTTTGCTTTCTACTGGAAAAAAGCCTGGGTCCCACAAGCTGAGATGACTTTCTGCTTGAGGCTATTACAAAACCACTTTTCTTTATCTTCTTCTTCCCACTACCCAAAAATGCTCAAAACTTGAAATGTAATAGTACTAACTAAATGTCTGTTAAGTAGTTACAAAAGAATATGTAAGATAGCCAAGATGCTACTTTCTTCGCAGCATATTAACCTGCTATGTAAAAACATGCCTCAGTTTTATGCCTTCTATTTAGACCCATTCTGAAGAAGTTATATTAAAGTGACCATAAACTGGTGTATTCTTATCCAGCAAATCAACCCTCTCCCCCTTGTAAAATGAGTCCTAGGTTTATGTCTGAGGTCAACCTATACTTCTGAGAGCAATGCAGGGCCAAAACTATGGAAAAACAAGGTTCGTCTTCTAACTAGCACTAATCAAATAAAAGTCTAGTTGCAGAATTTTTACCACGTGGGGGAGGGGGTGGAGTGCAAAAGTGCAAGAGCATTTCATCATCAGATCCCAGATTAGGTTCGTATATTTAATTATGAGAAATGCATTTTAAAAATTGTGAACTGAGCAAGTCTGATTTGGAACCAATGACACAAATATGACCTCTACAAACCTGTTTAGAGCTATTCTGCGCATAATCACTTTAAACAAACACTCCTGCAATACGTTTGATTTGACAGTCAGCCAGTCTTTTACATAAGGGCACTGGAATATTTGTGGCACAAAACTAAGGAGGCAAACAGAAGTGACTAACAAGATTGAAAGACAAGCCAGAGTTGAGTTTATCAAAGCTCTGGAATCAAGAGAGTGATGGACAAAACCAAAGAAAAGCTATAGCAATAGTGAAAGATAATTAGTTTTCTGCAAGTCCATTCCTAACATTTGACTTAACATGAACAAGGACTTCACTGCCCATTGTAATATACCTAGTGTTCTGCATTTTCAGAATATTAAAAAAAAAAAAATCTGGGAATTTTTCAAACAACCAGGTTGAAACTGGGATGAAAGGAAGGAAAGGAAAAGATCAGTTTAAAAATCAAGGGAAATAATATGTGGCAGTGATGGAGGCAGGAAATAAGGCTGGGGCTAGGGAAGGGGTGGGGCTCAGCCCACTGGCCACTCCCAGGGCTGCAGCCAGGAGCAAAGAAGGGGAACTGTCAGTGGATGCAAGGGACGCAACTTATTGTTACACACACCCTGGGAGGGCTGCAGGCCTCCAGATCTGCACTTGGGATGACAGTCCAGTGCAGCCTGGAGCACAGCTAGCAGCAAGAGCTGTGCCCCCCCACATACACTTACAGTTCCCTCCAAAGCTGATGTCTGCTGTTCTCAGGGCCACTGCAGCAGGGGCTGGGCTAAGTGGAAACAAGCAGAGCCCTGTGGGGCACAGGGCATGACAGCCCCTACTTCAGCAGCATCAGGAGCAGACAATGCCCAGCAGCTACAGGCAGCTTACAGTGTCGTGCCCTGAACACCCTGGGGCTCCGCTTGTCCCCACTCACCTCAGCCCCTACTGCAGTGACCCCAAAAGCAGCTGACATCCCTTCCTGCACCACGGCACAGTGCAGGCTAGGGGCTGGCAGGAGTGGTCCATGGCCAGACCCAACCCTGATCCAGACCCTGGCACAGGCACCTCCCACCCAGCCCAGGGTAAGTGCCAGGAACCCCAGGCCCTAGGGCAGCAGTTCCAGCCCATACAGTGGCTGGGTGCAGCTCCTGCCGCAGGGAGCAGGGCCAGACTCTCACCTGCCCCCCCACTGCCCAGGCCCTAGGGCTTGCAGTTCTCAGCACCTGGGGCATGGTCACAGCCAGATACACCCACCCCAGGAGCGATTCCTGTGGCCCCTCCTCCTGGGGTCAGAGCAGAAACCTCATGCCACCAAGTAGTGGCTCCACCCACCTCCCCTCCCCACTAACACCACCCACTCTGCATGCAACCACCACTGCCTCTCCCCGCCAAACATCCAGCCAGAAACCTGTGCCTCAGCTAACCAACCCCCAGACATTCCCCACTCATGCCAGTTAGCAGGAACTTTACTAGCACTGGCAATACATAGGGGGTGCATGTACACCCCCTGAAACTGGCTGTGCACCCCCTGGAAATGCCAGCTGAAAAACCAAAAGTACACTTTCAGTTTCACTTCTGGTGATTTTGGGCTTGGTGATAGGCTGCTGGGGATTTCACACCCCACCCAATTAGTGATCTGGTACCCTCCCAGACTCAGGAAGCAAGTTGCCCATGTTTACCTGGTAAAACTGAGTGAACTGAAAAATGGGTATAAATCAGTAAAAGCCTAATAAAACTTAAAAAACAGGCAAATCAGTAAAAACGGAAAATGCAGAACATTAAAACCACCAGATACTTGCTAATCTCTGCACTTCACAGGTGACAAACAACACCATTTCGTTGTTCCAGTCAGGTTTTCATTGCATCTCATCTGTTGGATACCTGATAAATTATCTTGTATCTTATTTTTATTTACCTATGGAGTTTTACATAAACTGTTGTTTCATCTGCTACTCAGCTCTGCAGTGTCTGCTTTTCTCCCAAAGGAGGATACTGTGGCACCCAGAAGCTTCTCTAAGGCTATTCAAACCATACCATTGGTTCAATACAGGGTATCACCCACAAAAAGTCTTGCCTCATGTTTTCTGGATCACCACAGCTATATCACTTCAACACTACCATTACCAATTAAACTTACTGGATGGGTTTTATTTTCAACAAGTTCTTTTGTATAAGATCCTACTAAAAAACAAAAGTGATAAAGAATTCCTTATTCAGTAGAACCAACCCATCAAAATCAAAATAAAGTGAATTAATTTTCATTCTAGCTTTGTTAAGTTACAGCTAAAGTTTATACGAATAAAAAAAATCTTCTTGAATAAGAGCATAATCATAGCATTTGATTTATCAATGGATGAGCAGGCTTTTTAAATGAAAGGGTAAGAAGTCTGTGCTGTTTGATGACAGTAAAAAAAAAAAAAAAAGTCAACATAAATTTTAGTTGAAGGGCAAAAGCCCATTTTCCAGTTGGCCTACAACTGCAATCTCCAACCTTTTTAAGCAGGAGATCACCTTTGGCATTTAAAAAGCAACCCAAGAGCTACCATGGGCTCCCACCATCCCCCGACCTAGCAGGTAAGTCTGTGGGAAAGAAAGGGGGCAAGGGGCAGATTGAGGCAAAAGAAGGAAAAATTGTTTGGGGCATGCCTCCCCAGCAGGTACCCCACTCAACTTACCCCTATTCCTCCTTCTGCAGCACTGGCCCTCACTGTAGAGGCCTTGATCTAGCCCAGGGGTGGGGCAAAATAGGGCCTGCAAGGCCCCGAAAAAAAAAAAAAAGTGTAGAAAATTAATATTTCTCTGTCCTTGGTTCCTGTCAAAAACGACAGGAACAAAGGGCAGAAGGATCCAGGGGAAGCCTGGTAGGCTCCAACAACAGGGAGCCCATTCAGCCCCCAGCTGGAAGCCCCAGCCCAGGTTTCTGGGCTAGGAGCACATGGCTGCCCCAGTGCAGGAATCTCAGCTAAGTGCCAGGTGGGACAGGAAGATGACAGAGGACCCTGGACAAGACAAGGAAGAAGCGTGATTGATGGGGGTGGGGGAGGTGCAGTCCCTCCCTGCCCCATGCCCAGTGCCCTACAGTGCAGCTGCTTGCAACCCACATGGGGCTGCCTGTGCCTGCTCCAGACAGTGCCATGCAGGCTGCGAGCACCTGCAGCATGGGCAGCAGGCATGGGAAAGGTGAGGGGCCGCTTCCCACCCTGTGTTCAGCTTTTCCTGGGCTCCTTCCCTGTGCAGAGAAAAGCGACCGCCCTGGCCAGCATGCCACACTGCAGGCACTCACAGCCCACGCAGGGCTGTCCGGAGCAGGCACAGGCAGCCCCAGGGAGACTGCAAGCAGCTGTAGCATACGGCACTGGGCATGGGGCAGGGAGGGGCTGCTTCCCACCCTCGCCATGTGCAACACCAGCTTGTAACACTGCCAGGCTGGCTGTGGGGGGTTACAAGCTGATGCTGAGCACAGCTAAGAGTGGCCCCTCACCTACCCCATGGCCAGCACCCCATGCTACAGCCACATGAGGCTATTTATGTCTGCTCCAGACAGCCCCACACAGGTGGCAAGCACCTGTGGCATGGAGCACTAGCCATGGGAAGGGAGAGGGGCCACTTTTCCCCATGCTCAGCACCAGCTTCTTCCCTGCTGGCAAGCAGGGGGGTCAGGGCTGTGCACTGCCCCCAGCCTGTACTGCAGGGTTGGGGGGCCCAGTGGAAGCAGTGCCCACACCAGCATCCCTCGGCCCATGCCAGTGGGGCCCAGAGCAGGGTGGCAGGAGTGCAGAGTTGCAGCTAGCAGGGGCTCTATGGAGCCAGGCCAGCTCCCCACTCCCTGCTGGTGCAGCCCAGCACAGCTCCACAGACCCCTGCTGGCCTGTGCCCCACTGGTGCTGGCCCTGGGACATTGGCAGATGGGTAGCCCTGCCCTGCCCCACCCCCTGATCACCATGTGGCCCTCAACAGCCTGCCAAACCTGGGTGAGCAGCTCTACACCCAAAATAATTCCCCACTCCTGATCTAGCCTCTGTTCCTTTCTTCTCCCATGGACAGTTGTGCTGAGCTGGGGTGCTAACATGTATGCACACAGGCACTTAGACCCCCACACCAGCCTTGGTTGGACTCCAAGAGGCTCTGAAATCTATCAGTGGATTGAGATCTGCTGGTTAGTGACCACTGGTCTATAACCACTATTTCCTTAAATTGTGAAGAGGAGTAGCTGTTAAGTGTCCAAAGAGGTTTTCCTGTGATGAAGACAGAGACAAAAGGAGACCAAAATATAACCTGTTTAACGATTGTGTCATAAGAAACAGGAAATTAGGTAAAAATCACTTATACCACTGTCAAACATTCATCCTTTGTAAACATTTGCTATACCCTGGTTTTTACTTCATAGCAAGATGAAGTTCTAAACCAACATTTCATCCCTTCCACCACCACAATTACCCTGGGCTCAAAGATTTATTTCGTAAGACAGTTAAGGCCAATCAACTACAGGGTCATAGGTAACTAGGGCTGCACAGAACCTCACGAGGTCATCTAGTCCAGCTCCCTGTACAAGTCAAGCCCATCCCTGACTAAACCATCCCAGCTTCCCAAGATATCCAAGTCTGAAGGAAGAGTCAGCAAGCTATGGATTGCAGAGTCACTGGGTATGGCATGCAGATATGGGACTTTGGCAACATTTGGCACTGGGGACAAGTGGCTGAAGGCTCTCTCCCTGTGCCACCATGGGGACAAGCAGTAGTTGCAGCTAGGTCCTGCAGCTGGAAAAGCTTGTCTACTCTTGCTTTGGAGGATTCCTAGTAAATCATGCACACTTGTTGCACTACTAAGCAAGTTTGCAAGAAAAGGCTCAACTTGTTTAGCATGGAGTTACACTGAATGTGACCTCTACAACTGTAGCTCCTTAAATCCAGTGCACTCTTTCCGTATTGATGCTCCAAGAGATCAACACCCTCTAATTCATGTACACCAGCATCCTATCAACAGCCAACAAGAAGATCCTTCAGTAGGTCAGGGCCTACTGTCAGTAGGTCAGGGCACCAGTGTGGGCCCAGAGCTCATGCCTGCTTGCTGCCACTCACTGCTTTGCCGAGCGCTATAACAAGACTGGCTCAACACCAAGTGAAATCAGGTATGAATTTTAAATGAGTACTAAAGCAAAAATGGTTTCACTTAATGCTATTTAAGTGGGGGTTGCCTGTTATAAAAACCAGACTTAAAACCTAGGGAGGCCCCAATTCCTCACTGCCTCTAGACCTGCTAGGTCATTTTACCAAATAATGCAGGAAACAACTTTCTTACTATTAATTCAGTCCATCAGAACACCTGTTAGTCCTACTTGGGATGCATTACTAATGCACCAATATTTATCCAGCTCCCAAATCCCTTCTTCTCTTCAAATTCTTTTGGTCCTAGAAGAGATGGAAACTCCTAAGCCTTGCTAAGAGGAACCGTGCCACCTGCAGTTCTATTCTGCTCTCCTTGCTCAACCAGTATCATGCAATTCTTTCCTGGCTTATGCAGCATTCTGCTACAACAGTGCAGAAACAACCTCAGCCTCAGAGGTACAACATAAGAGTCCTTCAGAGCCCCTTCTTTCTTCATCCATCCCCTACAGAGGTAGAGAAATCAAAGATGGCAAAATATATAGAAGGTCAACATTTCACTGGGAGCAAACTGGGGAGCCACTTGACTTTAATCTTTTTTTTTCCCCGTCCACAAGAACGTAAGAAAAATCACCACTCTAAAATATGAAACTAAAGTCATGCCTCAAAGGCCAACTTTCCACGAGTTACAATTTGGGAAACCTAATGTAGTAACAGCATTTTTTGCCAAGGGAACACTTAAGCTAAACAAGTACAATCTATCAATCACAGGGGAGGGCAAAATACAGCCTGTGGGCCGCATTTGGCCCACTGAGGGATTTTGTCTGACCCACAGCAGGTCCCTCAGCCCCACATGGCCCAGGCTCATAGGTCATGGATGAGCAGGCTTTTTAAATGAAAGGGTAAGAAGTCTGTGCTGTTTGATGACAGTAAAAAAAAAAAAAAATGTCAATAGGTTAGGCAATCCCACCACCCCAAGCAGATCAGCAGGGCTGGTGTGGTGCAGTAGCCAAACCCCATTTCACAGCAGTCCCACAAGCAGCAACAGCACCTTCTGACCCCCACCAGATCTGGCCCATTCACCCCCACAGGCAGGGCACTCAGCTGGGATGGCATGGCAGGCTGCTAGGGAGCAAGATAGGTGGGTGTAGCCAGGGAGAACCAAGCATCTTGAGGTGGCGATGGTGTGTGCCCAGTCCTGGGGCTGACCCACAATCTACCACCCATGTGGCACTGCTACAAGTGCTGGTTCTGTGGACAGAGACAAGCAGAGAATGGACTGCAGCCCTGGCCCTGCACTGTCACCACCCCAAGATCCTGGACCTGGCCTCTCCCACCCCACTCCCAGATATAGCTCCTCACCCAGAGACCTCAAGTGGCAACAGCATGGGCCCCAAGGCATAGCCCCAGTTTTGCAGGCAGAGCAGATCATAGTTCTGCCCTAGCCCCATGCTGTCACTGCCCCACAATCCTGGGGTCTTCATGGAGAATAAATGGGGGCACAGCCAGGTGCACAAGCTGGGTCTACAAGCAGGCAGGGAACTGCATTCTGGCTTAGGTCCATGATCTTGGAGTAGTGAGTATGGGGCTGTGCACCCCTGCCCTGGGCCTCAACACTATCATTACCCTATGTTCCCATCCCATGATCCCAGCCTCACCCACCTGTCCAGTTATCAAACAATGCTTCCTGCCCACCCATGGGACTTGCATGAAGTTCTGGTAAACTACTGCACCAGGCAGGACAGGCAGGGTACTGACCCAGCCTGCAACAGCTCAAGTCTCCCTATGAATTGCACGCCCCTGATCTAACTGTTGCACATCTACATAGCTTTCTCTTCATATCGCTCAACTGTTGCTTTTTAAAATCAGGCTGTTCACTGATTAACATGCTGGTTTCACAGGCTGAAAACTAAGTTATTACTGTACAGTTAGATAAATTTACAGAGTTCTAGACACTGCAGCTAAAGGTTAATACTTTAAAAAGTAACTAAACATTTATAGCTCTTAGCATTATAAATTTCTTTGGTTTTAAGTTTATTACACTTCAAGTACTGTGAATGCAGCCTGAATTCTATAAAAAGGTTAAAATGATTTCATTCCTTGCTATATCAACAACAGGCTTAAATAGAGTCTCACATCTTTTGACTACATTGGAATTATACAGGTGTCAGATTGGAATTTAACAATTATGCAGAGAGAAGGAATTTTTTTATTTTTTTTTTTTTACATTAACTGCATTAGTTCAAGACTAACAAACAGAAACATATCACTAATGCTAGAAGATAGGCAAATGCACACAAGAAAGCTGTTGAGTAAGAAAGTACTGTAAATTCATTGTTTTGTTTTTATACAGTAAATTCATGCAAGTAGTCTGCAACATTAGCAATTATAGTAATATCCATTTCAAAATATTTCTAAATAACTTAATCAAGAGAGACAGAAGCTAGTCATGTTTGGATCAATTTTTCACAATAGAGAATCCTTTAAGATGAAGGACAAAGGCTTTAAATAGGGGAGATCAGGATGAATAAAAATTAACACTAAAACACAAACCTAGATTTATTAATTTAAAATCAGATTTTTTGTATTTAATTGTATTTTTCCATATTTTGTTAAGATGCAGGGGTTTTGTCTAGAACAGTGGTACACAGGAAGGTCCTGGGAAGTATGTGGAGGTAGCACAGAGCAGCAGGGGTACTTGGGATGTGGCAGCAAAGGGAGTGGAGCTTCCACTGTCATCCATCACTCTGCGTTGCACGGAGAAGTGGGGGTATATGGCAGCTACTGGCTTTGCATCCAGCCAGCCAGAAGTAAAAGGGGATGGAGGTTTGCTGATGGCCAGCCAGATGCAAAGCCAGCAGTACAGATAAGTAGGGGTACTTGGGAAGCAGCAGCACTGGGGGCTGGGCCACTGCTGCCATTATCACTGCCATGCACCACCTTCCTGTGCCCAAGTATCCCTGCTTCTCTGCACTGCCAGCTTTGCATCCAGCTGGTCATCAGCACCCCTCCCCCCAGCACGTGGAGGTGGCATGGGGAGTTCACATAGCGGCCACTCCCGCCACCATCTATACAGTCAGCGCTGCCACCTCAAGTTGGTGGGGCGGGAGCATGGGAGGGAGAGAAGGGGGCGCCAATAGCCAGCCACACGAAGCTGACAGTGAGAAGTGGGGATAGTTGGGTACGGGAAAGCAGTGCGTGGTGTCTGGTGGTGGCCTGGAGTGATGGATGGCAGTGGCAGCCCTGCCCCATCACTTTCCAGGTACCCCTGCTTCTCCACACCACCAGCTTCACATGGGGAGGCATCAGCAATACCCCCCTCCTCCTGGCTGGCCAGATGAAGCTGGCAATGCAGAGAAGCCAGGATACTTAGGCACAGACAAGCAGTGCCCAGCAGCAGCACAGTGTGTATACATGGCAGTGGTGGCCTCATGCAAGCTCCCCACATCACCAGTTTTGCATCCAGCCTTCTGTCAGGATATCACTTCTTGCTCTAACATCCAGAAGCAGTACCCACCAGAAGGGGTACTCTGCTTAAAAAAGGCTAAAAAACCCTGGTCTAAAATCCCATTAAGCATCTCTGTGATGATTAGTTAGTTTCAGTTCCCAAAATGTGGATATATGAATCTTTAGAGATAACATCCTTGTCAACAGCAATATATGAAAATGAGAGGGAACAGACCTGATTACCTACCCATCAGCCCTATTTTCACTCTACAAGTTTGCATATACACAGTCAAGCCCTTGTCTCTCTCTAAAAGTGCAAAGTCTCAAGAAGTTAAATGAAGAAAGGATTGTTGGGGGCGGAGTAGATCTGGGCAAGGAGGAAGAACCTGGAGATAAAGGAGGGAGGGGCAATAGAAACATTTTGAGCAGAACATTCTAGAAATCTTGAGGAATAAGTTGCTGAGTATAGCCTCTTCACTGATTTGAGTTCTAGTGAGGGAATGGTATGGTAGAAGGAAAAACCTACATCGGGGTGGACAAAATATGGCCCGCAGCCAGAACGAGCCTGCAAGGCCATTCTATCCAGCCCACGTGGCCCTTAAAAAAATTTAGAAAATAAATAATATTTGTCATTTCTGACAGGAACCAAAGACACAATCCAGGGGAAGCCCAGCAGGCTTTTGCAACAGCAGGGCCTGCCCAACCCCACCTCCCCCAGCCAGGAACCCCAGGAGGGGCTTCCAGCCTGGGACGATGTGGCTGCACTGTGCTAGAAACTCAGGTATGGGTGCTGAGGCAGGGAGACCAGGGAGGACCCCAGGGAAAAGTGACCCCTCCCCCACCCCATGCCCAGTGCTTCCTGCTGCAGCTGCTTGCAGCCCACGGAGGGATGTCCTGAGCAGGCACAAGCAGCCCCATGTGGGCTGCAAGCAGCTGCAGCATGGGGTGCCAGCCACAGGGCAGGGAAGGGGCTACTTTTCCCCACACAGCCCCAGATCCAGGCTTACCCACTGAGGCTGTGCCATGGCAGCAGCAGCAGCTACAGCCCTCCCAGGCAGTGTTTGCCACCGTTGCCTCTGGGCTGCCCAGCATGCGAGCTCCGGGCAAGCAGCAGCAAACACTGTCCAGCATAGCAAGCTGGGGGGCTGCAGCCGCTACCACCGTGGTACAGCCCCAACAGGCAAGCCCAAAGCTAGCGCGAGGCCAGGTTAAACTGGTGCCGAGTGTGGGGAAAAAGCAGCCCATTGCCCGCCCCATGGCTGGCACCCCACATTGCAGCTACATCATCACAGCCCACACAGGGTTGCCTGTGCCTGCTCATGACAGCCCTGCATGGGCTGCAAGTGGCTGCACCATGGAGCATTG
Organism: Caiman crocodilus; assembly: GCA_030014935.1. NCBI lineage: Eukaryota > Metazoa > Chordata > Crocodylia > Alligatoridae > Caiman > Caiman crocodilus. The sequence goes on along the minus strand of JAGPOW010000261.1, from coordinate 33,488,464 downwards.
GCCACGAAGCAGAGCTGCTTTTCCTCACGCTCAGCACCAGCTTGTTCCCTGCCAGCGAGCAGGGGGCTGGGACTGCATGCTGCCCCTGCCTGTACCATGGAAGTGAGGGGCACTGGGAATGAGCGGATGCACAAGGCCCACACTGGTGTCCTGGGGCCAGCGCCGGCAGAGTCCAGGACAGGGCAGCAGGAGTACACTGTCCCAGCCAGCAGGGGCTCTACAGAGCCAGACCAGCTCCTCCCTTTCCCTGCTGGTGCAACCTAGCCCAGCTCCACAGACCCCTGCCAGCCTGTGCCCCACTCCAGGCGCCACTGGTGCTGGCCCCAAGACATCAGGACATTGGTCACAAGATAACCAGGGGGTGAGGCTACCCATGCAGCCCTTGACAGCTTGTCAAAACTGGGTAAACAGCTGTCTACCCAAAACAATTGCCTGCCCCTGAAAGATATCATAGCATCAGAGAATACTCTGTTTACTGGGAATATTTTAATTAAGGTTATATCAAACAACAAGCATACTCTTTTTTATAGAAAACAATGATTAAAGTGAGGTTTCCTAACCAGCTATTTAAATCATGTTTAAGTCAAGTTGATTAAAATCATATCCACCCTGGAAAAGATTCAGAAACAAATCCTTTCCCATTTGAAAGCCAAAGGGAGACAGAAGACTTCCTCTCAGAGGAGAAAGTGAAATTGAAATACAGGATATTCAAGTTTTAAACGATATATTAAAATATGCCATTATATCCTTGAAGTTGGCCAGTTTAATCTGGTTTCACTGGGGATGCCATGGAATATACCATTTTAAGGCATTAATACCAAAAGAAAAGAAAACAAAACAAAAAACAAGGACAAGAGAAAGCCACACAAAAAACCCAAGGAAGATAGAAGCTGTTCTCATGCATTTAGAAGCATTATGCTCATCACCCGAATCCCACAACATTGCTTGACACTGCTTCCATGCTGCCTCTTTCCCAAATATTTTAGTGGGAACCTTCCCAATGCTTAGCTCAAGTCATTTTCCGGTTCTATAGCTTATCTGCAACTCTACACCTGGGTATGTGCATGCAAGCAGAGTTCAATATATTACTAAAGATCAGTTGCTGTTATTATAGTGTATATAACAAAGTGTTCTTAACTACTTATCTAATAAACCATAAGTCTAATGTGCAGCATTATGTAATAAAAACAACTTGGATTAAGAGTTTATAAAGGAATAAACTTTTACAGAGTTTAAGCTCAAAGACAAAACCGTATAATCAGGATTTCAAGTCAATACATGCACGTGGATTTCTGAATAGCAAAGTAAAGAACCCAAGACTTTATAATATGCAATTCTTTAGTTAATCTTTAGTTTTGCCAAGTTTCCCTCTATTAAAAAAAAAAACAAAACAAAAAAAACCAACACTAAATTTGGTGCTGAGATACTGCAGCAAGGACACCGGGTAAGTAGCTGAGATATTATGGATTTCAAATCCATATAGTTCATAAAGGAATTATTTAAACCAAAGAAATTTGCCTAAGATTAAGCATGAAACAAGAATTTAGAAATCTGATCCTTCTCAATAAAATTCCATTTTAGAAGAGTTTATGAAGGGGTTTGGATGACAGCTGAAGTACGAGTAACTAGAGACTTTCAACCCACATAATTATTGCCCAAAGTATTCCTGACATGCAAATTCAAGGATTCTTCATGAACAAGATTGCTATCAGAAGTAGGCATTTTTAAAAAGATGCAATAAACTATTAATTATATTTACATTTAAAGTTAAGTCAGTCAACAAGTAACTGAATTAGTTTACAAGGTATATCAACAGTCACAGAAAACAAGAGATCTTTAAAATTCAGAACAGCCAAACTATTTCTTCTACTTAACAGCTGAAAGTGGATATATATTTTCCACTAACTACTACTTCCCTTGATTCAACTAGGCACAACAGTAACCCAAACAGTTTGAGACAGCTCAAACCTCAGTTTCCACCCCAGATCTACTGTTCAGCAAGACCAAGACTCAGAGGAACAAAGCAAAGCTAAAAAGGGGGGAGGGGGGTCTCAAGAAATGTCTCATTAGGCACACAGCTAAAGAAAAAAAAAAAAGGTAGGAAAACATTTAAACAGGAAAATAAAATACACCCTCAGACAGTTTTGAGTCATTTTGGACCATCAGATTAATAATTACAATTAAATGCCCAATTGACTTTTTCCTCCATAAATATTATAAATTGCACCTCTCCCAAACTACAGATTAGTCAGCCAATTTAAATACACCTTGGGCGTGACTGAGGCAACCCACTGTGCTTTGGCACACAAGAAATAAGTATATATTGGCCAACGAACACTTTACAATGTTGCTTGATGTGTTACTATTAAACTCAACCTTAAACTACTTAAATTTGCATGCATTTTTACTTGATAGACCTAATGCAAAACAGAGCCAGGATGTCTGAACATCACGCTACCAACAATAGATCTAGAGGCACACCCACTCTACAACAGCTAGACCTTTCACTATTCCCAGCAGCATTACTACTTATTTACCAGGAAAAAAACCAGTAGGTTTAAACAACAGGAGATTGAACACAGAAACATTTCACCTTGCAGCTTTTATAACTGTTCAGCTTCTGAAAGACTAGATTTTAAATACCCTGAAGTGTTATAACAATTGTTTTAGTAGTTGTTTTACAATCATTGCCCTACGAATCTGGGCAACAGTCCTGTAGTTTTGCTGTGACTTTTCCTACTTTTTTTTTTTTTTGTTTAAATCCTGCAGCTGCATGAAAGACCCATGCAAGAAGGGGCACTGACTATATGTACAAGACAACCATACAGACAAGAAGTAGCCAACCTAAGAAGTTAGAGACAGTTCTCTGTTCCCTCTCTACACCCCATTCACAGCAATCATAGCATTATCTGCAAAACAGCAGACAAGATTCAGAAAATTTTCCATCTGAGAAATGAACATTCTCTTAGAAAGTATGCAAGGCATCAAGTACATTTTGTTTAATTCCAAACAATTATATAGAAACTCAAAGGGAAATAACTGTAACAAATGAAGCTAATCATGATCACAAGTTCCTTTTCAAGCTCACTCAGAGCATTGTTTTCAGAAGTAGAACTTTATCTGTTAGATGCAAAAAAAAAAAAAAAAAATCAGGCCATCTTAACTTTTAGTGTTACTCATGCAAATAGCATTTTGGGGAGAAGTGATTAGCACAAGATGCCAATTATACCATGACACCTGCATTTAAATTGATGGTTTAACACCAAATTACTCGAAGAACAAAGCCTGCCTAATTCTTTGACCATGTGTAAACAATAACTCACAAAATCCATTTTAGGCAGCTGCTTTACAGTGTTGCATAATTATTCCTTTTTTGTAAATTCAAAACCCAAAAGCCAAGGGGGGCTAGTTAGAAGAGACTATTGAAAAAAAGAGATTAAAAGTTATCTGGAAATCCAAAAATCTCCAGTAATGAGATTTGTTTAAGAAATTTTTAAATAATTAAAATTCAAACGTGAATGAGTTACTGATGACAGAAGAACAAGTCTACTGAAAATGAAAATCTACTCACTTCAGAGGAAAGTTTTTGCTCTTTCAAAGTTGGATCCTTTAAATATGAAGTCAGTTTATAACTGCTTCTGTCTGGCACAGACTATGATTCTACTGTAGCTGAGCTGTAACTATTTCTGGAAGTGGGATAGTAATTAGCAAATAATGGAGTCAGGCATTGAGAGAGGCACACCCTTCAAGCAGACTGTTCCTGCTTTAAAAAGTTTACAATAGTAGATTTTAACCAGCTTAGTATAAAACATTAAGTCATATAGTGCCATACAAATTAGAATTCAACAGTCCAGGCAGTCATTATCTCCAACTTAAATACAATTACAGTTGTCAGACAGTGAAGTGAGTATACAGTGTTTTATTTTAGCACTTCTGCAACCTATAACCTTAAGTCAGGAACCATCCTCACGGAGAAAGTTTCTTTAAGCATATAGGCATGTTCTACTGAAATCCAATGCATTGCCATTTTGTCTGGGAAGACGCAGCACAAGTTTAATTTGATGTATACATCCTTTTCCTGACCTCTCCCCCCCTCAAAAAAAACCCCAAAAACTTGGAAACAAGGCAAACTAAATATATAGATCAAGGTATAGATAAATATATACTAAATATATAGATACAGGTCTGCACATTTTTCTAGTTCTTTGCATCTCTGATCACACCCTTTTTGTACATAGATATTTAGGGGGGAAAAAAGAACTACTTACATGGACAAGTTAGGAGATGGAACCCTACTATCATCAGCTAGGTTCCCAAGGTGGCTCGGCGTTGAAGTCGAACTGTTCTCTATAAAGCACTTCTCCTAGGCCTTCTGGATAGTTGTAAACCTGATCAGAGATTTTGCCCTGAGGGAGGAATGTACAGGTAAGTAAAACTGGGAACTCACTGAGCAAGATGACACTTCCTTCAAAAATGGGAACGAATTAATTTTTTTTAACAGTATTTTTACTTCTGCATGCATTTGTTTATAACTCTTGCATAGACAACCTGCCCTTCAAAAGGTACATGTACAGCAAGGTGCGTGTAAAAGCCCTCTACACATCCAAGTACTATTTGTGCCCACAAATTACAAACATGAGTTAACAGCCACATTTCTTCAATTGATTCAAAATGGGTCTCAATCCAAAACTGGGAGCTTTAAAACTGCTGTGTGGTCCAAACTTAAAAAGGGTGGTAGGAAGAAATTAAATTAATAACCATGTTACTAACTACATGTTAAACACTACCACCCTGCCACTCTCGTGGACAACTATTGTCAATGTAACCTCTCCAATCTCAACTTCTCTACAATAGTAGTCAGCTCCCATGTTTTCCAGCAGAGCTTCTGTGAACAGGCAAGGGAAGTCGATAGTTATGGGGGTACAAATGACACCATAAGCAGTGCCTCTCAAAATAGTGCTAAATTAGTCAACTGCCTTATGAAAATAGGGTGTAGTAACCCGGGGAAAGGGAGACTGTGGAAACTGAGCAAATTAGACCTGAACACAAGTGCATTCAAATGAAATGTGAGGTATTTTAACTGGTGCACAGAATGCAAGTAGGTTACACATGAAGCATTAAAATACATGTTTATATATCTTACTTCAAGTCTAATAGGCAATTATACCCGTGTTTGACTAGAGCCCAGCATATTTTAAGTCTGCTGATAAGCCAAATTCTTGCACATATAGCTTAAAAGTGACTGTAATACTTTACCTGAAATGTATACTGATCAGTCTTTCAGAAACCTGGGGTATTATTAATTTCTAAGGATTTTGTTAATTTAAAGTGTCTGGTAACCTATAACCGATGCAGATCTAGCCTGTTCTTGAAAGCCTCCAATGATGGAAACTACCACTTCACTAAAACTAGTTCCACTGCCCTACAGTTCTTAAGAAAGTTCTCTCCTTGAAATTGGATCGAAATTTGCTTTTTTGTAGTTTAAGGTCACTGCCTCATGCCCTACTCAGTGAGGCAAGGAGAGAAATGTTTCTCTCCTCTTTATAATACATTATCAAAAATCTGAAGACTGCCAACACCTTTTACCCCTTAATCTCCTTTTCTCCCTACTAAAAAACATTTCAATTCTTTCTTCCCTTTCCTCATATGGCTTCTTATCTATTGTCACCAGTCAGTAGATCTCCTCCAGTTTCTCTGCATCTTTCTTAAAATGCAGGGACCAAAGCTGGAGACAGCACTCAAAGTGAAGACTAACAAGGGTGGAGCAGAGCACTTTATCACCTCTTGCATACAGCGCTTACATTTTGAGTCGATAAGTTTTTGTACCACCATAACCCTCCCAGATCTTTCTTAGTCATGGTATAATACATTCTGTATTTGTGCATATGCTGCTTCTTCCCTGCATGTTGTCATCTATAGTCCAGTCTTCCAGTTTAACAAAATCCCTTTGAATTTAAACCTATCCTAGGCAACGTCTCCCAGGTAGACAAACACATTCAATAAACATACTGTATTTTTGTATCAAAGCAATTACAAAACGTTAAAAAGCATTGGACCCAGAAAAGATCTTTGCAGAATCCAAAAAGACTTCCTGCCAATCTGACACTGATGTCTTTCCTTGCAGTTATTCAACTGAGTATATATCCATACAACGATAACTTTAGCCCATACTTTCAACTTACAAAAAAAAAAATCTTATTACCATCCAAGTACCTTATTTTTTTTGCACAAAACATCCACCTTGTTTTTGGAAGGAGGGGGGAAAAAAGGGACAGCAGGCAAAAAAAAACCCCAACACTTTTCCCACAGTGATAGCCAACTACATCACAGTAAGTCCACCTGGAAATGTAGCACCCAGTAAGTGTGGCATCAGGAGCTTCCTGCACGGCAGGCAGTCTCCCATAATGCTGGGCTTATTAGACAGTTTCCAGAAGACTGTACACTTTGTCTTACAGGGTTAGACCCAAGGCCTTTGCAAAGGGCTATAGCAAGACTGTTGGTTCTTCACTGGAAATAGCTCTTCATACAAGTTCCCATAAATAAAGTGTTATTTCCATATTATAGGCCTCATCAAAATACTACAAACAGCTCACTTGTAGCTCGTGCCCGAAGTAACAATGCTCAGGCAATAGCTACACCTGAGAGCCTACACAAGACTCCATCTCTTCAATCTGCTTAGCAGACACAAGCAGCAGCCATCTTGGCAGCTGTATGGCATGCAGTTTCTCCAGGAGTGCTTCTTTTCTAGCAGAGAAAAATTCCCCCACACACCCCAATTTTTAGGTGAAAGGAAAGTTGCACATGAGAAAATAATATACCATGTCCAACAGATCTCACTTATCCACAGGGAACCTCAAAGAAGAAAATCAAGTAGATATATTGTGCTTTGTTGTTAAGTAGTACAGACTGGGCACAACTACACAAGATGCTTACTGTACAGTAGCTTAATAGTGCACAGTAGCATACCAGTCAAAAGCTATACTAATATGCTACTGTGCAGTGTTAAGCTACTGAGCAGTACACATCACAAAATGACAGTGCACTGTTGCTACTGCACAGTAACTGTAGTTACAGCACATTTAGTTAGTACTTCATTATGCAAGTACTAGACTAAATGCAGAGTAACTACTGTGTATTAACGAACATGTAGACACACTCACAAACTACTATAATTTCTTTCATGCCCTGATGAGCTAAACCACTGTGACTCTGTAAAATAACTGTTCTAATGTTTGTTAGCGAGAGTAAAATAGCAAATATGTGGAAGTAATACTAATGCATTCTTCACTGTTTACACTCATAGTAACATTAGCCTTTGAGACAAAGGAACAAGTATCAGTGCTAAAGAACAGGGGTTGGCAACTTACAGCTCATGGCCTGGGCACATTGACTTTGGCCTGCAGATATGGGCTTTTGGTGGTGGGCACTCTCTCCATGGTGCTGTATGGGAAGTGCCAGGTGTAGTCACTCTCCCCACGCTGCTGTGGAAACAAGTGCTAACTGCAGCTGGGTCCTAGCACATTCCTCTGATGCAGGGTGGGTTATTCCACCCCACAGTCAAAAAAGATTGCCTGCCTCTGCTGTAATGCAATCTTATGTGCTTGTGTGTCAATATATACCTCCTCCTTGGAAATATCCATGTACAAATATATTAAGACTGATTTATAATAGGTAAAAAAAAAGTTGGTGAGGTATTAATTCTAGATGTTTTGCAGGTGCCGTTAACTTCCATTTTTTCCATCCCTTAAATGGAGAGTTCAACAAAATTATTTCTTAAGCTAATGTGTAGGAAAGATAATACCCATTTAACTTTGCAAAAGGATAATTTTAAATGCAACTTTTTTGATCCTGTTCTAGAACTGAACAGATTTCTATATTTGTTGCACATTTTTACAAGATAAGCCTCTAAGAAATGTTTAATGAGCTCAGATGGAAAGGATGACCTTCATTGCAGTATGTAAATGGCCACATGCTACAAACAAATACAATACTTTTTCACATGTCCAAAAAAGAAGGAGCTCACAATGGAATTGAAAAATGGACAGTAACCTCCCATGATAACTAACAATAGTGCTTTCAACTAATGCACACTGAAGTTTTACTTACAACAATGATTTTAAGCCTCAAAGAAAATATTCCATGCACTTCTCCACCTGCAATGATCTTGAATTAATAGTTAAATACATGGGAAATTGTTTTCTATATATTAAACAGTACATAACTAGAAGACAGCACATTGACCTTTTAATGTAAGTAACAAATTTGTTTTAAAAGAATCCAATTGTGATGAAAATGTGCATTTTCCAGTCAGTGGCAGGACACTGATAAAGTCTAAGTTGCCCCACAGTTCCATAGGGCTGTTGCCCACACCTCCTAAATCAAATCTGGACAGTTTGGATTCCAAAGAAACAGCCCCAAATCAGTTTCTAGACTGATGTGCTCAATTGTTCCTATTTTCAGCAAGCCTGGCTTTAAAAAGTGATCATAGTTATTCTATACCAACACAGCAAAGTTTCAGTTGCAACAAACTCAAGACTTTCTTGGTCTTTAACACTCAAACAACTTTGGCTAGAACTGTATTAGGAATATTTTACTGGTATAGGAATACCAGTATAGTTTACCAGCAAGTGTTCCAATATGGACACAGCTATGTTGGCAATGCTGAACTTTATGTCAGCATAGTAACCTGCCCTGCATGCAAGTGAAACTAACTATACCAGGAAAACTGTGCTTTTACTGATATTACTGTGTACGTTATTGAGATCTGCCAGAAGAACAGTGTTAGAGATTACACCCCTGACAACTATGCTGACAAAAATCTATTGTTGTAGATCTGGCCTCAGTGGAGAAAAGAAAAAAAAAGTCCACTGTCTATACCTCAGCTCCTCAACCAAGACTCTTAATCAAGATATACATGGCTAAAAATCCAGACTTTACAACCCAGAGCACTACAGGCTTCAGAGGTCTGTACTAAATTCCAAACTCTAGGACACCAAAATACTGCATGGGCTATGGAAATCAAAATCAGCCCCAATATACCCAAGATTTCTTCCAGACCCGTGTTAAGGCTGCAAGCTTGTCCTGCTCTGCATCCCACAGATAAACAGAGGACTTTTGCCAAAGCTATCCATCTTCAGCTACATTCATCTTAATGTAAGCATTAAACATACACAAGTTTTTAAAAGTCAAAGCTCATGCTTATATTCACATTAGAACATTAAATAACCAGAAAGTGGCAAACCTAAGTCCCCTATAGTGCAGCAATCACCTAACTTTCAGCTGAGGAATTTGAATTATATGGTATGAAGACAGTACAACAGAACATAATGTGACATTCACCTTTGTTCCAAGCCCTCAAAAGTGCTCATATGAAAAGCTAGCCATAGCACAAAAGTTGCTTGCTACTTCCACAGAACAGGTTGGGGAAATGAGCCATGCTGTGAAGCTGCAACTCTGATGTAAAGACTCAAATAGACAGGGACCCTCAGAGGAGAAACATTTACATTACTATGTTACCACTGAATCCTGCCCTAGCCTCCATATCAGCCCCAATCCCCTCCCCTTTCCATAGCCTTAGAATTCATTGCAATCCACACCTGGTCACTGGACTGGGGATAAGAAAGCAGCCAGCAGTCTGTTCCTACCAGAGCCGTTTTGGGAGAAGTAGCTCTCTTCAGAGCCAGAGTGGGGAGGGAGCACCACTACAGCATGCACTCACTACAATTGGAGACCCAGGGGGCGGGGGTGGAGAAGAGAAGAGAATGCAGTGTCGCAAGCCACAGCAGCAGCAGCATTGTTCAGAGTGACAGGAAGGAAAGAACTAGACTGGACCAGTCCAGACTGGAACAAACTCCTCCTACTACCACTATTATTCACTACAACCCCCTACCCAAAACGCTGCTGCCTCATTCACGAACACATGAACAACAAGCAAGTGTAGTACCTTCTTAGGCAGCAACTCCTGAATTAGGGAAAGGGAGAACCACCAGACAACATTTCAACTCACCTATACTTATAAAACTGTGTAGCTCAAGAAATTAAGGCCCAACTCTGACTAGCGGCCCAGAAAGATGGGGCTAGAGGTAATCTGTTTTGTAACTGCTACACACTCCCAGCTCCATACACTGCAGTTATATTCCACTGAGGCCATGCAATCAAGCAGCACTCCCGCACTGGAGACTGCTGCAGACAGCGGGAAGCGCAGCAATTGGGGAACGACTGTAACAATACTTTTGCTCCTGTCTACTGACATTTATTAGGCGTGCAGGAATGTGCACTGCAGAAGACACGTTTCAGAAAGACCTCAAAGAGAAGCTCTGTTCCTGCTTGCCTTTCTCCTTGGCCACTATTTGAAGCCACCCTATTAGAGCCACACATCTGTTCCAACTACTGAGTTGGTCTAGACTATAATCCAAATAAAATCCAAGATGCTGACAACCTACTACTGTATCCTTAACTATTTCACCTCTGCAGTATGTCATTGCAAGGTGCTACAATCCCTACAATGTCTCCCTTCTTCCTACCCCATAGCCCCTTTCTGTGCCCAGCTTGTGACTGACCCCCCCCCAGACTGCTGCGCTGCCCTTCCCACAGAGCATGCAGCGGGACCACGGCACAAAGACATCACACATCACTCTGGATACACCAGCAGCAGCCAGCATCAGGCTGGCAGCTCAGCAATGACTCAACCCTCCTTCCTACACTCTCCACAAGCCACCAGTGACTGACAGGGACATAACCAATCAGGCCACACAGACTCCTCCAAGCAACCAAATCAGCATGGCTAGGGCTTAACCAAGAGACTTCCAGAAGAGCTGGCGGGCAGCAGCCACCTTACTGTTAGCCTGACAGGGGAGAACGTGTGTCCTTGAGGCAAGTGGGAAAGGAGAAGGATACTTTCACCTCAAAAAAATGGAGAAGCTGAACGAGGGGAGAGGATAGAGGTTGGACTTTCCTATCTTTACTAGACCTGTTCTGCTGACACCTTCATGTTAAACCAGGGTGCCCATGCCTCCATGGGGCATCCAGACACCTCCCCCTGCAGCACCAAAGGCCATTTGTGCACTATCCCAGGCCTCTCCTCCCAGCTTCGAAAGCCCATCAGACCCACGAAGGCAGCACCCACACAGACCCCACCTCACGGCAGGCACAGCTGCTCAGTGGCAGGGCAGGAAGGAGATGTGCAACACCAAGCCAGCAAACCCCGGATGGATAGTCACAATCAGACACAACATGGCCTCTGAGAGACGGGCGAGGAGACGCCTCTGCCATGCTACCAGCCCCGCTCCGGGCCCGCTTCGGGCATCCGCTCTGCCCCGGGGCCGGGCGAGGCAGCACCCACGGAAACCCTCCCAGTGCGGGGCGGGGCAGGGGGACTCTTCCCTCCAGCCTGCCCGCCCGCCAGCCGGAGCTGTCCGCCCCGCGCAGCAGACAGCCGCAGGGCAGGCAGAGGCGCGGCGCGCTGGGCCGGGACGCAGCGGGCTGCCCTCCGCGGGGATCCGCCATGTTGGGGCAGCCGCGGAGCCCCTTCCGCAGCCCCCGGGGCCCGGCTCGCCCCCGCGCCGCCATGTTAGAGCCGCAGCTGCCTCCCCCCCACCATGACGGCCGCTACTCACGTGAGGCGACGGCCCGAAAGCTTTGGAAAATCGTCTTCTCTTTTTCGGCGGAATTTTTAAAGAGGGAGGTGGGATCGTGCAGCAGAAATCGGGGCGGCGGCAGCGGCGCCTGCCAGGGCCATAGGCTGCGGGGGCGGCCGGCGAGGGGGCGCAGCGCAGCGCCGGGGCCGTGGGGCACAGGCTGCAGACGCTGAGCGGAGAGGAGCGGGGCGGGGACGGCGACGACGGGCGGGCGGGCGCGGCGGTGGCAGTGGCAGTAGCAGTGGCAGTAGTGGTGGCGGCAGCGGTGCTGTCGGCGCGAGCAAGCTGACTCGGCGCGGGCGGGCGGGCGGGCGCGCGGCCGGTCTCTTAAAGCGGCGCGGGGGGGCGGGGCCGGCGCGTCACGTAGCGTGGACATGGCGGGCGCGCGCCTCTCGCTGCCGGCGGGTTTTAGCGCGCATGCGTGGCGGTGGCTGTAGCCTGTTGTCGCCTGGGGGGAGGACGCGGCGTTCGAGCGCGGCTTGGGAGTTCTGCCTGTGGTGATGTCACGGCGGGCGGCCCCGCCCCTTCCCGCGCTGAGACGGGGTCGGCCCTGCTGCAGGGCGGGGATGGAGGGCACGGGTGCAGAGGAGCTTTACAAGGGAGCGGGTCGATTTTAATGAGCCACGGGGTCAAGGGAGTCCCTGGGGCCGCCCGAGCAGATACCTGCTGACGCTGGGTTTCAACTTTGGGCGCAGCAGGGATCCGTGGGGGGCGACCGCTGTCTTGCCCCCTTCTGCCCTGCATGCTAGGAGCAGGGCATCCCGCACAGCCGTCTCGCTATCCAGGCTCATCGGCAAGGCTACGCAGACAGGGCCCCTGGCTTTCTGAACCAGTGATAGGACAAAATGATCCCGATGGTACAAAACTCTCCTTGCCTTGGGCGCCAAGAAACTTTTGTTTATAATAATGTGTCAAGAGTCAAAGGTTCACGTCAGGCTCCTGATTTATCATCTCACAGCCTGCTTATGGCATGCCAGTCTTTGTACCCACTGTGCACAGACATGATGGGCGCATCACCACAAGGGAACATGCGTTTCCCCAGGGAAAAATGGCAGCAGCAGGTAGTTGCCCAATGGCACACTCCTGCGCATGTACAGCAAATTGCCCCAGGTGGGGTAGTGGAGGCTGGCCCCAGCAGCCTTACCTGGGGGCCTCCCAGGGCAACAGCGGTGCAGCTGCTTGGAGCCTGGCCAGCAGCTGGAGCATGGCTCTGGTCAGCCAGGGTCCAGTTTCTGGCAGTGCACACTGCTGCCACATGCACTGCACTGCTTTTTTGTTGCAGCTGTTTTAGACACCAGGATTTCCTGGCATCTAATTTTGCCACCATGTTGCAAATATGCAGCACAGCAAATGGATTAATGTGCACCATGTGCATTTTGCAGCACCTCAAATGGCTTGGAGGCATCACAAACCACACATTCCTGCTCATGGGGACACAGCCCATGAGGCTAACATTATGTTCAACCATCTTTGGCTCCCCAGCTAGATTGACTAGGAACCCACTTAGAGAGCTGGGTTGATTGTAAGCTTTAACACACATCAGTGCCACCATACTCTTTTATAACAATACATAGAAAGTTTTCATACTATTAGACAAGTTAATACCTCTCAATTTAGAAAAAAAAAAAAGATTAAAATTTTGCAGCATGCAGAGATAAAGGATGTGTCTACTTCCTCCTTTTCATTCTTTTTTGGTCCTCTTACTAACTACCCACACTCCTATTCACCAGTCACTTCAGTGACAAGATGATGAACTGGTATATAGATCTGATTTCCTCTCAGGAGCTCTTCAGCTGGCTGTGCTGGTGCTATATGAATAAATCAATAGGGGCTTTAAAGTCAGAAGACTTCTTAAGTATATTTTGTAGTTCATTTAGTCACACCAGTTTAAAGTGCTTGTGGTGCTACCCTCTGTTCTCACCTAGCTCCACATGTTCTACCTGCAAGCTACTACTCAACGATATAAAAACAACCAGAATTGCGGGGGGGGCAGGACAACAATTAAGGAATTACCATATTTTGAAAATTTGGAATGCTGCATTGGGGGTTATATTTGAGAGGAGTAGTAACAGAAGTAAGTAAGTAAATACACCCCACAAGCCTCACATTGATTACTACTTGTATGAAACCAAATATGAAGGTAATGTATGCACATGTGAACGAGAAAATACCAAAATGTCTTTCTGTCTCTGGTATACATTTATTTATTACATTTGTATGCAGCTTTCCTGTGGAGAAAGATGCCTGCTATTAATGTTTGCCCTTTGCTATACATTTTGGAGATCTCCATTACTTATCTGTTATTTGAAAAATTAAGACAGATGATAGTCAGGACTGGGTGGGTGAGAGGATATTGCCAGATTGAGATGCAGCAAATGGGTGGCTCCAGGGCCTCTAAAACATTTGCTTGTTGTTATTAAACACCCCAGAGTGTATAAATGCTTCACATAAACAAGTGAAGACATAACTTCTGCTCCAAATGAAAGTCAGGCAAGGCACAATAAGTGTGAATCATTAACAGACTAAAAAGAAGGGAAGGGAAAAAGAGATAATAGCGATGTGACCACAGGGATAATTTAGTAATTAATGCACATGCTTGTGAAAGTATTATTATATTGTACTTAACATTTATATTTTATTGTTTAACTCATTTCTCTTAGGCAGCCTGGCAGAAACAAGTTTTTAGGAGAGATTTGTTTGAAAAGGAAAGGTAGTCTGGTGAACAGTTTTGAGGAGATGTTTTATGTATAGGGACAACAGGGAATGGACATGGGGAAAAGAAATAATGTTACAGCTGGCATCATTTTGGCAATATTCTATTCAATATAGAATCATCTTGTTCTGCTCTGATCGTCACAGAATCGGAGAGCCTCCCAGTGATATAAGCAAGCGATGTGACTAACACCTGTCATGAATGGTTCATATTTTTAATAATCTCCCTGTAGGGAAAATTGTTTACTGATTTATTTTGATATTTTCCATTTCATTTGAGTTTGTTTGACTATTTCCAAGGCAAGTATTAAGGCAGACAAGGTTGAAAATTTATGAGGAAAGGCTAGTTTTGTAGGGCAGAAAAAGGAGTTTGAAGTTAGCATATAACTAAACAGAGAGTCAGTAAATATTTAAAAAGCTTTGAGGCATGGTAAAAGGCAAAAAATGATGGCTGACAAAGATGAAATTCATTCCCCCAAACATTTTAACATGGGTAATTAAAATGCTTTGGAAATGAATCAAGCTGAGTTTTTAAAGTCACTGTACAAATGTGAATGAGTTGACAGGCCATCAGTTTACACAATCTTCCACCATTAGTGATAATAATGCAGTAATATAAAACTTATGTCACAGCTCAAGTATTTCTTAATGTGTAACTATGCAAAACAATACTGTACTACCATTTTGTCTTGACAGGCAGCGATGCAAGACAACTGAAACAATGTAATTTCCCTCCTGCCTCATTTTAATTTTCCTCAGTTCTAAAACTTAGCATGATCTTCCAACACTCTACTGCTCTGTGTATGTGTATATATACATATTGTTCCCACGAGATAAAAAGTCACTGGAGGACAAAATGGATGGTGTATATTTCCTAGGTGGCTGCAGCTTAAGCAAACAACTCTATCTTTGTTCAGGGATACAAAGTCACTCGAGGACAAACCACATAGACAGCCTTGGGATTGCCCCAAATTCCTATAGCATGACAGCCATACTGCATTCTCATTTTTAGCCAAACATGATTTCTACTCATTGTATTTACTGCTGGGTGTGCAGTAAATTTATGTTTTGCCTTCTTGACAGAGCACAGACACATGGCAGCAGGAAAGAACCCGTTGTTTGGAATGAAGCAAGTACACATTAAAATCAGTGACAGAACAACCCAATGATTTGAAGCGTGGGGCTGGTTTGAACAGATGTATGAGGAATATTTTACTTATAGCAACTCTCCCCAGATTTTGTGACCTCTTGAACTTAACTAAGACATTTCCTTTTCTTTCCCTATCATGTATCTTCCGTTGGGCCACCTTTTCCCTCCTCCCCCATGCTCCTTCTTCCGTTCTTTTTGTCAGCAGACTTAGGCAGTGGGATCAAATTTAGCTTCTGCAGGTGAGGGAATGAGACTATTTCCTCCTCTTCCTCTTCCACCAGTGTTGCCAACTCCTGTGATAGTTGATGTGTTGTGTAAAGACTTGAGTACTCATGTAAAACATATAAAGCTTACATGATCCTATAAGAATCTCAGCTTCATTAAAATAGAAAAGTTTTTTAATCCAGTTGTTGTGGAGGACAGCTTCAAAATTTATCCCCTAAAGACTCAAACACCAGAAGGCCAATCAAATGGATCCAACTTTTAAAGATAGATAGATAGATAGATAGATAGATAGATAGATAGATAGAATTGTTTCTAGGTCTATCTTGTAATTTTTGTGTGGCTTGACTCATAAATGTTTTGGGGTTGGAAATTACGTTTCTTTCCTAGGCATTGTAGTGTGCCTCTGTTGTTCAGGGCTAGAAGCAGCTGAAGTGTGTAGCCATCCAACAGGAGCACCACTGCTTAGTGGTGAGAGGAGAGAACCATATCCAGAATTTTATTTTCAGCCCCAGCCACCCAGAACAGAGGAACCCCATGCACAGGGAAGATATAGAGAAGTACAGAGATAATCTAGTGCACATATAATAGATTACCTAATGCACAGAGAAGGATTCAATGAGGTGATGGTTACAGTTGTCATAGGATGATACAAGGATCTGGTGATAGAAATGCCAGGATTCCTCAGTTTATCTTTTAATCTTTTTAATATAATTAAATACACAAGTGCAGCTTATGGAAGTCATACCAATTCATCTTTCTGATCTTTTAGACTTTCCCATATTACTCTACATTTAGGATAAGGTATTGTCATCTCTGTTTCTCTAGTGCACTTACAAAAATATTGATAGCACTGTTGGAAATGATTCAACACTGTTAAAGTACAGAGGTGGTAAAGAGGAAAGACATGTTTGACTGAGCACGTACACAGCATTAACCTTTCACCTACTGAATCACTCTGGATCAAAATAAACTGGAGCACAAATGAGTGTCATGATTTCCTCGGGCTAGTTAGAGTCATCTTGGTCCTAGAGCTAGAATAAGACAGTACACTGAGTATAGTGCTAAAGATCCCATATGCAAGATCAGATGCCTACACAAAGGAAGAGTAAAAATAGAACAAATGCTAGGAACAGTTTTGACTAACTGAGATTCTACAGGTGTACATAGTAGGATGTCACATATGAAAGATTAATGGAACATAAGACCACAATACTCTTTATCAGAGTATCACAATTAAATAGAATTAAATTAGATTTGTTATACAAAATAAAGACAATTAAGAGACACAATGGAAAATGTAATTCTATGCTATAAATAGACATTATCCAGCTATGGGTCATACACCCAATTCTGTTTCCTCCATTTTTATCAGTTTACCAAGCTAAACACAGCACAAGCAAAACTGATTAGAGGCACATAGACTAAAAGTAAATCAGCATTAAGTGAGTTTCTGGCCCACAGAACAAGGATAACTGGAGAGTACATTCCAATATATGTTATTCTTCCAGAGTCAAGATACATGTGCACCATTGTCAATATTAACCAGTAAAAAAATGAAGGATTGGATTGTTTAGAGTACTTGGAAAGGGCTGCAGAGCTTTTTTACTGCTAGGTTACAGACATAAATACTGACCAGGTTAGAAATGGCTTAATGTCATTATCATCTGATGGATGTTCAGTGGCATATGGTATATTAATTGATGATCCTGTTATAGTTTCTAGTGGGCAGGTATCACAAATCATCAAAAGCAGGGTCATCAGCCTTGGCTGATGAGGAATAAACTGCTGTGGAATTGATCCTTTCCCACAATACCTCTGAGTCAGAAAAGCAGCATAATACCTTTTATGGGTAAACAGAACATCAGCTTCCAGAATAGTTGACTGAGTAACATCAGTATATTAACTAAAAGAGCACTGTTTTATTACAAATACATTTGGAAATATAAACTCTCTTTTCATAAGTACTATGTTTTTAATGTATTTTGTTACATAGCAAGGATTTCCTGTCCAGATTTTCATGAATGGTTCTGCAGTTCTTGTGTAGAAAATCCACCTTGAATTTGGTCCTATGATTACTTTGAATTTGTTCCAGGCATTGATTAAAGTATTATCAAGCTGCTTTGCGGGCTAGTAATCCTCATCTGTTACGTTCCCAACCCTCCCCCATCCCCACATATGTGTTATTTATGTTTTCTAAACCCACACTTAGAAAACCCTCTAGAGCCCATGATGATTTTGACTGAGCTTTTAATTTAATTTGACATCAAGCTAATTATTTCACACTCTTAAAAAAGTAAGCTTTCCAGCTAAAACCTGAAGAACTACACCCATCAGTGAATTTCCTGTTATCTTTCCACATCTGATAGGTGGCAGTAAACGTCACCATGCAACTGACACATGAGAGAGGAAGAGAATTAAGAAAGTGCCCTGTTGTGATTTCAACTCAGTTCATTCCTAGATGTCAGTGGACTTGCTTCTCCATTGTCTTTTTGATCAAGAGTTCTGCCTCTCACATTCTCCAGGTGAGAAAACTAAAACAAGTATGAAGTCTGTTTCCACACAGATGAAAGGGACAGGGCTTTTCATACAGAAGAGAAACACCAAACTGTGTCAATTAAAAACAAATTATAAAGATAGTTGAACCCAGTTAAGATCATTTATTTGCTTTACTTTCATGAGCAGACTCACTAATGTTAATGGGAGTAAAGGAAGCAGCATATAGCAAAAACTAGTACAAAGCACACACTCATACCTAATAATTACACTGATTAGTGTTTATATATATTGCAAAATCTTTTCTCTATAGTTGAAATGCCTTCATTGCAGGCATTTTTCTTCTGGAGTAGATTATGACTGAACATCTAGATTTCTAATTATTTTTCCAAAGCATAATAAACCAGCAGTAGGACTTGACAGTAAGTAATAATAATTTAAGTAAAGCTTATATGAAAAGGTTTGCAAGGCCAGGACCTATGTATCTTTGCACTTAGACTTTAGAGCTCTTGAGATATTTAGAATTACAGAATATAAAAGCCAGATGAGTAAAATATCAGGGCCTAGTTTCCAAGGTGCTGAAGCCAACATTTTCAAGCCTGAATTCCTAGAGGTAGGAACCTAAGCTCATATTTAAGCATGGAGAAGTGCTGAGCATTAGTAGCTTCCAATGTGTGCTGTAAACTCCAAGCCATTTTAAAATTTAGATCAAAGGCAACCTATTTCTGGGCTTAACTTTAGATATCCAAGTTTGAACATTTTCAGTCAAGTGCCTCTTCCAAGGAGTTAAGTACCTTCCCATTGCAAAAAATTCTAATTGTTCACATCCTTCTAAAAGCAGTGAATTAGGTGTGCCTTTACAGAACTTCAAAGTACACTAAGAAGTATGCCAATTTAATATGCCAGCATGAACACTATATCCATAAGAGGTATGAAATGTGAGTAAGGAGACCTATCTAGTCTTCTGCTACCCTATGTATCTGTCAGCAGCAAGCACTAGCAAAGGTTTTTGCTCAAGGTACAGTAACTAGTGTCAATAAGTGTGTTGTGGTGGCCCTCACCTATCTAATCTTGTATTTGGAGGTGGGCAGAACTTATGCAAGTCATACAGTCAATATCTGGTATTCTGCTAATATCACTCTTGTGTGGCAGTCTTAAATAAGGAAAGGATTTGTTTCTTGGGCCAAATTAGTGCACAATAAAACACATAGATGTGTGTATAGATGCACCCTTATAAGTGACTGAGAGAACTTGAGTATAGCTTGGACTGGACTGCTACTAAACTATTTGAACAGTTAGTTCTAGGTCTTGGTTATGTCCCAACAAGACCAAATGGACAGAGTTTATATCTTGTATAACTTCATTTAGGATACCACTGTATCAGGAAGGGATGGTGAATAGCTGGTGATGGGCCATTTATTTTTTAAACAGGAGGTCCAAGCTGGAATAAATCTGGAATCAAACAATTTTCTCCACCACACTGTTCTATTCGTTACTCGGGACCTCCATCTCCTCTCTGCTCATTATACAAATTGGTTTGAGCCCTCCTTGCTTCATTGAATCACAGGTAATTTTACCATTTGCCACAATAAAAGCAGAATGAGCACCCAGTGAAGGGACTTTAAAATGTCATTTTTTTCCTATGCATGGCATTCAATATCTTGGAAAGTCCCCAACTCCTAAAACAGCAAAAATTATGAGATTTAACTGAGAAATATTGCACTTTAGATTCCATCTGAGATTGTATTATGTATGCACAACACCTTTATCACCTTAAATTACTTCTATTGAATTTTGATTATAATGCTTTTTTAAAAATATCACACTAGCTTATACATGGTCAAAAATAAATCAAATACGATTCTTTCTACTTTGTGCTTGGATGATGTACTAATTTATTTCCCACAACAGTACCATTCATTGTATAAGGCTAGAAGCTGTTTTTCTAATTCTAACAAGTTTAGCTTGCTAATAACCAAGACAAATGTATAAATTTGTGTTTTTCAGGTGGAGTTTTTCACTTTAATAAAAAACATGCTTGCAATGCATGAGACACTCAAGTGATCTC
Organism: Caiman crocodilus; assembly: GCA_030014935.1. Lineage (NCBI taxonomy): Eukaryota > Metazoa > Chordata > Crocodylia > Alligatoridae > Caiman > Caiman crocodilus. The sequence goes on along the minus strand of JAGPOW010000261.1, from coordinate 33,468,180 downwards.
TTGCACAATTTTTTAAATGTTAGAATTAATTAATGACAAACATTTAGTTAGAAATCTTTAGTAAGCTGGTTCTTAATGTTGATCTTGATTTATATTCAAGTCATGTATTTATTCAGACTTTCAAATAAAATATGTTTAAATCGGTACACTGATGTAATAGCATGCTTTGCAGAGCACTCTTGAATGTCATAATGTTGATATGATCTTTCATGTGATATATTTTTACCTTCACTGAGCCTGTAGTAAGGCTGAGCTATCAATACATAAACCAATCACAAATTTATTGGTGAAAGTCCTGTATTTTGAATGTATGCAAGAAGAATAACAAAATCACTCAGTGCCCCACTTCTAAAACTATGTTCCTCAAAGAAAGAAACTCACACAGACCTCAGAGCTGTTACTTCTGACTGAAATCCACTAAGCTAAACTTGGATTTAAATGACATAATGAGCCATTTGAGTCACAACGTCTCATGAAAATTGAGACAACTTACACTATAGCAGCCATCAAGCACCTATGACAGAGGTGGGCAAAATGCAGCTCGCGGGCCAGATGTGGCCCACCAGTTCATTCTATCCAGCCTGCAGGGTCCCTAAACAATTTAGAAAATTAATATTTATCTGCCTCTGGCTGCCTGTCATACAGCCCTCAATAGCTTGCCAAAACTTAGTATGTGGTCCTCTGCCTGAAAAAATTGCCTGCCCCTGATCTATGATCTCCAGGGAAACAACTTGAAAGATCTTACAAGGACACCTTGTTTTACAGTGTTATTTTATGGTACCTGGTTAATTGTAGATTGATGAGGTAATGCAGAGTTTGCCAACCCCTGGCATAAAGCATGAATAGTGAACTTATCTAACTGCCTAAACTCCTGTAATTGGGTTGGCTTCTGCAGATGGCTTTTGCTCCCTCAACCAGTCCTCCCAAATAAAATACAGTACTTAGCAAACAAATGGACAGACAAAAGCAAATCTTTCCACCCTTTGCCTCTGGCCCCTGTACATCAACCTGGCCCCCCATAGCAAACTGTTCCACTCCTAACTTACTTCCTCCCTCTTGCTTACTCTTCTGAGAGCTTTTAAAGCCCCCAGTGGGACACTCCCTGCTGTCCCAATGCCTCTCAGCTGGGTTTGCTTAACAAGGCTGATTGTTCCCTGTTAAAGGGACATCCTGCCCTGTTTATAGGGCCCAATCTGCACTATCATCTCTCTCATGTACATGTTCTGCTCTGACAGAGGTCCCTCACATAAATAAGCCACCACAGAGTATTAATGTTTTAAATTACTCTTTTTGTATTATATCTGTAGCACCAACAGTGAACAATCTTCATACTAGTTATACTGCAGAAGAAAAATTGGTGCTGAGAAATCTACATCTAAATGTGACAATATAACTAATGAAGAAAACTGGGAAAAGAGATGCATAATCAGTTCTTATGTTTTTATTAATTGGTCAGACTGCACATATGCTTGTTAGTTCCAGATTTTTTATTCATTTTTAATTTGCAGCGGAAGAGTAATTACAGCTCCAAGGGTATGTTTTGGAGAGTAACTAAGTACTTAGTATCCTGCTGTTTTGTATTTATTCAGTGGTATTACATTCTCAGGCCCTGGACTGATCAATGGAGCCATTCAGTCAGACCTACCATCCCATGGCAAACTATATGACCAGGGCAAGGCTTGCCTGAGGCCTCCAGCAAGGCCTAGCTATTTGTCTACTCCCTGTCACCAGAGTGGTTGGTCAGTGTCACCTGACTCCCTACTGTCCCCATATAAAAGCAGGAACATGAAGTTTCTGGGCAACAGGATTCACTTGTTGGCTACAAATGTCCAACTCGGGATCCTTAAAATTCTGGTTTATTAGGCAGATTGAAACACTGTAATGAAGTTAAATCATAAACTTTGGGGCTGGTCCACATACACATACACACACACACACACAGAGCGAGCTACAAGATTCCTATCCCACAGGTGCTGGAGTCTGCCGTCAAGGCTTCTTTCAGCATGGTGTTATCTTCCAGAAGGGGGTCGCCACCTGGTCCTTCTGGCTGGACAGGTCAGGTGCTGGTCAAGTTGGAAATCAAGAGGGCGCTGCTGAGGGTCACTTTTCACTGCTTTTTATCTGTCCTTGGCAGACTTTGGTGACACCCCAGTTTTCAGGTTTGCCCAATACAGGGGTCGTTGATCTTCATGGGACTTCCCCCTCGGTGGCTACTGGATGGCATCTATTAGCCCCAGGGGTCATCTGCATGTACGTGCAGGTTTGGGAGTCCGTTGATGAATTTTGAATAGGGCTCTGGGAGCAGTCGATCTGGAGATAGTCAGCCCAAAAGTTGGTCCCCAGCATTGATTAACTCAGACCAGGGCTTCTAGCCCTTGAACAGTGACGTTTAGAGATTTCCCGGTTACTACATTGTCTTCTATTGATTTCTTCCCTTGGTTGATCTGCGGCTTTCCTAGGTATTAATTGCTGCCTGCTGCTGTGTTATGCATTCAGTCACTGATTCACTCACTCTTTCAAGGGCCTGCCTGATACAGGGAAGCAGCAGTTTGACTCCTGCCCTGGTTAGCTTTGTTACAATGTATAACTTACTTCTGAAACTAAACACATTTAGTTGAAAAGTGAGGAGTATAAAATATAAGCTACAAAAGTAATGTCATGGCACACAAATAGATAAAAATACCAAAATACAAGGGGAGATATAAAATATACACATACAAGTTTTAAAACACAATTTCTTATTTTAAAGTGAAAGAAAGAGGAAGGAAGAAAAGGTAGAAGAGGAAAAACATATCCAAACTGCAGGCAAGAGGAAAAGGGGGCTTTCTGCTACACACTTTGGCTTGAGGTGCCTTGCTGTTCCCTCCAGCTTGCTCTTTAACTGCACTTTCTGGCTGCTCTCTGCTTGATCTTGCAACTTCTTAACTTAGCTTGCTCTTTGACTCTGCTCACTTCTTGACATCCTCCTGGCTTCCCAATTTAGCTTGTTCCTAAACTCTGTTCTCATTTTGATCTCCTGGCTCTTGACCCACCTTGTCCCTGCATTTTGTTTACCACTTCTGACTCTGGTCTGTACCTCAGTCCCTAAGTGGCCCCAAACCTGGCTTCTTGTACTCTGGAGTGACAAACACTAAATATGAAGTGAACTATTTGCTTTATACAGGGATAAAGGTAACATTTAACTAAGAAATTCTTCTGCATCTACTTTGAAGCCACTGCTACTTATAAAATTAAACACTAATATATTTGAACCACTAAATGTTTTATGAAAAAAAATAAAACTAGGTGCATGCTAGTATGGCTGGACTATAAACTAGACTGAACTTTCACCAAGGCAAAAATATCATGTCTAAAGTTGAAAAGGAAGTATTATGGCAGAAGAGATCATTCTGCAGTGAGACAGATAATATCCCCCCAACACAATGATAAATAGCTGCCATAGGAGAAATATGCCTAACTACAATTATAAAAGGTATTCTTACGGCATGACGATGTTATCATAGGCAAAAGGAGTTTGGACAATATATACAGAAATGACTAATACTTATGAATACCGCAGAATTGCCAATTTAATACAATGCAGTGGGGCTTGATTTTTACGAAAGTTTCCAAGCTGCTGCCCTTTGAAAGTCAGACGCCTAAAGTGTCTTAAGTCCCTAAAAAACAGAGGTGTTAAGTCACTAATCTCCTCTTTATATTTTAGCTGAGGTTTCTTCAAACATAAGCTGAGTACATGGAAGTAGTATAGGGGGTAAAGCATTTGTTAAATCTTAACAGACCTGTCAATCTTTATGACAACAGAATTAAAAGTATGTGTTGCTAAAGCTGGAATTTGAGTGTAGGTGAAGATGAAGTGTTGATTAGCACATTTAATAGCCTGTAATTTTGATAATATGTAAGTAATAATCATTGGCTCTGATTTGTATAAGGTTTATATGCTGGGTATGTTATTAAAGTAATCAACCCTTTTGTGGATTCCCACCCTCCTCAGAGATGTCCAATAAGGCCCAAGAATTATGTTTAGGCCTGGTTAGGGCATGGCTTTCCCCTCCATGCAGTCAGATTCTAGAAGCCAACTGGGTCTGTGTCCTGAACTTGTTTCCCACCTCCTTCAGGACTGTGGCGGGGCCAGCAGGGGGCGCTCCCGTTTTGAGCCGCCCACCTCCCTGCGCCTGCCCACCTTCCAGGCTCCGAGTGCCTCCCTTGGGGTGCCTCACGTCCAGCCGACCCCTTCCCTGGAGCACACCCGCTAGCCTGGGGGTCCCACTGCCACCATCCAAGGCTCTGGACTTATTTCTGGCCCTGTGCACCTTGGAAAACACAGGCCTGTTCGTCCACTGGGTCCTAGACCCAATACCAG
>JAGPOW010000261.1:33452685-33463720 GCA_030014935.1 Caiman crocodilus | reverse complement strand
GGATGAGATCCCCGCCCTGAGGGATTCACCAGCAGCCTCTCAGACTGACACAGAGAGAGGCTTCTGGAGAGGGGCACCCATGGTGGCATTTCTGCCACAAGGACCACGCAATCAGGGATGAGAACGGTGTTTGGGCATGGCTAGGCTTTGTCCCCACCTCCCAGCCAGTCAGATTCAGGAAACAATTAGTACGCATGTCCTGGCCTCTGCTAGAAAGGATAACAAACCAGGCTTGTGATCAATTTTGCATGCCCACTGGATGATTAGCCATGTTACCCCATCAGCCGCTAAGGCTTCATTTAAGAGAGCCATTTTCTGGAAATGGGGAGGAACAAGGCAAGATGCCCCAGATAATTTTCTTAATCCAGCAAAGCCCAGTAATATTTATATATGAGCTTTGCTTTTAAATTTACAAGCTTTGGATCATTGAGGATGTAAATCAGAAAATCCATGAAAGTTTATGGGGCTCTGTGTTGGGACAGTGTATTGAACATTATTGTAGCCATGGGCTGTACTAAAGACTATCTGTGTTGAACTCAAAATAATGTAGTACAGAGTATGGGGATTTTAATTGATGTGTGTTCTCAGAAGAAACTAATGAGACTTAAACAATATGACTGGCAAGGGTGACAGGGCACTGGTGCCCTACACTGAAAGAAAGCTAAGGAATAGAGATTACAAATCTTGGTTTAGAAGAGAAACTAGATGTTAAAGACTTTTTGTAAGGTGTTGCTTCTGAATAAAGGATGTGTTATGTGACTGCAGTGTGTCTTTGTAGTTTTTGTGAATTATGAAGTGGGTAAAGAGCAAGGTGGGCAGCCCACAAAACTAGGGGATATAGAATTATTAACATGGGTATAAACCCACTTACAAATAATGTAATCAAGAACAAAACAAGTCTCAAAAATAACTGAGAGGCATGATAGGCCAACCCATCAGTAAAAATTTGAGCAGGTCAGCTTCATAATAAACTGTTTTGACATGTTTTGGGAAGGGGTCATGTTCCAGTGCTAGTAATTCAAACAGGTCTTAGCTAGAAATCTGAATCACCATAGTTAACAGCCCCCTTTCCCAGATGCTTTTGTTATTGCAGGGATAGCATTTCCTATGACAGACAAATTGCTATCAGTAAAATCTGGGCAAGATGGTCCACAATAAACCTTTTCGATAAGTGTTTGGTAGAGGGGCACATTCTAAATCTTTTAACTTGGCTACTTTGAAGGCTCATCCACTGTAAAGATTTCCTCCATGTACATCTGTTCATAACCTTTTTCAAACGCTTCTCTGGTTCTAGGGGTATATGTTGTAGCTATATTTGTCTAAGGACATAGGCAGATAAGGTTCTTTGGGTAAATCCAATATCTTTTATTAGACCAACTAAAATAGTTGGAAAAATTCTTCTTAGCAAGCTTTTGGGCACAAACACCCTTTGTTAAGCTAAGGAAGTGTCTGCAGATGGTCTGTGTTCTTCCTGGATGGAGTAGTAAAGAAGCCAGAAGCCAGTACACATGCACGAAAACCAGTCAGTTAAAATGTAAATTGAGGTGGTCAGAGGGTGAGAGATAGGTTGTGGGGGGGAAAGCGGAATGAATGTAGTTGTAGTCAAAGAATGGGAGACAGGACAGTGTGGGGGAAGAGAATGAGAATAGCTGGTAAAAAGTGGAGGGTTTACCTGGGGAGTCACATATTAGGAAGGTTATGATGTGTCATAAATCTAATGTCTATATTTAGTCCATGATTTTTTGTATCCAGTAGATTGTTGAAGTGGAGTTCATAGGCTTATCTGTGAAAGGTATTTTTTAAATTCCCTTTGAGGATTAGAACTGAGAGATTGGAGAGAGAGTGGTTTTCTTATGAGAAATATGCCCTCACAGGTAATTAGAGAGTCTTGTCTTTGAGAGTTTTTTCGTGTGCATTCATTCTTGTGCACAGTTGTCAGAGCCAAACCTAGGGGGGTGCAAATTGGGGTGGCTGCTCCAGGCCCTGCACTTTGTGGCAGGTAGCCCACAGACAGTGTGATACAGGGCCTGCTATGGCTGCTATGTGCCACTGGCTCTGCTGTGGCCGCTGCTCACCCCTGGCTCTGCACTCCAGCTGCCCATCCCCGTCTCCCCACCCACTCCATGCTCCGGCTACTTGCCACCTCCCTCCCACTTTGTGCTCTGGTGGCTTTCCATCCCCTTCCCCCCAGCTCTGCACAGGTTAATATGCCCTGTGCCCTGCACTCCCCTAGGGATGACTCTGGCAGTTGTTGTTTGGCTTCTCCTACATATTTTCCATCAGGGCATTTGGTGCACTGGGTGAGATATATCACATGTCTCAAGATGCAGGTGTTAGATCCAGGAATGTTGATGGAGCTGTTGTGGGGTGTAGTAACTGTGGGAGTGGTAGAGATGTGTTGGCAGGTTTTACATTTCTTGTCCCGCATGGTCTGGATCCATTTGGTGTGTTTGGGGCTATAGAAAATTTGCTTCTGGTGATGAGGTTGATGAGGTTCAGTGCTTGTTTAAAGGATAGGATGGTGTTACTGGGGAGATTTCTTTGAGAACTGGACCTCCTTCTAGTATGGGTTGCGATAGTTTGAGGATTTTCCATATAGGTTCTCTGGTTCTAGACACCTTCATGTGGTCACCTTTTATAAAGGGGAGCTGTTTCCTTACTTTTAAATCTGTCCCTATATATGGTTCTCCCCACTTCCAAAGAATTTTCAGGAGTCATATCAATAAGTCTACAGTGTATAGTTCTGTGAAAACTCTGATTGTAACTTTTGATAAGGTTTCACATCCATGTAGATATGAGTATTATGAGCTGTAAAATATCTCCACACCTGAGATTTTGAAGTTCTGTTAAAACATTCCACAACTCATGCTTTCACTTTGTTATTAGTAACAAAAAGATGCATCCTGTACAATTCGGCCAAATTGAAGTGGGAAACCAATTCAGAGGTCTGAATCAAGTTGCTGGCATCCGAATCAGCTAAATCCGAACCCAAATCAAATAGTTCCCTATTCACAGAGGCAGAAATCTCTTCAATGGGTTGAAACTCAAAAAGGAACCCTATAAATAGTGGAAACTTGGTCATAATAATAGGGAAGTGTATAAGAGTATTGTAGTAATAAAATTAGGAAAGACAAGGCACAATTTGAGATGCAGCTGGCAAGGGACATAAAAGGTAATAAAAAGGAAATCTACAAGTATGTCAAAAGTAAGAAGAAGACCAAAGCGACCAAAGCCCCTCGGAGAATGTAGAAGGAAAGCAGAGTTCCCCAGGGGTCTGTCCTGGCTCTAGTATCATTTAATATCTTCAGTAATAATTTGGATGTTGGGATCAACTGTATTCGTAACAGATTTGTGGATAACACCAAGTTGGATGGAATTGCAGACACTCTGGAAGGTAGGGCTAGGATCCAGAATTACCAGGACAGACCAGAGAAATGGTCTGCAATCAGTCAGCTAGGATTCAGCAAGGACAAATGCAAACCATGTACAAATATAAAGTAGGGAATGATTGGTTAGACTGTAGTACTGCAGAGAAGGACCTGGTAGTTAAAGCAGACCAGAGGTGGGCAAAATACAGCCTATGGGCCAGATCTGGCCTGCTATACAATTTATTCCAGCCTGTAGGGCCCTAACATAAGCTAAAAGAATTGTCCCAGGCCCTGGCCCTGGACTACTCCTCTGCAAGCTGATGCCTCCAAGCATAAGGTGTGGCTCTGGTTGCTAAGCAACCAACCCCCCACAACCTGGCCTGACCCAGCCCAACCCCAAGCCAGGCAGAGTTGGAGACAAGAAGCTTCTGCCTGAGACTGTTTCCAGTCTTCCCTCCCTGCAAGCTAAGGACTCCCGGTGTGGGCAAGGGAGCTAGAAGTGCAGGGAGCTGTGTGCTATGGGGATGGGCCAGGCTGGTCCCACACACTGCCACTATACGGGGCTGGGGACTTGGGCAGGAGCACAGGAGCTGCATGTTATAATGCTGGGTCGGATGGGCCTTGCTTGCTGCCACCAGGTGCAGCTAGGATCTGCGTGGGAGATCTGGAAGCTGCACACTATGGGGCTGGGTGGGGCTGGTCCTGCTTGTAACTACCACATGTGGCTCTGGGGACTCACAGTCTTTGGGGTCTCTGAGGACCCACACATACCCTCCCAGGAAAAGCTGATAGAACCAGGGAAAGGCTGATAGAACCAGGGTAATTTAGTCTGGAGAAGAGAAGAACAAACGGAGATTTGATAACAGTGTTCAAGTGCCTGAAGGACAAATACAGAGAAGATGGAGATAGACTTTTCTCTGGGACCTTAAGGGGACAGGATTAGGGGCAATGGACTCAAGCTGCAGCAATAGACTCAAAATAGGGAAATTTAGGTTGGAGATTAAGAGGAACTTTCTGACAAGAGTAGTCAAACATTGGAACAAGTTATCCAGAGAAACTATGGAATCTCTATCTTTGGAAGTTTTCAAGAGCAGATTAGCCAGATACTTGGCAGAGGCTATTTAGGAATGTTTCTGCCTTAAGCAGGGGGTTGGACTAGATGACCTTGATCCCTTCCAGTTCTACTTTTCTATGATCCTATGTCTAAGGACAAAGATCTTCTAAGGTAGATTTATTATGATCCAGGCTTCATTCAAAGCTTTGGAAGTTTGAACTCTTTATTACAAGACCAGAAAACACAGCAAACCTTGAAAAGCCATGTGACATTGTGTAAAGTATAAGAATCCTGCTCTGAAAGCCATAAGCCTATGCATGCATGTTTCAAAAGAAACACAACAGTTATTTCAAGTGTGGATGGCCAGTGGTAGGCAGATCTGGTAGATAACGTAGCAGTTTTCCAAGCACAAGGACAGGTTTAGATACACAGTATTTGTTCATATGGAAAATGGCAACCGAATGACAACCCATAAACAATGGCATTGTGGGATAAAGCCATGTTAGATATATTGTCTAACATGCTTAGGCCTAAAAGAGATGACAAACTGTCAGATGTCCTAGGCTCTTGAAAATTACAGACTGACCAGGAACAAGTTTGTAAATGGGCCTGTGAGCAATTTGTTCCGAAGCTTCAGAGCCAATTCAGAGATTCAGCCATAGCATATAATGGGGAATCAATGAAATATCTATAACTTTGTTGTCTTTTTTCTGATTCAGATTAAGCTTACAAGGGTGATATTCTCTTCTGAGTGCATGAAGCCTGCCAAGTTTCAAGGTGATAGGTGCAGTGGTTTGGGGAAAACTTACCTCAAAATCTTGAAAGCAAAACTCACGTCATATGTATGTGTTAAGCCATAGCAGGGTCAAAACGTTTGCTATGCTAGCCCCTGCTGAGGCCACAAAGCCTGCCAAGTTTCAAGAAGATAGGTGCAAGGGTTTGGGGAAATTGCACCTCAAGCTGCTGATGGCAAAACTCGTGACATGGGTGAGACTGTGTGTGTTAAGGTGCAGTGGGGTGAAAACTGCAGGGATGGTAACCCCTGATGAGGCCACAGAGTCTGCCAAGTTTCAAGAAGATAGATGCAGGGGTTTGGGAGAAACTGCTTTTCAAGCTGCGGACAAGCAAAACATGTGACATGGGTGACAGTGTTAAGGTGCAGCGGGGTGAAAGCTGCAGGCCTGCTATCCCCTGCTGTGGCCACGAAGCCTGCCAGCTGTCAAGAAGATAGGTGCAGCGGGCTTCTGGGTTCTGGGGCCCTGTGTCTCTAGCTGCTGCCAGGCAAAACTCGTGACATAGGTGCAGGGCCCCAGAACCCAAAAGCCCTGAACTTATCTCCTTGACAGCTGGCAGGCTTCATAGCTGCAGCAGGGGCTAGCAGGCCTGTAGCTTTCACCCTTAACACACACAATGTCACCCATGTCACAAGTTTTGCTTGTCCACAGCTTGAGATGCAGTTTCCCCCAAAGCCCCTGCACCTATCTCCTTGAAACCTGGCAGGCTTTGTGGTCTCACCAGGGTCTACCATCCCTGCAGTTTCAACCCCACTGTAGCTTAACACATACATGTGACATGAATTTTGCTTTCAAGAATTTGGAGTGCAGTTTCTGCCAAACCCCTGCATCTATCTCCTTGAAACTAGCCTTGCATCATGCTTTCAGCAGAGGGTACCATCCCTGCAAGTTTAATCTTAATCAGCCAAAAGAAAACAAAGTTATGGATATTTCATTGATTCCCCATTATACCCTATGGCCGAATCACCAAATCTTTTCTGAATCGATTCAGAAGCTCTGAGTCAATTTGGAAAGCCTAAAGCTTCCTGCAGTTTTATTCAGGTTCATAGATTTGGCCTCCAAATCATCTGAATCATCTCTGAATCCAAATCATGATCCAAAGCTTTGCGCAGCCCTACCAGGCTTGTCTCCTGTTGTGCTTTTCATTCTTCCATCACATTGGGATAGCTTGTTCCTGTACCCTTAAAAGGGCCTGTTGCTGTTAGGTGTTGTAGGGCTTTGGCTCCTTCTTGACTGGTGCCTTGCCCCCCAGTGATGTCAGGTTGAGATCTGGATTTGGCACCACCTATGTTATTTGGTTGCTGTTCCTTCTTTTCTGCCATGCCTTAGATGTTATATTTTTCTTGGGAGACAGTTCCTGATAGGTGGCCCATGGGACCTCATACCTGGATTTCTTCATGGGGCTCCAACCTCCTCTTTACCCTACCCTTACCACATCCATGGGCAAGGTGGACTCTGCTCTCCGCAGGTCCTGCTCTCAGATGATCCTGACTCATCCGCGCCACCCACCTCCAAGAGTTGGTGACCTTCTGGCCATCAGTCTTCTGAAGACCGTCCTTCGCCTATGAACCATGGCCTTGGCAACTAAGAATACCCCAATCTTGGATTAACCATAAATTTAGGAATACAATAAACAGAAAAGGTCAGCGTCTGCTTGTGGGTCCCTGGAATTTTGTCTCCCAGGCCCGTCATCCTGTTTGGGGCGTCTTGGCTCCCCTCTGCCTAATAGTTGTCCAGGAGGTGCAGCTGCTGGGCCTCTGCCAGCTCTCTAGGTAGGCCCTCTTTTGGGTCCCTGCCTCTTCCCACCTTGGCCCCATCTGACCTGAGGCTGGGCTGTCTGGGTCACACTAGCCAGTGCTGCCTGTCTCTCTCTCTCCACACTTCACAGTTCCCCCAGCTCATCTCTCTGGAGAGGCTCCTGGTTGAGTTGGAGTCTCTCCCTCACTGTGCTCCAATGCACTCCGCAACCCTCTACCTCCCACATTGCCCGAGAGTGCCAGTGGCCCCTCCATACCACTCTCTGCCACATCTCCTGGGTCTCCCCTAGCAGCCCGGACTGCCCATGCTGGCACCCTGATGAGTCACTTCCCCCCGGTAATGTTCCCTGGTGTCCCTCCACTCCTAGGGATTGGTTTCCCTGAGTTACCTGCCAGTGTCTCCCCACCGGTGTTCAGCTTTCTCCTTCGGAGTCCTTCAACTGAGTCTTTGGCTGCCTTTTTAGCAGCCCCTGCCTCTTTCTGGCCATGTCACCTTTCCTGGCTGATTTGCAGGTTTAGGCAGCTCCAGAACTGCTGCATCTGCTCTTCCTGTCTCAGCGTCTCTCCCCAGCTGTCATTCCTTCCTGCACCTGTGGTGAGTATTGGAACAAGTCGGGGAGCAGGGAGTGCATGAGGCGAATTGGGGGGCTTTCTCCTCCCCTTTCATAGGGCCTCCTTAAAATACAGTCAAATCTCCTGGGCTCCTCTTCCCCTCAGATGTTTTGACCTCTCAAACAAGAAAAACCGGTATAAATATGTACATAGTTATACACCAAGGCATTTAAATTAATACACAAAATATTATCAGTTCACTTATTTCTCACTATAGAAAAAATATATATTACCAGAAGTGACTGGTCAAGCCAATGCAAAGAGATGTATAAATTCATAGATTCATAGATGTTAGGGTCAGAAGGGACCACAATAGATCATCGAGTCCAACCCCCTGCATAGGCAGGAAAGAGTGCTGAGTCTAGATGACCCCAGCTAGATGCTTATCTAAACTCCTCTTGAAGACCCCCAGGGTAGGGAAGAGCACCACCTCCCTTGGGAGCCCATTCCAGACCTTGGCCACTCTAACTGTGAAGAAGTTCTTCCCAATGTCCAGTCTAAATCTGCTCTCTGCTAGCTTGTGGTCATTATTTCTTGTGACCCCCGGGGGCGCCTTGGTGAATAAAACCTCACCAATTCCCCGTGATGAACTTATAGGCAGCCACAAGGTTGCCTCTCAACCTTCTCTTGCGGAGGCTGAAGAGGTCCAGGTTCTCTAGTCTCTCCTCATAGGGCTTGGTCTGCAAGCCCTTAACCATATGAGTGGCCCTTCTCTGGAACCTCTCCAGGTTATCCACATCCCTCTTGAAGTGCGGCACCCAGAATTGCATGCAGTACTCCAGCTGTGGTCTGACCAGCACCTGATAGAGGAGAAGTATCACCTCTTTGGATCTATTCGTCATGCATCTGCTGATTAAACTTACAACTCATTCCTTGCACAATAAAGTGCCATTGGCTTTTCTGATGGCTTCGTCACACTGCCAGCTCATTTTCATCTTGGAGTCCACTAGGATTCCAAGATCCCTTTCTGCTTCCATGCCACCCAGCAGGTCATTCCCTAGGCAGTAGGTGTGCCGGACATTTTTCCTCCCTAGGTGCAGCACTTTGCATTTCTCCTTGTTGAATTGTGTTCTCTTGTTTTCTGCCTACTTTTCCAACCTGTCCAGGTCTGCTTGCAGCTGTTCCCTGCCCTCTGGCGTGTCCACTTCTCCCCATAGCTTTGTGTCATCTGTAAACTTGGACAGAGTACACTTCACTCCCTCATCCAAGTCGCTGATGAAGACATTAAAGAGTATCGGTCCAAGGACCAAGCCCTGTAGGACCCCACTGCCCACACCCTTCCAGGTTGAAACCGACCCATCCACAACTCTCTGGGCATGACCCTCTAGCCAATTAGCCACCCACAAGACTGCGTAGTCATCCAAGTCACAACCTCTTAACTTGTTCACCAAGTATGGGGTGGGATACTGTATCGAAGGCCTTCCTGAAGTCTAAGTATACGACATCCACCCCTACTCCTGCGTCCAGGCATTTCGTAACCTGGTCATAAAAAGAGACTAGATTACTCAGGCACTATCTGCCTGCTACGAACCTGTGCTGGTTTCCCCTCAGCATAATTTGTCCTGCCGGGCTCTCGCATATGTGAGCCTTGATAATTTTTTCAAAGATTTTGCCAAGGATGGAGGTGAGACTGACTGGCCTATAGTTGCCTGGGTCTTCCTTCCTCCCCTTCTTGAAAATGGGGAACACACTGGCCCTTTTCCAGTCCTCCGGGACTTGGCCCGTGTGCCACGAGCATTCAAATATTCCCGCCAGTGACTGAGCAATGATGTCGGCCAGTGCCTTCAGTACCCTCAGATGGAACTTATCCGAGCCTGCCGACTTAAAGGCATCCAGTTCTTCCAAGTGACTCCGCACCATCTCAGGGTCTATGCATGGTGGTCTGGCGCCTTGCTGCTGCCTCTCTACAACCCCAGTGAGAGACTTGTCTTGCCCCTCGCTTAGGAACGCTGAGGCAAAGAACTTGTTGAGGAGTTCAGCCTTGTCCCCCCTGTCCGTCACCAATTGCTTCTGCCCATTTAGCAGGGGTCCTAATCCTCCCCGGGCCTTCCTTTTACTCCCTATATACCTAAAAAACAATTTCTTGTTGTCCTTTACTTGGGATGCCATCCTCAGCTCCATGGTAGCTTTGGCCCATCTAACTGCCTCCCTACAATTGCGAGCAGAGGAGGTATAGTCATCTTTGGTGATCTCTCACCTTTTCCACTTTTTATGTGCTCCCCTTTTGGCTTTTGGATTTCTCTGGTCAGCCAAGGAAGCCTCCTGGCCCCTTTCCCTCTTTTTCCTCACATGGTGATCATCTTGCTTTATGCCCGAAGGGTCATTTCCTTAAGGCACAGCCACCCTTCTTGTGCTCCCATCACTTCAAAACTCCTACTCTGCAGTGCGTTCTTGACTAATCACCTGAGTTCATTGAAATCAGCTTTCCTAAAGTCTAGCACTTTCAACCTATTAGTTACTTTACTCACTCAATGTTTTATGAAGAATTCTATTATTAGGTGATCACTGTCCCCCAGATGGCTACTGATCTGTAGGTCCCCGACCATGTTATCCTCCGTTGCCAATACCAGATCCAGTATGGCATTCTCCCTAGTGGGACCATGTACCTCCTGTGTCAGGTGGAGGTCCTGTACACAGGTTAGAAACCTGTGTGAACGGTGGGACTTTGCTGTCTGCGTGTTCTAGCAGTTGTCTGGTTAGTTTAGGTCCCCCATGACTACTGCCTCTTTAGCTTTTATGGTCTCTGAGAGCTGCCTCAGGAGCTCTGAATCTTTTTCTTCCCCTTGGTGTGGAGGTCTGTAGCAGACCCCTACCACCAAATCCATTTCTCCTTGCCCCCCACATAGCTTAACCCACAATCCTTCTACTTCCTCATCCTTCAATTCTGTCTTGATGAGGGTTGATGTATATTGCTCATTGACATGGAGTGCAACCCCTTCCCCTTTTTCCCAACTCTGTCCTTTCTGTACAATCTATAACTCTCAATATGTACTGCCCAGTCATGGGACAAATCCCAGCAGGTTTCCGTTAGCCCTACTAAGTCATAGGTGTTTTGTGCAAGCAGGAGCGCTAGTTCACCCTGCTTGTTCCCCATGCTCCTAGCATTAGTATATAGGCACTTGAGCCCTGCGACTGGTTTCTTTGATGCCCCCCTGCTTCAAATCCCAAAGGGCCCCTTATTTCTTACCTTCTTGTTGCTTACCTGTGCTGTAGTGCTGGCCGCCCCATGGCTTGCAGGTTTCCAATGTTCTCCTTCTTCAGGCTGGGCTGTCCTTGTGCGTGCCACATGGTTTGGTGGTTCACAGCTTCCCCTGCCCTCATCTTCCCTTCCCTCTAAGGATGCTGCATCTTATAGATGTTAGGGTCGGAAGGGACCTCAATAGATCATTGAGTCCGACCCCCTGCATAGGCAGGAAAGAGTGCTGGGTCTAGATGACCCCAGCTAGATGC
>JAGPOW010000261.1:33407068-33444952 GCA_030014935.1 Caiman crocodilus | reverse complement strand
TATATATATTGCTATTTAGAAGATATTTCGATATCTTTGAATTGAAAGATTCAATTTAGGTATACAAATTAGGTATACAAATACCTTCCTATCTTTGTACATAGGAGGCCAGTTGCAATGCTACCATCTCTTGCAAATTTATTTTTGGTCCTGCAATATCTGATGTTTTTCTTAAAGCCCCAGTTCATGTTGTGAAGAGATGGTTTTAAAATGCCCACTGTCATTAAAAGTCTCTAGTTCTCATGTTTGTGGGTGAAAATGTTGAAACTATAAACTCTAAAGGCTAAATGAAAGAAAATAAGCAAATAAAAAGAACGCTTATGTTTTTAAAAAATGCCTTAACATTTTAATGTTGAATATCAAGATTTGGGGGGAGCCAAGTTATTATTATTCAATGCTTGGGAGTGGACAATACTGCAGGTGAAACTCCATATGAAAACTGAATATTAGAGTTTAAAAAATGAAATGGCAGAGGCACCTCTTTCCCTTAGGCCTACCCAGTTACCCCTCACCATCAAAGAGGGAACTTTCTTGTGTACATAGTTTACATTATCTTCTGATTTACTTGAGCACAATAAAAGAAAATAATTTAATGGTTTAAAAAAAAAAAGAAGTAAGCAAACCCCACATTACACCTACGAGACTATTCATGGTTTTCCAGATGCTATGATAATTATGCACAGCTCTGAGTTGGGACAGTACAAAACTGGATCTAGAAGAAGGTCCAGGAGATTCTGTGCTTCAAGCTGTGTTCCAGAAATTTTCCAATATTCATGATATCATCTCTTAGGATGATGCATTGGGCTTTCTTTTTTGAAGAGAACCAGTTCATCAGAGGTGATGTCAGTCCCTTGATATGAGGATGGCAGTCTTCCAGTAAATAGGAAAGCCATCAGTGAGTCTGTAGATGGTGAGGAGGCCAGTCCAAGATCCACATGTTCAATTAGAGATGTGGCAAATAGTTCTGGGAGATAAGAGTAGACCCTGGTGATGTTAGGTCATAATGTTGGGTTTTATTGGTCAATGTAAGATAGCCTTGGACCAGAGCCTGCAATTTTTCATTCAGATAACAGGAAAAACTGCTTAGGAAATCATTGGGACAGCAATTGATTCATCAAGAGAATAGCTCATCCTCTTCCTCCTATCATCCTTACAGTGTGCACTGACTGGCTCTGCATTAAATGCTATTGTCAGACTCAGACCAGCTATTGTGATGTCACCAGAAATCGTAAGAGAGTATCATGTAGTTGTGATGTTCTAGACATAGGAACTGATCACAGTATCCTAAAACACAGAAGCAAAAGATATGAAAGTATACAAAGAAGTAAACACAATTTTAAAGTATCTAGTATATGACAACACTTGTATGCACTGCCATACTTATATGTTAACCCCAATACCATAATGGAGCCAGCCATAGTCGTTTAAATGTATCTAGAATAATTAGCATTCAGAAAAGGAAATGTTAACTATTATATTATCAACTATCATATTATGTCAAAAGGTTAAACAATTATATGCTGTTATCTGGAATTTAGTTCCTGACTGATAGCCTGATAAGTAGGGTAGGTATAACTAGTGGGTGGATATAGTAGCATACTGGTAGCCAGGCCTCCTGGGTTCTGTTCTCACTTTTGTCACTAGTTCACTGTACAGTTATACTCTTAGGCTAGGCAAGTACTTACAGCCAGATTTTCAGAAGTGAGAAGAATGAATAGTTCTAACTGGAGAGCTCCACAGCTTTAAAATTAGGCCTTTAGGGCAGAATAAGAATGTACTTTATGTGCCTAAATAGCAGCCTCATAAATACCACTTTTGGCACTTGCAGACAAGTTTGCAATTGACCTCTGGGCACCCAAAAAAAACACATACCATAAAATGAAAGAAGAAAAATTATCTTCAACGAAATTGTGGCAAAATAAAGCAGTAACCAAGATTAATATGCTGACAAAAATGATGGAATAATCACAAATCAAGCTAGATCTCCCTAGGAAATGTTGAGGAGAATCAAAAATTATTACACTAAGACAGAAAACTAAAATAATTACTAGCACCATTCACTGAGGGGAAACAAAACAGAAACCTCAAATAATTAAACAAGTAGAAGATGGAGTCATCTAACTTTTTCTATCATCTCCAGTTCGGACTGGAATTTCCATACAGAGATGAGGGACATCCATTGCTACCACTGGGCACCTTCTTAAGGAGCTTTAATCCTGCCATTACTTCTGTGTGTACTTATTTTAATATCTAAATCAATACGACTATTCATTAACTCCACTGGGGAGGGATCAGGATTCAGAGCCTAGTTCTGTGACTCTTACTTTGAATAACTTTCTTCAGAGTAGTTTTTTTGATTCTGATGTGACTATTTAAAGAGTAAAATACTAGGCCCTGATTCAGCAAAGTAGTTAAGCACATAGGCATCTGTACTCAGCTCAGGCTTAAGTTGTTTGGTGAACAGAAACTCACACATGCTTAAAAAAGTATAGGTTTAAGTCCTGAGCTATTCTACTTATTAAAGGGGCAAGCAATAGAATGAGTCTTCTGTTAGTCATTTAACCAATGACAATAACATTAAACTCCCACTCATTAACCTTCAAACAGTAGTGTACATTTCTCAAACAGTAAAACAGTCCCTAGTATTGCTTTCAGGCTGTTCAATCTTCATAAAGACCTTTTAGGAATGCCAGCTGGGGTTACTGCTCATGCTAGACCGTGTCAGTATTTTTTATAAATAAATGGAAATATGTAATCTCGTGGTCGTGGATGATTACATTCCATGATTGTCTTATCCGTGTGTCCGAAGGTGGCTATTGTGAGGTCTATCCAGGATCGACAGATGCTACTGCAGCTCAGACTGTTTCCATATGGGGTGGGTGGTGCTGGATTCCTGATTTGGTACACAACACATTTCTGCCACTCCCACTCTTCCATTGCCTGTTGTTATGATGAGGTTTCAAAGTACTGAAATCTCTGTAGCAGGCTCTTCCTCTATTTGGGATAATTCTGAGCGATAGTCTCCCACGAGCTGACATCGATGTTGCATTTTTTTAATTAGACCTTGAGGACATCCCTGAAGCATTTTCTGCCTTGGCTTGCTGGACATTCAGTTTCTTTTGCTTAGTGTTGGTGTTGTTTTGCCAAGCACAAAAGGCCTTGTCCTTGTGATTAATCAACTCTTGGATCTCCTGATAGTTCTCATCACATCAGTGCTGGTGTTTCCTAGAAAAGAATCCAAGTACATCTTCACAGCCACTAATGGTGGTAGCATTGAGGGCACTCCACATGCTGCTGACATTCTCCCATTGATGTTGATTGGAATTCACTAGTTTTTCATTGAGGCACTGGTGGAAGAGGTCTCATTTGCTTGGGTCCTTGAGTCTTTTAACACTGATCTTCTGTTAGTATTGCTTCTGCTGCAGCCATCGTTTGGGAGCCAGTTTGAGTGACATAACTGACACCTGGAGTTGGTGATCAGTCCAGAAATCATCAGCTCCTAGCATAGTTTGGGGAATGCAGACATTTTTGCGATCCCAGGCATAGATGATGACATAGTCAATCAGGTGCCAATGCTTAGATCATGGATGTTGCCATGATATCTTGTGCCTCTTTTTCTTTTAGAACAGTGTGTTGGTGATGGTGAGTCTATGTTCCATACATTTGGTCAAGAGGAGAATGCCATTGAAGTTGATCTTTCCTGCTCTTTCTTTGCTGAAGGTTCCGTTCCAGAGTTTAGAGTCCCTTCCAACTCTGGCATTGAAATCACCAAGAAAAATAAGCCTGTTTTCCTCCAGAATATCAAAAAGGACTTGGTCAAGGCTGATGTAGAATTCCTCCTTGGTTTCATGGGCAGTGTCAAGAGACAGGGCATATGCACTGATGACAGTGGCATACTGGCTCCCCACCAGTTTAAGATGGAGAGTCATGAGGTGCTTAATGCTTATTAATTCCTATAGGGAGCTCATTAAGTTGGTTGAGGAGTTCATTCTTAACAGCAAAACCAATTCCGTAAAGTCAATGTTCTCCTTCCTGTTTACCCTCCCAGAAGAATGTGTAGCTGCCTCCATGTAATTTGAACTGGGGGGTCTTGTTCAGTGCAGCTACATCAATGTTGTGTTGCCTGAATTCTTGGGCCATGATTGCAGCGCGGTGCTCAGGGTGTTCACTCTTAGGGTTATCCTTGAGGATCCTGATGTTCCAGGTCCTGACAATTATGGTGTGTTTTGCTGGTATTTTTGACCAGAGTAAAGGTAATTCCACTGGATGTGGTTATCTAGTCAGGAAGAAATAAAGAATATTGTATTAGACAGGGCATTTTTAGGGCACCTTTCCTAGCCTTCTCCCCATGTGAGCTGAGCGAAGCAGATCCTAAAGAGGGCTGCTCAGTCACAACAATTACAGCTGCTAAATTGCACTCTTGGCTCATCCAAGTGCTAGACAACCTTCTTGTAACTGCCATCTTTATGCTAGATGACCTTCTTATAACTGCTAGATGACCTTCATATATTTACTGATAATATAAATTTACTAAATAATTTTATTGCTCTCATAAAGCATTGCTATTTTTGTTGTGATACTATTTTTTTTGTCTGTTATTTCTTTTTCACAGACAATGACTTGTAATTGATGGTAGCCTGCCCAGGGTTTCTTTATCAATGGGACAGGAGTATCGGTACTACTCCAGTTTGCCTTGGGACACTGTGCCCAAGATAATATGCTATGCTGCTGCTTTTGTACTTTTAATTTTCTATTTTAATCTTTGTTTTCATTATTATCACAGTATTTAGTTAATTATGTTAATAAAAACAGACTTTAATTGGCAGGTCGTTTTCTATATGTGCCCTCACAGTCCTATACTTATATTTCACAAGTGCATAGTTTTCATACAGATTAAAAATGCCTGTTATTCCTCTGTAAGCATTGTTCCCATAGTACTGTTTGCCACTGCTGGGTTTATTTAAAGGTATGGATACTGGACTTCTCTCCGATAGCTAGGAAGTAGGGATCACATCAAAATATCTTATTGTGTATCATAACCAACATAATACACATGTAATGACACCCATCTGATAATGCATTGATACTTGCTGTATAGTGCTATGTTTTCAAGGAATTGTTTATAGCAACATCTCAAAAATGTTTCTGTTATTACATTATTAGAGCTTTCACTGACCCCACTAATCAAAGGTTAATAATTAAACCATAATGTGATTCACAGGGGAACGTAACAACTACATATATAAAAAAAGTGATTTTGTCCAATTTTATTTTAGACCAATTTAAAAAAAAAAAAGAAAGTGTATGTGTATGTTTCTGTGCTTACTACGGTTCAAGACTGTACTGTATGTAATAAAAATATAAAATACTAAATAAAAACTTGCCTATGGAAGATATCACCACACAGTTAAACCGGTGAGATAATTTTTACAGTGTTACAAACATGTCTGGCCATCCCAGTACCAGAGAAATCTTAAATCAGAGACAATTCAGAAAACAAAAATGACTAAGGTGTGGTTTACTGGGATTAAAATTTTTTAACATAACTACAGGAAATTTGGGAAGGGGGATCTGCAAGCATGTAAGGTTTGTAAATACTATCGACTGGACATGCGCCCTGTGACAGGCGCGTACCTCCTGAGAGGGCCGTGATCTCCCGGAGGTCCCGCTCACCGTGTCAAGGCCGGCCCAAGGCACCCTCAGGTTCTCGCCCGCCACGTCTTTGATATTAAATATATATGTATTGGGAGGCTGCCTTGTACGTCGTGCCCAAGGAGGTATCAGGACCTCTGTCCCCGTAGTCTCCCGGACTGTCCAGGGTCTCCCTGTCCGATGGATGCTCCCTCAGCACCCTAGCCTTACGGGCTACACATGACTCCGACCAACCCCTAATACCACGCCCCAAGCCTCGTAGATGTACTAGACATTGGCATGTCAAAATACCTGCCCGCTCTCTCAGGCCTCTCCAAGCGCTGCCCTTCTCTCTCGGGCTTCTCAAAGTAGCCCCCTCTCCGGGGTTTGCTGCGCCCCCACGGGGGCTCTTCATACGCCCCTCTCCCAGGCTGGGGTCCACACACCCCGCTAACTGCACCCTCAATGGCGCTTGGATCCCCACGCTACAGTGGGTCTCCTATGAGGCCTCCTCCAACCCCTCACAGCCTCACCCAAACCACCGGTGTAATACAAACACAAACTCAAGCTTCTGGCTGTAACTGAAACACAAGGCACCTGGCCATGACAACATAAACCATCTGGCTATAACAATACCAGCAGCCCACCAGCCTGAGCAACATTCATTCCTACCAGGGGCCCTTCCATTCTCTGCTGCAGCCTCTGCTTCCCATTCCCTCTCTCTCCCTAGGCAGAGAGCTCTTTTCTCTTTGGTACCTAGCAGGGAACTACCAGCCTGGCCTCAGCTTTTGGGCTTTATAAGAGCCAAGCTCTGTCTCTCCCAGCCAGCTGGCTCTCATTAGTCACCCAGTAACCCACAGCTGTACTGCTTAATCACTCTGCTTTCTCCCCTCCAGGCACAGGGCACTGGGGTGCCCTGTGACACACCCACCAACAAATTGTACCTGCCCAGACTTCTGCCCACCAGGGTGGGAGCAAGGTGCCCACATACACACTTCTCCCCCCCCCCCAACAATTTAGTTACCATACTTCCAGTATCAAAAAAGAGGACACCTGTGAGGGGATGGGGGAGCAAGGGAGGAGAGGGGGAGGGGGCATATGTTTGTGGGGGGGGGCAGAGATATGCCCATGCCTTGCCTCTGCCCCTCACTCCTAAGCCCCTGCCCCCCAGCCCTGCCAGCCCTGCCTCACTTCCAACCTATAGCCTCCTGCCCCCCAGCCCTGCCAGTGCCCTTCACTCCCAACCCGCATCCCCCTGTCCCCAACCCTGCTAATACCCCACACTTTGGACCCGTAGTACCCTGCCCCCTCAGCCCTGCTGCCCAAGCAACTCTCACATTGTGTGCGTGCATGTGTGCGCGTGCACAACCCACCCACTCTCAGGAATTGCTTCTGCCCCTGTACGTAACTCCAGAGGATGGGACCAAAGATGTTGTTTCCACATTTGGGAAAATGGGTTGCATTCCAAAAGGGTTATGTGCCGCTTTGTTGGCAGTGTGGAGAGCCATCCATGTGCTGCTTGGTGCTGTGGTTACCATCACCTAATACTTTTTAAGCACCCTGTGTCTGCCCAGAGGAAAGACTAAACCAGGGACAGGCAATTATTTTGGCTGGAGAGTTGCTTAATGAGGTTCGATAAGCTTTTGTGTGGCCCCGCCCCCTGGTCACCATCTTGGGACCTGAAGTCCAGCCTCAAACCCAGGGGTGGGCAAAATGTGGCCAGCGGTCCAGATGCAGCCCACCAGGCCATTCTACCCAGCCTGTGGGGCCCATAAAAAATTTGAAAATTAATAGTTATCTGCCCCTGACTGTCTGTCATGCGGACCTCCATGGCTTGCCAAAACTCAGTAAGCGGCCCTCCGCCTGAAATAATTATCTCCAGAGATAACATCCTTTTTAACAGAAGTATATGGACATGAAAAATAACAGACCTGATTACCTACCCACCAGCCCTCTTGTCTCTGCAAATGTGTGTACAAGAGTCAAGCCCTTATCTCTCTCTAAAAGTGGAAAATGTCAAGAAGTTAAATGAATAGAGGCTTGTCGGGGTGGAGTAGATCTGGGCAAAGAGGAGGAATCTGGAGATAAATGCAAGGAGGGAGGAGCCATAGAAACAAAAGAGAAAAATTTTGAGCAGAATATTGCTGAAATTGCAAAATACTTCCGTAACAACCACTTTGCAGCAGCTGCTCTGAACAGCAGGCATGGAAGCAGCAGAGGGGCGGGGGGGTGGGCAGGAGCTGCAGCTGCACTGGCAGCAGCACAGAGCCCATGCTCACAGGGGTGGTGGCAGTGCAGAGCTCAGATGCACAAGGTGTTGGTGTGAGGGAGGGTGGGGGAGTGTGGGGACCCTCCCCCCACATTCTCCCCATGGCGAGCAACGCTGCAGGTGGTGGCAGCAGCAGCAACAGCAGGCAGGGATGCTTGTGTCCGGTGTAAGTGCTGGTGGCCAGTGGTGTGCAACTCTGGCCAGCGCTGCATATTGCGACAAGGAGCATAGCCCCTGTCGGATGCCTTTATCACATGGGTTCCCTGCCACACACAAGCAGCCTCATCACTCATGTGCCACTGGAGGGAAGCTCCACACATTGGAGCTGGCTGCCTACCCCACTCCCTGTCATGCAGCTCCCGGGACTCCACAGGGAAGTCACAGGCCAGATGAAAGTGCTTGGGGGACAGATGTGGCCTACAGGTCTCGGGACTCTGTGGGGCAGGCTCCTTCCAGCTGAGTCCTGGGACATTCGCGGGAGGGGTGGAGAAGGCTTCCAGATCCAGCACACGGAGCTTCCCTCCACTGGCAGGGTATGGGGGCTGCCCATGCACAGCAGGGAACCCCCACGGCAGCCCCGGCGCTCCTCACCACGATACGCAACATTGGGCATAGCTGTGTGCTGCCAGGCACAGCCATCCTGAGTGCCCCTGCCTGCTGCTGCCACCTGCAGGGCTGCACACCGTGGGGGAAGTGTGCGGGAGTCCCCCCAAACCTCCCTCACACCCTACAAATGCCACACACCCACACCCTACCCTCACAGCCCCCTTACATATGCACCTCCCCAACATACCCCATCAGGTCTAGACTGAACACGGAGTCCCACTGGCTAGAGCAGTTTTCTTTAATAGTTACTAATCTATAGAGAAGCCTCTGGGATCTCCATAAGATTGGGCTCCTAATACTGCCCACAGCCTCTTGTGACCTATTCATAAAACTTTTCTAAAAAGATTACATATAGTGTCAAGTAGTATATCATTAGAAGTTATACTCCGTATTCCATGATAAATAGATTCATAGATGTTAGGGTTGGAAGGGACCTCAATAGATCAGAGTCCAACTCCCTGCATAGGCAGGAAAGAGTGCTGGGTCTAGATGACCCCAGCTAGATGCCTATCTAACCTCCACTTGAAGACCCCCAGGGTAGGGGAGAGCACCACCTCCCTTGGGAGCCCATTCCAGACCCTGGCCACTCTAACTGTGAAGAAGTTCTTCCTAGTGTCAAGTCTAAATCTGCTCTCTGCTAGCTTGTGGCCATTAGTTCTTGTTACACCAATCCTCACCAATTCTCTTCTGTGCCCGCGTGATGAACTTATAGGCAGCCACAAGGTCGCCTCTCAACCGTCTCTTGCGGAGGCTGAAGAGGTCCAGGTGCGCCAGTCTCTCCTCATAGGGCTTAGCCTGCAAGCCCTTAACCATACTAGCGGACCTTCTCTGGAGCCCTTAACCATACGAGTGGCCCTTCTCTGGACCCTCTCCAGGTTATCCACATCCCTCTTGAAGCGTGGCGCCCAAAATTGCACACAGTACTCCAACTGCGGTCTGACCAGCACCCGATGGAGGGGAAGTATCACCTCCTTGGATCTGTTCATCATGCATCTGCTGATGCACAATGAAGTGTTATTAGCTTTTCTGATGGCTTCATCACACTGCTGACTCATGTTCATCTTGGAGTCCCTTTCCGATTCCGTTCCACCCAGGTCAATTCCTAGGCAGTAGGTGTGCTGGACATTTTTCCTCCCTAGGTGCAGCACTTTGCATTTCTCCTTGTTGAATTGTATTCTGGTTTTTTTCGCCCATATGTCCAATCTGTCCAGGTCTGCTTGTAGTGTGATGGTATCGTTGAGCTCCAACTTATCTTGAATTAAAACTACATATAGGTTGGATTTATTTTTTTTTTAAAAAAACATTTGCAAAAATTAAAAAATACCATTAAATAAAGAGCTGACTGAAATAAATTTAAAAAATCCTTATTTATTTATTTTTTTAAGTGGTTAATTTTTATTCCCCCTGCGTTGAGCTCCCACCCCGTGCTCAGGAGGGACCCAGAAGCTGCCCCCAGGGGGCGGGGCGTTGCGGCGGCAGCTGGCTCTGAGGCGGGGCCGGGCGGGGCTAAGGCGCGCACGGCCTGACGCTTTCGCGCCTCCGGCGGCCGCCGGAAAACTGCACACACTGTCCCCGCCACTCCCAGCAGCCACTGCGCGAGCCTCTCAGCTTTTCCGGTGTTCCGGTGCGGGTCAGCTGACCGGGTTCACGTGTCTGGCTGGCTGGAGCGGGCGGCGCGCGCTGCTGCGCGGCGGCGATGGAGCAGTGAGCGGTAAATAGCCCCGGCGCCGTCTGCCCGCCCGCGCCTGCAGCCCGGTGAGTGCGGGGCGAGAAGCGCGGCGCGGGGCGGCGCGGCCCCAGCAGCCCTGGGCGCGGGCTTCCGACCCGCCAGACTCGAGCTGCGCCCGCCCGGTCGAGCTGGCTCGGGGCCGGGCCCGCGCTGCGGCCTGTGCACGGAGGAGCGCGTCCCCGCCTCCACCCCCTTACAAACGGGCATTTTCTTCAGTTGCGAAATAGGCCGCGGGCCTGACTTCCCCGTTGCGGCAAGTTCCCCAGGGAAGTGGCCGTGGCGAGGAGGAGGGAACCATGGAAGGGGCGGCTCCAAGTCGTTCCCCCCCCCAGCGCCATGCGCGTCGGGAGCCGGCTTGCCACGGCTCCTACCGTTTAGGTGAGCCACCTGCTTCCCTCTGCCCCCTGCTTGGTGCTAGTGCTCCCATGCAGATGGGCAGCTGGCTTTCTCAGTTATGGGATGTTTCCAGGGAGTGATGTTTTCTGGAGGAATCGAGCAACTTCATCTCCCAGAAGCATGAGAGTCCCATTGCCTTGCACCTGGTGCATTGAAATAGATTTCCTAAGTTATCCATGTTCCCCAGATTGGTTATTTGGTTTAACAATGTGGCTTCTTTCCGTATTAACCTAGGCAGTGTTTTATATGCATGCAAATGACAGGAGTTTTAGGTCCAATTTTGTGGAAGTTTTTGATGTCTTCAATTCTTGGTCTTGCTTCCTATTTAACATGCAGGCACTGCGTTCTAGTGCAGTGGTTCTCAACCTTTCTTAGACCGGAGGTCCCCCTCGGAAAATGTGAGACCTTCGTTTTCACTCAACTTGTGACTACAGAAGAGAAATAGGGCTGTTTTTCTGTTGCAAAGAAGTAGGTAAAACCACAACAGGGCAGACAGTTTTAGACACTATAGATTACTATTCAAAATCCATGAGTTTGTTTTGTGAATTGTGTTTGTGCATCTAACTGTGCTAGAGGGGCACCCCTGGAAGGATTGTGGGGGACCCAAAGGTATCTTGTTACCCTGGTTTAGAATTGCTGTTGCATTCCAGTAAACTTTCCTGTTACCTTGTTGTTTTAAGCTAGAATAGGTGTCATCTCACAGTGGTATGAGAGCAGGGGTGGGCAATTATTTTGAGTGGAGGACCGCTTACTGAGTTTTGGCAAGCCATCAAAGGCCACATGATAGGCAGCCAGGGGAAATTTCTACATTTTTTAGGGGCCTTGCAGGCCAGATAGAATGGCTTGGCGGGCCGCATCCAGCCCCCAGGCTGTGTTTTGCACACCCCTATACTAGAGAGTTTCATGATGAATTGTTTTACAACTGTTCCAAACGAATATTGGTTTGAGGCTATTGTTCTGCTGAAGGAGTAGAAACTGTAAATGGCATGGAATATAATGGTAATATCAGTGAGAGAAGGAAACAAACTGAGTATATTTCTACATTTGACTTCTTTTTTCAGAGGTAGTCACAGTGTCTAGTTTTGCACAAGTGGGTATCAACTGTAGAACGAGTTATTCTGATTGAGTTATATTATGACACTTAGCTGCTTCAGAAAGTTATACTACCAAATTCCTTTTGAAATTCTGCCTTTATTTTGTAAACTCAGTATCACAGCCAACTTGGTATTGCAGTGCAGTACTAATGTATCACAGCAGTGGTTTGGAGGAAGTTGGTGTGTGCATCTACTACAGGCAGAATTTCATTCCACTACAGGTACTTCTGACTGCAGTTCTTTCAGAGGTACATGCTTAAACAGTGGTGAGAATTAGATGGCAAATTTGATAAACACTGATTGTTTAAAGAGCATCACCCTAATAACACTGTGGTTTTCTTTCCCTAAATTTGGAAATCCTGTTAGATGCTTAAAAGTAGTACTAAACCTATGAGTTGAAGTTTAATTTAGCTGTCTAGAAAATCTTCAGGTGAGAAGCCAGTCTCTTCCTCTAGTTGATGAGAAATGTGATGTACTGCATTTACTTGAATCCAAGACAAGGTTTATGTCCCTGTTTAACATGGAGAAGGGAGAAAAAAGTCTCTGATTTTGGATTTGAGTACAAGGTGGTTGGGGGGTATGTGGCTCCAGTGACTCTGGCTTTTGATCCCAATACAGGCTGGGGTTGTAGTGGTAGCTGCTGCCTGCCCAACACATCTACACTCTTGCTAGCCCCCAGTTCTCCCCTACCCCTGCTTACCTCCGGCTCTGTCAGGAATCAAGCCCTAGAGCATGTGGTTGCTCCAGTCCAGTGTGGTAACAGCTGGTAGGTACCAGGGGCAGGGCAGATGCCAAGGGTATAGGCATGGGGAGGGCAAATAAGAGGGGAGTGAAGGGGGCAGGTGCCAGGGGTATAGGTATGGGAGGGAAGTAGTACATGGACAGAGGGAGCTGGTGCCAGGTAGGCAGGCACTGGGGTGGTAGGCAGAAGGAGAGGGGCAGGTGGCAGGGTGGGATTCATGGGACAGGGGCAGGATGCTTGACCCCCTTTTACTTCCCCCTTGTCTGCCACTGCTTTCCCTGCTGCAGTGATGGGAGGAGCAAGAGTGAAATTGAAGATGATCCTGCAATATAAGCTTATATTAAATTATAACCCATTGGTATAGTTTTCCATGTATAAAATCTAATTATTGGGGGGATCATGTTAAATTCATGTTAGTCTTGGATTTGGGTAAATGTTATTTCTACCCTGCTCCATTTTTCATTTAGATGTCCAGCTAATAGGTACCTATTTTCTTCTGGGTACTAAAAAAGAAATGTGACACTTGCTTTTTTTGTTCCTCCACCAGCATATGGTATCCTGACAGCTAGTGAAGGTAGGTTGGTGGAGTCTCTGCTGTTCCATATTTGTTTTCTGCTTACTTAGATGGAGCTGTTTATTTGCTGTGGTTAAGGTAGCAAATTCACTTTTCAAGCTCTGAGAAGAATCTGTTTAAACATGACCTTATTACTGTTTATTACAAGAAAATTAAAAATTGTTTTAAGTTTAAAATCTTGATTTATATATTTGATGCAACCAAATCCTTTTACCAGTCCTTTTACTTTTACAAACGTTAAATTAATTTTAGTTGGCAAGAAGATGTATTGACTATAAAACTATGTAAAAAGCTGTAAAGCAATTTAAAGTATTGTGTTGCACAAGCCAAATAAAAGGTTGGCTATAAGATGCTTTTAGTTTATAACTTTGCTTTTAATAACAGACTGGTATCTTTTATTTTCAAAGGCATTCTGTACTGACTTTTAAGAACACGGACTTGGTCTATATTATAGATTTTTCATCGGGGGAAAAAAATAATTAAATACTTTGATTTATGATTCCTGCTTGTTCTTTTAGAAAAGCTGTTCACAGCATCTTCTCTCATGTGAAAAATTAAACCAGGGCAGTCCAGCTGGTAGCCTATGGGTCACATGCAGCCTGTGAGGGCTTAACGTTCACCTAGTGGTCCCCAGTCTGGCTGCATTACTCCCACTGCTGCTGAGGTCCCCACTCTCCTCTGGCTTCTGCTTCCCATCCCTGCCACCACTCCCAGGAGCCAGAGAGAAGTGAGGGTTGCATCTGCCGTTGTGGTAGGGGGCCCATGCAGCTTGCACTGCCCATGTGGAAAGGGATGCAGGTTGGGGGGACCCTGGGAAGCCCATTTGGCTGCTCAGATATTGGGCAGCCTTGAAATGAACAGCGTTACTCTGAAAGTGGTAACTTATCTGAATTGATCACATCTGAGATGTCATTGGAATGCTTTATACACATTTGTTAAGACCCATTTGGATCTGGTTAGAAAACGTGTTATTTCCATTTGTTGTACTGCATGGAAGAGTCAGGTTTCTGCTGGTGTGTTTGCTGGTGTGTGTGCATGAAGTGAGTAGTTCCTAAAGTCCTTTTAGAAACTAATAAACTCTTTTTTTCAATCTAGTCAATCCTGGAGTGTGGCAAGCAGAAAACCATGCGAGTAAGCTGAGCACTCCAGTGGGGGGGTTGAGATTTTTTTTTTAAACTGAACTCTTCTCTCCTGAAAGGGATACGTGGCAGTGGCAAGTCAGAAACTGTTCTGGGGTTGTTCATATCCTCTGGATGTTACACAGTTTAAAAAAACAAGACAAACCTTTTGGTATCATCTTTAAATCAAATATGGGAGCTATATAATACAGGCTTTGCATGGGGAGTCCGAAGCATCAGGCCCATCAATATTTAGTTCCTACAAACAACAATAAAATGAAGTAGAGCTGTCAAACTATTAAAAATTTTTATTACAGTTAGTTGCGTGATTAAAAAAATTAGTTGCAATTAATCACTATTTTAATTGCACAGCTAAAAGCTCAAACTTATGTGCAGAAACACTACAATTTTGCAGGTAGTTTATATAGTTGGAAGGTAGGTATGGGGGAGTGTGTGGAAATTTGTGAAGTTGTGGGGGACTGTGGATGTATGTGTGTGGGGTTTGGAGCCCGGGGAGGGGGGTGGGGCTGGGGTGGGTAGTGGGATGGAATCATTTTCCAGGTGTGGGGGATTGGGCGCAGCTCCTACTGCTACATGCACCCCCAGGGGAGGCACAGGAGGCATGTGTGCCCCGGGTTTGTGCGCAGAGTGAAGGCAGGCTGTGGATGTTCATCTGTGTCTATATGGGCCCCCTTCCACTGGTTCCTAGGCTGCCCTGTGGTCCTCTGAGCTACCACGTCTGCCTTGCTGGGTAGCCTGGAGGCAATGATGACAGGAGCAGAGTAGAACCCAGTCTCCAAAACCACATGTATGATCAATGTATTTAAAAAAAAACAAACATGAACACTGATTAACATGTGTGCTAACCGTGATTGACAGCCTTAAAATGAAGCTTTGGGCCTGCCAGTGTGCCAGTGAATTTTTGACGTGTTGAGGAGGGGAATGTTTTTAAAGTCAGGAGAATGGGAGAAAAGTATAGGTGCTTCCCACCCTGGAACATTCAGTAGATGAAACAATGGATGACAAATGCTGTGAGAGAAGTGCTGGAATTTCCCCAAATAGAAAGGCCTAGTAAAGGCTTTAATATCCTTTTACAGTAGGGGTTTTCAAACCGTGGAGCACACCGCCCTGGGGGGTGTGCAAAGGAACGTTGTAGGCAGTACAGTGGAGGAGGGCCCACCAAGAAGTCTGCAAGGAGCCAGAGCTGCTACAGCCTTGCAGGGGAATGTAGGTGCAGGGAGCCTCAGGTGGGCTCTGCCAGCAAATTTTTTTTGCTTACTAAACCAAAGTCTAGTTGGTCTAATAAGATATCACCTCTACCACAAGTCCTGTAAGTTAGTAGTTTGAAATCTCAGCATATTTTTGTGGGCAGAGGGATATAGAGTCCAACAACTTAAGTTGTTTCTTGCTAGAAATTGGAAGAGTCTTGACTATGTGGCTTGACTTGAATACTGCATCTGTGCAAGGGCTTAAACTAGGCAACCCTTTGGAATCTGACTTGGAAATCTTTAGCAAAAAGTGGGGGGGGCATTGTTTTTAAAGAACAATATCATCTACACACCTTTGCCAACAACACAGAACCTCTTCAGCAAATATTTAAGTAATGTAGTCAAGTGTCCTATTGCTAAAAACATCTTAATGTTTGCAAACTTTGGTGTGGCAGAGCACTGTTGGTGCCTGCCACTTTAAGGGCTAGGTCAGATATCCAGCAAGTGCCTGATGGCAACAGCCATTTTGAGAATTTAATACAGGCAGCCCCCACTTAACATGGTTTCACTTAGTGCTATTTTGCTATAGCACTCATTTTAAATTCATACCTCGTTTCATTTAGCGCTGAGACAGTTTTGCTATAGCACTCAGCGAAGCAGCAGCAAGAAGCGGTGAGTGGCAGCAAGTGGGTGGGTGGGCAGGCATGAGGTTGGGGCCCATACTGGTGCTGCAGGGCCGGGACCAGCAGGAGCCCAGGGTGAGACAGCAGGAGCGGGGGACCTGGGGTAGCACGTGGTGCCTGAGTGGCTGTAGGGTGGAGGTGTGGGGAGAAGTGACAAGAAACATGAGTGCAGGGCCTATGTCAGTGCTGTCAGGGACCAAGGGCAGGGCAGCAGGAACACGGGGCCTGGGCTAGCACATGGTGCCAGAGTGGCTGACAGGCAGAGGGGTGGGGAGAAGCAGCGGCAGAGAGAATCATGAGTGCGGGGCGCCAGAGCTGGCAGGAGTGCAGGGCATGGGCTGGCACATGGGGCCGGAGTGGGTAGCAGGCAGGCGGAGGGGTGGGGAGGGGTGGTGGCGATGATAAGCTACGGGAAGAAGTAACCAATTATTTCTATTTACATTAAACCCTATGGGGAAATAAGTTTCACTTAGCATGGTTCTGCTTAATGCTCTGTTTTCCTGGAACCAATTAAGAGCGTTAAGCACGGGTTGCCTGTATGTAAAAGCTGCAGGCTGCTGCTGCTGCCAGCCCAGGCAGAAACATCGCCTAGCTGAGCTGCAGCAGGAACAACCAGGATGTAAGGGCAAGAGCTTATGGGGATGGATAGGAGGCTCTTAGTCCTTGGCATGACCTAAAACTACATCCTGCCAGGGATGGGGCTCCTAGTGGTGTGGGAACCCCCAGGAAATGCCAGGCCAGTTACCACCCCAGTAAAAGATGGGTTAGGGCACCTTAATAACCCTAGCTCCCACAACTAGGTGGGTAACCCCATAATAGGGCTGAGAAGATGGACCTGTGAGAGAGACTGGGCTAGATGCTTGGAAGCCTGACTTGAGGTACCCTCAACTGGTCAGTGCTGGGACCAGGACCAGAAGGTTCAAAAGGGCTAGGGACCCACCACGAGATGCCCAGAGCTGAGGACCTGGGGTTCTGACTTGCTTTGAAGGTGAAGCCAGGGCCTGTGTGGCCAAAGGTCCCGGGGCGGGGGGGGGGGGCCACACCCGAGAGGGGAAAGAGTGCAGCCCTGAATAAGGGTAGAGCTGCCTGATGGGAGGGATCCAATTGGGGTCCAGACTGGAGGATTATGGGGCCCAGTGTGGGGCTGGAGACGCTAAGAACTGACGCCATCTGTGAGGCATGGGCTGCAGGGTAGGGGTGGTTTGGAGTCGCAGATAGTGCTTTTGGCTAGCCGCAGATCTTGTGGCTGTCTACAAACTCATTAATGGGGGTCAGCAGGGGATCAGGGATACTCTCTTTACCAAGGCACCCCTTGGGGTTTCTAGAAACAACAGCCATAAATTGAAGGAGAGTAGATTTAGATTGGACACCAAGAAGAAATTCTTTATGGTGAGGGTTGCCACAATATGGAATGGGCTTCCAAGGGAGGTAGTGCTTTCCCCCACCTCGAATGGGTTCAAAAGGAGATTAGACATGCACCTGGCTGGGGTTACTTGACCTCAGTGCTCTTTCCTGCCCAGAATGAGGGGTCAGACTAGATGATCTAATAGATTCCTTCTGACCGTAGAAATCTATTAAATCTGTAGCGCCCCTTGGCATTGGGACTAGGACTGGGGATCTTCCCACATTATATCACCAGTTTTTGAGAACAGCAAAATTGTGGCAGGTGAGACTGGGCAGAGTGCCCCATAGAGACAGGTAGGAGGGCCAGCATAAGACCCAGCCCTGAGAGGGTGCCCGCTGTCACATAGAGAAACTAGAAATTAATAGCATTAAAAGTGTAATTGCAAATGGACAAAACTCACTTCTGTGTGTTAACTTGACTAATGATCATTCACTTACTAATTCCAAAAGTCCTGTTACTCTTTTGGGCATTGTTCTTTTCATGCTGTACAGTCTACAGAAATACTGCAGGGAAATCAAACACTCACAAAGATATAGTGAGTGTTTCAGGCACTGAAGTGCTCTCTTTCTCCATATATATTCTACTTTGAAAAATAATCAAGAAAAAATTATAGTATTTTACTTAGTTAATTTTCTCTCCTTGTGTATTCAAGCACATTTGCCAATGGTCCTGGCTTAATAACATTATCCATTACCATACTGATGCTGTTAAGTGTGTGCAGTTGTGGGTTTGAGTTGGATTCTGTCTTAGCCTGTACACCATCAATAGACTAGTTGGATCTCTGCTGTTGAGAGAACCTGCCATAAATTATAATTTTTGAATTTGCAGGACTGGCAGTCTAGAAGTAAAATCACTTAACTGCACAAATCATCTGGAAGTCCTGAAAACACATGATTTTTCTTTTTTTAAGTAGCTGCTTGTGATGTGCAGGATTACACAATTATACTCTGAGAGCACAGTACTAGTTCCTTTTTTTTTATAGCTTTGTTTTGATGGAACCTAAAACATAACTAATCACAGATTCTCCCTCTCTCTCTCCTCTTCCTTCCCTCCTCCTCCACCCGCAGCATCTTGTGTCTATCTTCAAAAATATCACGTGTCAAGATAAAGTGACAAAAATGACAGAGTTCTGGCTGATTTCTGCTCCTGGGGAGAAAACCTGTCAACAGACATGGGAGAAACTACATGCTGCTACTACAAAAAATAATAATCTGTCTACCAATTCAAAGTTTAATATCCCTGACTTAAAGGTATGTAAATCCCTAAAATGTTCCTGTTTTCCATATCTTACTTGGGTTTCTTCTGAACAAGATAACCAAGTGAATTTTCACTTCTGGTTGTTACTTAGCTTGTAAATGTGGGACTTCACTGAAGGCGATTCTACATTATAGAAATATATCTAGACCTGAAAATTAGAAGAAAATGCACATAGGGAAAACCAGTTTTTCAGTTGCTATTTAAACATTTTGAGTCTAAAATTCTTCTTTAGTCTATATAATCTGAAAAGGGCAGACTTCTTGCATATGGTCCATATGCCATGGAAATAAGGCATCCTGAAATGGAGTCAGTAGATAAATTGAAGAAGGTTTTTCTTTTACTTCAATTTAAGATAGATAAATGTTGCATGTTCACTAAGACTTGCAATATAAGCTGTCTAGTGGTAGGGTTTTTATGGTCCACTTCTGAATTAGCTACTGCTCTTTTCCCATCTGCGATGATATGAAACGGCCTGGTTAAAATCAGAATCTTTCAATTGGACACAGCACTGCCTTGTTTAGAGTAGATGGCAGCTGAGCTGTCTCAGTGCAGCTTGCCAAGGTATGGCATGGAAAAATGGTAAGAGACAGTGGGTACATTGTTAAGCTGATAGCAAGGACAAGGAAGAGAAGGTTGAAAGCAGTTTGTTTTGGCCTGCATTTGTTTCTTTTCGGCAATTGTAGCTTTGGGAATTTATCCTTTAAATTTAAAGTAGGCATATAACGGAGTTAGGATATTTCTAGAATAAAAAAGAATCGTGAGCCTGAATCGCACTTATAAAAGGAGAAAACCCATTAGAAGAGAAGTAGGAAAAAAGGAAGTAGGGAGAAGAATATCTGACAAAATGTTTCCTGTTCAGCCAGATGCTACTCTACTTAACTGCAAGTGATGCCAGATTGCACAGCTCCCTGTTGTTTCCCAGCTACAGTGTGATTTATAATGTCTGCCTCGCCCCCCCCAAAAAAACAAAACAAAAAACCAAACCACAACTTCTCTGCTTGCTATGACTTAATACCCTTTGGATTGGCCTTACCTTTGAGGGAGTACTTGTTTCAGTTCCAGGATGCAGGGGAAAGCATCCCTGCATTCTTCTGTAGTTATGATGAACATATATATACGTGTGGCCTCAAGACCTTGGTCTTCCTACAGTAAGGGTACTCGCACCTACCTGAAATAGCTCCTTTTGAATGTTTCTATTATTCCCCATTTTGTTTTGACGTGGCTATTCTCTCTTCCACTCTCTAGTCTCTGTAAGATAAGGCTGTTTCTAAAAGGGGATTAAGATAAACATACTTAAAATGTACATGCTGTAAGCTAGTTTGCCTAACTGCTGTATACCTGGCATAAATTGGCTGAAAGCTGTTTTCTGGCATAGTCCCATGCGTTAAAACTGGATCAAGGCAGGGTTCTGTGCTTAGTTACCAAGACTGTTCCAGTTTGCCACCTTGTGACCCAGATCTTCTGCTTTTAATTCCTACTCCTCTTCCATGGCCTTTACATGTTAAAGTAATGTTCTTTCATTATAATTGTTCTGTTGACCAAGTAAATTCCAGATTAGGTTAAAGTTTGTGATTCATCAGATTTTGGCTGTGGATAGTAACCAGAAAGTAGGCCATTACTTGGGATTAGCATGTAAAGTGTTCTTTCCTCCCTAGCCCTAGAGTGTAAAGATGGAGCACAGGCTACCATGTAATGTATGTTTTTATGTACATAGGAAAAATAAATTATTTTTGTTGTCAACTTTAATAACAGATTTTGTACTCTTTCTGCATGCAAACAGGTTGATTTATAAGTTGTTTCCTACTTAAAGGTTAAGTGCTAAATCTACGCTTGCTTCTGTTTGGTTTATGCTGGTACATACAGCTCACCATTTAAGAGAATCAAAAAAAATATTTACTTGATGCTTAAAAACCTTCAGTTTTCAGTTGTAGATTTCCATAATAAGTTTTATTCATGTTTGTTGTCACTCTTATGACTTAACTATTA
Organism: Caiman crocodilus; assembly: GCA_030014935.1. Taxonomy (NCBI): domain Eukaryota; kingdom Metazoa; phylum Chordata; order Crocodylia; family Alligatoridae; genus Caiman; species Caiman crocodilus. The sequence goes on along the minus strand of JAGPOW010000261.1, from coordinate 33,424,254 downwards.
AACAACTAGACATCAAAATTTTTGGCCTGATCAATATGTGAATCATTGTATAATATTTGTATCTAGAACAATGTGATTTTTAGCTTCATGGAAATAAATATGCTAAAATAGATGCAGATGTTTTCCATGGGACTGCAAAAGCAGATGAGTGTTTTTGTAAGGTGGCAGAAGAAAGTAGTGATGACATACATTTTGGATATTTTTGTTTTGTATACAGTACATAAATTAATGACCACCTTTTTTTTTAACATGTTAAACATCATGCTTTGGAGTTGAAACCAGTTTGTCAGCAAGCATGTCTGGATGAGACCTAACATGAGGGATAGACTAGCTGATATCTACCTGCCAAATAACTCATTCACTTTCTCCTAAAGCATCCAATACTGACTACTACAGAAGTTGGCATACTGGACTGGACAGACATGTGGTTTATTCAGGAAATCCTTTGTGATAACTGAGTGTTAACATGGAACCATGGGTAGGTGGAGTGGAGAATGGTACTGAGCTACATGCAATCAGATCCAGAACATTGATTTCTAGCTTACTGAAATTAATAAATTGCTCTTGATTTATTATGCCTCTTTGATTTGACATTGATTTTAATACATGTTTTGTTTTGAAAACTTAAGGTATGGGTTTTTATGGGGTGTTCTGTTTTTAGTGTTTCCTCCAGCCCTTTTTGCTTTTCTAGACTTGCATCTAAAGTCTAATAGTAATAGTTCTTTTTTTTTTATTCTAGGTTGGCACGCTGGATGTCTTAGTTGGTTTGTCGGATGAGCTGGCTAAATTGGATGCATTTGTGGAGAGGTAACAATTTTTAATGGTATATAAAATACTACAATACAGGAGATCTTTTTTCCCCACAGTCCATGTTTTACCTATGGGGGCTTCCTAATGTCTCAATAGCCAAGTTTTATAGCAGGCTGATCAAAACATTATATTATATATAGGTTGCTCTGTTACTTGTAAACGCATGCATTTTATGAAATTATGAAACTTGCTGTCAATTTTTTTTTAATAAATAATTCTTTGAGTTACATCTCTAGTGGAAAAGCTAAATTTCACCTATTTTGCTTTTCTTAAGCTTTCTTTTAATACAAAAACTGGAGTTTCCAAGGAGACTGACAATCTTTTGGTCTGAGTGTAGACAACTATTGAAGAATTTATAAGGGTAAAGAAAATCTTATTGTCACGCCATTTCAATTAGGAATTTTAACATTTTTCTGTGTACCATAGGGTTGTCTGTTGTAGAGGTAATTAATTTAAAAAAGACTAATTACTTATAAGAACACGGATTTGATTTCTCTTCTATACAAGTAAAGAATAATGAGCATTTATATTTGACGGTAAATTTGATGTTCAGAAGTAATCAGTCTGCTGCTGCTTTGTAGCCAATTTTGCTGGCTTGGAAATGTTTAAACGTGGAGATTCTTAAAACCAAAAGTAGACTGCACAGTATTGTGGCAAGAACTTCTCTCTTCTTTCCCCTCACTTGGAGAAACCGAATCCATGTTCTTAGAAATAGTTTGTCTTTTTTGGAACTAATAAACTCCACAACAGACAACCCTATGGTACATACATAATACAAGATGTTGGAAAGGGAATGCATAAAAGAAAACAAAGAAGGACGAGTATAGGTGGGAGAAATATTTGGGATCAGGATTGGAAGACATTAATTTGGTTGGACCAATCTTAAAGATTCAGAACTGGGCTTCTGAGTTCTGTTCCCAGGCCTGAAAATCAGTTGCTTCCCCACTTCTAGTAAATTGTCCTTTTCAGAAAAGGATCTAACAAACATTCTTTGCTTGTGCTGATCTTAAAATATATGGATTTACCAAATCTTTAACAGCTATTGTTCTGCTACTGTTTTTATGGCTCTGATACTGTGAAGCAGGGGCCTTACTTACTGTTGATTTCAGTCAACAAACTATTTTATATGCTAGCCAAGAAAATGTGCACCTATTACTATCATTTCTCTGTCTTCTGAGTAGGACATTCTGCTTCTCTTCTTGTTGAACTGGATCTTTTAGTAGAAGTTTCTGTAATTCTCCTCGTGCTGAATTTAAGGTGAATTGGATGGGGGTGGGGAAGAGAGGGCAAGAGTGGAATTTGATTCACTTCAAGTTTAAAGCATGCTTTTAGGACACTAATATAGCATAGTTTAATTAAATCAACCAACTGACAAGTAGTGGTAATTGTGGTTTCTTAAACAAGTCAGCTGCCAGTTGCTTGTGGCTTATTTAAAAATGTATGACACACACCCCATACCCCAGTGAACAAGCTTATGTACCTATGGAAGAAATACTTGTACAGCCTGACAAATGTAACTGTTCTTTAAAAGCATTAGAGAAAAATAAATTACTCCTTTTTCCTTTTAGAGCATTTTGTTCACAATTATTTTGCCAAATCAGAGTGCATGTGTGTCACTGAAAGATGCATATTCATGTAAGGCGATGAATACATTCAGTTTTAATTTGGTAATTAACTGGGCAGGATTTCTAGCAGTCTGTTTTGAAGGGAAGGAGAAATGACTTTAATAATGGGAGAACTTCTTCGTTAACACTCAAAAAATAGGCAAAGTGTTCTTGTAGTCTGACATGCAAAAACAATTAAAGTAGTACTCTGCCTTCTTAGAAAAGATGAATAGTTTAAAGCACTGAACTATTACTTGAGAAATCTGTGTTGTGAAGATGGACTTCTGTGGGCAGCAGTAATTCATTACTTTTCTCTCTGCCTTGAGTTTCTGTATTATTTATATACCCTACTTCTTTCCCTTGAAAAAAAGAGAAGACCTTAAGGGAGTTAGGCATCCAAATTGTGTTGAACTTCAGTATGATTTGGCACCTTACACTGTTATTCGGAAGTAAAAGCTTTGCTTTCTTTTTGTTAAATCTGCTGGCAAGCATGGTAAACCCTATAATCAAAACAAACACATGTCTAGAACCATTTAGAAAAAATAGGTACTTCCTATGAAAAACTTTATAGCACCTACCCTAAGCTTTCTATGAGCACAAGCAAATCTTTTATAATTTTATCTAACCTTTTAAATATAGTTTTATCTTATCGAAATAATTATATCGCATTGCTTGGACTCCATGGAATCAGTTCTCTGACATTTGAATGAGACACAAGTGCTTTTTTCATTCTCAAAGCTATTCCTAATGTTTTATTACTCTGTCTTGTTTCTCCAGTGTAGTCAAGAAAGTGGCACAATATATGGCTGATGTTTTGGAAGACAGTAAAGATAAAGTTCAGGAAAATCTCTTGGCTAATGGAGGTAAGAAGTGTTACCTTTATTCTGGACAATATTTCAGGGTTTGCTGTTGCTTTTTCTACAGACTTAATTCTACTTAATGTAAAATATTTAGAATTTAAGTAAACATGGCAGTGCTTTGGCTGGTTGTCAAGTCATTTATCCTAAAAGAGGAAAAAACTCAAAGTGAGAGCTGGTTTCAGATACCTGTTAAACATCCACTCCTAAAAAAGCTTTTCCTTGTTTTTTTTTCTTTTTTAAAGTCTTGTATGTTCAAGTCATCACCAGTTTAGTCTCGTTTCTCCTTTATTTTAATACTGCATCTTTTATTGTAATATTAACTATAGCATGTATTAAAATGTGTCTTTGTTGCTTGCTTAGATCTTTATGTAGGGTAGAGGGGAGTAAGTGTTTCCTAACTCTCAAGTAGGCTTTTGTAGAAAGCTTGTTAGCTACCTTCTAGAAACTGAATACTAGTCCATACTGGAATAGTGCAATGGTCCCTTGAACTGGCTTTACTTCTGCAGAAGTAGCTAATCTGTAATTTTAATTACTAATATCTAATAGTGATGCCAAAGGTGAATACAAAAGGGACTTAAAATGAAGATATCTGCTGGATACTAATTGAAAAATATCCAATTCATGCTTGAGCCACCTACACATCCAGCTAGAGATGTACGCAAGTGCTACTTTAGCTAAGAGCCAAATGAACTTTGAAACTGGGGGGGAAAAAGGCTTCTTTTCAGAGCAAGACTTGTGCTGTTGATGTTGCACAGAAGTATTATTTTTGTCATTACTTTGCTGCTTCTGAAATGGTTATTGGCACATTTCACCATCCATCTTAAGAGTTTGCAGATGTACAAGAGCTGGTATCTGAATATAAGAAGCCAAAGTAACCCTGAGTTTATAATATCCAAAATTCTTCTACCATAATTGTGTGTGCAATAGAGTCAATGTTTGAAAGTTTGTAAACCATTAATTAACCTGTGACATGAGAAACAATGCAGAAAACAAGCAACTTATCAAAGTCCATGCTTTTTATTGTTGTATGTAATGCTGTTATTCTTCCACCTTTTTTAGTTGACTTGGTCACCTATATAACAAGGTTCCAGTGGGATATGGCCAAGTATCCAATTAAACAGTCCTTGAAGAATATTTCAGAAATTATAGCAAAGGTAAGACTATATGTCACTTAAACAAATAGGTATATCTTGTTTCATTAATCCTGTTTACAGAAACTTACTGTATTTTTACAAAGTAAAATGAAAGTATGACTGTGGCTTGTGCTAGTGTATCAGTACTAGTTTTAGTTGGTTAGCGCATGTATTGAGTACATGGAGATACTTGTTGCTTACTTGATTACAATTCACTGGAGACTCCTTAAAAGTATCATGCAGTAGCTGTGGCTGGAAGACTTGACAGTAGAGGTGCACCATTACATGAATCCAATATTGGGTCGGCACCAATATAAAGAAAATTGACTGTCAGAAATCAGTCTGCTGTGACTGATAATGTGGCCGATAAATGCTCCGTGCGTGCACTTAGCTGCAGCGCAGCACATAGGTGGTGAGGAGCAGTGCAGCTGGTAAATCTGTAGTGGAAGAATTGGGGGGGGGTGAGGCAGATCAAGGCCCCCCGTGGTGAGGGAGAGTGGGGCTGGGGTAAGCACTGCCCAGCCAGGACGGGGCGCAGGACAGAGCTGTGACTTGTCCAGGAATCAATGTGGGGTCTCCCACCACTGCATACAACCCAGGAGAGTATGGGGGAATGTGCCCTCAGATCTGGGTGGGGCAGGCTGGGACCAGGGCTGTGCCAAGTTCTTCCCAGCACAGGGTTGGGGGGGAGGGGCTGAGCTGGGGCTGCGCTTGCTGTGGGCGGCAGCAGCATTGGGATAGGACTACATGGGGGCTACAGCAAATTTTGGGGTAGCTGCAGTCCCCACTCGCATAACCCTCCTCCCAGAGCTACTGCCACCCACCCCAAGTGCAGCTAGCCTCAGCCCACAGTGGCAGCCTGCCCTGCACAGCTCCATCCTGTGCCCTGCCCTGGCTGGACAGTGTCTGCCTCAGCCATTGCCCCAGCTCCAGCCCCACTCTCTCCAGGGGCCTTGATCTTCACCCCCTCTCACCTCTTTCCTTCCTCCTCCCCTTCCACCACAACAGCTCTTTAAGCTGCCAGGCTGTGTATTGTAAATTGTATTGGCCAGTATGTCTCCTTAAAAATTGGTTAAAAACACCTGAGGCATCAGGCAGGGAGGGTGAACTTGCCCTCCACCACTGCTGCTACTGTCTCAGGCTGAGCCCAGCTGAGACCGGACAGGAGCAGGCAGGGGAGGGATGTCCTGGGAGGCGAGGGGATATGCCTCTGAGCATGGAGGGGGAAAGCAGGGTGGAATTCTTACTTTTTCTTCACGGTCTTAAGTCCCTGGTTGTTGCTTCTGCTGTATGGTCAGAAAAGGGATGCTACGGCATCCCTTCTGGATCCACCCCTGGTTACGTGGGTGGCCAAAAAATGTACAGCTTTCAGGAAGTATAAAGATGCTCCGGTAGGAATAGAAATGGTTAAAAAATTTTCTTTTCTTCTGTCCATTTTCTGTTTCTGATTTTCTTCAGTTCTGAGAACAAAATAATAAACAATAAATCATTTAACAACAAGTATATTATTTGACTTGACATGTTGCATGCAGCTCCTTGGCTTTGGGATATATTCATCTCAAGTTCTGTGTCCTGTGATTCCTGGCTGCCTCAAGATTTTGGTTTGCAGCCAGACTGGTTAGAACAGGGGTTGTCAAACAGGGGTATGCATATCCCTAGGGGTACTTGGGAAGGCCCTAGGGCAGGTGGGTGGGGATGGAGTGCTGCCACCTACCACCCTGCGTTGCTGCCTCCCAGGAGCAGGGCTGGGGTAGAATGAAGGCAGCAGTGCACCCCTGCCAGCCACACAAGCATCACCCAGCCAGCTGAATGTGGTGGGGGCAGCTTGCACATGGTGGTCACTGCTGCCACCCACCTCCTTGTGCTTCCACCACACTCCTCTCGCCTGCTCCATGTCTGACTGCTGGGAGTACACAAAGAAAAGAGGTTGAAAACCCCTGGGTTAGAGAATTGTCAGCCACTCCTGGCATGTCACATCATAGCAACTACTGGTTTGAATTTCTTATTAAGTGTATATTACACCAGTAGGTATTATATATTTTGATATGGAATATAATTGTAGTTTAATGTGTAATAAGAGTATAGATTCTTTGTATTAGATAGTGTTCTGTACATTCATGACGTGATAACTTCCATTTCTTAAGTTAGCTAATTTGTTTAAAATCAGTTCTTGCATGTTCATATCCTAAATAACTTTAAACTTTCTGGGGAGATTTCATATATGCAGTACTGGGGGTGGGGGGCATGGGATGCAGCCTACCTTCACCCTATGCACAGATCTGGGGGTGGAGGAGCCACATACCCCTTCATAAGCTCCCTGGATGAGCTGCCTGCAGCTCCATCATTCTCCCAGCAACCCTGGGGTTGCATTCACTGTCCTGGCTGGGCAGTGCCTGCCGCTGGCCATTCTTGTCCCTCTCCCTACAGCTCTGTCCCGCTCACAGTCACCACCCTGGCTAGGCAGTGCCTATCTCTGCCCCACTCCCTCCCTCACAATGGGGACCTCGATCTGCCTTCCCCATTGCCCCATCCCTACCCCCCCCCCAAGCCCCACAGACTTACCAGTCAGACACTGTTCTTCAAGCTGCCGGGCTGGATTCCTGACTGCATGCTTGCTGTGGCTGCACACATGCAGACAGCATTTAATGCAACAAAAATATCAGAACGCTAAAGTAAATGACTTGTTTTGTGAGTTGATCATGTTTCATGCAGGTTTGACATAATTGAGTCCCCTGTGTATTTTCCAATATTGCAGTCTTGTAGTTGGCCAAAAGCTTACCTACTTGGCATAAGAGTGCTTCAGGACCTTGACCATTCCTCTAAACCACCTTCTCTAAACCACCAAAGCCAGTGTCTTGTTTCCATTGTGTTATAGGGAGAATCTCAGGAGAGAATAGTAGATTGAGTGCTGTTTGCACCTGTACATAGCCTGAGCCACTAATGCTGAGGCTGATCATCGAGGTTCATCTCCATTATGGATTCCATGATTCTAGTTGCATAATCTGACACACATTGTTTTACAATTTACCATTTTGCTACAACCAGTGCTGTCTGTTGTCCTGCTTGGCTCTGCCTGCATCTGTCTCTTATGGCAACTTCTCTGTGGTCTGGGCTAGACGCTCAGTTCATTTAGTCATTATCCCATCTCTCAATGCCAGCACTATGTATTTTTGAGGAAGGCGTCAAAAACCCCACCAGTAAGCAAATGGGGAGGTGAGGAGATAATCTGTCCCATAAGAAGGTCTCATACTACTCCATCATTAGATTAATTTAAGAACCTCAAGGTTCAAAGTTTATGTTCCTCTAAGAACTTTTTTTTTTTTACATTAACAGAATATTGAGAATTTAGTAATTAAGCATAGAAACATCTTGTACACCTGTAAAGCTTTCCCCACAATGGAGATTTAATTCAACTGGTGCAAGATCTGCTGTTCTTCATGGGGTCGGGTATCAGGCTTGATGCAAAAGCTGGAGCTAGCACACGGACAAGGAACAAAAAAAACCCCATTGAGTCAGAAATGTAGACTGATGAAGTAGTCCACCTAGAGACCAGTATAGGGTGGATAAGATCCTGAACCTAATTAACATGTCTCGCTGCTCAGGTGTGACTGACTTAATATTCAAGAAATTAAGAGAGTTCATAGCTTTTAGTCCTTTTCTTACTAGAAGTGAGATGATTTCTAAGGTTTGCCAAATAAGAAGGAAAATTCTCTCATTGTGCGCTTTCATATTTTATCTTCTTCACCATGGCATCCAAGTGCTGAATTTGATTCTAATATTTCATAAAAACCAATATAGATGCCTTGGAAGGACTCAGCCCAATTGTTGTGGAGAGTTTGTAGAATAAATAAATGGGGTGCTGGACATGCAACTGAGGTCATGGAACTCAGGGGAGTGATAAGTCGGTGAACTATTGGCCATCGCTTTGACTTCCAGAAGTTGCAGTACAAACCGAGTGTAAATACTGAAGAGATTTTGAGCTTAGTTCCCACTGAGTCATAGCTTTACTAACATGACAGCTGCAAGGCGGCAGCAGCCATTTCAATCTATACACTCTATATTTGGCATAAAATAAGCGTGCGTGTCAGTAGATTGCCACTGTTGATATATCTGTCAAACTAATTGTAGCCATGGCAACATAAAAGTCTAGTGTTTGATCCATTTAAGATGCAGTATGTCCTAAGCAGGTTGTCAGATGCAACTTGCGTTCTCTTATACTAACAGCATTATTTCTGTGCTCTGTGGAAATAGAGCCATATTAATACAATTGTTACAAGATCAGTATCTTCCAGAAATATTGGGAGTCTTCCTCTACCTTTATGTAAAAGTGGATGACTGTTATCTCATGACTCTGTTTTGTTATCTAGAAATTACCTATCAATTAAAATAAGATTTTCACACCAGTGTTAGGACTTAACTTGAGACTTATTTATGCGTGCCTTTGTTATTTAAAAACTGTAGCTTGAAAGGCCAATGTTTGCAATTTCGGTAATATTTTTATAATACTTTTAGCTAGAATCAAAATTGATTGTTACTACTTCTGTAAATTCTAGTTAGCAATTGACAAAACCCTAAATGCAGTATTGTTTGGAGTCTTTGGATATACAAAGCACCCACAGAGAGATGATTACACTGTAAATGTTAGTTTAACTTGCCTGTGGAAAAATTCATCACTATTGTTTAAATTGCTCCTATTCTGATTCTCTAATATCATCCTGTCCCCAATTATCAACTCCTAATACATCTACATGTGCAATTAGTATGTAGTAATACATGTATAAATGCTGTGCCTGTGAACTGCACCAGAGTATCGGGGACCGTGTCACATTGAACTGGGATGGAGCAACCCCAGCTGGCAGAGGGCCTGGGAGGTCTGCCTCACAGCCCAGGGCTGCGACACCCCAGCTCAGCGTGCTGCTGGGGCACGATAGTGCTGCGGTGCAGGGCTAGCTGGCAGGAATCCCCTGCACTGTAGCACCCTTGTGCCCAAGCCAGCCTCGGTCACTGTCTACATATGTGTTTCAGTGTACGTAACTACTCTGCTGTAGGAGAATACTTGTCCTGGACTGTGTTATTCTACAGCGAAGCTAGTTAATTTACTGCACCCTAATATGGGCATACCTGTAGATGGTGACACTTTACTGCAGAGCTAATTAGTCATCTACACGGTAAATTGCACATGTAGATGCACCATCAGTAGTGGATAATTTGCCATTATTTGCATTCCTCTTGGAGTGGTAAATCAGTCAGAGTTTACTTTGTTAGTATGAAGTGTTAGAATTCTAAAATTCCATTAAACTGGCTTACCTAACAAAAGGCAGGTTGGGTATCTGTGGATAGGTGTTCATTTCTATTGGCGAGCACGTGTGTTTCATTTCTACTGCTAGAAAATATGCTGGAAGTTGAAGCATCCAACTTTCCTGGCTGGAGAGCTACATAGGTGAGCTCTCCAGCCAGGGGACACTAAAAGGCTGCTGCTTAGATCACCAGAGTCCTTGGGGGTTGCTTACTGATTAATAGCCTGCTCTTTCCCAGCTTTGGAAGGGAACAAGCTGTCAATAAGTAGTTTTACAGTGGAGTGCACAGGAAAATAGAGCCAAGAGCTTCCATGCTTGGTTTTAAATTGCTACCCATGCAGCTAGCTGGGCTGTTGAACTGGGCTACATAGACTGTGACTTTTAAAAGCTGGCGGAGGTAAGGCTCTAGGCTTGGGGAGGCTCCACTTTCTCATACCCCAACTTTAAATCACTGCCTCTGCAGTCCAGCTTCTGGAACCCCAGCTCTACCTTCCCCCCAGCCATGCTGCAGTGTGGTTGCCGCCTCCCCCACCTTTCTCCTGTTCAAACTGGCAGAGTGTGGGGGGAGTAGGAGAGAGGCCATTCTCCCTAGTGACAGTTGTCCTGGGGCTCTGGGATGGTACCTACTGCAGGAGAACACCCTTCTCCTGCCAGTCAGAAACATTTCTAGACAATAAATCCCTTGAATAGCTCTATGCTCTCATTTTTTGCCAGGAAAATGTCTTTTCTACCAGCACAAATGTAATGCTTGTCTGTGGCTTTTCTGTGATTTACTTCTAATGACTGTTCCCCTTAACAAAAGTCATATTGCTTGGTAGTGCTTAAACATTATTCTCCAAGATAGTGTCCTACTGTACACACATTTTTTGTTTGTTTCTCTAAATACTAATATAGATGCATTGGGTCTGTTAAAATGTATTTCATTTTCATATTTTAAAGCCTTGTCTCTCAAGTCACTACTTATTACAGATATTAATCATTTTAAAAATTCTGACTTCTTGCCTTTTGGCTAAAAAAAAAAAAAAAAAAAAAAAGTCTCTTCATTCATGGGTAATATAATGTATATTCTTACACAAGCAGCTGATATATTGCTGTCTGTGTAAGAAGTACATTATTAATCTTGTACTAAGACGTCTGGGATTTTAGTTTTGGTCTCATACCTTAAGAGAAATCTAATGCATTAAAATCACAGGTGATATTTTTGTGTGTGCTGTGTACTGCTAGTTCTTTACATCTATGCAGTCGTGTTTTTTAAAAGCTGACTTATATATCAGTGATTTTCAACCCTATCTGATTTGGCACCCCTCCATAATTTTTGTAATTGAGCAGTACCTCATGTCCAAGACTGACTTATTTATTACAGTCCTAACCTCTTTGCAGAGGGGCTGGGCAGTGGGGACAGGACAGTGACCAGGTAGGGAGGTCTCTGAGCCTGCTCTTATCCTCACACCACCCTTTGAAAGATTTCATGGCACCCCAGGGTGCCCCAACACCCTGGTTGAGAATTAGTATTCTGTCTGAACAGCAAAACCCACTGATGGCAATCTGGGGCAAATAAAAACACTATTCACTATTTGTGCAACAAATTATCAGATATGAGTTGCTTTGAACTGCTTATGTTCCTGGATACTATAGATGGAAGCAGTAGAGAGAGAGGGACTAGGTTGTTTTACAAGGCGTGAGTGCTACTATATACCAAGTCTCTTGAGGTACCTGTATAAGTAAAACATTTTTAAAATCAATCAACTTAACAGTGAAATATATAGATTATAAAACTATAGACATATGATCACTAGTTCAAGTCCTGGTCATTACTCCTTTGGTAGACTTTGTTGCTTCCAGGTTGTAGCTGGCAGTAGCTGGAAATAATAGCAGTTTCAACTAGTTTAATCCTAGAATATGTGGATGAAAAGGATGGGTTGGTGAACAAGACTTCTAATCACTGATTTAACATTTCTAGCTTATTGAAGTTTTTCTTTTTTCTGATTTTGAATCTTGTTTTTTAAAGGGAGTAACCCAAATTGACAATGACCTAAAAGCAAGAGCTTCAGCGTACAATAATCTGAAAGGCAACCTTCAGAACTTGGAAAGAAAGAATGCGTAAGCTATTAAGTTAAGCATAACTTAATTTAGTTATGCTACTAGTTGCATGCTACTGTGATCAGAATATTTGTTTCAATAAAACTGAAGTACCTCTTTTTTCTGCTTTATTATGTGGTGAAGTAATTAATATGATATGTTCCTGAGGTTTGAGAAGTTGTTGCATCCTTCTTCCCCCACTCCAAGCCCAAGCAAATCAAATGAGTTAAGCAAGGAATAAAACAGTGTTTCCCAAACTTTTAATACCTGAGGGACACTGTCTTTTTCTGGTTTAAAAATGGTAGCACACTTCACTCCTTTACCCAACAAGGTGTGTGTGTATATGTATAATTCATATTTTTCTTCTAAAACATATTTCATTCTTCTGCCAGAGAAAACCATACCAGTGCTGAGATGTATTTTGTGTCTTTTTTTTTTTTTAAATAATACATCTTCCTTTAAGCTAAGGTTTAGTCTCTGTACCAGTGGTTCTCAACCTTTTCAGCCTTAAGTTGCCCCTTCATACTTTTTCTGAACTTTGTAGTACCCCAGCTAAAAATCACTGAGATTGTAGACCTGAATTCAGAAAAAGATATTGATGGGGAGGTCCTTGAGGTTAAAAAAAAAAAAAAAAAAAAAAAAAATTAAAATGGAGAATTGGTGATCTACCTGGTGCTACTTAAAGGTAGTGGGGGCAGGTGTGTTCTGCTCTTTCTGAGGTCTACCTCCCCTTGATCCCTAGTTCTGTACCTCCTGGGGAAGAGTAGGCCCTACTGCTGAGGTTGCTCCTGCAGAGTCTCACAAATTAGTGACCATCTCCATGGCCCCTCTTGCCAGCCTCAGGAGTGTGGAGAAGTGGAGGGGGGATGAACTGGCTGCAAAGCCTGGCTCTGCTTGCATGTCTACTTGCCCACTTGCTTGCAGCAGAGCTGGGAGCTTGGGTGTGGGGCTAGCATAGGGTTGGTGGAGAAAGGCAGCAATAACGGCAGCAGTTTCCAAGGGAGTATGTGCAGGTGCTGTTGGAGTAGCTGGGGCAGGCAGAGAGGGGGTATTTACCTCCTCACCCAAGTATATTGCAGCATGCCATTTGGGAGTCACTGGCATAAACAGCTATTTGGATGGGTGGGGATACAACTCTTAATGCCAACAAGGATGTACTTACTTTAAGCAAAGGTAACATTCTTCCTTTTCCCTTGAGGCTGATGCAACCCTTCCTTCAGAGTGCTTGGGAATGTAGGCCTATAGCTGTGGTTCATAGATCTGTATATAAGACTAAAGGCAGAAGCTGCTTGGATAATTAGGCTCCAAAGTCTCATTGGCAATCAAGAAAATGTTAAAATTATAATTGCTGCATGGCTTTGTAGAGTTAAAAGACAATGTAGGACCCTACACATGTAGGCTGTACATGGACACTCTAAGGTCTCCTCTACACATGCAGGTAAAAATATGATGGGATCTAATGCACAGTCCCACACAGTTGCATACATGCATGGCAAGAGGCATGATTGTGGGATCATACATTGGATCCCATCACATCTTGTTGCCAGCCCCAGGTTCCCCCTGCACTGGCAAGAAGCAAGCTTTGGTGGCTAGCAGCCCCTTCAGCTGAAGGGCCTCCCAGCTATGGGGGCACACTATGCTTTGCATAGTTGGGAGATTATAGTGGCTGTGGTCTCCCAGCCGTGGGAGCAAGCCATGCACCCTCTTGCCTGGGAGACTGCAGTTGCACCTCGTAGCTGTTAGGAACTGGAGTCCTGCGGCTAATGGCCACTGTGAGGGCTGAGTGTCCCCTGTGCCTGCAGGACTACCAGCCCTGGCTGGGCATGATGCATCCCTGCAGCTAGGAGCCTGGTCAGTTGATGGACCTTATTACACATACAAATCAAAGCTACATAGTAACCAGCTATAAAGTTAGCACGCTTTTTGAAGGTCTAACTTTATAGCAGGTTAGCCCTCTTTCTGGTGTGATAGGGTCTTTCTATATGCAGCTGTTCTCAGTTTAATTGTGGAATAGCTGTAATATGTAGAGAAGGTCTAAGTCGTACAAGTAGTCATATAGGCTACATTAGCCTGAGACAAAATAATTGTGAAATTTCCACACAGTACAGTGGTAAGAATAGGCAGGACCCCATGCATGGTACCTGGATCCCTACAAAGTTGTAAGATTGTAAAGCATTATTAAATAGTGACTTCAGCCTTGCTTCTAGTGCTAATGAATATTCTCCACAGAGGTCTTTTACAAGAGTCTATAGTATGGGGTGAGCATCTCTTTCAGTGCATCTCTCTACCCACACACCCACACCAACCCACACTCCCATTTTAAACCTCTCTTTTCTAAATCGTTTTTGAACCCTGGTCACCAAGGTGCTTTTGAAAATTGTACCCTTCATCTCAACACAGACTGAACAGGTTCTTCAGCTAATAGCAGTGACAATAAAGGTGCTGATAAGATGTCTTATAAACAATGTGCATGTTAAAACTATAGTTACAGAAAGGAATAAGTGTGTTCTGCATAATTGCCACTTGGTTAATGCATTCTTTAGGGTTTTTTCTAACACAAGCCCTAACATTTATCAGGACTGCGTGTAAGATTTCAACTGTGCACTTACAATGGCTGCCTTTTGTTTCCTTGCAGTGGAAGCTTACTAACTAGAAGTCTAGCTGACATTGTGAAGAAAGAGGACTTTGTACTTGATTCAGAATACTTGATCACATTGTTAGTGGTTGTACCCAAGTAAGTCATTTTTTTTACAATCAAATATTGCAGTACTTTACTTGTTTTATTTAATGTATAAATCTGGTGACAGGAAAGATTTTTAGTGTATAACTTGTAGTTGAACTGGTACCAACTTTTGAATTTCTAGGAGACAAAAATGACCTTCCTTGGGGATACTGGAAGTGGTTACTCAGCTTCCCAAAAAGAGTACTGTGTGACCCAATTTCTACTAGAGAAAACTTGAATTAAGTGTTTCATGTTACATAGCTGCAGGTGGTGGTCCCCTTTAATGTTGCATATGGTGGCTACCTGAAATCATAAGATACAGGAACACAAGGAAACAAATACTGTTTTAATTTAAGAACTCCCTGTTCAAGTTACAAGGGTCATTCCGTTGGTAAAATCTAATATTAATCCACTTTTGTTCACTTAAGTTTTCCTCAACTACTCTGCGCCCCACTCCTTCCCATAAGGTGTGAACCATCTGTCATGCATTTGACTAGTTGTGTAATGTCTAGACTAACATGCAGGTCTATAAGGTGCCCCACAGCCCTGCCTTTCTGATATTAGTTATATTGTTTTTTTATTTAAGGTAATTTTTGTAGAGCTTAAAAGAAGCTGGTGACCTTCTAATTTACAATATGAATGAATAGCAGCTAATTTACCTGCAGTAAATAGTGTTCCTTAAGTGAGATATAAGTGTAAAAACCACAGTAAAGGCAGTATAATCTATTAGCTGTAACAAGGGATTTGGGAGTGAAGGACTCCTGGATTTAAATTACTTCATTTGAGTTGCTTGGACTGTGGCTTTTGTTGCTTTTTAGGAATGGATTCTTGTTGCTTTTAGGGATGGACTCTAACCACTTTCTAAAAAGAGCAAAGATTCCACAAGTCCCAACCTTTTCATTTTTGAGTTGTGTAAAAACTGCTTCAAAAGCTTATTCTTAATTTTTTCATTTACTCCACTCTTACAGAGAAGCATAATCGTATACTTTGATTTAGTAAGCCTCAATCAATCAGATAACTCAGAGGTGTTTAAATTATTAACCTGACTGTATAGCTCTTAATTGAAAGAGAAAGATAATGTTTATGTCTTTCAAGAAAAATCTCAACTCACGTATTGGAAGATTAGCTACTATTTCTCCTTAATTTCATCAAGTGAATATTTTTTTCATTTAGAATCTCTTACCTCAACAATAGGATGAGGGTGTCACATAACCGTATGCTGTACGTACTTTTGATTTCTTCTACCTTCCTGTTGGAAGACAGAGTTGTGAATGCTCTTTGCCAATTCTGTGTGTGTGATTCATTCAATTTCTACCTTGAATTACATAGCAGCATTAAAATTGAGTTCTAACTTGTTTTGTGTAGGTTAAATTACAGTGACTGGGTTAAGCAATATGAAACACTAACGGACATGATAGTCCCAAGATCCAGCAAGTAAGTAGCTTTTTTATGACTTGTTTAATCTAACCTCTGCAGATATTCTTGCATGTTCTAGAAGCATAGCTTTGAGTTGTAACAGTGGCATAAATCAGCCATTTGCCTGACAGTTTACATGGCGGGTGCAAAAAGTCCAAGTCACTGGTGCTTGCTTGGAGACATTTTAATGCTTACGCTGCTAGAAGGTTAATTCCTAAAGTTGCATTGTATTGGGATGTTCACTGAGCTCCTTTTAGAGCAGTGTCATTCAAACTGTGTTCCACTGAACCCTGGGGTTCTGCAGTACTATCAGGGGTTCCATGAAGAGATTGCGGGTAATGGTGGAGCAGGCTCGGAGGCAGTGTGCTGCCACTGCTTCAATTTTTAGGATGCAGCTAGAGAGTCCATGGCAGAAGTGATGTTGAAGGGTTTTGTGACTTCAGGAAGTTTGAAAACCACTGCTTTAGCATGCTGTTCGCTGGCACAGATAAGACTGTATTCCTAGTCCACTGATCTCTCTGCAACTCCTATGCTTCAGCACTTATTTCCTTTCACCGGCAATATAAATGAGAATGCTAAAAGCCATATTTGTTTCACACATTAAAGTTAAATGCTGGCTTACTATCCAAGAACGCATACAGTTTTAAACTGCAGAATATTAGGTTTACTTAAGAAAGCATTTCTTGAATATGTGAACTGCAAACAGACATGGGGGGATGCACTGCTGGATCTGGTCCTGGCCTCGAGGGACGATCTGATTAGAGGTCTCCAGGTTCATGACTCCCTGGGAGATAGCGATCATCGCCTGATAGAATTTGCTGTCCGGTGGAGTGTAGCTAGAGCCCACACTAGGACTAGGGTCCCAGACTTCAAAAGGGCCAATTTCAGAGAGCTCAGGAGGCTAGTTGAGAAGGCGTTGAGGACGTGGGCGTCCATGAAGGGTGGATGTTCCTCAAGGAAAGGATCCTCCAAGCCCAAGAGGCGACCGTTCCTGCCCGATGCAAGATGGGCAAAAGTGCCCGGAAGCCCCCATGGCTTAATAGGGATATTTGGGGGACCCTAAGGGCTAAGCGGGAGGCATACAACCTGTGGAAGAGAGGAGCTGTCTCCAAGGAGGAGTACTCCTCTTGTGCTCAGGAGTGCAGGAGGGCTATTAGGAAGGCCAGGGCGGGAGTAGAGCTTTGCCTGGCGACTAGGATCAAGGACAACAGGAAGTCCTTTTTCAAGTATGTGGGGAGCAAAAAGAGAGCCCCGGGAAACATCGG
>JAGPOW010000261.1:33375166-33406968 GCA_030014935.1 Caiman crocodilus | reverse complement strand
TGGTCACAAGTTACTGGAGAGCAGGTTTAGGTTGGGCATTAGGAAACACTACTTCACAGTTAGGGTGGCTAGGATGTGGAACCGGCTTCCTAGGGAAGTAGCTCTTGCTCCTACCGTGGGCACCTTCAAGAATAGATTGGATAGGTACTTGGCTGGGGTCCTGTGACCCTGGCACTCGTTCCTGCCATTGGCGGGTGTCAGACTAGACGGCCTGCTTTAGGCCCCTTCTGACCCTAGATACTATGATACTATGACCATTTATTGATGAAAGGTGATGAAAGTGCTTCTAAAATTGTTATGCTAAAAGGTGTGGCTACAGAACAACACTGTTGCACCTATTAATAGACAGTGTACTTGATCTTGTTAGTTAAGTAACCACAGATGAAAATTTTGACTACAGTACTTCAGAGAGATAATGGTCCAAACCTGTGACTGCTTAACACTTCTTCCTCTCCCCCCCATCCCCCTTTATCCAGTGTTTTGTTTGAGGACCAAGATAGCTACCTCTGCAGTGTCACCTTGTTCAAGAAGGCAATGGATGAATTTAAACACAAAGCAAGGGAAAGCAAGTAAGAGTTTGGGTTTTTTTCTTTAGCTTGCTTTTGTATTTTTAAAAGCCATCTAGACAGCTGCTGGAAATTTTTACTCTTCAAATGTAGGTTTATGGTTCGTGATTTCCAGTATAATGAAGAAGAGATGAAAGCAGACAAAGAAGAAATGAACAGGCTGTCTACTGACAAGAAAAAACAGTTTGTAAGTTTACATACACTAAATATTTTCCTTTGGAATGGCTAGAACTGAACATTTAAGCACCAAGGATAAGTACAGACATTTGGGGAGGTTAAATTGCGTTTAAAATGGCCTCCTGATTTAAACTTGACTAGTTCTGTGCTAACCTTATTCTCACAGACCTGGTCTCAGTGACCAGCAGTCAGTCTAAACCTGTAACTGTACAAAAGTTCCATGTACCCCAACCAGTCTAAAAATTGCAGAACATGGTTTCAGATAAACCTATGTAGTATCAGACTTAAGTGATTTAAGTCAAACCAGTGCATGGAACTTCTCTCCACTGGCCCCAGCCCCGGGGCTGCTCTTTTCACTCTCCCCACCCCCTGCACTGATTTATTTTTTGCTCACCTCTTGTCCTTCTGGCCCCTGACCAGCCAACTCTCTTAACCCCACTGTGCCACAAGCCGCTCTGGCTACATCCACTTCTATCAGTGTCTACTGCTGCTAGAGCTGAGCAAGTAACCCCTGGTGGGGGGAAGGGCAGGATGGATGGGGCTGTAGATTCACTGTGAGAGACCCCTACAGGTCATGCCAACCTGATTCTCTTCCAGGTTGCTGGACACCGCCCCCTGCCAGTCTCCCTGGCTAGCCCCCCATTCTGCCTTATCTGCTGTTGGGCAGCCATTTCAAATAGATTTAACCTCCTCCTATAGCCTCCAAATGTCTTAGCCAGATAGGTCACTACTGGGTTCCTCTTAAGACAAGGAAGTAAAACAGGAAGATTTACAGAGTTAACAGTAGCCTAATTTTGATTTTCAACATAATCAATAACAATTGTTGAAAGGAAGGATATACTTTAATTACCTGTAGACTGTTAAATGTGTTGAAGTTGAATAAAATAAGCAAAATGATA
The DNA here is from genome assembly GCA_030014935.1 of Caiman crocodilus. NCBI lineage: Eukaryota > Metazoa > Chordata > Crocodylia > Alligatoridae > Caiman > Caiman crocodilus. Next base: position 33,405,326 of record JAGPOW010000261.1, on the reverse strand, counting down.
TGTCAGATGAAAAGGACTCTCATAACTGTTTCTCTACTCCTCCAAGAAGTATAGTGACTTAGGGCTGTTAAGTGAAGTTAGTTGCTGTAATTTTTTGCCAAAACAAGTGTTAGAGTGGGGAGATTAGGGTGATAAGTGAATTGGGATGCTGATGGTGCCCCCTCTAATTTGGCATCTGAGGCTCCTGCTCCATTCTCCTTTGCCTAGTTATGCTGCTTATTGGGCCTGATCCATAGCTGTATTTGAGACAGGAGGGTGGAGAAGATGTGAAGATGGGTCCTGTGCCCCACTGGTGTGTGTTTGTTTTTGAAGCTCCTCTGTGGTGGGCCAGTCTGAACTGTGGCTACTTCCAGCAAACCAAGGGAACCAGGTTATTGAAGGACCACAATTTTGTTACTATCTCAACTATACCAACAGCTAGAAGGAAAACAACAGAAGCTACTCTGGCTGATCTCCATCTACCCAGGGATCTCCCATGCAAAGAGAATCACCTTTAAAGGTGCAGTTGGTTTAGTGTAGGGCTGCTTCATTCAAGGGGAGCAAAACGAAGTAGTAGGGGGTGACTGAGGATTGGTGCTGTGATTTTTTCTGTGGACTGACAACACAGAGTAAGCTTGAATTTCTTTTTAGATGCTTTGTATTCTTGGTCGTGTGCAGTCATGGTGAATAGCTGCTTTGCATACAAAATGTGAGGTTACCTGGATGTACAACTGCTGAAAAGTTGCACTGGAAAGTTTATATCAGTGCAAATAGTCATCATTGTCTTGAAATTGGAACTGATAAAATAATCATGAGGAACTTGTTTGACCTTTTTTCGGTTCACTGGCAAGTTGTTTAAACACCTAATGCAAATCATAGAACAGTATCTTCTTAAATTTAATAAAGCTGAATCTCTCTTCTTGAATGTTTATGATGAGCAACTGCTTCTTTCTTCTCATTCCTTCCCTCTGCAGGGGCCTCTAGTTCGGTGGCTAAAAGTGAATTTCAGTGAAGCCTTTATTGCATGGATTCATGTGAAAGCATTAAGAGTTTTTGTTGAATCTGTTTTAAGGTAAAGAAACCTGCGGTTCTGCCAAGATTTTGTACAGCTAGATGCAGCATGTAGGCAGTGGCGCATTTTACTCTGTATACTTGTGATTTGTCTCATTCTGCAGCAGCTGTGGATGTTCTCTTTCTCCAGTGCTTTAAAAATTGTGGGTTTCTCATATACCGTATCTAGGATACCTAGCTGACTCTTGCTGGCTTGCAAAAGAGAGATTCGTATATGCAGGGGTATCAAAATTATGGCCTACAGGTGGGATCTAGCACATAGATCACTGGACTTACTCCATACACTGGCTCTGGCCCCACACACTGCGTGTAGTATGTGGGCTGGACCCAGCATCAAGCACCCTACATGTAACATGAGTCAGCCTGAGGTATGCAGTGCCCCATTGAACTGGTCTTGTGCATTGGCCCTAGGACCAGTTCAGACTGGGCCACGCTGAAATCAATGTGAAGGGCTACTCTGGTGGGGTGTGGCATGCAGCACATGCTCTGTATATGGCCTTCTGTTCTTTGAACAGCACACACAGCTAGTTTAGCCCTGCGCACTGTGCACAGCATGCGCTGGCCCAGGGACTAGTGATACACAAAGTGGTGCATATAACATGCAGTGCATGCACTGCCTGCAGCTGGATGCAGCAGCACCACACAGTATGGGATATGGGTACAGACTACATGTGGCACTCCTGAACTGCCCCCTGTGTTGCCTGCAGCACTGGGTCCAGTCCACACACCATAGACTGCACGTACGCCATGTGCTGTATGCACAGCAAGCCCTGGGGCTGATGCAGGCTCCATGCAATGCACAGTTTGGACCTGGTGCCACAGATGTTGCAAAGGGGATTCAGCCCTGGTCTGACCCAACAACTGTCATTCAGCACACAGGGCCAGATGAGTTTGACATTCCTGCTTCCATGCAAAGAGTAAAATTGATATTTTATTTTTTAAGGTAGAAGGAAAGTAATGTTTGTGTTGAACTTGGCTTTTTTGGTAGTAAAACTGTTTCAACTTCGGGAGGTGCAATCCAAGACTCTTTGGACCTGCTCCAATAGAACTTTTCTTTGTTGGTGTAGGAGCAGACCAATTAAGATTTTCTTGGCCGATAGCAATAGCCAATGATTAACTAACTATATCAGCTGATGCTGATCCAATAACTGATGTCTAGTAATAAGGCAAGACATTTTAAACTACTGACACAAACATTTTGTTTGTTTGTTTTGCATTTATCTCACAGACACGCATATGCCTGCCTCCTGCCTGCTCCTGCCTTCGATGAGGAAGGCGGTGACTGCCTTATTCCCATGCACATTGCCCCTTCACCTGTGGCTCCTACCTGTAATCTTGCTCCCCGTGCAGCCCATGCTACTGTCCTGGGCGGGCAGGTTGGACCCTCATGCAGGGAACAGCGCCAGGCACGTTTGGAACCCCAGAGCACACCACTGCCTCAGTGCTAGGAGGTCCTGTGCAGCAAAGCTCCCATGGCTGTCAGTTATCCAAGCCCCTTTTGCAAAGGCACCCATTGCCCAGCTGAGCAGAATGTCCTTGCACAGTACCTTACCTGCCCTGCCTGTGCACAGCCCAGTGTCTCTGCAGCAGCCTCTTACCCTTCTGTGCATGTGATGTTGCCATGGCAGGGACAGCAGCAGCAGCTATTGCCCCTTGGTTGCTGAGTGCAGTGCCCTGTAACAGCTTCCCAGTGCCCCTTCCCTCTTCTCACCAGAACCTGTAGTCTGGTGTGATCTTAGGCTGGCGGCTGGGCATGGGGATTGGACGATGCTTGCCAGAGTACTCCAGGCATGTGGCTGTGATTATCAGCTAGAACAACCAAGAAAAGTCAGTAGCCGATAACATTATTTCTCCTTTTATCAGTGTTGATCAAATAGTCAGCCAATATATCAGTGCACACCTACTTCACAGCATTTCTCTATTTTTTTTTTTTTAATTTTCCCCTTCCAAGTGGCTGCCATTTCTCCTTGTATCATGCTTTCCTTTTAATCTGAAGGAAGCAAAAAATTGTTTTTGTTTTTTAATTCTGCAAAGAAACTGGAATGCTTTGTAATATACTGTAGAAACATTTTGATTTGCAGTGGGAATCTTCTGACTGACCACTTTATTCCAAAAACTTTTTTTTAGGTGTCTTAGTACTGTTTTTACTGCAAAATAAGTCTAGAATCAGAAAATAATGTGATCTTTGTCACAGCTGCTGCAAACTTCTTATTTTAGGCCTAGTCTACACCATAGGCTTGACTGACACAACTCCAATACCTGCATACTGAAAGTCTCTCTGGGATGGTGAAACTCTCCACTCCGCCAGCAATGTTATTCCACCTCTGCAGAAAGGAGGAAGCTTTCTGCTGTTGTAGGGCATTTCACTGAAGGCATATGAAGACCCCTATCCAGTTTCCAGTCAGCTGCCATGGTCCATTGTAATGTCTTCCCAGAGTATTCTCTGAACTCTGAGCAAAACTGCTATAATGTGCTTGCATGTGCAGCTTCTTGCTGCCAGACCAGTAAGTGTAGCCATTGAATTGGAAGACTAGCTGGCAGACCAGTGAGAGGTGACTTGGCTGAAAAATGTGCTTGGAAGGACAAAAAAAGTAGAAGCAATTTCATCATCTTAAGATTAAAAGTGAATGGGAGTAGTGAGCGTCTCCAGCAAGAGGGCAGTTGGAACGCACCTTCTGTATTAAGATTGAGTTGATTGTTATGCCAGTTTAAAGTCTAATTGTGCCTTATGGCTTTTTTTGTTCTGCTTGCGCTCTCAGGTATGGTTTACCAGTTAACTTCCAGGCAATGCTTCTTCAACCCAATAAGAAAACAATGAAGAAACTGAGAGAGGTGTTGTATGACTTGTACAAACACCTTGATAGCAGTGCAGCAGCAATCATTGATGTAAGTATTTCTGTAACTGGTGCTTACAATGTTCATCTGCCCCACTCGCATTTAATCTAATGTATGGGATATGGGTACAGACTACATGTGGCACTCCCGAGCTGCCCCCTGTGTTGCCTGCAGCACTGGGTCCATATATCCTATCCATATACAGAGCATGTTACTTAAACTTTTTTTATTTAAAACAAGGGAGGACAGTAATTGTCACAGGATATATATTTAATCCTCTAAAATGTCCCTAAGGGAATGGAGATTTCTAGGCTTTTTTGACTACTGCCTAACATGAAATAGGATCCAGAGGCTTCCTCAGAGTAGTAATAAAAGATGTTGCAAGAGGTAGATTCTTAAACTCTCTCGCTCTCCTTCAGGGAAGAGAACCATTTAGTCATATACAGCATTAATGCAGAACAGGACTGTGCACCTAAGCACCTGAACACCCCAGAGGCAGCACACCTATGGGCTGCATCAGTGAGAACCATGGGATTGCCCTGGGCTGCATGCACACCTCCCTTCCATCTTGCTAGTATGAGTCCTGTCATCAGCCCTCCACCCCCGCTTTTGCTGCACCATGTAAGAAGGCCCCCTACACCAATGTAGAAAATGCTTGCTTTTCCATCCCTGGTGTACTTCACATCTGCCCCCCACGGTACTGGACAGCCCCGTGGCCCTGAGATTACTTTTAGCTGTACTGGGCATGCCCTACTGCACTGCCTCATCCAATGGAGCAAGCGGCAAAAGCTGGAGGACAGAGGGGGAGTCTGGAGACTCCAGCTGGAACAGAGCCCAGGGGCCACAACTTAACCCTGCACAAGTCACATGTGGCCTACAGGCCACCAGTTGGACAGCCATGGTATAGAGGAATTCTTCAGGCACTTTGACTAGGTTTTTGCAAAGGAGGACATCAACTGAGGAGCTCTCGCTCAAAACCTGAGGGGTGCTGTGGGCCCAATACACTTCGTACAGTTTGTGAAGCAACTGCTCGGGACTATTACAGAATGACACAGTATGAAGCAGTTGCAGAAATGTGCCAAATCCAGCAGGTCAGTGGAAGGGTGTCTTAGCCTAATTTTAAGCTAAAATTTTCTAGTTGTTCATTTTGTACTTTTTGAGCAAAAAAAGAAGGTACAGGATTTGCTATCTCTGAGGGATTGCTTTTTGATAAAAAGAAAACAAAAAAACCCCCTTCTGCAATTATGGGTGGGATGGATGTGTTTATAATTACTCTTCTACTGCCTTTGGAGGCCATTAAAAGCCACACTTGAAGTATTCTGGCAGGGAGACTTTCATTGATGCTGTCTATATTGGACTTATTCTGTCTTGTCCTCTGTTGCTCATGACAAACAGTTGAAAATAAACAAATGTCTTAAGAGGCAAAACATAAATGAAATGCAGAGTCCTGCCAAATAATAAAGAACTTGGTATGGAGAAATATCTCAGGGGATGAGAACATCCTATTTAGTTCTACAGATTAAGTGAATGGGACTAGTGAACCTCTTTGGTCAGAATCCAGTCCTTGTAGGTAATCATGTCACATTATCCCTTTCATAAAAACTGTTATGTTCTATCTTGGGAGTAGTGGAGGCAAGCAACCCATGGGAAAGCTGTGCACAACTTTCACTCCTTTGGTTATAAACTTTTGTTTAACTTCAAGATGAAGTTTAATTCATGGCTATTGTATACCTATTTGCTTTGATGGTACAATTTGTCCTTAAGCTGTGTTTTTTATTATGATTTTTCCCTTTCTTAGTATTTGACCTCTTCTTCCTGCCTCTTCCCTGCTTTTTTTCTAGAGAGCAGTTATATTACTGCTAAGGAGTTTTGCTAGGCTTCATTTAAGTTAAGGCATTTTAGTCCGTCCCCCCTCCATGAGAGGCTTTCCAGTCCCCTGATTATCCTAGTAGCCCTTCTTAGCATCTGTTGCAGTTCATTTTGAACATGGATGATTTGAAGTATGCATTGCATCCTCACTAGTGCCTTGTATAATGGCATAAATTGGTGGTTCTTAACTTTTTTAGACTTCAGGTACCCCTCAAAATGCCAGCTCTTGGTTGGGAGTGTGGAGAACACAAAACAGCAGACTCTTCCCTGTGCCTGAAGAAGGGTGTTTGTTCCCAAAAGCTTGCAAAGAACAACTTTTCCAACTATTTAGTTGGTGTAATAAAAGATGTCACATTTACTCAAAGAACTTTGCAAGCTCTTGATATTCACCCATTGTTTGACTTCAGAAAAATAGTGGAGAAATTCTTGTTACAAAGAACTTGAAACACAACAGGGCAGAAAGTGAATTCCTACATGAAATCTCTGGATTTATCTTGTGAATAGTATTTACCCACTTAACAGTGCTAACATGTACAGGATCCTGGAAAACCCTTGATTTAATCTGCTGGATTTATTTTGTAAATATCTCAGAATCTCAAGATGTCCCAGCACCCTGGTTCAGAATCACTGGCATAAATACTTCTCTGTCTTTCAAGATGCCCCCTTAGGATCACCTGTGCTATTTCACAGATGCGTTATGTTGGTGGTTATTAATTAATCGCAGGATGATTAAGTTTATGTAGGGCTTTTTGCTACTCTGTCACTTCCAACTGCTGCATTCCCAGTTCATATCAGAAATTCCTCTTATTGCTTCCCAAGTGCATGACCTTGCACTATTGAATTTTGTCCCACTTCTACTCTTCTAAGTGATCCAGTTATCCTTGTGTGATAGCCTGATTTTTTTTTTTTCTGTATTGACAGTGCTTTCCAATGTTGGGTTATCTGTTGACTGTATTAGAATATCTGTATTTGTTTGCACTGATACCATTAATGGAAGTCTTAAGCAGGATTGATCCCAATGCACATCCTTAAGGAACCCAATGTTTTCTTTTAGCCCGTTTCTTACTCACTTCACAGTTGTATCAATCCCCATTTTCTCCAGCTCTGCTGCTAACTTTTCATGTAGCATATTCAATACTTTATTGCAGTCCAAAAGGATGAGATCTACCACATTTCCCTTGTCCTGAAAAAAACTCTGATAAGATATTGGGTTAGTCTGGCATGATCTACCTTTGGTAAACTTACATTGCATTTTGTTTTCTATCTCTAGATCTTTATCCTTTTCTTAACTTTTCCACGCTGTTCAGTTCATGTCTGATTAACAAACCATTTGTTTCCAGGATCACTATATTCCCCTTATAAATAACAAAAATTGCTCTTCTCCAATAGCATGGTCCCATCCCTGGCTTGATAGAATTATTAAAAATACTTGTTACTCATCCTGTATCTTCCAACAAACTTCCAGTATTTTGAAACAGTTGAATTTTTCCTCAAAGTACAATTTCAGTTTCCTGCAAATTTAAAAATATAATAGCTTAGTCAAATAAATGAAGGTTAGATTTGTTCGTTTCCTTTCCTGTGCTACCTTTTCAGATTCTCCTTTGGATTTCAATACTTGAAAATATATTTAAGGAAAAACATGTTGCTAACTATTATTAGCTTAGGGAAAATAGTTCAGTACAGAATTGTGTAGGTGAATAGTATTAATGCATGGAAATTATTTAAATGCTACAGTAGAGAGAGAGGAAATAACTGCAGGTTTTTGCCTTAGGTGGTATTATGGTAACAACAGTTACTTCATATGAAATGGCATATTCTTTACTTGCAAACTTACCATGATTTCAAAGGGAGATTTTTTTCCCTGCTGACTTCTCATTTTAGGAAGTTTTGATATGATAACTGAATTACCTTTTTTTTCCCATTATGTTTTCTAGCTCTGTAATCTGTCAAAGGTTTTAACATTCAAATCAGCATGAATAAAATTTGAGGTATTGCATGAGATTAATGCACCTTAAATGTTTGTTTGAACATGTCATCTTCTGAGAAACTGGTCAGTTATATTGTAAAAGTTTAGTAATCTCTCCCTCTCCTTCTTTTTTCCCTTTTCTAAATATGTTCCACAGGCAACTATGGATATTCCAGGCTTAAACCTCAGTCAACAGGAATACTACCCATACGTGTACTACAAGATCGATTGCAATTTGTTGGAATTCAAGTAAACGGTTCCATACCCTGACGGTTCTGTCCATAGTGTTGGTGTAAACAGAAGTGAGATTAGAAGTATCCTTGTACTTCAAACTCTCTTAATCCTATGCTTGCTTCATTTTCCCTTGACTTAGATGAATATTTCTTATAGTGGTCCATCTCTTGACATTTTCTTTTAAAGAAAAGTATAGGTATTGCTTTTAATTGATCAGGGCTGTAAATGTATATTGAGAGAATCAAAGTATTTATATAAACAGAGGCGTTTATTTAAAGAAAAGGGTCATTCCTCTTTCGTATGGTGATCTGTATTAATTCCATTTACCATTGTTCATAAAAAGCCTTGTTTACAGAGAAAGATAGTGTAAACATTTATGCCATTTTGTTCACTTGATTTAGTAGATACAAAGGTGTAAACATTGTTGAATTGTGATGTAAGTATGTGAGATTGATATGATCTGTGCTTTCTGAATGTTTTAAATTACAATCCATAAGCACTGTCAACATCCACAGGAAAAATAAAATACCTGTGCAAATGTATTGTCTGTCTTATTGTAACACATATAATCATAGAACCTGTAAGTAGTATAGCTTATACAAAGATTATTGATATGTGCTGCATATGATGCTATGGAACTGCAGTTTGAGTTTAATGCAAGTACTTGATGCAAGGCAAAATAAAAACTTGCATTGTGAGGAAATACTTGAGCAGATTTTACTTGTCTAACAAAGTTCTATATGTGACTGTATATACGACTGCTCTGAAAGGGCCACAGTTGCAACTTAACTCTTGGAAGTGTCAGGAGAGACTGAAACTGCTCATGTCTGGTGTTTATACATAGGTTATTTTGTGGTCATGTGAAACGTCCAGCCACTTCTAGAAAATAGCACCCAATCGTTGTGAAGGGGCTTGTCTTCCTCCAACATCTAAAGCAGTATGGTATCTCCTCTTTATTGCCTTTGGGAAAAAGGGTTCATCGTTTCCAAATGACTGTTTCCGTATATGGTTTTGTATAGAAACTACTGTTTTCAATTACTAATTCAGTACCAATGGAGGCAGGCAGGAGTATTGAGCTTACAGCACTAAAGCTTATTGTCACGGAGGGGGAAAAAATTATCCACAAATTAACCTTGGTAAATCCAGTATCTGTCTCTAGTGTTGCAGTTTTGAGGATTTTTTTTTTTTTTTTTAATTCTCCTTTACTAGAAAATACTAATGATCTGGATCCAAGTAATGGTGAGAGGTATAAGGGAAGGTAGGTCAATTGCATGTTTAGAGTGCCTTTTTACACGTGCTCCAAAGGTGGGAACCGAGGGCATTTTAATTAAAGTGGCTCCAAGAGCAGCTATAGTTAAAGCGCTCATAATGTGTTTTGTTTTCAGTATCCCTGCGCTTCAAACTAGTGGCAGGAAATGAGCTTTAGTTAAAACATCCCCATCAGCATTAAGTGCAGGGACCCTGAATACACAAGATGTGGAGGTTGCTGGAGTGCACCAATTAGCACACACCAGCAGACTCGGAGTAACCAGAGCACCATCCCCACCTACATGTCTATAAGGCACCCTTATAGCTGAGTAGGCTCTCTACTCAGCTAATAGATGTTATATATAATAGATGTTGGGCAGACTTGTCAGGGATTCAGTTTAAAAAGAAATGGGCATTGAAATTCCTAGTCCACTAAGAGTGAGTACTAGCTTTGAATATGTGCACTTCTGAGAAATCATAAAGCAGCAATGCTTCACATCAGGCCAGATACAAAGAAAGCTCACTCCTGGCACTAGGAACACAGTTTTTATTTTGCATAGATTCTGGTATATATTGTATTGCATCCCATTATGCACAGAATGATTTAAACCAGTTGGAGAATCATGTGTTTTAGCCTTCAGATCCCTCAAGTTTTTGTGATGGTTTCTCACAAGGAAGAAACTACCCCAAAGGAGTGATAAGTAGATGGTTTGTTGTTCCAATTGAGAAAACTTTGTCTCCCCTCCATCCCTTATCTGCTGATCTCAGTATGAGTATTTGTTTCATGTACTGAGCATGTTTTGTTTCTTGTTGAATACTAAAGTGAGTTTGGCACTATTGCCATCCCTTTTGACTTGACTAGATAGCTAAATTGGTGATGGAGTCAGGTGTCTGCAGTCTTGTTTTTATAAACATGAGTTTCTTTTCCTGAACGTAGGACAAAATTGGGTCTAGTGTCTTTGCTTGCAGTTCTAAATTCTTTCAACCAGTGTTTGCCCAACAAGCTTTTTCTAGGTTTTTTTTCAGGTCCATACTTCCAAGTATTTATCCAGGCCGTGTCCTGGGATTTCTGCTGTTTTGTCTCCTCCTGTGGTAACTTCCCTGTTTCTCTTGCAAGGTACACAGCTCTATTAAAACAATATGCATTGAACCTCCACATAATTTAAACTACTTAGCAGCTGAGGGAGGATGAAGTGAACTTGATTTGTGAAAGCTTGTGACATATGTATCTTACTTTAGTCTGTAAAGGTGCATGTCTATCCTGCCTTCAGACTTCAGATTACCACAGCTATCTACTCCCAACCATGCTAACCACTAAACCAGCTGTAATCATTTTCATTCTTTTTTTTCTCCCCTGGGTTCAAAATGCCCTCCAAACTCCAGCTGCAAAGCTGACTTAATTTATTTCTCTCTCTTTAAAGGCTCAATTCTTCCATAATGCTTAACGGTGAGGCAACAGCTGTTTATGTATGAGTTTTTCCCCTTCTCCATCACTTGTTGCATCTTTTTCTGAAGTTAAGCTTTAAAGCTATATAATGTAATATATATATATATATATATATTACAATAGATATTAGTTAGTTGATAAAGGTGCATATCTACCATGTCTCCTTGGTAATGTTGGGCCAGCAGAGACTCAGATCACCATGATAAGATGTAGTTTGGATATATACAGGAACCTGAAGCTTCCTTATCTTCATCTTTCTTTACTTTGGAATAAGAACATAATAATTTTAAACAAATTTTAGGGAGATGCACAGACTTCAATATCAGTTGGCTGCCTGCTTTTCTAACTTCTTTTTCTGTTTAGATTAGTTGAGCCTTACTTCTTCCTCCAAACTGATGTATGCTGGTTTAGAGAGACGTTACTTTTTAATGTAGTGTATTGGTTACAGAGAACTTCACAGACGTGTTTAAGACATCCATTAAAATGTCTTAAACATCAAGTGTTAGCAAAAAGAAACTTGACCTGGGATTCATTTCACAGGTAGATGAAATACCAATCTTTTACTTAAACATTCTTTTGCTGCACCCACATCAGACAGAGCAAGTAGACTTAAAGCAATTTTAACTAAGGTACCATATTTACCTTAAGCCAAGATGACCCCCCCATAGTTAGAATCTATGTATGGAAAATGCGTAAATATGTCAGTTTGCCAGGTGTAGAATCTAATTATTGGGGGTCATCTTAAATCCATTTTCCTGTTCGTCCCCATCCCCCCCTCCCCACACACACAGCTGCAGCACAGAAAGCAGTGCCAGGGGAAGAAGTGGCCCTCTTGGCCTCTGTCCCCAACCACTTCTTCCTCCTGCAACCTTTGTCCCCCCCCCCAACTGCTCTCCACAAGATCTGTCCTCTTTTACCTCCCCACTCCTCAGAGTCTCTACCCCTCCTCCTACCCCTCTTTACTAGCAGATGCAGCTCCAGTTCCATTCCCTCCTGAGTCATGGAGCACATGGAAGCATGGCATCTGCCTGACCATGAAGCAGCGTTTGGAGTCTTGAACTGTGCCATAGCTGACTCGCTGGGCAGGGGACAGAGCTTGCAAGTCCGTCATCCTGGGAAGGAATCTAGCCAAAGCTAGAGATGTGCCAAAGGGGAAGGGGCAGAGGCTACAGAGACCAGGTTGGAGGGGAGGGAGGGGATGGCTGCTGTGGCTCCGACTCAGGCTGCCTGCCCCTCCCCTCTGCTCTATACTCGAATCCAAGAGAAGGGGCTTTTTCCCCTGTGTTGAATGGGATTAAAAACTTTGTTGTGGACTTGAGTAAATACAGTATTAATGAGAATGTGCAAGGCATTTGTCATGATACACAATTACCATGCATAATTGTTTTTATTTTAAACCAAAACGGGTGATAATTTTGAGCATTCCAGCCTAGGATCATAACTTACAAATCAGTTTTCCCTCTTACATAGCATTGCATAGGTTTAGAATCGTGTGCTAATGAAGTAGCACCACAAACACAAGACCCACCATACTTGAAGTACCAGATAGATGAGAATAAGAAGGTCTTTGGAGACCTTGGAGGGGAAACTGACTTGAGTTAATGTAACCAATTGATGATACATTTAATTCATCTGTAAAGTGCAGATAACAAACAAATATGGGAGACTAACAGATCAGTGTGTCACTGGTGCAGAGGCATACTTTTTTTAGGATTCTTCACATATCCACTTTTTGTTTTGAGAGTGAGTCTGGATTGGATAGTTTGATTTAGAGGAAGAGGATAAGGTTTCCAATCTTCTGTTTATATGCGTCTTTAAAGACTTCTGGCCCTTTTGACATAAATTTTAAATGTGTGTACAAGGGTGTTTTTTATTTTTGTTTTGTTTTTCCACTTAAATCATTTGGCTTGTTCCCTACAAATAAGAGATGATGGAGAACGTAATATTCCACACAGTTCTTCCAGGACATGAAAAATGGGGAACAAGAACTCTCATGCTCTAATGAGCAGTTTATGCCCTAGTGGGAAAACAGATGGAAGATAATGGCAAGGTCATTCTGTGCTTGAAAGCTTGGCCAGCTGCCCCAGTTACGTAGTTGGTACAATGAAAAATATCACGGGGAAAAGAAAACCTTATCTCTCATACACTTTCTGGATGTCTGTAACAACACTTCAGCCCTATTACAACATGAGATGATGGATGTTCAAATTATCTAACTTTGCCCTTTCTTGGGCCCTATAGGATGCAAACACAAGATGTCTGTCAGCAGTAATCTCAACTTCCTGCTCAAGTCTTCAGTCTTCCTGCAGCTTGCTTCCTATTTCTTCTATTTATAATTAGAGCCAAGACTATGTGAGACAGGAATCTTTCAGGCTGTTACCTAACATGGCCCTGCTTAAAGAGAAAGCACAATGTGGACAGTCTTTGGTATGGGCTAAAGGGCACTAGAAGCTGTAGCTCACATGGTTCAGGCTGGTTGAAGACAACCCTCAGTTGACCCTAAATATAAGCATTGATGTGTCTTGCTGTTTGATACTGAGAAATTGCAACTGTGTGCCAATTGTTAAGGATCAGAAAAAAAGTGTTGACTAGATTAAAGGAGAAAGAAGGTATAATGGGCTTAAACTTGAAAGACAGCTTTTAACAGAAAATGCAGTTTGGAGTACTGTATCTTTGAAGAATGAAGAGAATAGGGATAGGTGGTTGGCTTGAGTCTAATTCTATCTGTTGTTCTGTATGCATGTGTGTGCGCATGCACACTTTAGCTGCCTCCTTTTTGTGGACTCTATCGGTATTTCTCTTTTTCAGTACTAAAACATAAATGCTATAGTCCCGTGTTCTTTTACCTTATTTGAGAATTTAAAAAATGTTGCTTGACTGAACAGGATATTTGCTGTTATGCCACTAGAGGGTGTCTTGGTACTATATTAAACAATCTTTCAGGGTAGAGCCTTGATTGGATATTTAAAATGCTTAGAGTTTGAGCTAAATTAAGGTACTTTTTGATGCTGTGGTTATCTGATAGTTCAAAGACACGATCAGTTAAAATTACAGCCAAGATAAAATTTTTCATTTTTTTTTTTTAGGGTTTTTTTTTTTTTTTTCCTCGCTTGCCAATTGAGAAGCCTGTGAAGGTTATTTATTTGTAGTCTAAGAAAACAGGAATTCCATTTGATCTTACAATGGCTGCCCTTAACATTTTGTATTTCAAACTTTAAATAATCTAGGGCACTTCACTATCTGAAGAAGTGAAGCCTCTGGACACACCATTACTGTTTTGGGGAATTTCACAAAATATTAAGCTAAGGGTATATGGTTACTATTTCCTAAGAGATGTTTATATTTGTGACTGGAGAAGTTACACGTAGGGGGAGTCGAGTATGCTTTGCAATTGAATAGTGTTTTTGAGCTGCTAATTGAGACTCCAATTACAGGTCAGTTTAGGCCTGCACTTTAGAGACAGATTTTAATGTTTATTTTGTTTGAAAAATACAGGATACTGTTCCAAAACTTGCAGCTCTTATTCCTCAGGCACAAACTGGATTTTTGGAGTTTATAAGAAATCTTGCAAGTCAAACTGCCATTGAATTTTAATATCATAGTTCTTTTTTGTCCCATATGATTTTCAGAGTAACATACTTTTCTTGCCACACAGTGAAAAATACATAATAATAATCTGGAATTTTGTGCGAAGACTGTGTTGAAAGAATGAAGGTGAAATTAAGTTATTGATTATGTATCTAATTGTTTGTGTGTTACCAAAGTGCGTAAGACTCCCCATCATGCACTGGGACTCCATTCTTCTATGTGCTGTAAATTGTAATGAAAAGACAATGCCTATTCCAAAAAGCTCACAATTTAAATATAAGATGGAAAAGCAACAGAAGGGTATATGCCAGGGGCAGGCAGTTATTTCAGCTGGAGTGCTGCATAACAAGTTTTGGTGAGCTGTCAAGGGCTGCAAGTGCAGTCTCTCCCCTTGATGAGTGCCCCACCCCTGGTTGCCATCTTGGGACTAGAAGTCCCACCTCTAACCCCTAACCTTTGCCAGCAGAAGTCCCCCCCACGCCCTTTCCCCAGAAGGTACTCCTTCTGAGAAGGAGGGTGCTACTGTCTTGAAACTGGGGAAAAAAAATCATTTAATAAGTTATAGTAGATGTTTTGATTTTTTTTATTTTAATTTTATTTAAAATATTTTTGTCCTGATTTATGCAATTGCTTCTAGATACACTATGCAAACACACATAATAGCTCAAAATACAATCCTACTCTTCTATATTGTGGGTGGGGTGGGAGGGTTTGCTTGGGGAAATGGTGGGGGTGGAAGTGTGTGGGGGCTGTAGGGGGGTGTGGGTGTGTTTTGGGGGTATGGTGGGTTTATATAGGAAGGTGTGGGGGGGTGTCCATGGCATCTCTGGAGTGTGCTGGTCCCTGGAGCTATCTGTGGGGACAGTGAGCAGAACCAGCCCCATCTTGCACAGCGCCACAGTCCACCCTAGTCCCTGGCTGCAGGTGGTGGCAGCGTGTGGGGCCAGCCCCACCATGCCCTGTGCAATGAAGCCAGCAGTGCAAGTCATGTGGGGCAGCTGGGAGGCGTGGAGCTGGCTCAGCTCCATAGCATGGAGCTCTCTCCTGCTACACGCAGGTCATGGGGAACAGCGAGCGGGGCCAGGCTGCCAGCTGTATTGCATGTGGCTCTCTCCAGCAGTGTGGACTGTATGCGAGCCTCACATGATGCAGCTAGATGAAACGTGTACCTGGGCTTCACACTTCTGCCCCATCCTGTGTCTCCACCAGTCCCAAGGGACTGAAACAGGCCCCGCACTCCCACCCACAGCTGCTGCCACTCCCGTTACTGCCACTTTCCCCACTGCTGCCCTTCCCTGCTGCCTCCCTATTTTCCCTCCTGCATGCCCACCACCCACCTGCAGCCCCCATTGCCCCCACTGCTTCCTGGCTGGGGTAAGCTGGGCTGGCTCTGCTGCACTGTGTGGTCCCAGTCATGCAGCTGGGAATTGCATGGTGCTGGCTGGGGTAGGCTGTCTGTGGCAGGACATGGTTCTCAGCTTCATGGCTTGGCGTGCATAACACAGCATGGAGCCAGCCTGGCTTGGCCCAGCCCCTGCGGAGCGGGGTGATCGCCAACAATCACCCCACCCCCACCCCCCTGGCGACCCTGCCCATTTTTTATTTGAAACTCTTTTGCACAGAGGGAGGGGCAGGGAGCAGCCCCATAATCACCAGGCCAGGAGCCTCTGCTAGGCGAAAACTTCTGATTGACAGCTGGGGGTGGGGTAAGGCTAGATGGGCCTTGCTGCTGCTGCTGCTGCCGCTGCCATTAGGTCCTGTTGAGGTGCCCCTGGCAGGAGCTGGCATCAGCCTTGACAGGCAGCCACCAGCAGGTAACCTAAATTTTAGAGGGGTCCTGCGGGCCGGATAGACTGGCCTGGCGGACTGGATCTGGCCTGCAGGCTATGTTATGCCTGCTCCTGGTATTTGCAGTTGGATGAGCATAAGGAAACAACCTGGAATATGGGTCAGCATTTTGTATCAGTGGCTAAGGTGCTTTCGGCATTGAAATCAAAGGGTGTCTTTAAAATGACAGGGAAGTTGAAAATAAATATCTACTTGATAGCCATGAGGCTGCTGTTACTATCTGAGGTTGTAGACTAATGTCTCATTTGAGGCAGTCTTAATTGTCCTGGATTTTAACCAGATCAAACCACAATTGTCACTGCTATTTATATATCTAGCACTTCCAAGCTGCATTGCTGCCCCTCTGACAGACTTGCTGCTGAAGTGACTTGCAGTTAACTTTATAGGCATACACAGCATTGTCCCAGAGGAAAATGTTAGCACATTTTTATGTCTCACATGTCACCTGTGCTTAAAGGAGGATAATGTAGCTTGTAGCATCCCAGGACAAAAGGCTTTCTCACAAGAAATGCAAAGTCTATTTACACTCGGATGAAAATTTCATCAAGGAGAAGGAAAGATGAAAGGGTATTTGAGAAAATTTGAGGTGAAAATGAAAGGTGGATATCTGGTGTTTCTCTGAGAGAAAGATGGAAATGCCTTGGTGTAAGAAGTGTTGTACAGGAAACCAGTGAGGCCCAACTGGGATGATTAATGCATATACTATGTAGTAAATAAGGAAATAGAATGAAAAGAGTAATAGAAATGAAAACGGATGGGAAGAGTAAAGCCAAGGCTGAGATGGAAAGAAGTAGTCTGTAGTCCTTACAAACTGGAGGTAAGAAGAGACTATGTCACTGATCAGAATTAATGAAGAAGAAAGATTGTATCTGAGCACACAGTTGAGTGCAAGTAAGCTGAAACATGTAGGAACAGGGGGCAGAGAGAACAAAGGAGAGCCTTTAGGAGGGAAATAGGGGTAGTTTTGCTGATATTCTTGGGAAAAGAGCTTCCCCTGTTCCTGGAGCGCAGCACAGGGAAAAATGTTGGAGAATGTTACTTAATGGAGTATGGAGGTTGGCATCTCCTTGGCTCTCATTCCCCTCTGCTTATGTGTAAGGTAGGAGCATGTCAGGAAGGGCCTTGAAAGTGAACAGAGGTAGTGTAATGCTTGCATCTCACTGCTGACTCCTATCCTATCCCAGGCAACGATAGGTGTGATGTGGTCAGACTTGGTTAGAAAAGTGCCCTTTGAAATGTCATTCTGAATGTATATGAAAGCAAGGTAAGATTCCTCTTGTCAGGGCTAGAAAACAGATTATGGTACTTAAGATGCAGGTCTGGATTGTGAAATAGATATGATTTTGGAGATTGTGCCCAGGTTATGGGCCTAAGTGACAGGACAGCAGCTGTTTTCAAAGTGTTTAAGAAAAAAGGCAACAAAGAGGCCTTGGTAATGGGGGAACTGAGTTCTGTTTTGAGTCCTATTGATTCTGAGTTGATGGCTATGCAGAGTTGTGAGAGACCCACTGACTTCGGTTAAAACAGGTCTGGGGTACAGAGATCTCTTGAAAGCGTGTTGAATTTATTTGTATATGAGATTAACCAGAAATAATGTTGTGAAAAGACAAAGTAGAAAATAACATATTTTTAAAGGAGCAATGGAGTGCTTGGGGAGAAACAGGAGAGGGCTGAGTCAAGGAAACGAAGGTGTGAACCAAGATTACTGTGGTACATAGGCTGCAGGTAATTGATGAGATAATGAAGTATGACCATTGAGAGGTTAGAGAATTCAGCCAACCATCTTCATTTCACAAAGGTTGGAATCTTGTAGCTGCGATAATCCAGGAAAAACAAGGCAAAGGGTTTTTTAGTGAGATCCCTAAGTTGACTGACTGTATAGATGGGAGGGATGTTAGACAAGTTTTCTGGCATAAAGTGTCCTTAGTGTAGCAGGCAAATTGAGTTATGCTAAAGCTCTTAGCTACAGTCCAGGCCCTCCAGGAACTAAGCAATAAAATTAAACAGAGCACCTTCTGTGGCACTGGGAGATACGAGTGCTGTGATTGGTGCACTAGGTGAGCAAGGCACAATAATTTCTTATAAGGAATGTGCCTAGTACAAGTGCCACGGGATTGGTGCACCACATAAGGAATGCTTGGCACTGTGCCAGGGAATTGGACAATTTTGTATGAAAAAGTTTTAAAAAGTAGTTGATGCAAAGGAAAGGTGTGTGTTAGCATGCAGTGATTTTGGGGAGGACAGGCACAACTGCTGAGTCCCTGCTCGAACCACAGGGAAGCCAGAAACAAACATCACATGCACCCAGCAGAGCATCCTAGGCCTGGTACCCCTGAAGATCGCCACTGAAACATCTAAGAAGCTACTTGCCAGGTTATATTATGGGGAATAAACCTGTACTATTGCTTTGGGGTTACTATTAAAGTTCACTTGATACCAAACCAGATAAGTTGCTGTATCAATCCTTTAGAGCTCTGGTGAAAATTCCTATTGACGGCTATTAGACTAGCTTTCTGGCACAAAATGCCCTTCCTCAGGTAACTTGTTGGTTCAATAAAAGATGGATATAGTAACAGATATCTATAGCTAGCAGGGCTGTGCAAAACAGCTGGGTTTCGTTTTGGATTTGGATTTGGCCATTTCAGAGGACAGTGATTCATTTCAATGTTTTGGATCACTGTCCTGTTTTGTTTCAGCTAAATCTTCTCCATTTCGATGGAGCTGCAAGTTTTGCACAGGCTTACTGCCCAACTAAGCAGGGCTTGTGGCTGCAGCGGGGAGCAGGACAGGGCTGTGGGTGGCTGGTCTGGGGGAGGGAGACCCCTGCGTGGATCTCTGATCCCTGTCACGCTGGGTCACAGAGCAGAGAAGCAGCACAGAGTGGCAAGCAAGCCTGCTGGTCCATGCAACTTGGCTACACAGGGAGCAGAGATCCAAGATGGGGTCTCCTTGCTGCTGCTACCCACCCCACACTGTCCTGGATCTCTTCTCTGCTTCCTGTGGTGCCAGATCTCATGGCAGGGGCTAGCACTGCCCTGTCACATGACCTGGCTCCACAGGGAGCAGAGATATGCGCTGGGGGTCTCTTCACCACTGCTGCCCTCCCTGCACTGTCCCGCATCGCCAGGGCAGCACAGGACAGGCAGTGGCGGCGAGGAGACCACCAGTGTGGGTGTCTGCTCCCTGCGAAGCAGAGTCGTGAGGCAAGGCAGGAGCAGTCGTTTCCCTGCAAGCCCAGCTCCAAAACTCCAAAGTTTTCTGAAGTATTTCCGAAACGTTTTGGATGCCTTGTTTCTTTTTGGAGATGTTTCTTCTGAGCTTTCCATTTCGATTTTGGATTCAGTGTTTCAGCTCTGAAACAACCCAAAACACCTCTGAAACAAAACAGCTGCCAAAATTTTGTACAACATAGATAGGTAGATACATAGATCAGTTTACAAGTAACTTTACATTTAGCAATGCTACCTACTTATGATGGCTTAGTGGGGGACATGAGTCTTGCTGCAGGAATCCAGACATGAGTACAGGAAGAGTCCCTCAAGCTTGGAGCTGTTGGGACTTGCAGCCTGGGCTCTGATCATTGCATGTTGTTAGCTGTCTGTTGCAAACTGAGAGCGATTGCCAGTGCGTGCCAGTAAACCATGCAGTTCTGCTGCTACATATGGGAAGTAAAGCCAAGGCCATTAGCCAGTGTTCTCTGGCTAATTGTGTATGGCTTTGCATACAAGCATATTATCAGATAAAAGTATTGCATGGCCGCACTCTCTCCTGGGCTTGTTTTCATTGCTTGTTTATTACATTTAGAACTTGTCTGGAAATTGCCATAAAAATAGATTTAAGATATAGTTGAGGTTTAAAGTGTGTACTGACAAATTAAGCATTGGCTACAAACACCTTAGTAATTAGTTGTCATAACTGCTGCAAATCCAGGAGAGGTAAAGTTAAACTTACAGAAATCTAAATTTGTTCAGGTAGGAAATGCACAAGTGAAATGGCAAATGACCAACTGCCCTGTAGTGATGCAAAGAAGGAAGGAAAATGCCTGTTTTTAAATCACAAACACTGAAAGACCTTAAGGTTGATCTGCAATCTTATTTTTTTTCTGTGTGTCGCACATGCACAATGGTACTATTTCATTAAATGATTGCAAATTATTTCCTGTGTCCCGTTAGTCTCCTGTGTTGTTCATTCAGTGAATGCAGTGGTTGGCACTCACTTTAATAAGCAGGAATTAAATCTTTTGTTCTCACTACATACTATTTAAGTCTGTAGAGGTAAGTAATGTTCTCATGGATTTTTCTGTGATATTCATTACCAAGAGATCTAGATGTTCCATACACATGAATGGTTTTTTTTTCATAGTACATATGTAAGTACTTCTTTCCCCCAGCAGCCCCTTTCATTTCCTTATTGTCAGACACTGCTCAGGCTCTGTTGAAATGCAAGGGACCAAAAAACACTGACTGAAATAAATATACCTGTAGTGATTTGCATATAAGCAAATTACTAGGGGTACCTATGGACTTAGGTAAAATGCATCGATTCTGGATGAACTGTTTTGCAAACTGCTGCAAGTTTTCAGCACAAGACATTTAGTAATGTTTGCCAGGCATTTAAAGCTGGTAAAGAAACAGGAATATTTGAAAAAGAAAAAGAAAGGTGCTTCTCAGCTGTGGGAGTGAAGAGGAAGTAAAAATGTGTCCAGTGTAGTGGCTTAAAGAGTTGGTGCTGATCAAATGTAGCATCTTTTTGGCACCAAGAGGAGGTGTCAGGGCTGGTTGTGGCCCTCCTGGTGCTGGCCTGGTATTGCAGTACCTCCAGGCCCAGTGCCAGTCCCTGTGGAGGGATCACCTGTTCTTTTTTGTTTTAAAGGCCAGAAAAAGTTCCCATCAGTGTATTTGTCCATATGGGCCATGTGTTTTCCAGGCATGCTCAGCCTGAGCTGTATTCAATCAACTTCATAATTGGTTAGTTGGTTTCCATTACTGAGCAGATGCTGCTGCTGGCAGCAGTTTAATGATCGATAATGTATCAATAACGTTTTCTTGTATGGTGGGAGAGGACTCCACAAACACCAATGTAAAGAATGGGTTGCTGTCTAAGGCCATGTATAGACTAAATGAGGGGCATGTGTGCACAATGCTTTAAAGCAGGTTAAATACTTCTGCACCGCTTTAATCGTGTTGGTGTTTGCATGTGTTGGCAGCGTATTGCGCATTAATTCCACCTGCTGTAGAAAATTTGGTGGCAAAATGTGCCTTAAATGACTTGGGGTGCAGCAAAATAAACTCCTCCAAGGAGTTTTAGTTTGCAGCCCTACAGCTTCAGAGCAAAGTACCAGGCTCCTTGCAACTCAGGGGCTCTGCAGGAAGCCTGTGCAGGCAGCCTGGCAGCAGCCCAAGAAGACAGGCTCTGCCCAAGAAAAAAAAAGCAGTGAACCTGATCTTTGGGGGGTTTTTTTGTTTTTCCCTAGAGTCTGCCTGCCTGAGCTGCGCCGGTGCCTGGTGCTTCTCTCTGCAGCTGCAGTGCCCCCTCCAGGACTGCCTGAGCCCAATTTACTTTGCCCTAAATTGAAGTGGTGTTTTTAAAAACCCACTGGTTCCATTTAGGGTCCCTGTTTCATCTACATACACCCTAAAGCAATAGGAGAATGAAGAAGGGTGTTTATCTGAATCCCTGCAACTCTGGGCTATGGGCTGGCTCCCTCAGGCAGCAGGGGCACCACATGCTCCATGCTGCTGCTCATCCCCAGCACTCACTTGTGCTTTGAGGTGCTGTGGTACATTTGCCTCTGCTGTACTGCTCCTAGTTCCTGTCTGTGTCTGCCTGCTTAGCACTGCTGGCCCCTGTACAGGGCTGGCCACACAGACACAGGTGCAGAGGGGCCCAGAAGTCTGGCACAGGATGCATCACCATGTCCTCCCGGTCAAGGACCGGCCCTGCCCACATGTGTGTGCCTGAGCCTTCCACACATAATTACGAGGCTCTATCAGGCACAATGCATGATCAAGGGTACCCCCAGACATTGTGAAAGTGCTACATAAAGATCAAGACCTTGCAGGCACAGTGGGTGTCCATGACCAACCACAATTGTTGGTCTGGTTGTGCCTACAAAACCATGCCCTTTATATGGGAACTGGTACATATTTTGGTGCCCTGGGACCTAGGCCACAACCCTGTGGTGTTCACCAGCAGGGACAACCTGGCAGAGTCCCAACTCTGCCATGACATCTACCCAGAGGAGGGACTATTGGGTGTTCAGTACCTACTAGCAGCTAGGGAGCCCTGGCCAGCAGCTGCCTTGACAACTCCACACACCCAGACTCTGCCATGAAGAGTGGCTGCCTGTGACACTACCAGCTGCCATCAGTGCTAGCCCCTTCCCATAGCGGCCCCTGGCTGGGCTCCAGCCCACCATACACTATGGACTGAGGCCACTTAAGTACAACCAGTCACCAACAGGAGGCCTGTGCTGAGCTGCCAGGTGCTCCAGCCCTGCACACATGATAAGTCATGTGCTGGCAGCAGAGTCCTCCTGCTCCTGTCCCTAGTCCCTGGCCCCAGCCGCCTCCTCCCTCCCAGCCCCTACCCCTGCTTCCACCCCCGCATCCCTGCCCAGCCCTCCTGCACTCCCCTGGCCCCGGGTTCCCCCCTGTCCCACAGCACACAAAGAGGGGTGGGACACAGTTCAGAACTTTATTGAGCAGCTTGTGTTCCCACAGCTGGACAGGCACAGGCCTCACACATGCTGATGAAGACATTGATGCCGGCAGCAATGTTCTCCTTGGCAGTAGGGGACAGAGACATGTAGCACTGCCACAGGTAGCCCTCCAGGTGCTGGCAGAGTTTGTGGGGCAGCCTGTCCCTGTACCATCTTAACTCACGGTCCCAAATCATGAGCTCAGGTGTGCCCAGGACACCAGGAAGATCAGCAGCAGCAGGACGTAGTGCCTTGGGCAGCCCTCCATCTGCACAAACAGCTCACTGCGCACCACCCGGGGCATATGCAGCAGAGGCATGCTCAGGGTGCAGTGGTGGTGTGGGTGGGGACAGGCTCTGGAGCACCTCCCCAAAGAGGTCTCCTGCAGGGAGGGGGGTGGGATGTGGCCAGTCCCTCATCCTAGTTGTCCAGGAGCTCTGCACACCCTAAGCCCAGGTACCCTAGGCTGGGTGGCAGTGTAACATAGCAGGGTCTGGAGCCAAGGTAGCAGGTGCTCCTAGCAGCCTTGCCTGTCCTGCCCTGGGAAGTAGGAGGAGGCAGGCTGCCTGCGGCCAGCACTCAGTGGGTCACCAGCCCCAAGGGAGCAAGCAGGGACCAGAGCCTCAGGTGGCAGCTGCCTGGGTCTGGGCCTGCCCGGCCCACCTTACTGTGGTCCCTGGGCACCCATGCACAGCTGACCCCAATCTGAAACCAAGCAGGCTACAACCCCTGGTGAAGAGCATCTTTGAAATGTTGCAAACTCTTACAAAAAGTCTCTGTTGCTTGCTTCTGCAGGACCAACAACTGAATGCAAGGGAGACCCTACCAGCCCCAGTAGGAATGTGGGCTCTGGGTTGCCCCCACCCAGGACTGGAGCCCTCCTCATGTGCCACCTGCACCAGCAGCACACATAGGATCACATCCTCCTGCTCCAGTGGCTGATGGCAATGCCTGAGAAGCAGGAGGCACAGCAGCAGATGCAGGAGCAGGCTTGGCAGCAGGAGGACATTGCCCAGGAGACCGCCCAGGAGGAGGCATGGGCCCAGGCCCACCAGAAGCACTGGGCATGACTGGAGCCCCTGGAGCAGGAGCACATAGAACTGCTCTGGCACCAGCTCTGCCCCTGCCAGTGATGACCAACACCCCGCACTCCTCCTGGCCATGGTGCTAGCTCCACTGATCCCTCTCCCCCACCCAGGCACCAGGACAGCCATGCTCCCACCAGGGGAGGCTAGGGTACCAGCTGTGGGAGACCCTGCCTGACCTTCTCACTCCTTCCTCCAGCCTGCCTGCCCCACTACCCATACACCTCCTACCCCATGCCCACCCCCAGCACTACTCTCAGGACATGCATATGGGTGAAAGAAAAAGTTTTATTACCCTTACAGATCCCACCCCCCCATTCCTTCCCCCTCCCACCCCACCACAGTGTCTCTCTGCCACTCTCCTCACCCACCACCAGTAAAAAACCCTTTTCCCAAAGTGACAGCTGTTTACAAAAGTCTGTGTGAATCACTACAGGACTTAAGAGAGAGGCACTATCCTGCTCAGGTGGCTCTGAAGCACTTAAGCACCTGTAGACTTGTGGTTTCCCCCCAAGGCAAAGTGGGGAAGCCAGTGAGCATTTGAGGATCTACATTTTTGGATCCCCAAATTTGCAAGGTCCTTTGTGGTTTTGGCCTCTAGAATCTGCATCTCCTCTCCCTGCCACATCCTCTCTCCTCCCTGCAGCAATAGTCCTCAAAATAGTTGCCAAAGCTTTCATTGACTATAAATGTAGTTATGAACACTTTGTAATTCTGTAGGCTGGAGCTTTAGGTCTGTAACCAGGCAGAGAAATAAGGAGGGAGCATGGCTAGTGACCTGTGAAAGGTTGTTTACACATTTGCCCATAATTGCATGGGATCTGTGGCAGAGGTTAGAGACCAGTTCTACAGGGTGGTATTCAACTTCCCTTAATTATGGAAAAAATCTCCTTTTTCCTGCAAAATTCTGCCTCATTCACTTCAAACCTTCCAACTTCCACTACTTCTACTTTCCCCCCCTTTTTTCCCATTTTTTTTATCAGCCACTTTAGCAAAGGTTGCAATGTAGAATGCTTTCGCGTTGCTATGCAACAACTTTTTCTCTTGGCAGCCTGGTTTCTGTAGTGTACAAGCTAGGGAAGCAATAAAAGCAAGTACTGTCAACAGTGTTCTAAAACTAAGGTGGTGTTAGAGTGATGTAGCTGTGATGGTCCAGGAACTATGTGACAGGCAAGGATTTTCTTAGGGCGACGTCTTTAATTGAACTAGGTGCATAGCTGGAACAGTTAGGCAGGTTTTCAAATGCAAGATAGTTTTCATCAGATCTGAGGAGCGAAAGTCAGCATAGCCAGCACTAGGGCAGTGATCATTTTTAAATGTATCGGCATTTTCTTGCTATACAGGTATATAAATACTGAAAATCTTTTAATATTATATTTCTGAATCTATAAGGCTGATGGGAGATTAATGGTAGATTTGCCTTTGGCTTTAGTGGAGCTAGACATTCACTCAGAAATACTGAGTCAAAACTGCAGTCTTTCTTCTGCTTTGTTGCTGGAATGGAATTTGGTTTCTTATGACTGTATACTTCTTAGTTCCCGTATCACTCATTGCAAGAAATTACCCTATATAGCAATTGTTTAAATTACTGAAATAACTGTGAGTTTTCCTGCCCTTTAATAATTCCCTTATAAAACCAGCCTGTAAAATGTAAATGTTCAAGGGAGGTATTTTTCAAAACAATAGATCTTTATGAACAAAAAATACTGAAAAATAAACTGGGCACTTCTGCGAATGCTAAACATAATCAATTGGTAAAAATGGAATGAGTTCTGGAAGATTTATTACCTTTGAGACCAGAAGGTCTAATGCTGCTAGTCTAACTGTTCTTGTAATGCAAGCCATAGACATGTACTGCATAACTACATCTAAACCATAACTTCTAGCTAAGTTATTGTTTGTTTCTTAGAAAGACTTCAGGTCTTACAGATTCCAAGTAACTGACTCCACAGGAAGCCTCGGTACGATACAATTTTCCATTGAGTTACCTTCACTGTTAAAAACTTACATCTTGTATCGCATCTGAGTGTGAATAGCATAAACTGCCAGTCATTGGTTGTTATGCCTTGGCCTGGTAAATAGTCTTCCCCCCATGTTGGTACTACTGGCCATCTATCTCTACACATGCACTTTACTGTAGAGTAGACTAATTTACTGCAGAAAGTATCACCATCTAAACACATGATGGTATTAGGCCACAGTAAACTAATTTATTCCACAGTAAGATAGTACCATCAGGGTACTAAAACTAAGGTAGCATTAGAGTAGACTGTAAAGTAGATTGTCCAAGTCACAAACAGTACTTACTACAGAGTAATTTAACTGCAATTAAATGCACATGTAGATGCTGACCATGGGCATAAATTGCACCTGGTCAGCCCAGTCAGCAGGGGCTCAGACTCCTGTCTGTCACCTACCCACACAACTCCACACATGCAGCAACCTGCTCCAGCCAGCCCCTCCTCTCCCTGATGCTGCCACCTGGAGCCCAGGGCAAAGCAGGGCAGGAGCAGTCCTGGCATAAACTGCTTTGCCCCAACTCAAATTGCTACTTCCTGGGCACGCATGTAGACACTGCACCAGGAGTAGTTTACTCTGGCTCAAACTGCTCCAGAGTTTATTGCTTAACATTAATTGCATGTGTAGATGCACCAACTGTGTCAAAAAATGGGCAAGAAAGTAAGCCTAAAAGGAAAGTCATAGCTTTTCAGGATGATAGACTAGTTAATTGCATCTTGGAAGACCATTTCTACAGTTTAAACTTTGTGGCCAGCCATGGAGAATATGGAAGGATAATAATGAGCAAAGACCTAAGAGCTCTGAGACTTACCAGCTGTGGGAGAAATGTTGTCTTGATCAAAGCATAAGGGAGTCAGGTGGATGGAGCATGCTCAGCCTATCTTTGTTGATGCTTTTGGCTGCAAGGGTATAGACAAGTCCTTAGCATTTGTAAAGCCAGGGAGAAGGTAATTCTACAGGAGGCTGAGCTGCAAATCCACTCAGCTCCATTTAACTGGATCTTGCAGAATCAGGCCTTACATCTTAAATTTGCCTGTTAAGATGGGAAAATGGTTCAGATATTTGCAAAGAATTCACTAAGCAGGATATATTGTCTGTCTGCCTCAAAATGATGGTTGGTTGAGCCACTTTAATTCTGTGCTGACTTCCCATGTGTAAAATGCAGATAATAGTATAAAGTTATAATACAAATAATAGTAAAAAGGGGTGGCTTTCAGCATTGCTAGTAGCATATACCACATAGAAGCAGAGCATCATATAGCTTGGCAAAGGTATAACTAATAAATGTGGTACCCTGAGCACCGAAGAGATGCTGCTGAGCACCAAAGAGCAGGGTTGGAGAAGGATGCCAAGTGCTGAGGATTAAGAGGTGAGTGGAGGGAACGTGTAGTTGCCTGAGTGCTACAGGATGCTGCTGGTGCCCCCTCCAAATTGGCACTAGGACTGGAGGACCACTTGTCCTGTTCATGTTATGCTACTGTAGCTCTAGTATGTCCATGGTGCTTATTACCATAGTGCTCGAATGCATCAAAGCCATGATGCTTTGCTTTCTTTTTCTTTTTTTTTACAAATTGTACAGACAGGAACCTAAAGCCCAGATGCTTGAAATACTTCTGTCTCTAACTCCCATTGGCTTCAGTCAGTTAGGCCCAAACCCTCAAAGGTATCTGTCCTGAAGTGATTTTTCTCAAATCTACAAGGAGCCTGGCAGATTAGAAAAATTTTACATGAAACAACAGCAATACAATAAATAAGAATTTAAAAATAAAAATTAAGTTTAATTCTTTAAAATGACACCTGAGTAACAGAAGTTCTACAATATTGGCATAAGTGATATTACCACCATGTTTTAATTAGCTGTGGATATATTAAGAGGCTGTATTACAGGGCCTGATACCTAACGCTGGGATTAATCAAAACTACCATTGTTATTTGCCTAAAGCCTTCAAGATTAGGGTCACAGTTAGTAGAGGGAACTATTTCAGCACAAGGAAAACTTCTTCATAGGAAAAGGGAGAATGAAGAGAGAAAAATACAATGAAGAGAGAAAAAAATCATCTTTACAATTTTACAAAATCATCTTTACAATTTCTGTGCCGTTGTAACTAAATGTACAGCCAATTGTACTGAACAGAACTGGAATGGCAAATTCAGAGCCTCTGGCAATGCACTACGTCTCATTAGAAAAAATGTACCCAAGTTACCGTCACTGAAAGAAGGATAAGGAGGAAGGGATAAATAATTTGCTGAAGCAGGAATGTATAATGGAAAGAGACTTTAATACTGATGTAAATCCCATTTGGTGACACTCTGGTGAGTCAGTACAGTGGGTGGAAGTGATTTTATATAATAACAGTATCATTTGTTTTCTCTTACTGCATTGACACACAGCAGCAAACGCAGACTCAGGCTCTGCACAGCTACCAGTGAGTCAGATACTGTGTAGCAAATTGGAGTGGATGAAACCTCAAAATATTTACAGTTGAATTTCATATATTCTATGTAATAAGGAATCTGTAGTTGCTCCCAAGGTATTGCCACTTCTGCCCAAAAACTGATTACATAAAAATAACTTTCTGAAAAAAACCTCATGAAAAAGATGCTACAGGCTCGGTCTGTTTTAATAAGGTAAGAGGAGGAAACTATTTATGATAAAGAGAAAAATAGCCTTTCTTGGTTAACTAAAAAAGTGTTAAATCCAAAAGAATAGTACTGAAATACATTTTAAATTCTGTTAATCTTAAAGCTGCAAATGAAAACCTTGAACATCAAAGAATGGAATGGTTAAGGCTGGGGTTTCAGTTTGTGCCTTACTCCATAGGCACAATCAGTCTCTGGCTCTGATGGTGTTAATTGGTTAAGTCAATAGAGATACGATAGCTACACCAGAAGATCTGAACCACTGTGTGGAAGACTGCCTCCCAGTCAGTTGACATACATGCAATCCACATGTGATTTATCAGCAAACCACTGGGAAATTACTAATTGAAAGCAAATGCAAAATGATTGCTGTTTGTTTTCATTCCAAAAATTCATGACTCGGGAGGCAAGTCTATTTTAAAACCCACTTATACGTTTTATGGCCAGTAGACATAGTCTTTTATGATGAGCTGGTCTCTCTGAATACCATAGCCACAGTATTTTGCTAAGTGATCTCTGCAGCAAGCCCATAATTGCTAGTGCAGCTCCAGACTAATTGTTTAGAAAAATATTACCTCTTGATTTAAAACTTATAGTGACTAAGGCTCCCCTGCTTCCTTAGGTTAACAAATCTATCAAACAAAAATTGATGTTTACCGGATCAAATCAAGTCCCTAGGTTGGCCATATGTCTATTTTCAGGCTACATTTTAAACTACTGGGACAAAAATTGGTCTGGGTAAAGCTGTTAAAATGCTGCACTTTTAATCTATGTTTATTTTTTTAAATACTTTTGT
Organism: Caiman crocodilus; assembly: GCA_030014935.1. Lineage (NCBI taxonomy): Eukaryota > Metazoa > Chordata > Crocodylia > Alligatoridae > Caiman > Caiman crocodilus. The sequence goes on along the minus strand of JAGPOW010000261.1, from coordinate 33,376,001 downwards.
GTGTACTTAATTAGCTGAAGTGTGCCTAATTGAACTTTTCAAGAGTTTACCTTCAGACATGGATCAGCCTCTAGGGGAAAAAAATCAGGAAAGAGAATTTGAACTTGTTCTGCTGGATCACTTGGAAGTGATTGATGTAGACAAGGACACTGCAGGGAAACTCAGTAATTTTTACATCACTCTTCCTCACAGGGGATCTTATGGAGATCCCTATTTTTACTAGTAATATGAAATCAGAAAGTTGGTCTCATTAGAAACTACAATTCTTAGAAATTCTGAAACTTCAGGAAAAAATATAGTTGATATTGGAAGTAAATTTGCAATTTACAAAAGTTCTAAGCCAATAAGAGTAATAATAATAATCATAGTAGTAATAATAAAAAACCATATAGCATAGACAGATGTGAAATTTATACCAGCCTACAGTGGCCCATAACCTTAACAACCTGGTGGGGTTTAGCTCTGAAAGGATCAACAGTAACACTTTCCAGGTATAACATAAAATGATTTAAACTTCCTCTGTCCATCTCTATTTTAAGGTAGTCATTTGCTAAAGGCTGACCAAAGATGGGGTATAGTAATAGCTGCCTACTGTATAAGTTACCTGAAATAGCTGTGTATCTGTCTGTTTCTAATCTTGGGGTAACGTAGTTTTAGGTGGGGCAGGAGTGGTAATTGCCTCTGTTATCAATTACTCAGGGGTTCATAGTATCATAGTATCCAGGGTCAGAAGGGACCTAGAGCAGGCCATCTAGTCTGACCCCCCACCAATGGCAGGAATGAGTGCTGGGGTCACAGGACCCCAGCCAAGTACCTATCTAATCTACTCTTAAAG
>JAGPOW010000261.1:33292791-33372783 GCA_030014935.1 Caiman crocodilus | reverse complement strand
CTGAAAAGGTCCAGGTTCTCTAGTCTCTTCTCATAGGGCTTGGTCTGCAAGCCCTTAACCATATGAGTGGCCCTTCTCTGGACCCTCTCCAGGTTATCCACATCCCTCTTGAAGTGTGCTGCCCAGAATTACACACAGTACTTCAACTGCAGTCTGACCAGCACCTGATAGAGAGGAAGTATCACCTCTTTGGATCTATTCATCATGTATCTGCTGATGCACAATAAAGTGCCATTAGCTTTTCTGATGGCTTCGTCACACTGCCGACTCTTGTTCATCTTGGAGTCCACTAGAACTCCAAGATCACTTTCCACTTCTGTGCCACCCAGCAGGTCATTCCCTAGGCAGTAGGTATGCTGAACATTTTTCCTCCCTAGGTGCAAGACTTTGTATTTCTCCTTGTTGAATTGCATTCTGTTGTTTTCTGCCCGTGTGTCCAACCTGTCCAGGTCTGCTTGAAGCTGTTCCCTGCCCTCCAGCATGTCCACTTCTCCCCACAGCTTTGTGTCATCCGCAAACTTGGACAAAGTATACTTCACTCCCTCGTCCAAGTCGCTGATGAAGACTAAAGAGTATTGGTCCAAGAACCGAGCCCTGCGGGACCCCACTGCCCACACCCTTCCAGGTTGATACTGACCCATCCACCACAACCCTCTGGGTATGACCCTCTATCCAATTCACCACCCACCAGACTGTGTAGTCATCCAAGTCACAGCCTCTTAACTTGTTCACCTGTATGGGGTGGGATACCATATCAAAGTCTAAGTATACAACTTCCACCCCTACTCCTGTGTCCAGGCATTTCGTAACCTGGTCATAAAAAGAAACTAGATTAGTCAGGCATGATCTGCCTGCTATGAATCCATGCTGGTTTCCCTTCAGCATAATTTGTCCTGCCGGGCTCTCGCATATGTGAGCCTTGATAATTTTTTCTAAGTCTTTGCCAAGGATGGAGGTGAGACTGACTGTCCTATTGTTGCCCAGGTCCTCCTTCCTCCCCCTCTTGAAAATGGGGAACACATTGGCCCTTTTCCAGTCCTCCGGGACCTGGCCCGTGCGCCACACGCATTCACATGTTCCCGCCAGTGGCTGTGCAATGACGTTGGACGGTGCCTTCAGTACCCTCAGATGGAGCTCATCCGGGCCTGCCGACTTAAAGGCATCCAGTTCCTCCAAGTGACTCTGCACCATCTCAGGGTCTACACATGGTAGCCGTGTGCCTTTGTTGCCAAGAAGGCTAACAGCATACTGGGCTGCATTAATAGGGGCATTGCCAGCAAATCACCAGTGCAGAATAGAACAGAATTACTTCTCTTGAAGTCACATCTGTAGTGCTGTGTTCAGTTTTGGGCCCCCCACTATGGAATGGATGTGGACAATTTGAAAAGAGTCCAGTGGAGGGCAACAAAAATGGTTCAAGGGCTGGGCCACATTCACAGATTCACAGAAGTTTAGGGCTGATGAGGAGAGACTGAGGGAACTGGGTTTACTTAGTCTTCAAAAGAGGAGACTGAGAGGGGATTTGTTAGCAGCCTTTAACTACCTGAATGGGGGTTCAAAAGAGGAGCCAGCTAGACTGCTTTCAGTGGTGGCAGATGACAGAACAAGGAACAATAGTCTCAAGTTGAAACAAGGAAGGTCTAGGTTGGATATTAGGAAAAACGTTCTCCCTAGGAGGGTGGTGAAGCACTGGAACAAGTTACCTAGAGAGGTGGTAGAATCTCTATCCTTGGAGGTATTTAAGCCCCTGCTTGACAAAGCCCTGGCTGGAATGATCTAGTTGGGGGTGGTCCTGCCTTCAGCGGGGGGTTGGACTAGATGATGTCCTGAAGGCCTTACCAACCCTAATTTTCTATGATTCTAAAAGTGCCCACCAGCACTGTTCAGCCTGTGCTTTTGCAGCTCCCAGAAGGAGCTCTGCTGACATGCAGGATCATGGTGAGGGATTGTGGCCAGACCCCCTTGGTCGTGTACCACATGTGCAGTGTGCTTTCTTCACACTTCACAAATATTTATATATAGGGGTCTAGCCAACTCAAGGAGGTGGCCAGCTGATTTCATGGGGAGATTGTGAGGCCACCCTCCATTTTCACAGTCTGATCATGATGGGGGTCCCCACACTTCTGATTGGTCAAGGGGTCCCAGTGGCCCTGCCCTTAGGCAGTGATTGGTTGCAAGGTCTGTCCATTATGTGGCCCTGCCCACTGCTGTTGATTGGTGAAGAGGAGCAGGGCTGTATGACAGGCAGCCTGCTCAGCCAATCTACAGTGAAGGCATAGCAGCAATTTTGGGCTCCCCTTTGTGTTGGCAGCTCCCCTCCCCCTTTTCCACCTCTTGCTGGGCTGCATGGCTGGACAGCAATGCCATGAGGACTGCTGGCTCCTTTTGGGGAGCCAGCATTTTATTCTCAATAAGTTGTTTTTTTTTCTTTTTTTTCTGTATGTGGCAGCGAGACACCCCCACAGGCTTTCGAAGGGGAGAGGGCTGGCTCCACAGGCCTCAAACCCCAGAAACAGACCCCCCCACAGGCAGAACTTACTTCCTGTTGGCCGTCAGAGCAGGAGCTGGGACCATGGCCGCAGCCATGCAAGCTGGCATTACACTGGCTGTTTAATGAGCTGTTCCTCGCATGGGGAACAGCTGGACCAATCGCAGTGCCTGTACCGACCACCGCAGGGACGTTTAAAAGCCCCAACAGAACCCAAGTGGGGGAGGACCCAGAGGGAGTTGATGGGCAGCACACCAGATGTGCTGAGGCTCCTGAGTGGGAGAGGAGCAGCACAGCTGGTGCAGCACCAGCAAGCAGGGCAGGGGAAATCTTTGAGCCCCCTGCTGGAAGCAGAGCAAGGGAAGCACTGCGGCCCCCTATAGAAGGCAGACCAGGGGAAGCGTTCAAGCTCCCTGTCGGAGGTAGAGCAGGGGAGGTGTTTGAGCCCCTGTAGGAGGCTAGGGGAAAGCAGGCAGCTTCACATCCCTCTCCTCCCCAGGAGAATATTTCTTCTGAAGAAAACAAACAAGAAAAATCAAAGAGAGAGAGAGAAGGCTGAGTCATCAAGGCCGGAGGGACAAGAGCCGACTGAGCCCACTCAGATGTGGACCTCAACCTGAAGCAGGCTGCGGGAAAGTCCCAACCTGAAGCAGGCTGTGGGCAGGCCCGCATAGCTGAAACCACCATCATATGATCACCTATCTGGTTGGCAAGTAGACGGGGTGTAGGGGATGCGGAGCCCCATGGAACATCACACCAAGCAATCGTGAGTACTGCCGTTTGTTGGGAGGCCCTCCCAGGAAGATCTCCACTAAACCCCTTCTCTTGATAGCTTAACATCAAAGTCATGGCAGGAAAGTTGAGGGGAGAGGCTACACACCAGACAGGCCATGCAACACGTAAGGCCCCCAAAGATCACACTGGATTTCATGGGCCATGCCAGATTTAATGATTCCCACAAAATCCACAAAATCATGATTTTGCTAGGTTCCTACTTATATTTGTGTGTTTAAACGTTGAATATTTGCAGAAAGAGTGAATAGCAGCAGGCTGTAGAGTTTCTTCATGAATAAGGCTGAATCAAGTAACCATGTGACAATTTTAGACATTTTCTTCCCACTCAGGTTTCTCACTGGAAGGCATATTAATAGCTACACTAATGATGATAGGTGGAGAAATATCTGCTAATATAATTCCTCATCAGATACAATATGCAACTCAACAACAGAGCCAGTTTTTTAAAGAACAGTATGCAATTTTGCACATGGAAAATGAAATGTGTTCCTATGGGTATATGCTCTTATTACAATCACAAATGTAAAGCCTATCTTCAAATCTGAACAGCTTTACTTGCAAGACTGGAGGCTAGTTTAAAATCCTCCAGAAATGCAACCCAAATATTATCTTAGTTTCAATCCACTATATTTCCTGTAGGGTTTTTTTTTCACTCCTTTTTTCCTTACTACTTTCCATTAGGAAGGAAAGAGATTGCTTACAGCTATATACTTTAAACACTATGTACACCACGTCCACACGAGCATAGATATTTGGTTCCCCAGGGACAACTAGCAGTGGGGCACCTTGTGTCTCCGCTAGTTGTCCCTGGAGAATGCGTGTGCCATGTGCTCTCTGGTCTGTGGCTGGTTGTCCCAGGTGAGGTAGGGGAGGCTTCGGCCAGCACTGGGCTGGACCCAGCAGCCTTACCTGGAGTCCTGGGGGCCTTCTGGGGCTGCAGCAGTGGTGATCCTGTCACTCAGAGCCTGACCGGCAGCCAGAGCATGGCTCCGGCCAACCAGGCTCCAGTTTTAAGTGGCGCATACTGCACCTGCATGTGCCACTTTGTTTTTGTTTTTGTTTTTTTGTATGGGTTTTTTGACCCCTGGAAGCTCCCCCTTGCAGCACAGAGAACAGCTGAAAATGTAGTATGTGGTACTACAGGCATGCTTGTGGCACCACATATTACATGACTGTGCTCATCTGGATGCGGCCATAGTATTTGTAACTGTAACTTCACTGTGCTACCAATGTAGATTTGAATCAAATGGAGATACTGAAGTTATGTTTGTTTGCTCATTAGACCAAGAAAAAGAGTAAGAAATACCGAAAAACTGGTTGCCTGTATAAATAAACAGAATTGACACAAGTCAAAAGGATTTGATTTTTTTTTCTGATTTGGCTCCAAAATTATAGTATTGCTGCATGACACGCTTCCGGTTCAAAGATTAAGTTAGAATTATAAACATGAGAGATGAGAAAATCCAGTCCACTTCTCGGAAAATGGCACTGTGTATACCTACATAAATTCTTACATGCCACCAACACTAGTGTATTGCTAATATTGTCTAAATTAAAAAGAAGGAAGTCTGCTTAGGAACATAATGAACACAAGTAGCATATTTGCTTGAAAATTGCTAAGAATTCACAGTAATGCTATCTGTACCATAAAACACCTGGGTCCCAGAACCTAAAGTGATCTAATATTCAGAATATTTGGCACAGCTATTAGAGTGTTGTTAGAGAAGTCAGAGGGCAATTCAGTGGTAGGGGAAATAGCTTAAAGCTACCTTTGCACTCCTTTAATCCTTGGCCATTTGTGCGAGTTGCTTCAAATTATACCTCAATGCCAGTGCTTTGCTAGGTCATTCCAGTAGCTAGAAGTAGGTAGGAGAATAAGGATGCACTGACCAGATCCTCAACATAAATTCGTTCTTATGCAATTGGTGTGGTGGAAGCCTGGAGCCAGCTGCTTTGTGTGGTGCATTGTGGGAGTTTTGGTTTTTGACACAAACCAAAATATAGTCTCCTGTATGGATCTGTGCTCTTTGCTCATTGTCTGTGACATGTGTTTCTGTAGTTGCCATCCCCATTATGATAGTGCCCTGCGCTTTGCGTGTACTGTCTGCTGCTGGTGAATACCAAAATTGTCACGTAAAAGTGGTAGAAATGGGTCTGGGGATCAGTATAGTTGAGGTCTTGGAACCTATCCCTATTTGTTTCATTGTAAAGTGGGTTCCCTTTATGCAAATTCCAGTTATGTACCATTTTCCAGGAACACATGTACAGCATAAAGCAAGGGAAACCTGTGCCATAACAAGGAATCTTTAAATGACTGGTGAAATTGGCTTTCTGGTTGCTGTCCAATGCAAAGCACAGCAGATAATAGAAGAAAATTGGAGTAAAAAACTATACACATGCTAAACTCTATTAAACAGAACCAGGAAAAATATAATTTGAAGATTACAAGAATAGATGCATTATTGAAGCAAATATAAGAGCTAAGGAATCTAATCTATTCATGGTGCAACTTCACTGATTTCAGCATAATGACAAAATAGTGAATTTGACCTGATTATTTGAGTGAAATGATTATCAGTGCACCCTATTGTTGCCATGCAAGGAGGCTTACAGGGGAAAATAAAAACTTAGCTAAATTTATTTTGAAAAATACTAAATATAAAATGCCTAAGAGTTGTTCTAACTGTTTTTCCCACCAATTTTCTTTGTACTATGTGGTGTCAAATGCTTCTTCTTAAGAGGAGGGGGAGTGGTAAGGGAAATGCTAGTAAACAACATATACAGAGCAGTCTTTACAGCCTTACATACAACAAATATTGCGGCTGCAGGACCAATCAGCACAAATGCAAATTGTCTAAGAAGCAAATTACACTTACTTTGAATGACAGGACACTGTACTTGTGCTAATTATTTACTTCTTTAGTAGTTTTATAATTTGGTGGCAAAAGCAGGAAAAATTAAATGAGACCATGAAAAAATGTATATTCTTAGTCTCACTTCTGCTCTCTTAAAATAGCTAGGACACTGAAACAAGGAAAGAAAACAAGCTGTGAACCTTTTCCATTTCATTTCTTCAGATAATTTTTTCCTTCATGCATGGCCACCATCCTTCTTCCTACTTCCCACTGAATGTTTGTCCACCTCTCTTTACAAAGAGTTAGATTAATTGCTGATGTAACTGCATTTGCATCATTGGGTTCACTGCTAGAGTGAATGTGATTCATGTTACTTGATAAACCTAGGAGTATGGATTTATTGTTTCAATGCTAATGAATTATACTTCCTTTCTCTGTTGGTACAACTGTGATCAATGCTCCTATCCAAGTTGGATAAAATTACAGGAGAAATCTAAATTGTCTGATTTACCTATCACTTCTCTTTTTTCCCCTATAAATTGCTTCTCCTTATTTCTCAAGATTAAATAAAAATAATTCTACTATGCTTTTCCATTTGGGAATAAAATAAATACCACTCTTTGTTTCATTAAGAACTGTGAAGCATAAAACTATACAGCAGAGTTAGGCAATGTTTTTTGGCCAGAGTGCCAAAATAAACCACAATGTCTACCTTGGAAAGTGCCAGAGTGCCGGCATGCCAGAAAAACAAAACGAAGGCAGGGGGTACGTGGCAGGATGCACTGCATATTAGTATAGTTAATAATCATATGGTAATAATTTTACGGTAAATAACAGATTTTCTAAAAATTGTAAACCTCTTGACAATAAATTAAACTTCTGATACTCTCTTTGATCTTGTGTATTTGTTTTGTGTGGGTCTCCCCACAACAGCCCCCCAGCCCTGCTTGTGCCTCTTGGCCCCACCCAAAGCTGACCCCTGGTATACAGTCTATTAGAGCTAGCAACTGTAATTTGAGTTAGTTATGGATGCCTAACACATCCATTCCAAGGGGATTTTGAATTACAGGCAGTCCTTGACTTACAGCGTTTTGAGTTACGTTTCCACTTACAACATTTATAAATTGACACCTTGTTTCAACTTTATGACATCAGTTTCGACTTTACAACACTTGATCTGATGCCAAGCCACACAAGCAAACAAGTTTGCTACATCACCCATCTCCCAGGAGAACATCTGTCCAAACTTCCTTGGACACTTTCTTTAAGAAAGCAGACAAGACTCCAGAAAAATATGCAGCCAAGAGCCCTTCAAAACATCCAGCAAAGTCTCCTCAAAGAAGTCCTTCCAAGTCAATATGATTACTATTTACAATATAAATACATTAATGTAGCTATATTACGCATCTATAATTGATTGAGTACAAAATTCTGGATTATTTTTGGTGAAAATAGGATATTGGACCTTGGTTCAGTAACCAATCCCCCATTTATAACATTGCTTCCTCTGGGAAAATCAGTTCCAAGTTACTACATTTCGACTTAAGACATGGTTTTCAGAAACCAATTGTGTCGAAAGTCTGAGGATTGGCTGTACTTTAAACTGTGCCAAACTTTCATCTTTGAGAGTGAAAATTATAGCAGAGGTAAAGCGGAATAGGATTACTTCAGTGACTTGAGTGTGAAACTTATGGAAAAGTAAAGTTTTGCATTACTAAAAAATATAGTTGTAACTGTTCCAGAGGTTACAACAAATTTTAATTTCTGCACAGAATACTTGAGTGAAAAGTGATTTTGATTTGACCAAGTCCAAACAGTTTTAAAACTTGCTTCACATATACAAGCCAGTTGTTACCTAATGTTAAATATGAGAAGGAGACAGATGGTAGATTTTTGCATTGTTCTCTTGTCATTGTGCCTGTATATGGTGATAAATTTAGTGGAAGTTTCATTATCTGCAAGTACATGTGAACCTTCATTTTCATAGAAAGCTTGAAAATACGTATGAAAAGGTATATGGCTCCATAGGAAGTCTATGCTTTTTGTAAGTATACGTGGAATGAGAAGGGCTTCCCTAGAGCTTTCTTTTGTATGGGCACCTGATTCAGGACCCATGTCTTTCTAGAAAGCTGTTCTACATAGACACAGTCTACTTAAATATTAAACATGAGCAACACTGACCATATTGCCCAAGTCCTGATCCAGAATCTTGTCTGTGCATAATGGTTAAGAGATGCCTCGGCACAACTTGTGTTGAGCACATTACGAACACAGGAGCAGGGGATTACCTTTGTAGCATGGGAAAAGTTTCAGTGCACGGTCAGAGCCCGCCAAAACCTTGCAGCTGCACCAGCAAGTGCATGCTTGTGATTGGCTCACGTTAAATTATGCGTATGTGTCGGTCGACAATTGGTCCGCTGACCGAATAAGAGGCTTGGGCGATGCCCGCCCAAACCGGAGGAGAGCTGGGACACGCATGAGGAAACATCCGCGTGCGTTTCCAAGCCACGAAAGAGGCCTGATCAACCGACAACGACTCCCCGCCGGATTCATCCAACGCCCCATACCCTGCGTGAGTGCGAGCTTTTGTGTGCCTGTGTTCCTGCTTGAGTTTTGTAACTTCAAGGAATGTGCCTACAGCCTAAGGACTGTAAGTAAAGTGTTTTTTTTTTGCTTCCAACAACCTGCGAGTCTAGTGCTCTAATTCCACCCTCCATCAGCAGCCCCGTTCTGCCAGTGTTTCTCGGCCCCCACATGGCATCATAAACAGGATTATCAGTACGCCAGGAAGACACAATGGAGCTGGAATTAGTTGAGGGTTGTCCCTGGCGCGTTGGAAAACGCCATGTGCTGGACGCCGTGGAATTGGAAGCACACATCACTTACCATCAAGTGGGTGGATCGGGTGGAAGAGTTGTGAGTGGTTGCCTTTCGCTCGAGGGAGAAGGGGACCCAGCAAAAGAGTGGGAAGTGAGCCTCCCCCCGAGAGCCTTCGGATGTGTAATAGGGAGCTAGTGGGTTTTGTTTAAACCCCGGGAGCAAGGGGGCAGCGAGTCCTCAGCCAAGCAGAAGCCGAGCGAGGAAGATGCAGCTCTCAGTCAGGAGTTCGCTTGCTGTATGCACTGTGTGTGGGAGAGCAAAGGACCAGCACTAATAGATGTAGACACGCTGTTACCGAAGTTGGGACAGCCGGAGCTTTCAGAGCTCCATGGAGAAGCGGAGGAGAGACGCTTTGTATCTGAAGGGACTGGCACGGTGTTAGAGAAGGGGAGAATGCTGTGAGTAATGTTCAGCATGATCACAACCCTTATTCGGGAAAGACCTGAGTTGGAAGCCTGATTGCGCGCCGTACATGCGGTTAAGCGGGTTGCAGCTGTGGAGAGCCAGAATCCCCCGTCATTGCAAGATGGCAGTGAAACGGAAGGGGGCTGCCACGGAAGGGTCGAGAAGGAGGGCGGAGTTCCCCACGGCGGGGCGGAAGTAGCGACTCCACCCCAAAAATACCGCCACGGTTGGGAAAAAGAAAAAGGCGGAGCTAACGGCGGGGCAGAAGTAGCAACTCCACCCCACACCTGCGGGGCAGAAGTAGTGACTCCATCCCGAGGCATTCCCACAGGCCTACCCCTGGGCCGTAACCAGGAGGCAACGGGCTTATCCTTGGGCTGTAACCAGGAACCAATGAAAAGCATCCTGCAACTGAGTCTCTCATCAGATGCAGCAACAGCTCGAGTAGCCACATACCCTGTGACAACAGAGGGTCAGGTGGTGAGTGTGGCCTGCACTACTGCCAGCATCTATCATGTTCGGACCTGGACTGAAATTCAGGCCTTGTGTAAAAGGTCTAGAATAAGAAGAGCGGAAACGCTGGCTATGTGGATCGGACACCTGGTTATGGAGTTCGGATCCGATTTTGTGGATCGGAATGAGGCAAGTTCTTTGGTTAGACAAGCCTCGTGGAGCGGAGGACATACTGCTGATGTCAGCACGATCAGGTACAATTTTTACTGGCCAATCTTGCTTCCAGCACTTGTTGCAGGTCAAGCCAGCCAGCCAGCCTATGCATGGCATGAAGGAGGACCATCGAGAGTCAGTGTGGAGCAGATCTTACAATCATCAGAGTTTCCTTTTGCACATGGAACCCGAGACGACATGCACTGGGACTGTCACCAGCCCAGCAGCAGGAACTGTGGCCTCGCCATTACCTGCAAGATCCAGAAGCTGTTCCAGTTATGCTGGCAAGTATCGATGCCTCTGTCAAAGTATATGGAGGAAGAGCTGTGGTTATTCTCTGGATTTTGTTGAATCTCTTAGCCGGACAGCCTGCAAGTGATTTCTTGAGGCAGTTACCGCGACTGCAAGCCTTGGTAAAGCGGAGTCGAAGAGAGTTCAGTGACCCAGAGCAGCATCGAGCACAAGAATCAACCCTATGACGATTTGAACCAACGCAGAAGACACCGGAGAAACGCAAAATGTTTAGGTTCCTGATGCGATACTCCAGGCTCACCAAGCAGCAGCTGAGAGTGCTAGGTGATGAGGGCCAATGGAACCTGGCCTACAAGATGGGGTTCCAATGCTAAGATGAACCAGACGACAAATTATCTTGTGATAATGATTACATTTTTCTGTCAGTAAGCTAATTAATTTTTTCCCTGAGAGTTTCTTTCTCTGCAGGTCTGCTGGAACGTGTGCAGACCGGAGCAGAAAAGAAAAAGATTATTGAGAAGAACAAATTGTCTCTGTGGGTCTGCTAGGTGTGTGCAGACCAGACCAGAGAGAGCATTTTGAGAAGAGGAAGAACCTCTGAAGACCAGGATGTGATGATGCCCAGTGAAATTTTGATGATCGAACTGTTCATCACAAATGTACTTACGTGTAGTTGTGTTTTGTTAGGATATTATTTGACTAGATGGTTGGAGAACGAACTTGCTTCGTTGTCTGCTCTTGTTTGTGCTCATTTGAAATGTAAGCCTCTACAACAGTGTGAGTGTGATGTAACCGGTCCGAATGTGCTGTGGACACAACTGTGCCTTTGGCAAGGGGGCATGTCTGTGCATAACGGTTAATAGATGCCTCGGCACAGCTTGTGTTGAGCACATTATGAACACAGGAGCAGGGGATTACTGTTGTAGTGCAGGAAAAGTTCCGGTGCACAGTCAGAGCCCGCCAAAACCTTGCAACTGCACCAGCGAGTGCATGCTTGTGATTGGCTCGCATTAAATTATGCATACGTGTGGGTCGGCAATTGGCTAGCGGACCGAATAAGAGGCTTGGGCGATGCCCGCCCAGACCGGAGGAGAGCTGGGACATGCATGAGGAAACATCCGTGTGCGTTTCCAAGCCACAAAGGAGGCCTGATCAACCGACAACGACTCCCCGCCGGATTCATCCGATGCCCCATACCCTGCGTGAGTGTGAGCTTCTGTGTGCCTGTGTTCCTGCTTGAGTTTTGTAACTTCAAGGAACGTGCCTACCGCCTAAGCACTGTAAGTAAAGTTTTTTTTTGCTTCCAACAACCTGCGAGTCTAGTGCTCTAGTTCCACCCTCCATCAGTGGCTCCATTCCGCCAGTGTTTCTTGGCCCTCCACAAATCTCACACAGGTTCCTTAAGCAGCCTTTCCATAGAACAGGGGTTGCCAGCTTGCAACAGTTACAACTGCATAAGGAACAAGTGGCATGGGCAGCTTCTGTGTGTGGCACCCAACAGATGAGGGAGGTGACAGGCAGCACATAGGGCAAGAAGCAGAAGGCAGAGCAGGAGATCAGACATGGGGCACAGAGCGGGAAATAGAAAGCAGAGCAGCAGATCAGGCAGTGGAAGAGGATCTGAGTGGCACTTCGAGAATGCAGTAATCTGTGGGACGCCTGCCAAAAAGATCAGACCCCACTGCCCTAGAACGTCATGGCTGGGACATACAATATGTTGAGTACGAAATGTGTCAGGTTTGCCTGCACACTTCCAGATATCTCTAGACTCTGCTGGATACTTTATCAGAAATACCAGGGAAAAAATTAGTGAGAAAAAGCACATTTCTAACAGCCATTGGTGGGGACTCTAGGTTGTAGTCAGTAGAATTTTAACATTCCATGTTGAAGCCCTTCTTTAAAAAACAAAAGTAGTAATCCATGGAAACTATGAGCCAGCCATGAAGTAGTAGGATCTTCTTCCCATTAGATTGCTGCTCTGGAAGCTTCTGAAACTACGCTGCTTTGGTAGCGGAAAATATGTGGGCTACAAATGTCAGAAATACCATTTACGTGAGTGATCTCATCAAATCTCATAGGTTAAGCAAGACCATGGTGAGTCAGAACTTGGATGAGTAGCTGCTAAGAAACATCTAGGTGGCTGCCTTGTATGAGAAGCATTACAGGTAATTTAGCAATAATAGGGAACTTTCTTCCTTCTGAGTCACTTTTAAGCAGAAGGTGTGGATGTATTGGATAACATAAAAGGGAGAGCCATCAAATCCCTTTCATCCATTCAGCATCTCATGCCATGCTTTGTAGACGATGGCTAACAACACTAATAGGTTTGTGTGTCTAACTCCAACAATGACAGCCTATTGTGGTCATCTACCTTCCCTTCCACCTTCCCCAGTTTTGATTGCATAGTTGTGTAGCCTTGCTGCATGCTGTTAAAGAGTGGCTGGTTTTCAGTAGTGGACAAAGTGATTCCTGTGTATTATTTTCCCATCACTTTATAAAATGCATTAGAAAGAAAGGGGGTCTTTATATCATAGAATCACAGAAAATTGGGGTTGGAAGGGACCTCATGGGTCATCTAGTCCAACCCCCTGCTCAAAGCAAGACCATCCCCAACTAGATCATCCCAGTCAAGGTTTTGTCTACCAGGTTTTTAAAAACCTCTCAGGATGGAGACTTCACAGCTTCTCTGGGTAACCTGCTTCAGGCTTTACTACCCTCCTCCTAAGAAAGGTTTTCCTAATATCTAATTTAGACTTCCTTTGCTGCAGTTTGAGGCCTTTGCTCCTTGTTCTGTCATCTGCCACCACTGAAATACAAGGTTGCTGTCCTAGAAGCAGCTGCTTACTGTAGCAGGTAACCTGAGTTATGCTCAGGCTCTTAGCATAACTTTAGTTCTTCCTGGAACTAAGCAATTCAATTGTACTGAGTGCCTTATAAGGCACTGTGAAAAGTGAGTACTGTGATTGGTACGGTGGGCTAACCAGGTACAGTAGTTTCCCTAGAAGGAAAGGAAGCCAAAAACAGAAAAGGATTGGAGTACCTTATATAAAAAGATGAGGTAAGAAACTTGAGGATTGGACAATTTGAGGTGCGAAGTTACAAAAGTAGTGGACAAACTACACACAAAGGAACATGTGTGCTTTGTGCTGCCACCCTGGGGAGACAGGAGCAACCTTGGAATTCTTGTTTGAACAAGGAGGAATCCAGAAGCTAACCCCCACACTGCAGCGGAGGAGGGTCTGTGGCTGGTACCACCGAAGGCTGCTCTGTCTTGCCAAGTCATACTACAAGGAGGAAACTTGCAACAAAGCCTAGGGATTACTATTAAAGTTCACTTGATACCAAATTGAATGAGGGGCTGTGTCAATCCTTGGGGGTCCCTGGTAAAAGGAATCCTAGGGGCAACACTTACTGGTGTCTGCTATTAAATAATTATAGGAGAGAGGAATTATTTAGAACAGAGATATCTTTGCTACATATATGTGGGATGCTTAGTAGTATGGGGTCTAATTCCCGATGCCAGCCCCTAGGGACTGGGGTGGCAATCCCTCCATTGGAGGACAGTCTCTACCAGGGCTGGGCCTTGACCTCCAGGAACTCCCACGGCACAGGCGCCAACCCCCAGCGGAGCTCCTCTGTGCGGGTGGCACAGGCTGCCAGGGGAGCGGTAGGAACCTGGGCGTGGTGCGTGTGGCTAGTGGAGGGAGGAGCGGTGGCTGCAGCAAGCAGCAGCCCGCCGGCTTGTGGAGCCGAAGCGCCGGTTCCTGGGCGTCGGTGCCCACAGGCTGCCTCGTCGCAGCGGGCCCAGCAGGGTGGCTAAAGCCGCCCCGAGGCGGGCAAGGCGGGGCCGGAGCAGGGCCGCCGGGCACCGGCGCACGATTCCCCGCGGGCACAAGCGGCGGGGGGAGGCGGGCGTCTCCTCGGCGCTTCCCGCCTCCTTCCCCGTGCGCCGGGGGCGAGGTAGGAGGCAGCGAGGAGCGGGGCGCAGCGGGAAGCCCCGGGGAGGAGGAGACTGAGGCGGCTGGAGAAGGAGGGGAGAGAATAAAGGGCGCGGAGGCGGCGCGGGGTGCGGACGGCATGGGGCGAGCGGAGCTGGCTGGGCGCCGGCGCTGAGGCGGCGCCGAGACCATGGGCTGCGGCGGGAGCCGCGCCGATGCCATCGAGCCGCGCTACTACGAGAGCTGGACGCGGGAGACGGAGTCCACCTGGCTGACCAACACCGACTCGGACGGGCCGGCGCAGGAGGGCGGCGCCGCCGAGCCCGGCGCGGGTGAGTGCGGGAGACCGGGAGCCCCGCGCGGGTCCTCTCGCCCTCGCGGCCGCGCTGCAAACCCGCTGCCCGGGCCCGGCTGCGCCCGGGGCAGCACCACGAGCCCCGCGTCGCCGGGCGCTGCCGCAGGAGCAGGTCGGGGCTGCAGCCGCGCCCGGGCAGGGGGGCCGGGGCCGGCACCTCCCCCTCCCCCGCGCGCGGGCGCTTGGACTCCGAGGCCGCTGCAGGAGGTCCCCGCGATGCACCGCCGTGGCCTTGCTTGTGCTGGAAGCCGGCTCGGGTCCGCACAGACGAGAGGACCGGCTCCGTGGGTGAAATGAGGTTGCTAGGCTGCCGGGGGATGTGCTGCTTTGGGGCAGCTGCTGTGCCGGAGAACCGGCGGGCTCCTAGGGGACAGAGGGTGCGAGAGGGCCCAGACCTGACAGGTGCGTTTCAACAGCTCTGCCGATCCATGGAACCGGAGACAGGTTTGTGGCAGGAGGGTCTTGCCCTTCTGCTCGGGGTCAGACCAATTGCCATATCTGGGGGTCAGGAAGGGATGTTACATACTGCACGGTTGGTTTGGACGTGGTGGGTTTTGCCTTCCTCTGGAGTATGGTGTGGCCCTCGACCCAGATCACTTGAACAAATACTGGTCATGTTCCTAGAAGTCCGCCGTGGGCAGCTGCTTTACCTGTGGCGGGTTAGGGTGTCAGGTCTGTGATGGGTCAGACTTGATGGTGGTCTTACATAGAGTTTGGATTTTGCTACGTGGGATGGTTTGCATGGGAATGGTCCTGCCTCAGGCAGGGGGTTGGATTAGATGACCTCTGGAGGTCCCTTTCAGCCTTACTTTTCTATGACTTTATGAGGCTGGATCATCCCTATTCAAACCGCCCCATACAAATTATCATCCAAATTCTACATAAGACTACCATCAACCCTGATACAACACAGACCTAACACCCTAAACTCCCACAGGTCAAGCAGGAGAACTACAGCTGCAAACATAATTACTGTTTTATTATTTGTATGAGGATCTAGGAGCCCTAATTTTGGTCCCTGCTGTACTGGGCACAATACAAACACAGAACAAAAAGACTAACCCCAAAGAGCTTACAGATTTCTGTCCCCATCAGCGTAGAACTAGGTAGTGGAAGAGTTTGTGTTTGCAGATGAGATTATTAGGGCCTTGTTACATCTTATTGTGTAAACTATACAAATGTTAATTGGTTTAGTTTTGATTGGCTTAACGGAGCAGTCATACTTTAAAAAATGAAAAACCTCTGCACAACTGTGACTTGCCACTGAGCAGGGGCAGGACTAGGTGGTAGGGGCAGGACTGACCCAGTGCTCCCGCTGGGCAGAGCAAATGTGCCTGCCCTGCTTCTGCCAGGCAGAGTGAGCACCACAGTTTTGGAGTGCCCAGCAGCTGGGGTGCCTCCTGCTGCCACCTAGACCAGCTTGCTGCTCCTGCCAGGTCAAGCCAATCTGGCTGGTAGCAGGAGGCATGGTGGCCACTGGGTGCTCCAGGGCCACAGCACTTGCTCTGCTCGGTAGGAGCAATGGGTCGGTCCATGCAGCAGTGGGAGGCACCGCAGCTGGTGGAGGCTTCTGCACTGCAGCACTCGCTCTGCCTGTCATGAGCAGCAGGGCAGAGGTGCTCTGCTGCACCCCGGCGTCCCCATTTGCTGTGACTCAGGAGGAGCCACTGTATCCTGGGATACTGGAAGACTTCAACTTGGGCAGAATAGGTACGGGGAGTGGCCGCACCTTAATGGAACAGGAGCACAGTTTTGTGCATTATGATCCTGCCTTTGAATGGCATAACTTTAAGGCAAATAACAAGTGCTTTAAGCCAGTTAAAGATGTTAAGTGCAGCCAGTCCATGGGTTAAGAGTTCTAGAAGTCATTTAAACTTACCATATAACAAGGCCCTCCTAGGGGAAGAGATGGGGACCAAGGATTAAGACATTTGGGGTGTTCACAGAAAGTTAGGGGAAGAGGAAAAGTATCTGTAGAAGACATTGGTTGAGTGATCATCATATTTGGGGTCAGGAAGGAATTTTATCCCCTAGTCAAATTGGTATGGACTATGGAGGTTGTTGCTTCCCTTTATACCGGGGGGGTGTGACCCTCTTGCCTGGATTTTGCAAGTTTGTCCTGTTTCCCTCGCAGCAGCAGGACACTGGCTACTGTGTTCCCGTTGCTTTACCCGTAGCAGGTTAGGGTGTCATGTCTTGTAGTCCTGTCAAAGTTGACTGTGTAGTTTTGCTAATAGGTTAGAGAATGGATTTGTATTGGTGATTTGATGATGATCCTGTCACTAGCAGGAGGGTGGAATAGATGAACCCTTGGAAATCCCTTCCAGTCCTAATTTTCTATGATTCTATAATTGTGCTGAGGGGATAATCCAAAGAGGACAGAAACATGGAAGTCAAGTGAAGACCATATTTCAAGAAAAAGAATATGATTGATGGGTGTCAAGAAAGACTGGCATTAGGACTGTGTGAAGCTTCAGTCCCTGATTTGATACGGCAGAGATTTGACCCGGTTTGGTGGCCGAATCTCCAAATCCAAATTGAATCAGAGGATCCTTTAATCTCTGCAAATTGAATTGGAACCCTCCAAATCAATTCAGAGATGTTTGGAAATATTCTGCGATTTGGACACAGACATAGCTTTAAATGTTTGCTCTACATACATCTAGGTAGCAGGTGGCTCATGAATGCTGCGATATTGGGGTGGATAGTGTCCCCAGCTCGCTTGGCAGCAGATGGGGAGGCCCCCCGTGCCCCCCCCCCAGATTGGCAACTGGTGCCTCCAGGGTCTGGGGGGCACCCGGGGTCCCCCCATGGCTGATCACTGAGCCAGGGAATTGCAGGGGGCTCCCAGTTTGCTCCCCGGCAGACCCAAAAGTGGCCTGGAAGTACTTCCAGTACACTTCTGGGCTTGCCATGGAGCACATGCCCCCGCCCCCGCAACACACACACACTCCTGTGGGACGCTTCATCTGCCTCAGCATCACAGCATTCATGAGCTGCACCTGGTACCTCAAGGTATGTATAAAAAACATTTAAAGCTGCGTCTATGTCCGAATCGCTGATTCTCTGAATCAGCATTGCATCTTCAGATTTGGATTCAGCTGAATCGAATCAGGGACAGTGATCCAAGTCAATGAATCGAATCACTGTCCCTGATTCAGGCCGAATTTTAATCAAATAGGGCCTGCTTCGCACACCCCTAGCTGGCATGTCAAGGAGTTTGAGGATAGAGTATTGGCTTTGAAATTTAGTAAGAGGTAATAGACTTTGGTGCCAGTAGCTTTAATTCCAGGGAAGGGAAGGAATCCACAATCTAACATAAGCAGAGGGACTCCAAACAGGAATTGTAAACAGTGCATTCAGTGCACTTAGAGATGAAAGGAGAAGCATTTGGAGAGGAAAGTAGGATCAAGTGCTGGTTTGAGATACTTGAGAGCGAAACAGCCAGAGGGAAGTGAGAGGTCAAGTACAATGGTAAGGGTGGGATGACAGTGATATGAGGGAGATGATGGGATGTAGTCACTGGAACAAGTGGAGGGGTTAGAAGAGGATACCAGATGAAAAACCTGTGTTTGGGACAGGGGAACAGGAGGACAGACTTGTAGGAGGCCAAGAGGGAAAGGAAGGCAAGCTGATGTAGGGGGGAAATATAGTTTTGTCAATTTTCTCAACAAAGAAATTGGTGAAATCCTGTGTGGAGAGAGGACTGGAGGATGGAGGATAGGAGTGCTTAGGAGTTGGTCAAAAGTGACAAAAAACTGTCTGGGATTGTTAGCATGGGATCCAGTTAAAGTGGAGAAATAGAGTTGTCTGCTTAGAAACAGTACACAATTAAGGGAAGATTTGTATTGCAGGAAGTCAGCCTGGTCATCGGATTTTTCTAGAAAGGCTCTGCTGTGCAAAGTCAGAGGAAGTGGGTGTTAAGGATTAATCAGAGCTGGGGGCTGGATGATGGACTTTCCAATAAAAGAGAAGGTAAAAAGCATTGAAAGTGCAGAAAACTGAAACACACAGAGAATGTCATCAGAGAAGGAAAGGGAAAAGGCACAGGAGTAGATAAGACATCAACTCTAATGGACTTGGTAGAGTTGATGGACTTGGTAGACTTGGCAAAAGTGCTGAGCAACAAGAGGGATGGGAGAGGGGCTGAGAGGCAGTACTGACAGAAAGGGGAGAGGACAGCAAGATCAGCAAGAGATGGGTGAGAAATATGTGCTTGGTGAGGAGCAGGACAAATGGACCCCTAGTCCTTTCAGTTCAACCAGGTCTTTTCCCCTTCACCAAGCTGAATGAAGAGGTCAAAGCAAGAAAATATGAATGTGAGCACATCCACCACCTCCTTGTAGAAGGCAAGCTTCAGGAGCAGGAACTGTGTCATTTTATATACTTGCACAATACCAAGCAAGCACATAAAATAATGCCAACCATAAGAAAACAGATCCTTCTCTCACTGGGATCAGGACAAGTCATATAAGAAGGAAATATACTCAATAGCAACTTTTGAAGTCCACAACTGAGCTTTTGCCAATGCCAAATAGCCTGGCATGTTGAAGAGGGAGAGAGAAAGCGATTAAAAATAACAGGGAACATTGTGAGGATTTGTAGGTGGTGAGATTGAAAGAAACCTTGTAAAAGACAAACCCGTATACTGTACTTGGAGTGAGTGCTTTCCCCAGGGGAGAGAAAAGAAACAGACTCGCTATAAGATGATCCAGCAGAACAGTTTTTTTGTAAGTGCATCTATTTAATTGTAAACTAAGAACTTTTCACAAGATCCTCATTTCTCACACCTTATCTAAGGCTTGGGGAATAGTTGGGCATACTAATAGTACACATTTCTGTAGGGGCACATAGTGCTTGATTCTGCAGCTCCTTACGTAACTCAGCTTTCTTTTTATACTGAAGTCAACAAAGTAATTTAATGTTAATATGAGTAATGGTTCCCCAAACAAGTAGGCAGGGTGTCTCAGGCTTGTTAGAATCAAGGCACCTCTCATTAACTCAAGGTATTCCTCAGAACATCTTAGCTTTCACTTATTTTTTGACTGTGGGGAAAAATAGAATTGTTACTTTATTACAAAGAACTCAGAAAGGCCACAAGTGACAGTGGTTTTGACAGTATGGATTCTTATTTGAAATTTCTGGATTTATCTTGTGAATCAGGCTGCAGCACCCTGGTTGAGAATTACTGAAGTAAGGGATGAAAGGAATTTCATAGTTTCATAGTTGTTAGGGGCTGGAAGGGACCTTACAAATCATCGTGTCTAGCCCCCCCTGCACTTGGGCAAGAAAAACTGTTGGGATCAGCTGACCCCAGCAAGGTGGGCATCAAGACGCTTTTTGAAGATTGCCAGGGTGGGTGACTATATTACAGCTAGGGTGAGCCTGTTCCAAACCCTTGGTACTCGACTTGTAAAGGCATCTGTGGACTAATCATTAAATACACTGCAAGGCAAGTAATTTTTGAATAACCATCCAACAAAAATGTAATACATCTCAGATTGTAATGACATAGTTTTGTGATCCTGAATAAATTTAAACTTGATAAATTTAAACTGCAACAGTCCCAAATTGCTATCAAAATCTGTGTTTTAGAAATGTTTTTAAAGTTCTATTAACAATATAACGTCCAAAATTAGACTCAACCTTTTTGGGTCATTTCAGTTTCTAATTTTCAGGTGCCTCGGGCCACATAAAAACGTTAGGTTTGTCCTGGGAGAGTTGCTACTTTCTCAGTAGAAAACATGAGTGTACAGGGGTTCAACATTTTTTTTCGAGAACAAAAATAGCCGGTCTGGGAGAAGAATACCTGGGGAACAACAAGGATTAAAGGAGGGTTTCTCTTGGGAGAGCACATGTCTGTACACTTTCTCTTCTGAGAAAAGCCACAACACAATCCTCCAGCATCCCAGGGTACTTAATTTCTGCCCCCTGCCCCAGGAGATAGGTATTGCTTGATGGACTCTGCTGCTTCAGCCCAGCAGGTAGCAGAATATGCTGCCTTGACAATCCCCACATTGTGCTGCAGGGAGATGTAGGTTGACCCTAAGCAGTTTGGGTCAGCCAATCAGGGCTGTCCTGTGCATGTTTGCCATCTATTTCCAGGTGGACTGAGGGAGTCTGCAGAGCACTTGTGTGCAGACCTTCTTGGCTGCACAGGATCAGCAATGCAAGCTCTCTGCTCTTCAAGAGCTCGGCATTCAAATGCCTCTGTTCAAGCATCTCTGTGTAAGTTTTTCTACCAGGAAAACAAACCCAGGTAGATTGTTTGAATGAGCATGTGCAGCCTTGGACTGTGGTTTGTTAACATGCTTCCCTCTCTCAAGGAGACCATGTAGTCATGTTCTGTCTCTCTGACTGGAAAATCCTCTGGGCAAGGACTGCCGCTTACTATGCATTTTAACAGCAACCGGCACAGTGGGACTCTACTTATAGTTGGAGTATGCTAGCATAATGGTTGAAGAGTGCTTTTGTATCAGAGCTGCAAAGCTGCGTAGCGATTGACTTAAAACTTACTCATACAACTTCTCAACCAGTTGAGCACTACTTTATTCATACAGTATTTTGTTTTAAATAACTTGTGTAATATTGTTGATAAAGCTTTAAAAGCAGTTTTTGTATCAGTTTTTAAATATTTTTACAGCTGTAGCACATTAAAGAACATTATCTATAGTATCTTTTATGCAAATCAGCCTGACATTCAGTAGAGAAAAACATTTTCATGATATATACAAAGGTACCTGGTTGCAGGCGGCCACAAAAACTAGACTTAGCAGGGGACAAGAAGTCTATATTATAAACGAGATCCTTCTCTGCTTGAAGGCATTGGCAAATTGTCCATTTATTTAGATGAGGGCAAAATGGGGCTGTACGTGGACATATTAGGGGAATTCTGTCAGAATAATAAGGAAATTTAACAGCACCAAAAATGAAGTAAATTGAGGTTAGCTATTCAGCAAGTTGACTGGCTCACATTTTATTTGGTACACAGTAATTGCCACTACTGTAGACATGTGTGTTTACAAACAATTCTTTTTGTTTTAGTCTATTCTTTTGAGTTAAATGCCAGATGGAGAATTATGTAGTTGTTCTGCTAATCTGTGATTGCTGAAAACAATGGTAAATTGTATAGTCAGAAATCACCTTGGCAATTCAGCTGGGCCAGGATAAGCATACTGAAAATACAATAGAAGGGTTCAGGGTACTGGCAAAATTTATTATGGAAGTTTCCGAAAATTGGCCTGCCATTCCATATTGCTTTATAGTGGGAGAGGCTGAAAGGGAAAAAAAAATCAGAGCTGTTTGAACACTAGTTGCCATAACAACAGAGAGCAGTATTGGTTATGACCACAGCTGCAATCATCTGCTGTTTCATTTACCAGGTAAACATGAAGTTAAAAGTTTAACATAAATGAGTGAGGAACCATCAGGTTGTAAACAAAAATCTATTCTTATGAAATCTTTATTTCTTTAAGTATAATTTACAAGAAGCAATCTTAGCTTGAAAGCCCAAGAATGGAATGACCAGCTATGGAAATGCAAATAAAGAGCATATCACTATTCCTCTGTGTGTTCTTACACTTCACGTGTTTGTTAGTTTTCTTAATATATTGGTTCAAACTGGTATGTACAAGGAATATATCATAATAGTTACTCTGGCCTGTGAGGGTGCTTGTACGTGCAGCAGGGGTTTCGTTTGGTCTAGTTCTCCCTAAATTGAAATGGTGGGTTTTTAAAAACCCCGTTGCATGTACACAAGGATTAGGGGGCCTGACTGGTAGAGCTTACCTGCCTGTGGTGGGGTGGGAGGTGAGCTGTTGGCGGGCTGAGCTGTGCGGTGCCTGGTGCTTCCTTCTGCAGCGACGGCATGCCCCCAGGTAGCACCTGCCTGCTGGAACCTGGCCCAGGCAGTCCCAGGGGCTGCTCCGCTACTATGTAGGGAAGAACTGGGCCTCGCGCGTCTCAGCGGCTGGGTGACCTGGCAGGAGCCTGGGCAGGCAGGCTCAACTGAAGAAAAAAAAACAGTGGGGAGCCTGACTGGCTGTAGGAGTAGCAAACTAAAACTCCTCAAAGGAGTTTTAGTTTGTTGGGCCCCAAGTCATTTCAGGTGCATTACACCACCCAATTTCCTACAGTGGCTGGAATTAATGCACAATACACCTCCGAGGTGTGCAAACACAGACACTATTAAAGCAGTTCAAAAACATTTAGCCCACTTGAAAGTGTTGTGCACACACACCTCTCATTTAATCTACACATGGCCACTGTGACCAATGGATAATTTTTGTGGAGCATAGATGTGTTATAGAACCTTCCTATATACATGCCATATTCTGTGACGTTAGTGGTTTCACACCCTTGAGTTCTGTTGCTCCATACTGTCTGCTGGAAACCTACTGTACAGAAGGCCTCCTTCTCAGTAATGAACAGGAGAGTAAAGGGGAAAAGAAAGAAAAGATGAGGGGTTTCAAGGTGTTTGATGAGGGGACAGAGTGAGCCCTTGGGAAGGCACTCAGTGCCTGGTTTTCAGAAAGCAGCGCCTTGCAGCCATGTCTACATGAGTGTGGATGTTTGTTTCCCCAGGGACAAGAAGCAGCAGCACACTTAGTGCCACTGCTTCTTGTCCCTGGGGAATGTCTGTGCCATGCGCCCTCTGGTGTGTGCCAGGTTACCTTGGATGGGGTATGGGAGGCTGGGGCCAGCAACTGTGCTGGCCCCAGCAGCCTTAACTGGAAGCCTTGGGGAGATGCAGCTGTGGCAGTCCTACTGGTTGGCAGCTGGAGCATGGCTCTGGCCAGCCAGACTCTGTTTTTGTGCAATGTGTGCTGCCCTGCTTTTTTTCACACGTTTTTTTTTTTTTTTTTTTTTACTCCAGGGTCAAAAAAAGCCAGTGAAGAACACCTGAATGCATGGTGTATGGTACATACTGCACAGCCGTGCTTGTCTGGACACGGCCTATGTGTCTTAGCTTTGCATAACCAATTTTCAGTCTTTGTCTACAAGTAACAGAATACACATGTGGGAAGACCATTTGTACAGAGAACTGGAACAGAGGCTTGTGTATACATAAAAAGAGGAAGGTGTGAGACTTTTGAAAATTGGTTCCTTAAATTGTGATTTGATGGGGATAGTCTTCAGATGGGTCCTGAATAGTACCCAGGATTACATAACTCTGAAAGTATAAATAACAAACCCCTCTGCCAGTTCTGTCAGTACAAATCCAGTGCTAAAAGTAAAGGCAGGCCAAAGCAATGAAGCAGCAAAAGACCCTGCTGTTTGGGAGGAATTAATCTGAACATGTTATTCATATGTATGCCTTGCAATTTAGTGACAAACAGTTCAGTTTTTCACAGAATGTCCACCCAAGATCACTGGAAAATGTCTCGGGGACAGAAAGGAAATATAGCTGTGCTGCACCTCAGTGTTATTTCTCTCTTAGAAAGGGGAAATTGATGATTTTCTTGCCCAAATCAAACTATGTCTTTACTTCAGCCTATGAATCAGAGGATTATAAAAGAACCTAAACTGGCGGCAGAAGAAAACAATAGAGTTAACTGAATATTGTATGTAATAAATGATAGTAGCTAGCCCACTGGAACAGAAATTCTACTGAATATTTCCATTCTTCATTCAGTTTATATACATATATTGCACTTAGGGTAGAATCCAATTAAGGTTTCCTGTTAGTAGCCTAAACTAATATTTACAACATGTCAATTTTAAATCAAGCCAATATTAAAGTCTGCCAGAAAAATTAGATTTACCGAGTAATTACTCTTTCAGTAAATCCTCCCCATCAGTCCAAACATTATTGTTACTTCTCCAGATCTACCCATTTCCTGCTTTTTCTGTAGTTCATCAATTTAATGCCATTTTAATTTCTCATGGGAGCAGGTGTCATTGTAGTGGCTAGAAGCATGCAAAATGGAAGTGACATGAAACTAGCTTTATAATAACTAGAGGGCTGGGCATTTTCTCTTTATGACCCTAATGCCACAAAACAGTTAAGCAGGTGCTTAATTTTAAACCTGTGACTAGTGCCACTGAAGTCTTTGAGACAACCCATGCATGTGTAAAATTAAGCATGTGTCTAAGTGTGTTGCTAGTTTGTGGCCTAGGTAGGAGAACTGTTACAGAAGCAAATATAGTTTGGGGTGATGTGTAGGGAAAATAGGCAACTTGGTTTTTGCACTGTGTGGCTACTTATTAGTATAATATGTGGTGGGGTTGTTTATTTTAACATTTTGTTTTGTATATTTGTCAGAGACATCTATAATATTCTGATGGGGTCCCTTAATAAATACTATCCCATCTACCACTTCCCAAAATATTTCTGGTAAATAAGTATCAGAAGCCCTCACTGAAGAAAAAAAGTATGGCAAGTACAATTTTAATTGGATATTAAAATCAAAATGTCTCATATGATTCATGGAAGAAAAAAATGATCTTCAATCATATTTTTCTGAATTCTATGGATGATGCTTTATAATGATTGACCACCTGCCTTTCCCTGCCTTGGACCTCTAGGAAAAGAAGGTGGCTTGTTCTTTTGCTGTATGTCACTGGTAGGTATTGGAAGGCTTTGGGGACCTCTTTGTGGGTTCCCTGCCTCCCAGCAATGTCAGGGTGAAACCCTATTCTGGTGCCACCTAGATGGTCTGGGCACTGCCCCTTTTTCTCTCCTGCCACATCTTTGTTGTTATCAGTTGCGGGGGGAGTTTCCAGTTGGGGCCCAGAGGTGTCTTGACCCTAGGGTTGTCTTCATGGAGCTCCAAAACCTCCCCTTTACCCCACCCTTACCATGCCTTTGGTCTCGATTGATGCTGCTTCCTGCAGATCTTCCCCACACTGCCCGCCTTGCCAGGGTTGGGTCTTCTGGGCTGTGAACCTTAAAGGGTCCACCCCTGGTTTTCAGGCTGGTTTCCCCCTCTTCAAGGAAAATAAACTTGCCCCTGCTGGGGTCATCCACAATTCAACAGAAAAATGCTGGCACCTGCAGGTAGAGCTCCTGTGCTTGCCTTTCTCTCTCTCTTTCTCTCTCTCAGGGCTCCTTTCTCTCTCCCTTCTAGGGGTTTGTCTGTCTTCTCCCCCTTTAGTGGGCAGAAGTACTGGGACCTCCCCTGTGCCCATCCCTACCAATTCCTCTGGCATCCCCACCGTGGAGCCTGGCTGACCTGGGGTCCTGTTGTCATGGGCCCTCTTGCCGGCATCACTCTTCTCCCTTTTTTGGGGGCTCATAGTTTCTCATACTATGCCCCCTTCAGAGCTGTCTGAGGATGATTGAGGACTTGAAGGTCTGCCCTGAGTCCCAGTTCCAGGGCTGCTAGTCGGAGCCTTGCAGTTCCTCAGCGGCATCTCGCCTGATTGCTGCTCTCTAGTGGGGCTCTTTGGCTCCTGCTGACCCCTGAGCTTGCCTTCTGGCTCACTGGTCTCCTGGTGGCCAGCTACCTCCTCCTTCGCTGGAAAGCTGGGGCTAGAGCTGGAGCCTCCCTGCTCCTGAGCTGGCATCTCCCAGCTGGCGCTCTATTTCTCTCTCCCCCACTCCTCCCCAGTTCTTTCTCTGGCCACCTTTTGAGCAGCCCGCGCTGCTCGGAGGCCAGGCCTCCAGCTCTCCCTGACATGCAGGCTCAGCTAGCTGTGAAACTGCCAAGCCTGTGTCTGTGCCAGCATCTGTGCTCTGGTCTCCTCCCTGCTGCTGCCCAACTTTGCTCCTATGGTGAGTGCCACCGCACTTTAGTTAGGGGTTTGGGCCATGCTGGGGGAGCTCCTGTCTGCCCTCTCACACTGTATAATATTGAATATAGTATAACCTCACAAATCCAGCATGCTCCGGACCGAGCATCTGCTAGAAATTTGAAAATTCCAGATTTTTTTTAAACCAGAGCAGTGGCTGGTTTCTTGGTTGCTGAGTGCAGTAATTCTAAATATATATATATAATACCTAATGCTCATTTTCCCTCCTTTTTGAAGTTCAGTAAAAGCATATGTTTAAAAAGAAGAAATAGATAAATGAAGGTACAAGCTTGGACTGAAAGTATTGGTATCTATGAACTGTAGTTTGTAAGTGTTTGTGTGGATTTTCTTTTTTAATTAAATCCATCTAGTCCATGTCCAAAGAGACTAGGGTTGCCAACTCTGTTTGAATCTATTCCAGGAAGTTTCATCACATCACAACAACATTAATGACTGTATGTCAGGAAGGCAAATGCACATTACTATTACATTTTAAAAACCCACTGGACAACTGCATACATTGGATTCAACATTTAATATTTATTTTAATGAATGCCCTATCATTATCTCCTGGGTGAGTCTCAGCAGTCCCCTGGAGATTTATCTCTAAATCCTGGAGACTCCAGGGCAGTCCTGGAGGTTGGCAACCTTAGAAGTGACACATGTCCTGATCTGTCCTCTGCTTGGTTGAGACTTAACTTCTGTTTGATCAGGTGTGTAAGGATATCTTGAAGCTTCAAGTCTTCCTGAAGATCAGGGTTTATGACTGCATTATTTCCTGGTCTAGCTAGGGGAGAAGCTATATAACAGAAGAACAATATTGTAGCCACTCCATTTTTGTCAAATATTCATTTTTGCTGTGTTTCTGGATCTGTAACACAGATTGCTCCTTCTGTGTATTTTGCACTCTTAATTTCCTCTCTCTCTCTCTCTCTGCAAACTTGTTGTTGGGAGCTGCTAAATTCACCATTGAAGGACCATCTGCAGGGTTTTATCTTAGTACTTACTAAATCATAAAAGCATGATGGTTTTTACTACTTGGAGTGTAGATGTAATAGACTCACCATCACAGGGTGAATGCTTTCCCTACATTGTACTAGTGTGACAAGCCAACAATGATGTTGAGGACAGATTCAGTTTTTCCTTGGATGGTTTGGTGGAAAGTTGACAGCTCTTGACTCAGGGTGTTAATAATATAGTTGCTGCTTTCATAGTGGGTTGTATATTAGATGGGTGTGACAGCTTTTTCACCCTCAAGTAAGTATTGTAAAACAAAATGTGCCTGAAGGGAGACCTCATCATTTAGATCACTCAACTTTACCGTATCTTTCAGTGTTCTCACAAAGTGATGACCCAGAAAGGAACAGAATGATTCTCTAGACTGATCTCCTTATAATAATGACTTTAGGACTTCCCTGAATTAATTCCTATTTAAATTAGAGCACGTCTTTTCAGAAGAACATATAGTCTTGATTGAAAAATATCCAGTGATTGAAAATCCACTAAAACCATTGTAAATTGTTTAAATAGTTAATTACCCTTACCACTAAACAGCTGTGCTATGTTCCTTGCCTTAGTTTGCCTAGTTATAACTTTCAGCCTTTGAATCTTGTTATTCCTTGGTCATCTAGACTGAAGAGCTTTGTTTTACCAAATTTCTGTTCCTACCCAAAGAACCTTGTCTGCCTATGTCCTTAGACCAGCATGGCTACAACCTATACCCCTGTTTCTCATATAAGTACATTTGTGGATATTCTTTTAAATCTACTTTTAGTTTTCTGTCATTGCTTGGCATGATTAACTGGAAATGATAGCTGTAGCTGTCTTTAAATTCCATGCTCAGTTAGTTAGCTGGATAATAAGAGTAATACTTTCCATTTCAGTAGTGCTTTCTGTCCAGGGATCTCAAATTACTCTAAAAAATGAATGAATAAAGTGCCACAACAAGTTTAATTGGAGGTAGGGAAGGGTCATCTACACTTTAGTCTAGGGGTCAGCAACATTTTGAGTAAAGTGCCAAAACACCTGCAACCTCAACTTGTAAGATGTTGGTGTGACAGGGCAGATGGCAGAGGAGCCATGAAGGGCCCAATCCTTGTTGTGACCTGCAGCCCCGGCCCCCTGCCCACTATCTGTGCTAAGGCACTTGTGCCAAGCAAAATGCCTTCATGTGGCACACTCTGGCACCTGTGCCAAGTGTTGCCTACCCCTGCTTTAGACTGTAGGACTTCACAGGAACCTCTGTTACACTGGGGTCCAAGTCTTGATAGATATCATTGGGCCCTATTGTAACCTAAATATAAAATAATAATAAAAATGCAGAGCCTATATTAATGTTAGACATCTGTGACACAATCTGTAATAGAATCTAGGTTGTCTCATTCTACTTCTGGGCTTTTAACTACCTGTTCCTCCTTTCTCTTTCCTTTGAATGTGTTGGAAGCATGGAACACCTGAGTTTAGTCCTGGGATTTAGATCATCTCTTGTTTCTCTTATTCTCCTAGTGGATAGTGATAGCTTGGCCTCCGTTCCTTTGGAGGGAATAGTAGCACAAAGCTTCAAGTTCAGATGTATGTTTGCTGAGTAACTGGAAGGCTGGCTGCAAATTCTTCTTTGACTTTACTTGCTGTTTCTGCTTTCCTTTCCTTGGTCCTGTTTTTATTTCTCTCTATAACTTGCCTTTGGGTTGTCTCATCTGCAAACACAAATTCAGCTATTATGTCTGTGTCGACACCTTGCAGAGCTACCTCTGCTCCAGATCTGCCTCCTTCTGTCCAAATTAAAATCTCAGCCTGTCTCTCTGACATTTCCTTCTAGAAAGTCCAGTCATCCCTACCGGCTCACCATAGCTATAACAGAAATCACAAATTCCTTCTCAGGAGCTCTCCTAGCTACCTCGTTTCTCAGCCACTGTACACAACATCCCTAGCCCATCTGTCATTCAGGGCTCTTGAGTGACTTCTGTCTCTTACTGCGTGCTTAAATTGTGGTCTTTTGGAGCAGGACCTGTCTGTTCTTTGTTTGTGGTGTCTAGAATGGTGGACTCCTGGTCCAAGACTAGGATTCAGAGGCACCCGGACAATTAAAAATAGTAATACAAATGGTAATACTGACAAGTAACTGGGTAATGAGGTGTGAATTGAGGAGGAAAGGAATGACAGAAGCATTTGAGTCTGCTTCCAGCTTCTCACCTTGCACAGTGGCCCCTAGTAACGGGAAGCCAAAATCTTTTTATTTTTTAAGAATTAAAGGAAAGGCTCAGGCAGAATTCGGTTTCAGAGTGAGAACATTTTCCAGAGTAGTTTGAAAAACAGGCAACTTTGTCTTACTTGGGACATCCAGCAAGTAGACCATTGTGTATACTACGTGTCATTTGATGGGATAAAATGCTGGTGAAAGCATGAAAGCACTGACATTTGTTTTGTATTTTTGGAAATAAGATCCAGACTTCCTCAGTCACAATGGGGTCAAACACATAGTTGAAGCTGGGGTTAACAGTACAAAATAGAAACTGTTGCGAGGGGGACCAATGGTGGCACAGACTGTTCAGAGTAAATCTTGTACAAGTCCTTAACATAAGAGGGAAAAAAAAAGTGTGAATGTTTTGTAACTACAAATACTACAATTGAAAATAATTTTATTTTATAATTAATTCCTCTGAGGAGGAAGTAGTTGCCTGTTTGCTGCTATTTACCAGAGTAAAATGATTGATTTGACATGTGCATCTTCAGTTTAAATGTAACATTTACAAAGGATTATATGTACACTACTATTGGAAATCCTAGCTGTGGTAGCAGGGGAAGATCTGATATCTCTGATAATGTAAATACATTTTTTTCCAGTATTGAGTAATGAAAATTGACTCTTGTGTTTGCCTGTGAAAGATCAAAATTTACACAGGAGGAAATTTGTCTTGATATACACGATGTTGATTGAATGTTGACATTTTAAAGGATTTCAGCACGCTATCATTATCGTTCAATTTTAATTGTAGTGCTCTTGTAACCAGATTTTGCCCTGAACACAGATTTAGCCCCAAAGTTCATATTGATGTTAGTTAATATTGTTGTTTTAAACTTTGGGTAATTTAGGAGCTCTATTGAATCCCCCTTATTTCTTTAACCAGTTTAAACTAATAAGTTTAACCTAGTAACCAAGGCCCATTCAGAATTATGCTCTACCATTTCAAGTCATGAGTGAGTTTTGATTGCTGCTTGACACACACGTGCAGCATATATTGCTGTATTTAGGGCTCTGACATCAGTGTTGCCCAAACCCCTGCAGTTATATTTTAAAAGTTAAGGCATCCTGAAACTCTCTTAGTTTTCTTCTTTCTTCCTACCCTCCCTCCCATCTCCTTTCCTATGGTACCTCTTTGAAGGTGTTTCCAAAGGCACAACCAGCAGGAAAAAGCCACAGTGGACTGGGAGGCAGCAAAGATGTGCTCTAGATCTCAGAACAGAAGGCACTGCCCACTTCAGACCTTCTTTTTTTTTTTTATTTGTATTGTTGGATCAACTGTATAGTTGAAAATGCAGCTGAGCAAGCTTTTGGACTTCAAGTGCCATTCCTCAGGTTTAACAACTGTTTTTTGTGATTAAAAGTGTGTGTTTTTTTTAAGGCTCGTACTAGTTTTGTATTTTCCTTCTGGAACAAATATAGCCATAATGCGTGTCTAACAGTGGCATGATAGTTCATTATTAAGTGCATTTACAATGTGTTTACATTGTGATGCAGACTTGTAGGTTGGCAACACCCAGACATTTGTATCCAGACATCATTGAGTATCCAGGCATACCTGAAAAAATCAAAATGTCCCAGAAATATCAAAGGAGGCAGCTTTCATGATTAACTTTTACCTTTTTCCTATTTTGCTTGTCTGATCCAATCTTAAAAATGGTCTTTAATGGAAATCTCACTATCTGAATAAGAAATCAAACCAAACTTTCAGAGCTGATTAATATATTTAGGCAGATTTTATTTTAGGCTCTGATTCAAAAATTGTATTTTACAAGTTCCACCAATCCACAAAGGTGGGCTTACTGCCACATCTAGTAATCTCATTTTAGGAAACACTTTAAAATAAAATCCTGTTACATATTACTTTACCTATCTTTAGAAATGAAGCAGTTACAGGAATGGAAAAACAAGCAAGCTGCTGAGCAGAGAAAAGCTAACAAATTTTATGATTGATTACTCAGCTTATCCCAGATGCCAGTAATCATATAATTACTTAGATTTATAAAACAAGTATCATCCTTAGCCAGTCTCTTAAATATTAAATTATGTGTTTAATGCCCTGACTTTGCAGAGTATCATACAGACTCCTAAATCTGCAAGAGCACAAGGGTATCCACAGGGAGCTCACTGAAATATCAAGGTCTCAGTGCTTGCTCGTGCTGTCTGCCATCACATCATGAAAAAACACTACTGCATCTGCACAGGATTCATATGTTTCTTGTTG
This sequence comes from Caiman crocodilus, assembly GCA_030014935.1. Taxonomy (NCBI): domain Eukaryota; kingdom Metazoa; phylum Chordata; order Crocodylia; family Alligatoridae; genus Caiman; species Caiman crocodilus. The sequence goes on along the minus strand of JAGPOW010000261.1, from coordinate 33,340,951 downwards.
CTATTTGTCCCAGGGGGACACAAACGGAGGTCCCGGAACACCCTCCCATGGTGGGACCCGAGGCTGGGGTGAGCTGCTGGAAAGAAGAAACAAAAAGCCCTAAGAATGGGGCTCACTTTACCTTCCATAGGAGAAGTCTGCCATGCCTAGAAGAGCTGCCGGCGCAGTTCATCAGCTGTTTTTATTTGCGTCTGGGAGAGGCGCCAGCGGATATCATCGGAAACTGCCGCCCAGCTGATTTAAAAGCTGGAGGTGGGAAAACAGGGTGGGCAGCAGTTAAGCCAGAGACAGGAGGCGATATTGCTCCCCAGGCCACTCAACAGGATCACCAGATCCACAGGGGACCAGATGGGGACTCTCAGGAAGAGTCCTGGCTCCGCTAGATGGCTATACACCCAGCCTGTCAGGACAGTTGGGCCAAAGAGGATGGTGTTGAGGGATCCTGACAGCCACAGGTACTGGATCTGTGAATGGGGTGGGCTGAGGCCCGAACCTCTACTGTTTTTTTTTTTTCTTTTCTTTTCTTTTCTGTTTTATTTTATTGTCTTGATGGGCACCCAGAGCCTGAACTGGGGATGGCATCCCCATTCAACCTGCAGGGTCGAGAAGAGTGGAGGCAGCTCCATGGAACGTGACATCTTGTAGCAGGACCGGTCCCATGCCCCGTAGACACCTGGGGCAAAGAGACAGTGAGAGATGAGCAAGAGGACAAGAGCAGGAGGGAACATCAAAGAGACAGGCCAGCGATCATCCTGAGGGCTAGTGTATGGCTGGGATGTAGGGGAGGTGGAGTCCCAAGAACACATGCAAAGGGCAGCACCCAGTCTGCAAGATTCTGAGAGAGTGGGAGAGTCCCACTGCTGGAGGGAAGGTGGTCAAGTTGTGGCAGGCGAGCATTGGGGCCTCCCTCGGGGGTGAACAGAGCCCAACGCCCAAGTCCCAGGGACACACCCCATGGTCTGAACTGGGCATATACTCTAAGGCCTCTAGAGAGCACCTATACCAAACCAGGCGGGTGCACTGTTATTTACTACTTACTTCTAGTAATGTTGAAAATACATTAAATGTTTTCAAACTGGAAAAGGAAGCCCTACTTATGCTCTGAGGATAAAACTAATGTCAGACAAAACAATGCAGCAGGTAGTTGAAAGAGTCTGTTAGGTAACATGGTCATTGTTGTAATCTTGGTAATATGTTTTGTAGATGTGTAGGATTTGCAGTTTTCTGCTGCTCTTGAAAGCTTTGAGGTGTGTATACAGCCTGCTTGGGAGCTGCAGGGGAGCTACATAAGTTTATAATTCAGCTCCAAGAGCCAAAGATGTGGGTTTTCTGGAAAATTGTCCAGTGCCCTAAATAGAGCATGATCTGATTTAGCATGTTTATTTGACTTATATTTAGTAAACAAAACTAAAAAGGACCCCCACCTTAATCTTATGTCCCAATGGCCACAAGTATTTGAACTGAAATATTTGATTAGGAAAAAAAGTAAATATAGCATACTTAATGTGGTATAAATGTTATAGTCAAATTCAAAGTTTTATGTAAAAATAAATTTTTTTTTTTTTTGGAATACTTGTAAAACTATAAAGACAATACACAATTGCATATACCTCCCTGACCTTGTTTGTTTAAATTTAAGAAGAAAAAGAAGGCACTGAAAACTGTTGACACACTAATTTTAGCACACCCAAAGAACTGTGCATGATGTGCCGTTGATGGGCACCCAGGGCCTGAACTGGGGATGGCATCCCCATTCAACCTGCAGGGTCGAGAAGAGGAGTGGAGGCAGCTCCATGGAATGTGACATCTTGAAGCAGGACCGGTCCCATACCCTGTAGACACCTGGGGCAAAGAGACAGTGAGAGGTGAGCAGGAGGGAACATCAAAGAGACAGGCCAGCGACTCATCTACTTCAACACAGTTTTTAACTCTCTTCCACTGAGGTCATTATGGCACCTCCAGTTTCACTGTCACTGTCACTGTAGAATCGCTTGCATTACTTATTGGTTCCATTTCAGAATGAGATTGAGGCAAAACTGATTTAGAACTACTTGAACAACATCCTCTTTTGATGAGGGATGGTTTTACCGATGAGTCTATGGGTGAGGGCCACTTATCATCACACCGCATCTTTTTCATTAATTGTGCTTCTGACTGATTCTCCAGAAGCCAAGAGATTCTGAGAAATAGGAAAAAAGCTTTCTTTTGTGTTCATTTGTTAGTCTATTCCTCTCTTTTGTCTTGGTTGATTTGAAAGCATTCCAGTTCCATTCACAAAAAACTGCTGTTGGTGGAGTGCTTAGGATCCTTAAAGCAATCCTGGACAACAGTCAGGTGTTACAATATCCCTTCCACTATGTGAGAGGAGATATATTCTCTGCTGCCCGCCAAATAATCTCTTTGCTCCAAAGTTTTTCTTTTGCACAGTACTCGGCAATGTCCATCATCATGGCTCTTTTGTTGATGTTGGGAACATTCTTAGCTACTTTCATAATTGTATCGAGAGGAGTAGATAATACATATTCTGATAAATGGTGTCCTCTGTGTTGAGGATCCAAAAGGTTTGCTGCCAAATGAACTGGATAAGAGCAAAACTCAGATCTGTTAGTAAAAGTGTGTTTTACTACTTTTTTTTGATGGAGGTGAAGAAGGTAAAAGCTCAGTTAGGTTTTCGTTCAGTTGTCTGAATATTGCTGGAATATTTGAAAAGCTTGGTGTATCTCCTTCAAAATTTTTGATAGCCACTGAAACTGGTAGTAGCAAATTGAATGCTCTTTGAATTCAAACCCAGAACACATCATTGTCAAGAATCTGCTTCCGAATGTTCACGGGAATAATCTGGGATACTGTGTCATCTATTGAAGCACACTGCAAACAGTTCTTTGTGCACAGCAAACTACGTAACCACTTTGTAGCTGAGCCCCATCTAGTTTTTCTTGGCAATAAAAGTGCACTTTCCTTCCCCTGCTTCTCTTTCTGTAATTTCTTCAAAGTCTGATTAGCAACACGATGATTGTTGAATATGAGGGCTATTCAAATAAGTATTGAGACTGATGCTGTAGGAAACAAAATATTTTATTCACAGGGTTTTTAGCTTAATCTCCTTCTAAGTATGCTCGTTCTGCAGCCGCATACTTCTCCCAACATTTCTGCCATTGTTGGAAGCACCTCTGATAAGCAATTTGTGGAATCACTAACAGCTGCTCAGTTGCATTTTGTTTTATGGTTTCCACATTGTAAAATCTTCTTCCTTTCAAGGTTTTCTTTAGTTGAGGGTAACATGAGCCATATCAGGTGACTATGGAGGCTGCAGCACTTGTGGAATATGGTGTGACTTTTTTCTCTTCCCTCAACTAAAGAAAACCTTGAAAAGAAGAAGATTTTGTGATGTGTAGAATGATTTAATGGTACTCTTAAAAATATATTTATGCTGTTGCATACAAGAGGAACCCTGTAAGTGGGAGTTGTTGATACCACCTCTGTTGGTTTCTGTTGGGAAGCTCCCCAGTCCTCCCTAAGTTTTGCCTTGTTCGAAATGGTGTATGGCCATAACCCAAGGGGATTACTAAATCTGGTATGGAAAGGCTGGGAAGAGGTAACACCAGAAGATCCTGACACCATGGAATATGTGACGGATCTAAGGTGCTGCCTACAAGTAGTGGGCAAAGTAATAATGCTCACGAGAGCATTTGTGATGAGCCCAGGAATCTCAGAAAGCTAAACATGACAAGGGGACCTAATCAAGGACAGAAGGTATTGGTTTTGCTCCCTGACACTACAAGTAAGTTCCTTACTTGCTGGCAGAGTCCATTTGAAATAATCAGAAGGGTTGGACCTATGGATTATGAAGTTTTTAGACCTAGTTTTAAAAAAGAAAAGCAAATATATCATATCAATCTGCTTAAGGTATGGAGGGAACAGGAGGGTCTATTAATTGATCCTGCCCCTGAGGAAGGATATTTGGGATGAGACTTGGGTGCCTCTGAGGGTCAAAGTTCATCCGGGATAGAGGTTCCGTTGGGGCCTTTGTTGAATAGCCAGCAGCCGGGCCAGTTAAAACATTTGGTGAGGGAATTCCAAGATGTTTTTAATGAAACACCTGGTTGTGCCAGGGGTTATAGTTCATCGTATCATAACACCTGCAGGCCAGGTAGTGCAGGAGAAGTGGAGGAGGATCCCATATCATAGATACCATCTGATACAAACTGAAATTGCTAAAATGCTTGAACAAGGTATAATACAAGTCCCAGAGCCCATGGTGTAGTCCTATCAGGTGCGGCTGGTGAACTCAGACTGGTAGGGCAGGTGGAACATCCCATGGGAGTGGGGGGAGAGGGTTTGCAGCTGGCCAGGAGTGGGGCGATAGAGGGGGGAGCAAACTCCTCTGCTCCTGGCTGGCTATAAACCCTGCAGTTTGCTGCTGCCAGCCCAGACAGAAACATTGCCTGGCTGCGCTGCATGGGATATTTAGCAGGTAGGAGCAGGAGGCTCGTGGTCCTGGGCATGACCTAAAACTGCACCCTGTCAGGGATGGGTGGCCTGGTGGGGCTTATAGTGGCATGGTAGCCCCAGGCCAGTTACCACCCAGGTGAAAGGTGGGTCAGGGCACCTTAATCCCTAGCCCCCACAATTTGGTGTGTATAAGGGCCAGACATGGCTAGGGCCACCTGAGCCTTAGGGGGTGGAAGACCCCAGGAGAGGAGTGGAGCCAGGCATGGCTGTGGCCACCTGAGCCTGTAGGGGAAGAATAACCTGTAGGCCCCTGGTTGGGGATAGTTGTGTGGCCCTGGAGAGAGAGGGCAGTTGTGAAGGCCCTGAGAGAGCAGGGATGTAGTTGGCCCCACACAGAGTAGGGTTGAATGGGAGTAGGCCTGAAGGGCTGTGCGTGAGGGGGGCTGAATAGGGCTGAACAGGGAGTAGGCCTGAAGGATAGCACAAGGGTCAGCCCTGCGAGTAGTCAATCATGAAGATGAGAACACCGCAGAATGGGGCATGGTGTAGAGGCCTAGAGGGGATGTAATAGGAACCCCATGTGTGGGGAAGAGACTGAGGCATGTTTGTGGATGCCCGAGGCTGTAGTTGGGCCAGAGGGTGAATTGGGGAGGGTTCGGCCAGAGAGTTAGGGGCAAGTTCTGACCCCGGTAAGTCCTCCACCGCAAGAAGGCTGAGTGTGGGTCAAAAGAAAGACCTAAAGGTTAAGCACAATGACCTGCTGCTCCAGGGAGGGAGTGAGAGTCCCTCTCAGGCCCTGGAGCACCAGTCGCGGCGTAGGTTATGATGACATCAGGTGGATGCCATCTGCAAGGCATGGGCTCTGGTGTAGGGAAGATTTCAGAGCTGCAGATAGCACCCCCTGGCATCAGGGCAGGGCATGGGCAGCTTCCCGACTAATTAAGACACCAATTATGGAACAGGGTGTGGCAGGTGAGAGGCGGGCAGTTAGGCCAGAAACAGGTGGGCAGGCCAACTCCTAATCAGCCCTGGGAAAACCCATTTGTTATACTTTTGGCTTGGTCTCCCATGATGTCCACTGTTAAGCTGGGGAACAGGGGCCTCAACACTCTCACAGTCTGATGGCTGGGGAACTGGCTCTGGGGTTGGAACCAATGAGCTGATGGAAGCAAATCAATGTGGTGCAAGGTGACCAGTGGAATCCCTCAGGGCTCAGTTCTTGAGCCAATACTCTTCAACATCTTCATTAATGATCTGGATTTGGGCATCAGATGCAGACTGGTAAAATTTGCAAATGGCACTAAACTATGGGGGAAGGCAGCCACTCTAGAAAACAGGCTGGGGATACAGGCTGACTTGGACATGCTTGCTAGGTGGGCAGACCAAAGCCTGTTGGAATTTAATGTAAAGAAGTGCAGGGTGCTCCACCTTGGGAGGAACAACCAGCATCATATTTATAGGCTTGGCAGAGCTACTGTCACTAGCATCATAACCAAAAGAGACTTGGGGGTCTTGATTGACTTCAAAATGAACATGAGCCACCAATGCAATGCCATGGGTGGAAAAGCTAAACAAACTCTGGCATGCATCCATTGATGCATCTCTAGCAAACCAGGGACATCAGCCTTCTGCTTTACTCAGCCTTGGTGAGGCCACAACTGGAGTACTGCATCCAGTTTTGGGCCCCCCAGTTCAGGAGGGACGTGGATAAGCTTGAAAGAGTCCAGAGAAGATCCACCTGTATGACCCTAGGCCAAAAAAAGCAAACCTTACAAGGAGAGGCTGAGGGACTTGGGACTCTTCAGCTTGCAGAAGAGAAGGCTCAGGGGGGACTTGGTGGCAGCCTATTAGTACATAAGGGGAGTATAGGTATAGTATAGGGGAGGTATAAGTGTATAAGGGGAGTATAGGGCAGCCTATAAGTACATCAGAACCTGGAAGAGCAGTTGTTCGTCAGAGCTCCCCAAGAAATAACAAGGTCCAACAGCCTCAAACTCCTAGGCCAATTTTAGATTGCACACAAGGAAAAACTTCACAGTCCGAGTGTCCAGGGTCTGGAACAGGCTCCCCTTGGAGGTGGTGCAAGCACCTACTCTGGACTCATTCAAAAGGTGTTTGGATGTTTATCTTGCTGGGATCATTTGATTCCCTACAGACTTCCTGTCTATGAAATCTATGAAACTAACATTGTTAACTGTTTTTTCTGTTGGCCTATAAGCCCCAGTTGCAGAGGGCTCAGGCTCTTGAGCTTGTTGACACCGGACCTACCTCCGGCACCAGGTACAACTTCTTTTATATTATTTTACATTAACATCTCTATTACTTACTGAGAAAACAGACTTCAAGAGTGGCTTAAACATTGTGTTACTTGTCTTCCAATGTTATGATTCTTCATGTAGTATTATTGTCATTGATCGTACATTAGAGTGCAGGACATGGCTGAGGGCTATTTAACTTTCTAAAGTAATTTGAGGTTATATTCAGAAGATTCCATCCCATGCACCAGTTAAGACTATGACAGAGGGATGGGGACTTTGTGTACATTTCTCTTCTAAGTGTGGGGTGCAGCATGAAAGAATGGATGAAGTTGTCAGTAGAAGAATGTGAAAAGAGCAAATGGGTCCACAGTTTGGCTGTAGTGTACTGTAAAAGGAGCCTGGGCATGGGCAGTGCTCCTCTTGGAGACATTTGAGAATTCACATACCACATTTTCAGAGGGCGTTAGATCAATGAGATACTCCTCTGAGTGGAATTGTTTGCTGTTTAATCTGGTGTACTCTACTGAAATGGAACTGTTCCATCTGTGACTACACATTTCTCTTTAGCTTGACACGCAAAGAATCATAAAGAATCATCAGCCTTCCTGAGCACCAGCTGACTGTGTAATGGTAGTCTTTCTAAGCATGGCGACAACATTTCTCTGCCTCACAGCTTGGTCTGGGGACTAGCAGAGAGGTGTGGTATGGGAATTGCAAGCTGTGTGGTTTTCCTGTAGGTATAAAAAAAGAATGTTTCTTGCTGCCTGAAGTAAGGCATCACTGCTGTTGAATGTTGTACTCTAGCACCAGCTCTTGTTCTCACACAGAAAGGCAGCCTTCTACCTCCAAGTGCTTATTGCAATTTATGTAAAAAAAAAAAAAAAAAAAAAAAAAGAAAAGAAAAATTAAAACATTGGGGGAAAAAATGAAGTGGGTTTTTGTTCCCAACATTAACAAACCAAGATGATTTGGGGAGACTCATGAGCAACCTCTGCTATAGTGGCACTGGCTCCCAGAAGCCCTAGCACCATCTGCTGAAAGTTCAGAAAAATGCAAGGACACTTTTATTAATGGTTTTCTATCTTATACCATCTTCACTGTTTTCAGCATCACAATGGTTGGTGGACCTTTACTGGAGCTGGCATAGCTGTTTTGACGTACTCCCCTGAGGCTTTTCAGCCTTTTCTTCTTTCAGTCACTTCCTTTGGCAGTTTCCTGCTGAAAATTCTTTCCATTGATTAGGCAGTTTTTCTTCTTGTATGTATTTCCTGTAGATTTTCAGAGAAAATAAAATGCTACTTCTCTTAACACATTAATATACATGAATTCATGCTGGATTCATGACAGGGTTTTGGTGATGCAATGCACAGTGCAAATAGCAATAAAAGTCACATGTTACACAATTCCTCTTCACTTATATTTTTCTTTTATGTCTGTGATCATACCCTTACATCCCCATCTAATGATTATAGTATTTTTGCTGCTCTACTATAAGATCATATCTTTTCGCTATTCGTATATCTGCTTTTTTACATGTAGGGTTTAAGTTTTTGAACAATGAAAGCCACAGTATCCATAGTAGCACATCAAAACTTGTTTGTTGTCATTCTTATAATTTTTGCCAGATCCACAGTTTACACCAAATTGAAGACTTAGTATTGCAGCTAAAATTTAGTTAGGTTTAGTGACTGCTTATTTTTCTTAATAGGTGAAGATGAGGAAATTGTTTAGGCTCACCAGCATTCTACAACTACAGATGGAAAAATACAAGTAATTTGATTACTGATGGGCAAAAAAATATATCCCCTTGTTTTTTGATGTTATCACACAAGTTATTGTAAAAATAAAGTAAAAACCTAAATAAAACGCATCCTTGTGTCTGAATATTTCATATTTAGAATTTTTATAAGTAACTCTTAAAATTCCACAACTAGGAGGGTATAAAATGGGGAATTTCTTTTTGTGTCTGCCTCTGTGAATGTGATCATGGTCTCTGTCCGGTTCACTGCTTCTGTGCACTCAGTAATGCTTGTGATCTTGTGTGCCGCTCTGAGGGCAAACCTTTGTGCCCAGGATTTCAACAGGGCTTTGCAGGGAACAAGGTCTTCTTAGATACAGCTGCTTCAAGGAACCAGACCTATTTCCTATTTTGTTCAGGTAAATCCTTCACAGAGCAATAAGGGCAAGAGATATGTTTGACAAACAAAGGAAAATCACAAAAACAGGCAAGGAGGATCAGACATTTTTAGTACCTGGAATCACATTCAAAGCCATGGGTTATATAAGCTAGATATCAAGTGGACACTTTTCTTTTCATGACAAGTTATAAAATAGCTATAAAATGGGAATAAACAATAAACTGCTTTTGTAAGGTTCAATATAGAATTTAATGTATTTTTATTAGGCATTCTGGAGGATGGAAAATCAACTCAGACCTGTGTAACCATGTCCTCGAGTGCATGTGGAATGCTAAACACCGAGAAGAAAGCTAGCTGTGGTACTCAGTGTTCAAAACCTACACTTCATGCTACTGGAACTATGACACAGAAACAACATGGCTTCAGAACAGGAGAGGTAGGAGTTTAAATATGTTCTGTAGGGTCAAGATTAGGTTCAGTGGGACTACAGTAATTTTTGTGACAGTACTCCTTTTTACGGTCAAACCCTGGGTGGTGTTTTGTGATTAAACAAAATACTTGCGCTGCAGCCACAGTGTGATCAAGCCTAGTACCTTTGACAATGTGTCATTCACTGGCCAGAAAATTGATATTTTATTCAGCAGTCAGAATAACTTACATATTTGTCATACTAAAAAAAATACATTTGTTGGTTTTAAACTGTAATAGTGAATAAATCAAACAATGTTGTGTGTTCTGCTCAGTTGTTTAGATTAATAATCAACAAAGAAATGTGGTTTTCCTTAATTACTGCTTTGCTTTTGCATGGGCCATGACTTTGTTAGGACCTGATCCAAAGCTCAAGAAGTTCAATGGGAATCTTTCCAATGTTTTTAGTCGGCTTGAATCAGGTACTTATGCTTTATCCCATATGTACCTCATACATTTATAGTAGAAACATCTAATTAATGTTTCCCTATGGAAAAATTGTATCTCTGGGATGATGCAGATTCTGAAGCTTCTTTACTGAATCACAGAAGAGACTTCAAGGGTTATCTTGTCCAACCTTCTGCACAGATGCAGGATTTTCCATTCCTAGAGTATCCCAGACATATGCCTGTTCTTCCTTTGATGGGTGATTGGCCAATGTGCTGAGAGAGAAAAAGAACCAAAGACTCCTGCCAAGTTGCACGTTGGGATCGTCAGGCAGGTTTGCTCAAACATTTGCCTTTGGGATGAAACCATGTATGACAGATTTCATCCCAAAAAGAATTCTGAGACCCTAATGAACAACTGGAAAAGGGGGCTTAAAATGAATGCTACATTCATGTTTTATTTTAAGTCTCCTACTTTATTCTTCATCCTTCATTGATCCTGGAACATGGAAATATTCTCTTGTGACTATAGTGTTGTCTTTCCGCTTCAGTACTGCACTAGCAGGAGTAGAGATGCATATTCCACATCTAAAGCCACAGGAGGTTTGCTGAAAATGAAAAGTGTAAATGCTTGTCATAATCATTAGCCCAGAAAGAAAAAATAATCAGTCAAATTGGATATAAGATAACAGAATCAATGTAATTATTAAATCCAATTTGAGATAAACTTGGCAGCATTTTAGAATTATGTTCTGTAAATGTTATTTGTTCTATTATTATTGGGGATGATTTTTCTCTCTCTTTAACAACAATAAAGTACTTGTATTTAGTGTTATAGAGTCATAAAAAAGTAAGATTGAAAGGGACATAAGATGCTCGTCTAGTTCAGAGGTCAGCAACCTTTTAAGGCTGCAGGTTGGATTGACCTAGGTCAGATCAGAGATGGGTGGGCCGGAGCTAGGAATCCAGCGCCACCCCTGTTTTTCCTAGTGGTAGCATGGGAAAGTAACGGCTGCTTTAAATCAGTGGGATGAATCTAGTCTATGGGTCATAGGATCTAGTCCAGCACCCTCCTCTAGGCAGAACTATCCGATCTAAACCATGTTACAAAAATGTTGGTCTAATCCATGGGTGTCAAATTCACCTGACTGCAGGCTGGATGAGTGGCACAGGCCAGATCAGACCCATAGACCACCCCTACATGCCGGATGCAGTGTGTGTCCTGGAGCAGATGTCACTTGAAATGCAGTCTGCTCTGGCCACTCCAGGGCTGTGCTATACACAGCAATTGTCCTAGGATGGAGCTGATGCATACTGATGCAGGCACCACATGCAGTGTGGTCTCAAAGGGGCTGGAGCAGCTGCTGCTTGCAGTGTGCAGGGCCCTTAAGCACATCCCACATGCTGCTTGTGAGTCAACTCCTAGACCCATAGACAGCACCACAGGCTAAATGATAGAGCTCTACAGGCTGGATCTGGCTTGTGAGCTGTATCTTTGACATCCCTGGTTTAATCTGATTTTAAAAACTTTGGAAACACCCACCATGCCCAACTACCAGACTTAATGCCCCAAACACCAAAAGCACCTTTCAACTTGCCACAGGTAAGGCAAGGGGGAAAAGTGTATTGTCAATGTTCTGCCACTGCAGGGATGTAAAGAAGTTTATTAAAACAGACTTAAGAGATTCAAAGAGGACCATACCTCCTGTTGTCGATGAAGTTGAAAAAGACATGACAGACCAATTCCTTCAACCTTTTAATCATGTGAACATTGACTGCAATGGGACACTTCACATGAGCATTATTTTGTTTTTTAGTTCTTCTCATGCATTCTCTAGTCTTTTTTTAGCAAATATATATGCAGTCAGATCTTTTTATTGTTGCTCTCAAGTGCAGAAAAGTCAGCCGATACTAAAGGGGTGCCTGTACTGAATTCCTGTTCCTGCCAAAGTATACCCTTCTGAACACACCCACCTACCTGCTCCTGCTCACACACACCAAACCAAATGTGATAGGTGTCTGCTGTGGTTGCTCATGAGGGCTTCAATACACCTGAGAGCAGTTTCCCCTGCTGGATTTCTGGGGCAGACATGGTGGCTAAGCTGTGCTAGGGAATGGGGCCCCTGGCAGTGTGAGAACACTGTAGGTAAAGGACTCAGAGTTGGATCCTGCTCATTTTACATACAAGAGAATTCCCACTGGCTTCCACTTGCCTTTTACATCTAATCATAGCAGGAGGAGGTATGGCTAAATGCCAAGAGGGCTTCCCTGGGACTCAGAAGAGGTGTATTCTGAGTCTGCCACTAGCTGGGTGATCTCAGCTAAATTGCTTCCCCTCTCTGTGATTCAGATTCCCCACCTGTTAAACAGTAAATACATGCCTCTGTAGTAAAGAAGTTAGATATACTGCTGAACAGTGCTGTCTGAAAGCTTCCTGGCTAATATTACATTGTTTTGATTCAATAAATATGTGAAAGGTAGAGACACACCAGATGGATGCGGTCATATTAGGGAATTAAGCAGTACAGTGGCAGATGCAATTCAACCTGCAGAAATGCAAAATAATGCACAATGGCATATGTGGAGTTCAGCTCATAACTATGCAAGTCTCAGTCATGCATGCAACTCTGACCTTCATGGGAACTGTACTAGTGTAAAGTGAAGCAGATTTGTGCTGATATTCCAAATGACTAACTCCTCACAAAGAAAAAATTTTGGATTGATGTGAATAGCTCCTTTAAAAAGTCCATGAAAAACTAAATAACCCAAAAGTGGGAAGGAATGTGAGAATCTTGAAGGAAAAATAATGTGAAGTAATATTTGATTGTCACTGATAGAAGCGTTTGGACTACAGGCAGTCCTCAGACTTACGATGCAGTTGGCTCCTGAAAACTGCACCTTAAGTCAAAACGTTGGAACTTGGAACCAATTTTCCCATAGAAGGAATGTTCTAAATGGGGGATTGGTTCCTTTACAATGCTTGATACAGCTGCATCCAGCTTAAGTCTGTTGTGTGGGAGGGGGGGGGAGGGCGAGGGAGAAGAGGGGAGGGAAGGGGTGTGGGAGAGCAGATCAATGCCCCACAGCGAAAGAGGGCCTGGAGCTGGGACAGTGGCTGAGGCATGTGCTGCCCAGCTGGGGCGCAGAACGAAGGTACAGCTTGTCCAGGGGATGAGGCAGGGGGGAGCAGCTCCCACCACTGCGTGCTACTGGTTTGGGAGCTGCTTGTCCAGTGGCTCCCGCTGCTGCTCCCACTGCTTATCTAGGAGGGCACAGGGGGAGGGCCGTGTGCCCCCGGATCTGTGCAGGGGACAGGGCTAGGGCTGCACTGCACTGAGCTCCAGGTGGGCATCCCAGGCTATGGGGCTATGGCAGATTTTCACTATTGCCCCTGCTCTGCCACCTGCCCCACCCTGATCTGGGGGCACACGTCCCCCTCTTCCCCCCCGCCTCTCACCCAGCCCGGGCATGGCAGGGGGAACAAAAGTGCGGTTCATCCAAGGGTACTTGGAAGTGGGGTGGTGCCAGCCGCTGGCACTTGTCTGGAGGCAGCACAGAGGCTCCATCCCATGCCCACCCCAACCCACCCTGGCTGAGCAAGCGGCGGCAGGGCATAGCCCCCACTCCCAGCACCTGCGTGGTCACTCAGTGCAGTGTAGTGCAGCCCCAGCCCCACCTGCCCTGCAGAAGTGAATTTATGCTCCCATACCTATATAGGGGGTTATTCCTGACTCCCAAGACCACCAGCAATGCATTAGTTAATGGAGCAAGGAAGTATATAAATGCACCATAACTCCAGGCTCACTAAGTATTGAACAAATGCATAATATATCTCCCATCAGAACTGAACCATCTTTAATGCCCTCTGGACATTTTCAGTCTCTCCTTGAGGAGAGGAAACCAAGTCTAGACAGTAACTAAACAGAGACACACTGCTGTTGGTAACAGCTGCATAATCCGGTCTTTCTATTTCACTTATTTGCTGTTTTTTTGTGTTGCTGTGAGTTTATGAGGATTATGACATGGTGTGGTCAGCTAGCATATTTAGAGAATGATTATGAAATCAAGCCCAGGTATATTATGTGTACCCACTCCTCCTCGCTGAATTCCAGTCTACCTTAGACTTACCTTGTGTGCATGCACTCATACTGATATAAGCATGCAAAGAACCTTCAGATTCCAACACATTGGGCCATTGTTGTCTAAATGCTGGAATGCATAGGTGTGCATGCAGTGCATAGGCAGGTACAGACTTTTGAATTTAATATAAAAAAGTGAACACACATATTTAGACAGGAACTATGTAAACTATATGAACATGCAGGCACATTTAGACAGGAAGATGATTAATGAACATAAATCCCTTTTTAAATCTGAATCCACATCCCCAGTAGGCACTGCATCTACAGGTAAAACTGAAGGAAAGTATGGAGCCTCTTGTTAATAGATGTAAGATAGCTAGGCCGCATCCAAACAAGCATGGATGTTTAGTTCCCCAGGGACAACTAACTGCAGCACACCTTGCACTGCTGCCACCGGGAGAATGCCCATGCCATGTGCACTCTGGTACATGGCGAGTTACCCTCGGGATGGTAAGAGAGGCTGGGGCCAGCACTGGGCTGGCTCCAGCAGCCTTACCTGGGATCCTGGGGGCTTCCCTGGGTTACAGCAGCAGTGATTCTGCCACACAGAGCCTGGTTAGCAGCCTGGCTGGCAGATGTGTCTGCGGCACCACATACTGCATAGCCACACTTGTCTGGACATGACCTTAATGGTGAAGGAGAGGTTACCTCATTAAGAGAATAGTAAATAATCTACAACTTGCTATCCGTCCATCCATACATCTATGGAACTCTCATATGTTATGTATCAGATCTTGCTTTTTTTCTTGCATGAGTTAGCCCATAGAAGTTAAAGTAAGCATGAAGTTGTCCCTCCATAGGGACTATGTATATTGTACTTTTAACTGATTTTTACTTCAGGTAGCAAATAGCTTGGGCTATATCACTGCATCTGATTTTAAATAGAAATCTCTGAGTTTTATGGATAGTTCCATGGAGAACTGATGTCAGCCAGTTCATTTCTACAGGGAACTCCCTGTAAACCTTGATGTTTAGCAGAAATCAAGACATTCCAAAGAAAATTACTACACATCACTCATACGGCAGTACTAGGGTATAGTAGATTGTCTTGGTTTTAAATCCTTAAATTGGATGGACATCAAGGTAATAGTTTTAAATGTCTCAATTTGCTGTCACTGTGGAACTCACTGTACTTTTTTCCATTTTTACAGGCTAAATGGGACACAAAGAAAATGCCCACAAAAGAAGTTGCCATTAATGTTACAAAAAGCATCAGACAAATTAACAGCGACAGAAGGATGACAAAAAATTGTGTCAATTAACAGAGCAGAACAAAAGTGAGGATGGACCTGACAATACTTTGTTGCACTTTAAGTGTGATTGATCATTTATAAGATTTGAAGATCTCGAGATGTTCTGTGCTGAATGCAATGGGCAGCTGCTGCTGAGTGCCTTGAGAAATGTCTTACCTAGTAGTAAACAGCTGCAGACATTGTAGGATGTTTGGATGTGTAATTTTAAGTGGCAGAGACAGTTTGCGTACAGCAAAAATTGTGCCATTTTTTCCTTTCTTAGTCCTGTGTTCTCTACATATAGGTTTCCTGTCCTGCATTGCTTTAGGGTGGGATTAGACAAGTAGAGCTGCAGTTCACTCACTTTAAAACATAAAAGAGTAATTTATCAGTGTTATTAATAGGTAGCCTGAAATGTTACCTTTGGTTCTGCAAAGTTCATTTATGGATCAGGCTTTCCTAAATAGTCAATCCTGGATACTCAGAAGTAGAGAAATAGGGCCAGTTAACATTATACTGGCTTTTAAACAATATATATGATCCTTGAGTCGTATTGTCTTCTGGTTAAATTACTTTCTTTTGCTCCACTGTCTACACCAGAAGAGTTTAGGTGTTGAGGGCAATAAACTTATGTTGTTAGCAGTCTAATGAACTTGAAGTCCCTGGTTTTAGCTCACAGTTTTCTGGTTATATTCTGGATTGGATCTTTTCCACGTCAGTAATTCCAAGCCCAGAGCTATGTTACTAGATTCTGTAAAACACCTATCACTTTATAAATAATCGTACTTCCCAAAACAATTTCTTAATGATGACAGCTGCAAGAAAATTATCTATATTTGATAATTAAACATAGGTGATCTGATAGTGTGTTCTGGCTTTTTCAGTATGTGAGAAATGGATAGAGCATACATTTTGACTGCATTGTTATGGATCCCACATGACTGCATTATACATTTATCATAAGTCTATTAACAAAAAGGCAGTATATATGGTCCCGTACAGTAATTGACACAAGACCCTGTTAAGAATGAAGTAATAAACTAGCTATAAACTTACTGTAGATTGAACTTGGACTTTACAGAAATAACACGAGTAAAATCATCCACTACACATGAGCATCCTTAATTATAATTTACAATACCTGTTCAACAACTTTTGATATTTATAACTGATAATAGATGACAGGAGATCCTTTTGGTAATGCCTTCAGCTTGATAATGGTTAAGGCAAGAAAAATCAATTAAAGTATGAATTGCAGGAAGTTCTTCTCCTTTATGCCTTGGCAAACATCCGTAAATAAAATCCTGGAAATGCAACCAAACTTATTCCAAAGAAGAATCATTTTAAGAAGTTGACATTATGTTTACAAGCATCTACTACTTTACTTGAAATATATGTCTATGCCATGTAAAATGTTTATTGATAGTAATTATTTTCCATTATTCATACACAAAAACAATGTGAAGTCCAGAATAAATTATTATGCATAAAGTAGCACATACTTTTTAATAGGTGAAATAGATATGTCAATTTTAGCACTTCTCTTAAAGTTAATTTTTATCTGGTAGGTAGTCCTGTGTTTTGTTAACTTATACAAGAACAAAATGGCATTGGAAATAAGGTTGTGTAGGTGAAAACAACTGCTATCTGCATTTATCCCACCAGCTTATGATTACTTTTCAACTTGCCAAACTGCTGAAGAACAGCAAGCAACCTAGCCCCATCTCTGAAAGTAAGGAATGCCTGCAGCACAAGGGTGGGCAATTATTTGGGCCCAAGGGGCACTTAAGAAGTTTTGGTGAACTCTTGCAGGCCAGGTCAGCTACAACCCCCACCACCCAACTGCACTGTGTAAGCACCTCCCTCTTCCCCCCAGCAACAGCTCTCCAAAACTCTCTAAGTGGCTCTGCTCCCTGCTCAGCTAGGCAGCTGGGATGGGGCTGCAGGTGAACAGGGAGTGGCAACCTGGAGCAGGATAGGTAACCAGGGCTGGGTTCATGGGGCTGTGCCAGCACAAGGCCAGAGCCCAGGGCAGAGCCATGATCCTGCTCCATGTAGACTGGCTGGAAGGGCATACTTGGCTGCATGAACAGAATGGGCCACATATAGATGGAGAGGTTCATCTGGAACTGGGATGGACACGGCTGAGGTTGGGATCTTGGGGCAGTGACAGTGTGGGGCCGGGACCTAGGGCAACTCTGCAATCCCCACACATGCCCCTGCCTATAGAACCAGCACCCATCGCAAGGAAGTGCAAGGAATGGATTGTGGCTCTGGCCCAGGCACTAGCCCCATGCTGTCACTGCCCTGTGATCCCAGCCCCACCTCCCCTTCCTGTTCCCAGATGCCACTCCCTGCCCACCCACAATCCCATCCCATCCACCTGGCCACACACCCTGCCTGTGTGGGTTCCAGTCCTGGTGGCAGGTGCTGGGCAAATGGGCCAGGGTGCCTGAGCAGTGGGACTTGGTCTGACAGCAGCAGCGGCCAGAAGTAGCTGCCACTGCTGCTGCTGAGGCTGCCAGAAGTGGAATCCAGCCTCCACACTACCCTAGCGCTGCTGCATGTCTTTGGGTGGCAGGGCTGGCCCCATGTGCTGCAACCCAGGCTGCCCTCTGCACCTGTGCCAGGCAGGACTGGTGGACCTGCGACGGGCTGGACAAAATCCCTTGGTGGGCCAGATCCAGACTCTGGGCCATATTTTGTGCACCCCTACTGTAGCAGCTCAGTTATTTTTCTTTAGAAATTGATGGTCATTGTTGTCTGTGGCAACAGACAAACCTGACTGAACACACAAGCTCATAAAAGTGTATGAGCTATTGTACAAATGAAAGCAGTGTCAAACTAATCACAGAACCCTGCCCAGAGGTTACTGGCAGAGACAAGATTGTATAAACCAGTACAAAACAGAAAAGCTACAGAAGGCAATCAGCGTGATGCATATATATCAGCTAGTACATGTCAGGGACTGAATGCATCTAAAGGGGTTTTTAGAGGAGGAGAAAGCAGGTTCCTAATGTTAGTTGAGAAGCTATTTCATAGATAGGCCTTGTGAAGGGAACAGTTGAGGTTAGCAAACAGATAGATTGAACCAACAATGTTCAGGCAGGGAGATAGTTTGCAAACTATGAATTTCAGTAGAACAGCTGTTTTGTTTTAAACTGCTTGTATAGTGTGTATATTATTATTCAATAATACTAACTTATGTTCATTGAAAACCTACATTAAATAACTGGAGATACTTGAATGTGATAAAACTGCTGAGGTTCAAATATAGTACCTACTAATGATTAAATCCCAGAAAAAAACAGAAAATTGAGACATGGGAAAGAAAGGCTGCAATCTTGGTGTTATGTGATATTTCCATCATGATTGTTATTTGTCTTTCTAGTCTCCTGTACAAGTGTTGGGATAGTTTTATATGCAAACCATTCCATAAGTATTTTTGTTTAGAGCTAGAGCCAAACCAAAACTTTTATTCCAAGCGTGCAGCATCTTCATTGTGATAAAACTTATATTCAAATTGTCTTGAGCTTGTCTCTCTAAGCTACAACTGACAAAGGGCTATGGAAAAACCTGCTATTCCTTTAAAAGGGCAGGCTACTGCCTGCATCATATATTGTAATGATTATTACTTAGAAAGATGACTACTGTCATGGAGAAGGGAAAAGAGAGCATTCAGACTTCTACTACACATGCTGTTACTACTAGGGGTGTATACAGTTTTGACTGGAGAGATTTGTCTCTGCTGTGAACTGCTGTTTTGATCCACCCACCAATATTCTAATGAACAAAAACAGGTCTAGGGGATTTTCACTTTGCCTGTTTCACTGCTCCTCCTTACTGAGGTAGGAATCCTTGCTTAGTCAGAGCTGTGACAGTAACAGTGGCCAAACTTAACTTTATTCTGTCACATGAAAATGTTAGTAGACAAACCACTGATCTTCACTACTTAGAACAGTGGTTCCCAGTCTCTTAGACTCAAGGCACACCTTGGAAAATGCTGGATCTGAGTTTTCAGTCATTTTTTTACTATGGAAATATACTAAATTCTTTTTTGTTGCAGAGAACTCAGACTACAATAGGTCTGAATGTTTGTGACATTAGGGATTCCTATTTGAAATCTTTCTAGGTTTATCTTGTGATTCATGTTTGCACTCCTAATAGTTCTAACATTGTGTAGAGTCCTGTGGCACCTTAGAAAGTGTCTGAAGGCACCGCAGGGTACTATGGCACCCTGGTTGTGAATCACTGGTTTAGAAACTTCTTTGGGTTAGAATAAACATTTGGCCACCCTGCAATCAGGATAATTTCAGTGGTTAAAGTGCAGATGTGTTTGAAAAGGTATGAAGTTGACATCATGAAAGGCATGAAAACACCTTTGTGGATTTCCAGATGTATTGTGTCTATAACTAAAGGTACACTTTTCTAATTGGTAGTCCAGCAATTCAACTTTGGGACTAAAAGCCATGCTATTCTTAGCTCACATGCTGCCATCCATTCTAAAATATGGCAACCATATCTTGATTAGCTATATTGTTTTTAAAGTAGGAGCCAGAATAAAGTCCAGCTCACTTTCACAGAGGTGTGTTGGTTCTGCAATAATATGAGTTTAAATCATAGATTTTTTTTAATGGTTGTGCCACTGAATTGACATAAAAATCAGACCTGTTGAGTGGAGAAAGTGGAGATACCTCCCTTAGAGGTAGGAGCATTTCCACTCTAAACTTAAATTTCAAAGAATACATACACACTGAAGTGCAAGTCTTGGTGTTCATGTTTAGATATCTGTGTAGTAGTGGAGTCACCAAAGTTGCCTGTATTGGGCGATTTCAGTATTTCGGTTTCTGATTAATTGTTGGGGTTTGTTCAATATCTCATGAACTGGCTCAAATCCTGAACCTTAGCCTATAGGGATTCAAGAACTTGGTCAAAATGTTCTGACTTGGATCTGTGTCTAACTACAATCAACTTGTCAAATCTTTTAATGTATTATGGTATGTTACAATTCATATGAATTAAATGCTCTCTGTAACAAAAATTACAGTATGCCTTGAACTTCCTAGGACTACTGCATTAGTTTTACCGAACCTCGTTTACTGAACCTCATGCACATATTTAGTTTTTTAATGGATCATTCATGCTCCTTATAACTTCACTAGGAATAAGACTGGACTCTTGAGGAGTATTACTGTGAGTATTAGCATACTCATATGATAACATGAAGCCTAGGCAATACTGAGTAATCTCTTTCTCTGTGGGTAGCCCAGTTGAAGACAAGGTTGTTATTTGTGGAATAATATACTAGTCAGTGTAAGTAAGAGCCTAGCCCATATTGATTAATACAGGATACATCCTAATAGCAACATTTAACTTTTTATGCTGTTTTAATGCTATTTCTGGAAGGGCAGAGACAACGTCTTCTGTGTCAATTTTGTAAAAGTATCTAAAATAAGAAGGTTTGTGCTTAAATATATTATCTTAAATATCTCTTAATATATTTTTATGGCTAGCTTAACTATTTACCCAGTTACAACATTGTCCTTCAGAAAATAGTTAAAGTGAATGAACATAACAGACAGGTGCTTTGTGTTTCTTGCTGATTGTTATTCAATATTAACTGATGCTAGCTATGCAATTGCTATACCTAGGAACTGTGTAAAAACTTGCACTCTTGAAAATTTCAATGAATTCTCACAGTGCTGACCGTTGCAACCAATACTCTTGCTAGTGATTGTCTTCCTACCACCCTGTCAACAAATGTTTGATTGAGACAAAAATAAAAAATGCACAGGTGGAAATGTCTAAAAAATTAAGACCAGTGAACAAGTAACTGTTCAGAAGGCTCAGAGACATGATTGAGACAGTAATCAGTTATTGAAAAGGATAGATAATGCATTTCTAATTTAAAAAAATTAAAATACCCCACCATGCACTAGTTATCATTAGTAGTAAATATTTAGATGATGTGTAAACTGCAGTAAGAGACCTTTAAGATTGATTGCCCCATCTGATGCAGCGTTTCCTGTTGTAACTGCATTTTGTTTTCAGCTTTCTGGGTATATCTTCTCTATGAAGATGTTCTTCATCACTGATTTATTCAGACCAGGATATCATTCCTTGCTGACTGTGGACAACCTGCAAGTGTCAGCAATGATATTAGTCCTCACAGTTATCAGAGCCACTGTATTGACATGGCTCTATAACCCAGGAGGTTAACAAAAGTTCCACCCTCTCTTCCCTTTGTCTCTGATTTTAGTTGCCAACAGTGACTACAACTCCCAAATTTAGCAGCAAGTGAGGTGGGGTGAGCAGCAGGAGCATTAACCCCCTTGGTTCTGAAGGTGTGCTCCTATAGTGGTTCTGGTAGCTGAACTGACAAGCCCCATGAGCCAAATCTGGCCCCTGAAAGTGGATCATCCAGTCCATGAGAGAGCCTATAGGCTGGATGACCCACCCCTGTGGGCCTGATCTGGCTTATAAAATGTATGTTTGGCACCCCTGCCTTAGGATGTTGGTTTGCAAGCTGTGGCCTATGGACCACAGGAAGTCTGCAGGGCAAGTGACCCCTGGAGCCCACTAGTCTCTGTCTGCCTTTGTAGCATTCTCAGTTAAAAGTGTGCTAATAAGGGAGAATGGTCATCCATAAAAACTGTTGAAGGTTGACAGTGGCCCACTGCCAAAAAATTTGAACTGTGGCCTTAGGACATTACCATAGCTCACAATATACTGTCTATATGTGAAAAGTCTGTATGAAATTGATGTCAAGATTATTAGTTCATGCTAACACAGGTTTCTTAACTTGGACCACTGTAGAGGCGGTTTGAATTCATGGGTGGAAATCTCTGTTCTTGATGATATATGCTTCGTGCACCTTACTGATCTCAGTGCTGTTTCCAATTGAGTCATTTATGGGAGTGTAAGTCATGGCAGGTTTGGCTTTTTTGGCCTATGCAAGGTTAAACTCTGTTTTCAGGTACTTCTGTGTACACCAGAGTAAATCAGTGGGTCTGCCCCTAAATCCACTGAAGCTAATGACAAATGATCTACTGACTCTAGGTGGTGGCCTCTGAATTTATATCCATGCAACTGAGAGCATCACTTGACCCTTAGCTGTGTCTTGCATTTGCTAAATAATATGCAGTGTGACAGCCAGTTTATAGGAGGAAGTGTGGCTTGTCTTGTTATGAGTTATATAGCAGATCAACTTTTTCTATAGTTGTCAAGTGCTTGAGCCTCTGAGAATGGTTTTGTGCATAGGTGTGGCCTCTGTATTTTTCAGTGGCTAAAACTGAGCTGTTTGTTTAAAGAGAAAAAAATATTGCTATTCACACAACTATGGCTCAGGTCTTGGGGGCCAATGTTCTCCTTACCTACCGCTACAATCTGGCTTCTTATGGAGTTCCTGTTTCTGTAGCCAGTGATAGTCAGGTGACATAGTAAACCGGTTCAGTCATCCTGACATCATTACTCAGAGGCGACCTTCTCATGAGAAAACCTTCCCATTCATTGTTCGTCAAAGCAGATGTTAAACTGTGAAGTAGCTCCAATATAGAAAACAGAATAATCATACTAGAGGGAATTTATCTCTGAAAGAAAAAAAGCTTCCCCACTCTGCTAATAATGCCTCTTGCTGATACAAAGCTAGAAGTGTAATACTTTCCACACTGTTCTTTAATTGGAAGCACAATAAATCATGCCACTTATTTTGTTTCTCAAGTCATTGGTTCTACAGGAGAATCTGGTCATGGCTGGAAAACATCCCTTGTGCAGAAAGCACTTTACCAACCCTGGCCTGAGCTTTGTTAACCAAGGTTTCCCAAAGGAATTTGTTCTAGTTATCCAATCACTTGGAGGACTCCATGACACATTGATGGAATTTTCTTCTGAGATATCATTTGAAACTGAGCATAGAAACAGCATCTGGATAATGCAGAGAAGGACTCTCCAATTACCAGTAGAAAACAATAGGAAAGTTCAGGCTCACTGTAGGCCAGCGGAGGTCTGTCTGCTTGATTTGGTTCCTGTGCTTTTCCAATATACTTAGCAATTTCATCACTGTTGGTGCTTGGAGGACAGACACACTTCTACAGCACAGCTAAGAAGATTGTTCACTGAAAGTTGGGAAGGAGAATATGATTTTTGTATAAGCAATATGCAAGTCCTAGGTTTAACTTGCATTTTTGTTCATTACTTAACTAAGGCCTCACAGAAAACAAGATGCGTTGATCATCCTAGAATATTTGTTCATGTGTACATGTGCATGTGTACATTGTAATGTCTTTAATGTGTTCTGCAGTACATGCATGCTTTTGTGAACTTTTCAGTTGTTTTTAATTCTAATATGTTTAATATTTGAACTGAAATTTATTTAACATGCCTTATGAAAAGAGCAAGTGTATAACATGTATACATTATGTTAGAAGAAGCAGGCTTTGTTTTATTGGGATATAATGAAAAATCTGTTTAAATGGATACAGAAAGGAGCATTTTGTACTTGGATTTCATTTGCAAATGACTGAGGTTTGACTTTGAATTTGAAACAAATAAAAAATCTTTTAGACTGATGCATCTGTTTTATATAAAAGGGAAGTGTACAGTATGAGAAGGTTCTGGTAGATGCCTCCTACAAAACTAGGAGTAATGATAGAAGATATACAAATAACTACTCTCTCCTCCCTCTTATAGAATTGAATAGTCTATTTTAGGTGTTCTCAAATGTGGTCCAGGGGTTACTTGCACTGAAAACAGCTAAATAAATATTCTCCAAAAGATTATTTTCACACAGCCAGGTCAGTAGTTGCCACAGGGGTGCTATGAAACAAAAAACAGAGAAAGTGGCTCATGTGATTACAGGTGGCAATATGGTGATGAGTCCCTGTGATGGGACTAGGGAAGGCAATATGCCCATCAGACCATTTAGGGAGGGGTACAAGAAGAGGGGACAAACATTGATGATGATCTGGGCCAGGGGTGGACAATTATTTCAGCTCAAGGCTACTAAACAAGTTCTGGTGAGCTGTTGAGGGTGGTACACACAAAATATTTCAGAAGATACCATTTTAACAAATTATAGATAAAAATCAAATTTTATACTAAAAATCAAACATCTACTATAACAGATTTTAATTTTATTTTAAAAATAATTTTTGTCCCAGTTTTTTCTTGACTAGTGTATATAGAGGTGATTGCATGATGGCTCAAAATATAGTCTTACTCTCATTATGTGGGAAGGGTATGGAGTGTGTTTGTGCATGTGTAAGGGGAGCTACCTGCATGCTAAGTCCTGGGAACCAGCCAGGGGTAGGGGGAAGGGAGAACATGCAGCAGAGATTTTCTGAGTGGTGCAGGTTCAGGTGTGTTGTGCCCTCCCCAATCCGGCCCGTGGTACTCTGCATAGGGCCAAGCCCCACCCGCTCCCACTTGGGGCAGCCCATGCATTGCTCCCACCCACACCTGCCATGGCCCTGGCTTCAGCCCCAGCCCTGGCCCCAGCCAGCACACACAGCTTCCTGGCAGGGCTGCTATCAGTGCGGCTGTAGCCACCTGAGTACTGTTCGGCTCTCCCAGTCTCCAGAGGATCCTCCTCCTCCTCTTGCCCCTGCTGCATCACTCTGGGCGAGGGGGAAGCTGTAGCTAGGCAGCTCCCGCCCCAGTGTATAAGGCTCCCACCCAGCTCCCAGCCACCTTCCACCCACTCCATCTGCCAGGCACAGAGGGCAGCCACCTGCAGGTGGCTGAGTGGGTGGAAGGTGGCTGGGAGCTGGTCCTGGAAATCCACTGGGGCAGGAGCTGCCCAGCTGTAGCTTCCTCCCTGTCCGTAGCAGCGCAGCAGGGGCAGGAAGAGAAGGAACCATTGGATGGAAGCAGGGAGTGGAACAGTACCCGGGGCTGCAGCTGTACCCAAAGGAGTCTTGCTGGGAAGCTATGTATGCTGGCCAGGGCCACCAATGGGCATAGGTGGGAGCACAATGCAGGCTGCCCTGGGCAGGAGTATGTAGGGCTAGTGTATGGACCTCGGCCCCATGCAGAGCTCCACAGGGGCAGCTACAGGCCAAATATAATCAACTGGCAGGCCAGATTTGGCCTGTGGGCTATATTTTGCCCACCCAATCTATGCAAAGCTACGCTTATGTCCTGCCATGAGTATTTCCCATGCTTCTGGGATCTGCTGGTTCCCCCTTCCTCTCTACTCTCCCCCTCCCCCTCCCCCTCCCCACTTTTCTGCTACATGTGTCAGGGTGTTTTTAAACCTTCCCAGAGGCACTGGGTATTAGCAACAGCCAAGGCTGGGGACTTTGACTGGGGTGTGCCAATGTTCTTGCTGGGACCAAAGAGGGTCTTGCCCCTCCACTCAGGGTCAGACTTATCACCATATTTGGGGTCAGGAAAGAATTTTACCTCATGATCAGATTGGTATGGACTGTGGGGGGTTTTGCCTTCCTCTCTAGTGTGCAGTGTGGCCCTTTCTCCCAGGACCTCTTGTGCACATATTGACAACATTTCATAGAAGCAGGATGTTGGCTGTCGTGGTTCTGCTTTACCTGTGGCAGGTGGCAAGTTAGGGTGTTAGGTTTATGTTGCCCAGGGTCTTATGTAGAGTTTAAATTATGGTTTGTATGGGATGGTTTGAATAGGGATGACCCTGCAGGGGGTTGGACAAGATAACCTATGGAGGTCCCTTCCAGCCCTACTTCTCTATGGTTCTATGATCTATAAAGATGGGATCCATGATCTGACAAAGTTTGAGAGCCCCTGTTCTATTTTATTTTTTAGATTGAAAAGTAGCTCAGTCCACCTTTCTGCATGTCTCTTCCTTGAAGTTGCTAGTGAATGAAAGACAAAATTTAACAGTAGATGTCCAGACTTAAGTTTTACATCATTGATATTTCTTTTGCAATAGCACCCGTAATCCTCATTTAGAAAATTCTGTATAAAGACACAGGAAGACAAGGTCCCAATTCCAAAGAGGGAGGCATCTGAGAGGGAGCATCTTATTTTCTTCCATGCAGATCCTTATCTTCTCTGGCAAAATGGCAAATTGGAAGTGCAGTTGAGAATGCTGCAGAAATAGCCACCTGCAGGGGGCAGCAAGTAGAGCTGTATATTTGGCTTCCATAGAAAGCCAAATATACCTATACCTATGTAGGGTGACTTCTCCCTATGTCTGAAGAAGGATGTTTGTGCCCAAAAGCTTGCAAAGAACAATTTTTCCAACTATTTAGCGGGTCTAATAAAAATATCACATTTACCCAAAGAACCTTGTCTGGCTGTGTCCTTAGACCAACATGGCTACAACCGACAACCCTATCAAAAGGCCCTGTGTATTTCCCAAGTTTCAGCAGCAAGAAACACGAGATTCCAGGATGAGACTGCTTGGTGTCCAACTCCAGAGTCAGGCATTTGGGGCATGGGGCCAGAAGGCTTTTCCTGCTTGTTTGATGTGTGCATTTGAAATTAATGAGATTCCACAGCCAATAAAATATACAGTCTTCTGGCTCAAATGAAGCAGTACAGGTTTGACAAGGGAACAGGGCTGCACTGTTTGAGCTTTGCTTCAGAAATCAGACCACAGTTCTCTTCTGTAATTCCTGTTTTATTTTCTTTTGGTTGTAGAGATCTTTCCCCCACTGTCTGAAAGAGTTTCTGAGGCTAAAAGATCATCTCTATCCTAATTGTCTATGCCTAGCATGTACTTTGACAAATAGCTTTTCCTTCTCTGATTCATGGCCAAGATGCTGACATAGCAACTAGCTTGTTTCCTGCTGAAAAGGCATCATAGTACAAAGGAATGGCTTTGAGATGTTCCAGAAATAAGGAACTTGGTGGGGGTGGGGGACAGAGAGACCTTGATTCAGCGGTCAAGCATGAAGCTGCACATGGGATCCTGAGAACAGAATATTTTCAATGTTTAGGATTAGCTTGTGTCTGCAGGGTAAAGACCTGTGGTGCAGTAAGGGAGACTTGCCACAGGGAGAACCTAGGGGGAGTTCTGGCTTAATGGACTTCTTCCTTTGGCTCTGGGGAGTGGGTACTGCATGGGCAGTTCTGCCATACTTTCAGTGGGAGAAACATGCATTCTGATGGCTGAGGCCCATCCATCCTTACTTGACCCATTAGTGAGAATGGTGTGAAGCAACACTTTCAGCACAGGCAGTCAAAAAGCCTGAGGCTGAATCAACTCAGTCTTTGCAGGCTAATCTAAGCTGCACAGATTAAATTGAAACAGAATTGAACATACATTTATCTTTGATTCAGGAAAATGCAGCCACATGCTTGTAGTGACTCACGAGCGCTAGAGCATGACTGTCTGTTCACATCCTCTTCCCACTGCCCATGATGTCTCTGTGATTTGCAGTCCAGAATTACAGCAGCGGGACTTTGCAGGGTTGCTCATCACTTCCTTTTCCTACTTCCAGGTACCTCTGGGATTTATAGCCCACAGTTGCAACCAGCAGTAAGTTTGAGAGGGGGAAGGGGTATTTAACTCCCCTCCCTGGTCCCAGACCTCATTTGGAGTTTGCCTGTGGGGTGGGCAGTCCCCTCCCTGTATACTGGGCTGGACCCCTAGCTGGGCTTGCCCTCCCCTTCCCCTTGTCAGCCAGTTCTCACTGCTTCAGCTAGAGAGCAGAGGTGAGGAGCCATCCCTGCTCCCTGTTGCAGATAGCACAGCACATCCTAGGGCTAGAAAGCATGCTGAGAGACTGCGATTTAACTTGAAACAGAAAGAGGTCTGGGACAGAAATTTCACAAACTAGTTGGACCCAAAGTCTGATACTACATTCAACGAGGTTTATCGTAAGCCAGTTTCAGCCATTCTGAAACTGGTTAATGTGCACTGAACTTATGTTCTGATATAGATTTAAACCACTTTCTGATCACTTAAACCATTTTATGTGTAACTTCTGTCCCTAGCCATTGTAATTGCCTCTTGCACAAAGGCATAAGAAGCAGTACCCACCTGCAGTCTGCCCTTACAGCACAGGTGGGCAAAATATGACCTGAGGATTGGACAACTGATTGGATCTGGCTTGTGGTAGGTGTCCACCAACTGATTATATCCAGCCTGCAGCTGCCCCTGTGGCATTCTGCATGGGGACTGAGCCTTGCCTAGGGCAGCCTGCACCACATTCCCACCCAGCCAGTGCACCCAGTTTCCCCACTGGGCTGCTCCCAGGGTAACTGTAGCTGCCCAAGTACTACTTGGCTCTCCCTGCCTCCAGTGGCACCACCTCGTCCTACCCTGCTGCATCACTCTGGGCAGTAGGTAATGTGGGGAAGGGTAGCGGGCAGAAAGGAGACTTCAGGTGGGCAGTTTTTGCCCCATTGTTTGGTGTTCCAGCTCCAGCTCCCAGCCACCTTCCACCCACTCCACCCACCCGGCACAATGAGCAGTCATCTGTAGGCAGCCAAGTGGGTGGAAGACAGTCCTGCCAAAAGCTATGCATGCTGGCCAGGGCCAGAACTTGGGCTAGAGTGCTTGCAGGCAGGAGCACAGCAAGTGCTGCCCCAGGCAGGAGTAGGTGAGGCTCAGCTCCATGCAGAGCACCAAAGGGGCAGCCATAGGCCAGATGTGGCAGGTAGACCACAGATGCACTGCACCACCCAGGCGAGCTTTGATGCATGCATCTCCTGATCCCCTCTCCCTCTCCTCCTCAGCCAGCTCCCAGGACCTAGCATGCAGGTAGCTCCCCCACATGTGCACACCCACCTACCCACACACACCCCACACTCCTCATATACCTACACACACCCCCAAACCCCCCACACCAACATGTAACCTCTACTCCTCCCACACACACCACCACATCCCCCCATCCCCATACACACATTATACATGAGTAAGACTATTTTGAGCTGTTATGCAATCCCTTTTCTATACAGTACTTAAAAAACATAAATCACAAAAAAAATTTTTTTAAATAAAATTACCCTATTATAGTTAGGGCCTGGTTTAAATTGTGGGCCCAGCTTGCATCATGGCAACCTCTTTAATTTGGAGTTCCCCTCATTGGCCCCACCACTGGCTACTCATTCCTGATGGCTGGGAGGTGAAAACCACAGTTTTAAAATATGCCGTGGTTTTTACCTGCTTTTGCTTGCTGTTGACCAGATGGGAGGCAAAAATCATGGCATATTTAAAACCATGGTTTTCGCCTCCTGGCCATCAGGAGCAAACAGCAAGCAGAGGGGTGGAGGGACCCATCAAGGCCCCTCTGCCAATCAGCACACAGGGGGAACTCCAATATGAAAGGAGTCACCATGCCGTGAGCTGGGCCCGTGATTTAAGCCAGGCCTTAGTTATAGTAGATGTTTTATTTTTAATATATGATTTGGGTTTTTTATGGATAATTTGTTTTAAAATCTTTTGAAAGATATTATGTGTATGGCCCTCAACAGCTCACCAAAACAAGGCCCTCCTACTGAAATAACAGCCCACCCCTGCCTTAGGGCATGTCTATACATGAAACTTGCCACGTAGGTTATGCATTCAGATGAAGATATCTGCCACACATGTGATGTAAGCAGTGCATTGAAGCTGTTTTTGCTGTGTATCTTTAAGGCCTCGCACAGTACACTGTGATGTTTCAGAACAGGCACTCAGCATTCTCTAGTCATTGTACATGGTGTTGTATTGTTTTGTTGAAAGTATTCTGGGATCTTTCGCCCTGGTCACTGGGGGATAGCTACCATAAGGAAATGGAGTTCTGGGCTTGAGCAAAAGCTAAATAATTCATGCTATCTTCCATTTACTTTTTCTGAGCCAGGCAGTGCCAGTTTCAAAGCAGGCAAGATGGGCAAGCTCTGAACTGCACAAACACTGGTGGTGAATACAAACAGGCTGTTGTAAGCGTACCTCAGGTTGTGCTGTGAGCTCAGAAGTTTGGGGACAAAGGGACCCAAGACAAGAAGGATGAACTGAATCAAATCCTTTTTGCTAGATCTTTTCAGGGACCAGCTTTGTCAGAGGCCTGTTGCTGTGGGTTTATCTAGTTAACCTTGATGAATGATACAGGGTAGAGCTGCAGACCTCTGGATGGATGATCTACAGCAGCTGCAATACAGAATGTCAAAGGCCTTGTTCCTAGAAACTTGTAGAATGCTTGTCTAGGAGCTGCAACACCAGAACGTTTCCATGGAGAGCACCCCATAGCATGGAGAAATGTGTGGCCATTGTTAGGGGTGCACCGATAGAGAATTTTTGAGCTAATACCAATGGCCGGTTTTTAAGGAGCCACATCAGCTGATACCAATCTGATGCTGATATGCAGTCAGGCAACATGAAGAGTGGTGTTCAACTGGTAAGTCTGTTGTGGGGGTAGGGGGACTGGGAGGGAAAGTGTGTGAGGGGGCAGATCAAGACCCCCCTGATGAAGGAGGGAGTGGGACTGGGGCAGGGGCAAGCACTACACAACTGGTGGAGCGGGGGACAGAGCTGTGAGCAGCTCATCTGGGGTGCATGGGGCAGGGGGTGGCTCACCACTGCACACTCCCCAAAGAGGGCATGGAGGGGGCATGTGCCCTGAGATTCGCACGTGAGGTGAAGACAGCTTGTCGCTGCAGGCTGGGGCCAGGGCAGTGCTGAGTTCTTCCTGGCAGGGGGCTGAGCCTGGCTGTGCTCAAGGCAGGTAGCAGTGGCACTGGGTGATGACTTTGGGGGAGCTGCAGCCATCCCAAAATTTGCCATAGCTCCCTCAACCCTGCCTCCCAGCGCTGGCCCCCTGTACCAGGAAGAGCTTGGCAACACCCCAGCCCACAGTGACAGCCTACCCTTGCCCTGACACGCACCCCCATTCTCTTCTTGGGTGAATGTAGTGGTGGGACCCCCCCCCTCAACACCCCCCAGATAAGCCATGGCTCTGTCCCATGCCCTGCCCTGCCTGTGCAGCCCCAGCCCCACTCTCTCCCTTACTGTGGGGGCCTCAATCTGCCCCCTACCATGCACCTTCCCTCTTACCAGCCAGACCCAGCTGCTCTCTGTGCTGCTGAATTGTGCTCCTAGCTGCCTGCATGCTGCACTCTGGCTGCGCACATGCACAGGGCATTTATCAGCCACATTATCAGCCACATGAGCCAAAAAAAGCCAATTGCTGATACAGTCAATTTTCCTTATATCAGTGCTGATCCAATATGGGACCAATGTATCGGTGCACCTCTAGTCATTGCTGTTTGGAAGCTCATTGCCCCTTATTGCTCCTGGCCAGTAGATAAATAATTCACTGTTGGTGGGTCAGGTACTCAGGCTTTTGTAATAGAAATGTATGCTGTTATCAGGAAGGTGTTCTCTGGGTCATAAGAGTAGATAATGCACAGGTTTTTTGCATATTTTTTTGTTGGGGTTCCAAAATTGTTTGGGGACCCTTGTTTGAGGCTCAAGTATCTATTATTTTCCCCTCATACCAGAACTCAAAGTTTGTTAGCAGAAAGTGCTATTTCCATACAGTGCTGCAAGACCTGGGTGACCATCAACGGAAGGTTCAGCAATAGTCATGCCAGTACTTTCAAATCTCTGCACTTCTGCAAAAAGAAATTAAATTCTTGCTCTAATTATCTCTGTGCATACTGATAGCACTGCTATTTTTCCTGTCAGTCAGGGAGACCCAGTTTACCTTCTGCTTCCCTGGTATTTGAAGCCATTTACTGGACACTTGGACAAAAGAAAGGAACTGTTGAACTGTATCCTATGTAGCTGCAAAATGGCAATGGAACGTATATGTGGAAGACTGAAAGAGAGATGGAGAAGTTGGACACTGAGGCTGAATGCTGATACAAAATATGTGCCTCTCATGATAGCTGCCTGCTTTTTTTCACGATCTTTGTGTTAGCAAGAGAGGGACTTTCCAGGTGGGAGTGGGTTGGGTAGACATGGCAAATGCGTTGAATAGCCACAGAGGAGGCATACATAAAATGCTACTTCAGAGTCAGGGTCCCATTGTACTTCTATTCTAAGGCTGGGGGAATGTGTCAATAATTGCACCGCTTCTTTTGTAAGGCTTTATTCATTATGACAGCACATATCTTAATGTACATGTGCGCTGAAAGGATTTCATCATGCCTTACTTACATGAAGATGTTAGTACAGTGCATGGCAGGGTTTTAAGACCACAAATGCAAAGACATAGTCAGTGACTTGTTAATAAATAGTGATGAATATACCAAGCTAAACCTTATGAACAGTAAAAGAAAAAATTGCATATACATAGCGCCATGCAAAATTAAAGCTCATGTGCTTTGTTGTCAACTTCTCCCCTATGAGCTTATTAAAATGTTAAAATGCTCAGTGATTTGCAATGAAACATTTTGTTTTTTGACATAGGAGATACCTCATGTTAATCCTCAAATCAAGGCAAGTTCAAGCTTAGGTAAGCCTTGAAAAGATACTGGAATGAACATTCGTGAATGGCACAAAGACAACTTGTGTAAGCAGGAGGAGAGAGGAGAAGGTGGTAGGTTTTCTTTCCCTGCTGTCGTGTCTGAGTACCAGTTAGGTCAGGAGTATATTCTGTCATCTCTTTATACAGAGTACCTCTTTATATTTAGCTTCTAGGACATTTGACATTAGCAGTTTAATACTGCTCTGAGCCTCTGCCAAAAAAAAGAAAAGCCCAAGCTTGGGAACAAAGATTGGTGTCAGAGGTGAGAACTAAACTGTGCTGGCAATGAGCAATTAGCTTTGCACAACACAGTCTTGAATACAATCAGTGTTATTCATCTTTCAATTTCATATTCATATAATGCTCACACATTTGGGGATGGTGGGGAGAAATGTACAGAGAGGTGTGGAATACAGGGAAATGTGTATGGGGCTTTAGCTGAACAGATGAACAGAGTAAATTGCTTATAATCAAGATCATGAAAGCCAAGGAGCAGTCTAACCATATACCAGCCCCAAGAAGTTATCAAGCACAAAATGAGAAATAAATATATATTGTGACTCTTCCTAAACCATACTCAGAATATCATCTTGGGATATTTTAGAAGCAAGTTAAACAGACACTTAACTGAGATGATATAGTCCTGCTTTTGAACTGGGGGTTGGTCTAGAGCTGTGGTTCTCAATCTTTGTACCAGGACTCATCTGTAAACATTGATGGCTATTCTCAACCCAGCGCACCCAGTGCATCCAATGTCCCCACAGCCACTGTTGTTTCCCAGAGCTACCAGCTGCATGGAGCAGCACAGCAGAGGCAGAAGGAGGAGGAGCTGCTGGAGGTAGGAGGAGCTGAGCAGTACTCAGGCAGATGCAGCTGCACCAGGAGCAGCCCTGCCAGGAAACTGTGCGCACTGGCTGGGGCAGGGGCAGACAGGGCTCCGCCTCATGTGGAGCGTTGTGGCAGCAGCTGCAGGCTGAATGGTGGTGGGGAGGGGCAGACTGCACCTGCACCACACAGCCCAGGTGAGCTCTACTGCACATGCCCCCTCTTCCCCCTCTCCCTCTTCCACTCCAGGCTGACTCCTGGGACCTAGCATGTGGGCAGGTCCTAACATACATGTGCACACACCCCACTCCTGCCACACACACACACTCCCCCCCACATACACAATATACAAGAGTAAGACTTTATTTTGAGCTATTATGCAATCACCTATATATATATTACTCAAAAACACATAAATGAGAACAAAAATTATTTTGACATAAAAGTTATATTTGACTTTTAGAGCATAATTTGTGTTGTATCTATAATTTGCTAAAATTATATCTCCCTAAAGATGTTATGTGTGCAGCCCTCAACAGCTCACCAAAACTTAAGTAGTCTGCTATCCAAAATTATTGCCCATCGCTGAAAGAGGATCTTGTCAGTGTTCACAATGCACAATGTTTGGCTTATCTTAGAAGGAGGAAGGGCTGGTTTGAACTAAAACTTTCAAGAATCAAATCTGATGCCTGCATTGCTCCATGCTGCAGTAGCATTCATTTTAGCTTTATAATAATCTGCCACGGAGCTGAAATCTTTCAGCCACCTCCTATGCACTAATACTATGCACTCTTTGCAATATGACTGTCTTTTGACACTTGACTGTTGCATAATTGTCGGTGTTTCAGAAGTGATTAATAGATTTAATTGGTACTGAAGAATCTAAAGGCAGAGTCTTTGTAATTGTTGAAGCATCCGCTCAAAAGTAGCTTGCTCCAAAGCACAGATTCAAAGTTTCTCCTCATTGGCTCATATTTTAAAGCCAAAGTAGCCAACCAGTTACCTGTTTCATGGAGTATTAAAGCATTGCAGGGACAGTTGAATTTAGGGCAGTGCAGTTGTTACAGGGACAGGTAGGTGGCAGTGAGGATGTCAGTGTGTAGGTGTGTCAGTCTCTACAAATATTAAAAGATATTAGTTTTGTTTGTATTCTGATTCACCATTACTTCTCAGATGATATGATATACTTGATCCTACCAGCTGAGGGAAGGGTTTTGTATTCACTGCTGGAATGAATACAAGTAAGGATTCTTTGCAATAGCTGGGATTTCATGCCTAATGAATAAAAAATTTACCGTCCTTAACATATCCCTTGATCTGTGGTTGACAGCATGGCAATCTAAAAGTTTGGGGTAATAATTGATAAGCCTTTCCATTCTGCTGGAAAAAATCTGAGCCTAGCTTTTCCATGCAGACTCTCTCTGCCTTTGCTTGGTCTCTGGGTGCTGTGCTTTTTTCTGACATATTAACTATCTTTATTCTTATTAAGTAAATCTCAAGCTTGACTGATAGCTTTTCCCATATTCCCCTTTGAAATGACCTTTCTCTAAGATTTCATTTTACAGAGGCTGTGATCAGTCTGTGTGTTCTTGATAGTTAATTTGAGGAGTTGGAGTTCTCCAAAGTGTGTTATGAATCTATATGATGTCCTTCTGGGTTGTGTTTTACACATTCATATGTGATTTATCTCAAAGATGGAAAGCTGGATTGCTTTTCATCATCTATGCATTTGGAAAGATTCAACGTTGTTACCTGTAGTAAATCTTTCAAAAACTGATAATTTACAGAAAAGGTACCATAATTTTGTTTCCCCTTTTTGACCTAAGCAACTAGCCAAAGGTCAAAACTTTAAGCTTGTTTCATTTAGGAAGAGAAACTGATGCTGGACCCACATGCCTTTGAGGCAATCCCATTTACTTACAAAAATCCACCATCTCTGAACATGGAAGGAATCAAACAACAGAAGGTATTTTCTTTACTGACAGCTCCAGGCTCTTTCACACCAGAACTTGGCCCCCAACCTCATTCTCTGAGCTTTTTCTCAAGACCATGCCACCAATGCTTCTGGGACTCATGTGCTTCTAGTTAAACACATGCTTAGTTTGAAGCCAGACTGCTTAGTACTATGCAGGCTAGAGCCCTCTCTCTGTCCTTCTTGCCAGGCACTATATTAGCACATCTGTTTTAGGAATCTGCAATAGAAGGGTAATTGTCTTTTTTAATAATTTGGGGTATTCCAAATATTTTCATTCAGCTCTTTCGTAAGTGCAAACTGTTTTGCTCTGGCATCATTCTGACACATATTCCAGTTCAATGATAGTCTTATGTTACTGACCTCTTGGAAGCACTTTAATAAGTTCTCATCATATTCTTGTCTCTGTGCTTCAAATATTATCAACAACATATTGGTATGTATTTGCTTTGAAAAGCGTGCTTCAGAGTTTTAAGAAATATTTAATATACTGAACTGGCACCAAATGGTAACCTCTGGAAACCAACAGTGTATTAAATATGTACATCTTGGCATTTATCTCAGCTTAACTATCAGAGGCTTCCCTTGCTTTGCTACTTCAGCTGCATCAAGCAACTGCTAAGAATTCTCCTCTAAGACCATGATTCTTTTTTACATAAAGACCGCTCCATACCAAAATGGCCATGTACCAGTAAAAAGGCATTAAAGTTAGTGTGAGTTCCACATTTCTATAATCCCTTTGCTGTGCTTCAATGGTATAGTGTGGCATTAGTGTACCGTGCCTGTAGAAACAGTGCCTGTGTATTTATTTTTAGGTTTTTAAAGTAAAAAGTTTTATATAATCTGAGACAATTTAAAAACTAATTTTCTGAGCCTCCATAAGTGACAATGGTTGTATCTACGTGAGACATTGATTGTGCAGTCATTTAGTATTTGCATACACAAGTACTAAATGACTGCATAATAACCAGAGTTACTGTGCAGTAGTGTCCCCAAATGGCTTTTTGGTGATGCTGACTGCGCAGTAGCTCGTTACTATTGCACAGCAGCACTGTGTCATACTTCGTGCCACACGATGCTACTGAAAAGTAGTAACAAGCTACTGTACAGTCAGCGTCTCATGTAGATATGGCCAAAGTTTATTTTCTTAACACAGTCTCCATGAATTACACTCCTGTTGCCCTCACACAATGGTCAGTAATCCAGAGTAAGCAATGTTATTTTACAATGAATCAATATGGCAGTACAGTCATTCCCATTAAAGTAGATTTTATTGTTTTCTTTCTCTTCGTGTTCAGGTTCAGAAACGAATTAAAACTGACTTTGGAGTAACACAGCCAGAATTCCTGAATTTAGAGTATATGTAGATTCTTCTAAATTGCTGGAGATGTGAAGTCTCTTGTATGGCACTTGACAGTTTCACTTGCGTATTTCACAGGAAGAAAGAGTAACAGCTTTGCTGAATTATTTTCTTTACTCCCAAGAGTAAGGAGAACTATAAGATTTGCAAGCAGCTAACAAAATAGCACAATATAATTAGCAGAGATGCACAAATATATACATATTGCCAAAGCAGGCACAAAAAGAGGGGACTAGAAACAGCCACATACATGAATTATAGAATTATCAGTCTGTCAGGCCAAATTCCACTGCCAGTTTTATGTGTGTAAATCAATAAAGCAAGTTAACTCAGATCTGTATTACACTGGTGTAAGTAGAAACAGAATTTGTTCTTCATTCTAATATTATAAAAGCCTAAGTCTCTCTGTTAGTCTGTCTGTCCATAACACTTTATTCGCACTCTGACTGGCTGATGGAAACAGCCAATCAGAGTGCTCCAAGTGTTGGGGAGCACTGCCATGATTCTGAAGCTACTCCACCGACCAGACAGAGGGTGAGGGAGCTGAGGCCAGCAGCACTGGCCTCAGCTCTCCCACCCTGGTCTCTGCAAGAGGCAGAACAACGACAGCATGGGGCGTTAAGTGGTGGCACTCCATCCCAACCCTCCCGCCCCCAGTTCCCCCATCACTCTTGATGGGCAGTTAGCTAGTCTTTTAATAAATGCATAGCTTTCTTTTAAAAAACATCAAGACTGCTACAATGATACTTAAATATAAACTGTTAAAGGACAGTTGTGCTATGTCTGCAGTTGAGTGGTGCGTCTACAGGTACACTTTAATGCACAATAGACTATTTTATTGTGCATTAAAGCATTGCATTAAAACTGTGCTGGTACACTAATGCACAGTAAAAATAGGCTACCGTGCATTAAGCATCGCTAAAAAAGCATGCCCTCTCACTTCTGTGCAGTAGGGCAGCCTAATGCACCTTTATTTAGTACCTCATATTGGAGGTACTAAATTTAATGCACATTAGGAAAAGCACATTCATGAATGTGTATGTAGCACCCAGTATGTAGGAAAGGGTGACTTAGCCTAGTACAAAATGTGAAGATCTGATATACACTGCATAGACAAATCTGTCCCATTTTGGCAAAAAAAGTCTATTCTCTGGCAATCTGATGTCTACATTGTTTGATCTAAATTATACAGAATTTAAGCTTCTTGAGATAGGAGCTTTCTCCCATTTATACGACTTGCATACTTTGTGTTATGCTTAGCTCCTAATCACACTGTTCTTAGTAGTGTGTTGTTATATGTCTTTCACAAAAGAGCTACTACTAAGAACAGTGTGATTAGGAGCTAAGCACTATCCTTGCTATTGTAATCTCTTTATTTATTTTTATGTTGTGTTTAGCCATTCCTTTCCTCTCATTTGGATTTCCCCTCGTGATAATGTGACAGAACCATGACTTCCGAGAAGCACCAACTTCCCCAGGTAAATTAGACAATCCTTTTTTATGACCAGGCACTGTGTGGGGAAATAAGGTTGTCCAGTGTTGCTTGTCCTTGTCATAGCCAGCTACCTTTCCATAGAATCAACAACAGCTCTACAGTCTGTTGAGATTCCTGGAAACCTGACAGAAAATTACAATTCTGACATCAAGACTGGCAGGAGTATATTATGAGTTGGATTTTTTACTATGTTGCATCTCTTGTAGTTAGCTATACTGTTGAAAAGTAGGTGTAAAACCTCATTATTCTTATTTGTTGGTGATTTATGCACCTATGCTCAGCACAGGAGTAAATAATTGTACAAAGTGCAAAACAGTGGGGAATCAGGCATTTTGGCTCTCAGCTGTAGATCCCTAAACTGTGCCACCCTAGGGGTGTCTAAGTGCTTGACTCATGGAGTGCTTGCAAAGTTTCAGGCCCAGGAACTCCCTGGGACTGAACAGAGCAAAAAGAAAAAACAGTGCATGTATGCCCAGAGTAAAAAGGGTAATGTGGAAACAGAGAACAAAGGCATCAGCCCAACAGATTGACTTTGCACTGCTCTGGGGCTGCAAAAAGTATAGCTTGGGTCATCCAACTACTTAGGGAACCCTCTGGTAAATGCAAATGCCCAGGTGGCACAGAGCTAACACAACAGCTCTGTGCCATGCTTCTCCCCCCCAACTTTAGTAGCAGATATTCAGAGTTCTGGAGTTGTGACCAGGAACCAACTCTATATGCCTGAACCACACACAAGGCATTAAGCAGCCAGCTTGAAACAAGAACCACTAATCTCTTCTATCCTGCATCAAGGAATGGATATGGACAGAAATACCAACTACAAACTGCTGCAATCCCTGCACCAATTGCACTAACCTCCATAACAGGAAAATGAGCTCTACTCATCCACGTCACCCTCTTCCAACTTGCGTGATCAACTACTGCCTATGGCAGGGGAGAAGGATGTAAAATACTGTATAACAGTAGTGTTTAGAAGTTAGAATTAGAAGCATCCTCTAATTGAGGTCTGTGATTCAGTATCCATTTTCTAACTGATGAGGATTGCATAGCATGAGCCTCTGTAGAACTGGCTGATGACTCAGACAAGAGCTTTTTACGAGTACAATTCCCTACAGCTTCCTTTCTCATCCAAAGGCCATAACAATTAATAAACATTAAGATAATAGAGGTTGTCAAATATTTGTAACCAATATATTATTAAGTAAAGTTAATAGCAACATTCAATTAGTCACTAAAGAGCCATCTTAGTATTGTGTAGACCTGGTTTCGCCATGACTTGGGATGTGCTTCTGTCAACCTGCTGAGTGTGTTGCCTAAGGCCTTATAAGGTAAAACAGCTGATTCTTTATCTCCTTCCTTTCTAGGATTTGCAGAATTTTTTCCCTATTTCTCTGTTGTATGTGTCCAGCTGGTGTAATGACTCCATAGGACTATGGGCATAGGTGGATCTTGGATTTTGAAAAGGGAAGTCCAGATGATGCGCCACATCATCCCGCATAACAGTTCATATTTTTCTCCAGTTAAGCAGAAACTAGAAGCTTTATTCATATGCTAGGGTAAAATACAGCCTGTGGGCCACATGCAACCCGCGAGGCAATTCTATCAGGCCCGCGGACAATCCCCCCCAAATTTCGGAAATTAAAATTTATCTGTCCTTGGTTCCTGCCAAAGATGACAGGAAGCGGGGGCAGTGGGACCCAGAGGAAGCCGGTTGGACTCCCACAATAGCACGCCCCGTCGAGCCCCAGCTGGGGCTTTGGCCTGGGACCACGTGGCTGCCCTGGCGCAGGAACCTCAGGTAAGGGGCGGGGCGCCGGGAAAAGTGGCTCCTCCCCGCCCCGTGGCTGGCGCTCCCTGCTGAGCCCGTCGCGGCCCGCGTGGGGCTGCCCCGAGCAGGCACATACAGCCACAAGCAGCCTATGCGTGGCTGCAGCGTGAGGCGCCGGGCACAGGGCGGGCGAGGGGCTGCTTTCCCCCCATGCTCAGCACCAGCTTGTACCCCGGCCCCCCGCCAGCTCCGGGCTCGCCCGTCGAGGCTGTGCGCGGCGGCACCAGCTGCGGCCCTCTCGCTTGCCGCGCGGGCAGCGTTTGCTGTTGCTGCCCAGCCGGAGCTGACGCCGTGGTGGGCTGCAGTGAGGCTGCCACCGCCGCCCCTGGGCTGCCCAACGCGTGAGCTGCGGGGCGGGCGGCAGCAGCAAACGCTGCCCGGCGCAGCAAGCGGGAGGGCCGCAGCTGCTGCCGCCGCACGCAGCCCCGACGGGCGAGCCCGGAGCTGGCGTGGGGCCGGGTTACAAGCTGGTGCTGAGTGCGGGAAAAGTGGCCTGTCCCCTGCACCATGGCCGGTGCCCCACGGGCTGCCCGTGCCTACTCGGGACAGCCCCGCTCGGGCTGGGAGCAGCTGCGGCAGGGAGCCGGCCACAGGTTGAGCGGGGGGGGGGCCGCTTTTCCCCCTCTTATAACACCTTAAATCCAAGCCTCGCTAAAAACTGTTTATACTCATGTTCACTAACTTATGCCTATTATCAGGC
Organism: Caiman crocodilus; assembly: GCA_030014935.1. Lineage (NCBI taxonomy): Eukaryota > Metazoa > Chordata > Crocodylia > Alligatoridae > Caiman > Caiman crocodilus. The sequence continues at coordinate 33,300,320 of JAGPOW010000261.1, read as the reverse complement.
ATTCCTATGTCAGGTATACTAAGTTTGATTAAAAAATATTGAAAAACATTTGAAATGCATATTTTCTAGTAAAGCTATCTCTCTCAGACGTGAGAACAAGTTAGAACAGTGGATGCCAGCCTTTTCAGCAGGTGTACCACAAATTAACCCCATGCCCTCCCTGAGTGCCACTCCAACTCCCTCTTCCAGTCCAATCTACCTTCTGCTTCCTGTCCTGCTCTCTCTACCTGATCTTTGCTTTCTGTTTTCTGTCTTGGTTGCCATTGTGCTGCTTGTTCCTTCTCAATCTGTCAGGCACAGAAGCCAACTATGCCACTTATGGAATATATGCCACAATTTGGACACTTCTGGTCTAGGATATAAGCCTATACTTATTTTGCTCCAGGGGGCATTTTTTCCTGTTCTACCAGTGTGATCTCTTTTGCTTGATTTGGCCCATATTTCTAGCATTTGCAGTTTGCCTTGACAGATTGTGCTGTTCATCACTGATCATTTGACACCAGTATAAAACATTTCTGGCCCTCCTCTTAGATTTTCTTTAAACTAGATAATCTTCATATATTTCTTTTTAATATATGTTTCTATAGTATCTTAAGCATTATTCTGGTGTGCCTTAAACAAAAGTACGTCTAGTACTGTTACTGCTTTCTTAAATTGCTGATAGGGGCCGGGCATATGCCATGTGAACATCCTTGTGATAATAACATTAATTTACATACAGGTTTCCCTCACAGCAGTAAGTCAGTAAGTCTGGAAATCACAGTCTACATTCCATCTGGGGCCAGATCTGATTTTTGGTTTTATTTCTAGATTGACACACACCTAACCTAATCTTGCCCTGAACTTTGCCACTTTCATTAAATGTTCTAGAAAGTATGTTTCCAACCACCAAATATCTTCCAGATTTGTAGTCAATTTTCAAATTTTTCATTTGTAGCTGAAAAAATAATTTCTGAATTTATGAAGGATGTTGTGGCAATAGCAGTAAGCAGTTGCTGGTCAATGTCAGCTCACACTGGCTTTCATAAGTAAGGATATTAAATTGTGTATAGCTATGAATTAGGCCAGAGCCTCTTCCTCTATTTGAACATATTGATACCCAGTCTGTTAGCACCTATGATGTCTAAGTCACTGTCTCCTGTTTTTACTGTACCATTGGAATAAGAGTATTTCAAAGAAATAGTCCTTGGAAACCTCTATAGACAATTTTGGTTCAGACTTACCATATCTTGTAACTCTTTGATTAACTCCTTCAGGTTCTCAAAATTTTTCACTAAGACTTCTCCTTCTCAGGGATTCTCTCACTATCAAGGATGATTGTCTTCCATGACTGTCTTATCTGTGTGTCCAAAGATGGCTGATGAAGCTTGTTTAGGATTGACAGACTCTACTGCAGCTTGGACATGTGTTTCCATGTGGGATGGGAGACACTGAATTCTTGATTTGGTCAATGACATGCTGTTTCTGCTGCTCCTGCTTTTCTATCCCTTGCTGTTGTCAGGAGGTGTCAAAGTCCTGAGATCCCTGCAGCAGACTTTCTCCATTTGGGGCAGTCCTGGGCAATAGTCTCCCAAGAGTTGACATCAATGTTGCATTTTTCAAGTTGGCCTTAGGGATGTCCATGAAGCACTTTGTCTACCCTCCTCCTAAGCATACGTCTTGGCTGAGCTGGGAGAATAAAACTTGTTTTGTGAATCTGGAGTTGGACATCCAGATGACATGGCTGACCCAACAAAGTTAATTCTTAATCGCAAAACCAGCTCCATGTAGTCACCATTCTCCTTCCTATTTAACCTTCCAGAAGAAGGTATAGCCACCTCCATGTTCTTTGAGCTGCCCCTCTCCTGCTTGCTGGGTCTTGCTCAGTGCAGCTACATTGATATTGTGTCACCTGAGTTCTTGGGCCACAATTTACAGTGGCAGATTAAGTTTTATTAGGGCCCTGGGCAAACAGAAAATTGTAGGCCCATGCATTAATCTGCCTCTGACGATTTATATTAAGATTTACATCCCATGTTAATGGGAAAACTTTGCACAGCAGCTCTCATATGATTCGTTTGGCTGCTAGATTAAGCACAAATTGTCCTGCATAGTTTACCATTCCAAGGAATCTGTACCCTTTCTTTGTCTGTAAAGGTAGGCATGTTGGTAATGGCCTGAACTCGACTGTAATCTGAACTAAGATAAGGATGCAAATATGTTCCATAAACCCTTTAAAAAAAAGTAAGTGAATTCATTTGGTCACATTTTCATTTTCAATTGTTCTCTTTCCATGAACAGTGGAATCATCTAGTCTACTGCCACAAATATTAATGAAAAATTTTCAACATTTGCACCAGAAGTGCTTGTGCCTGTCCTCAATGAGGCAACAAAAATAAATCCATGTGACTAATTGACTAATTATAACTAAAAGCACACTTTGAATGAAAATTATTCAGGCTAGATTGTGATCTGGACTCCATAATTTCATAATGGAATACGAGGAGCAAGAATTCCCCCGCGACTCCTACACAAGTTACCCAGATTCTAAGAAAAGGTCTGTGTCAGAGTTTTTGAAGAGAAGGATAGAGAGGGGGGAGGCTTTCGTTTTATAAATATTCAGGGGGTTAAACGCATCTTTCCAAGGCATGGTAACTAGTCAGTAGGCATATTTTCCAGGTTCTGGACTAAAGCAAAAAATTGCTACAGGTCTTTGCAGTGTATCAAAATGTTATTTTGCTGTTCTGTGATTGTGATTACCTGAACTTCTGTATTCTAATGCATTATTATATTTTTGTATTGATCTGCAGAAAAATTGTGTCTACATCTCTAAATCTCTACCTGAAACAATCCTAGATTTCTCTAGGGTGCTTCACTACTGCAATAGGTTAGATTCTTGCCTCTGTGTATAACAGCCTGTGCCAGGGGGCCTTTAACTCCTGCTACTTGAGAGGTGGGGAGCCAGCATCAAGGACTGCAATTAAGGTGGTTGGACAGGGGCCAGCTGCAGAGCTACATACAGCCAGGGAAACCCACAAGGGATTAAGGAGCAGCAGGGGAGAAGACAGTGGTAGCAGGACCAGATTAAATCTTTAGTGGGCCCTAGCCAAACAAACTCATGGGCCCCCAGCTGAAGTTGAAATTTTTATATTACTTTTTTTTCACTCAATAATTCAAATATGTAAAATAAGCACAGCTGGGCCCCTTCTTAAATTAAGGCCCTAGGCATGTGCATAGTTTGCCTGTGTTAATCCAGCCCTGAGTGGTAGGGGCTCAGGGCTGCAACACCTGAGAGAAGGCTGAGGGCTAAGCTATATGACTCAAGTGGACAGAGCTCCAGCCTATTAAAAGCATGACTCCTGAGCCCAGTGTTGCCAAGTGTATAGTAATTATCATATTAGTATGATAATTTTGACCCTTGTACAATATATGATCAATAGTAAAAGTGTTCAAAATGCATAATAATTTCCAAGGCTGCTAATTAATGCAGCATACGCAATATCCAAGTCACTGTCAGAGACCCTTAACTGATTTTTGGGTTTGCTGTCAGCACTTCCTTATGATTACTTGCTTCAAAATAATAAAAAAATCCTTCAATTTTGATGACCCAGTTGTCACTCACTCACTGGGTGTCACAGTGAGCAATATACAATAAATAAGATGACTTATTTGCATATGGTTTCAGTGTACGATAGTTTTTTCAGCAAATACAATAATTTAAGCTTCCAATATGATAATTTCATATTTAAGACCTGGCAACGCTGCCTGAACCAGGGGGTGCAGTCTTGTCCTGGTTTGTATTGTGGACAGAATGCCTGCTGGCCTGGATGGCAACAGAGGGGAGCCCAGGCAGCGCTGGGACCTGGGGATGCTGAAAGTGGTAGTAACTACAGATCTTGGAGACCCCCGGAGGGGATTTAACAGGGTATTGTAGCTAGTACAGAGTAACAGTGAAGGAATGGGAGTGCCTGACAGGGGTGGTACAGAGAGGCCACAGGTCAGGGTGGAGAGGCTAAAGCTCAAATAGAGAGCCCTTCCAGGATCAGAGACCCAGGAGGATGCATGGGGGCTAAAGCCAAACCATTGAGAGACTGTAACCAGCCTTGCCCAGGGTCAGGAAGGCCAGAGGGGGCTGCGGTGAACAGTGAGCAGCCTTGCCTTGGGTCAGGGGTAGCAGGGGCTAGGACAGTGGTCTCCAACCCTTTTAAGGAGGAGATCACCTTTGGCATTTAAAAGCAATCCAAGATCTACTATGCGCCACAAATTCAGCCCTTACGGCAATTAGGGCCAGGTGAGGTTGGAGCCCTAGGGTGAGAGAAATTGTGTGCAGTGGGGTCAGAATACCAACTCTGAATGCCATGTCAAGCCCAAGGAGGAGCCGAGAACCAGAAGGAACACCTACCGGAGCTCATCAGCCTCTGAGGGCTGCCTCCTCCTGCTGTTATCTTTAACATCCAGATGTGGCAGGAGCAGAAGCAGGGTGAGATCCTGAAAGACTGAAGTGGGTGATCTGGGCAGGATTAAGGCCGGCACCAGGAAACGTCAGGGCTACCTTTGCAGTGCATCCTGCTACACAGTCCCATCTGGCTCATGCCTTAACTCTTTCTTACTTTTCTAGACCCAAATATTGTTTTACTGTCTCCATGCATGTTTATTGCACATTTAAATTCAGTATCATATTAAATTATTAATTGTTTGCTAGTAATAGAGGTTTATGCCAATTTATGGAGCTTCATTAAAAACATACTGGTAAAATAGGGCCAGGTCTATCACTAGCATGCAAAGCAATCACTGGACACCTTCCTAGCTCACAGGATTGTAATTTTTTAAATCCTTTTGTTTGCTGTCCTTCAGGCAGTTTGCAAGTTCAGTGACATTGCTAATCTCAAAGCCAGTTTGAATAATTTAATGAGTAACGTTTCCAAAGACATCCATTCAAATGGCTTTCTAAATACAGATTATCACACCTGCCAGGTAGCTGGGCTTGCTCCCAACAAACTAGACCTCCCAGCTTTTTTAAAACTTCCCTTGATCAACGCAGGCTCTGGCAATGTTTCTTTTCTTGGCCTTTCTGGCGCAACTCCCTGGGCACAATCTCTCTGCTAACTCTTCATGGAAATAGGACCTTGTAGCCCAGCAGACCTGAGACCCATGTTGGCACCTCTACCCTAGGGCTCCCAGTAGCTTACGCAACTTTTCCCAGAGCTCTGAATTTGTGGGCTCTGAGTTTACAGTTTGCATATTTAAACATGCAGTAATGGCAGGAAACAGACGGCTACACTCTTAAATGTAGAATCGTTTTTGTTTACTTTAGGTAAAACAAGAAATATACAGATCTAGACAAAGCAATAACGGCTTACAAACAACTCTGTCTCCATTTTTTCTTCACTTTAGAGCATTCTTTGGGCTTACATTGTAGTCCTCTAGTCTAAGGAGCCCTGATACCACAACTCCACAGCTGCTCAGAAGAATCACACAAACTTAAACTTCTTAATTGTTATATAAAACATGTTGATAGAACAACTATCGAAACTATTGAAACTACTTTTAAAACCATGTGACTATGTTGATTTTTGTTGCAGCTTAATTAAAGTAATGAAGTTTCAACTCATTATCACACCTGGTAAAAAAAATGTTGGCTCATGTTACTGAAATGGTTTCTTCCATGACTATTTTAATATCTTAATACCCCACAATATTTTGTCCAGTTCTTCAATTTTTTTAAAAGTATTTGAGGAAAAATATAAGGATTACAACAGTTTTATGTCCTACCACAGGATTTACTGGTGCCATCTCCTGGCTAATCTACAACACCTGCTTTTTAAACAAAATTATGACTGGTATATATTAATAACCACAGGGACAGGAACATTATGAGCTTTAAGACCTAATTAGTGAACTTCAAATTGTTATAGGTAAATCCATATTATATAAATTAAATTATCCAAGAGTTTAGTACAGTACTTCAGTACAAAGATAATTATTCTGGTTTTCACTTGTGCTAGGTGAAGAAATTCAAGCCCAGAATGAAATTGATCTTGTTCAGAAGACCAACATAAGACCTATGTATCACTTAAACTTCATTTAAGCTCCATTTTGACAATTTAAATTTGAGTTTACATTAGTGGGCTTTGAATAGGTCCTTCAAAGAGAATAGTCTTTTTTTATCCCCTCTACTCTGTGCATCAAATGCATGTCAAGTGCTACATTGCTTAAGCTCTATATGGTATAGATTTAGTGTCATTTTGTAAAGTGCTGCCAGGGATAAATAATAAAAAAAAAGCCTTTACCTTGGGCCCTAATGCAGCAAAGAACTTTAGCCTAAAACTTAAGTGCTTCACAGAATAGTGATGGAAATATTCATGTATTTAACTTTGCAAAATAGAGCCCTCAGAACCCAAAGCATTTAAATTATAGCGCTGAGACTCTCCATGTTTTGGATTTTTTGGATAGTTTACTTGGGAATTACACTGAGATGAAAACAGAATGTTGAGGGTGATGGTGGTGTGATAATGGTATATAATGTTTTTTTTTCCTATGGCACAATCATCTATTAGAAACACAAGATTCTTACAGAAAATAAAGAGATACTATTTAGCTTTGCACTTGGTTTTAGTAATTTAACTTTCATACAAAAATCCCTTTTGAAAACGAACGATCAAATCCATTACATGTATTACAGAAAACATACTGCAGGAATCCTAAATTGCTTTGGTAATGGAGTGTAAAACAGTTCTTAAAATGGGTCTGCTGCCTACAAGATGGAAACAATTGTTCGTTGGCCAGTTAACCAATTCACTCTGCTCTGGCTGCTGAATTTACCAATTTGTCACTTAGTTTTGTAAATGGCAAATGAGACCTCTCAGACAACCCAAACAGAAATGAATTTCACTAGTATAAAACTAATAAAAAGGCACTGAACAAAAAAAGAAGGAAAAAAAGTACAAGAACACAAGGTAAAAATGTTTTTACTAAATTCCCTTTGTTTGCCTTCTGTCTGGGATTGCATAACAATACTGGTTGTTTTACAAGTCTTTTTCCAATGTGAGTGTTTAAAAGTGTAGTAGTAGTGTTATGCTTCAGTTTAAGTTTGAATTCGTTGCTCGGCATGCATGAGTTAATATATGAATGCCAGTTGGAAGTTTGAAAGAAAAAGTTTTTATTGCTAGCAATAAAGGTGCAAGGTAGCAAGCACATTAAACAATATTTCTAAGCATCTTTTATACTAAAATCTACAAGCATAATATTTAGTGATTGGTTACAGGTAAATGATGTAAAGAGTTCTCTACTGAGCATGTCTCTTTCCCATGTATTTTATTTCCATATATGTATGTTTTATTAGCATACTTTCTTCTCACCTAGGGGTGTGTGTTTTAGTATTATAATGAGTCTCTAATGAGCCTTTTCAACTAGTTTCTAGTGTAGTTCGCTGTTTATCTTCGAGGCCCCTAGCCTGGTACAGTCGTCTCCTCTTTATCACTGCAGATGGGCATAATTTACAAAACAACCTTTCAGTCTCGCTGTGTATTCTGTCTTGGGAGGATGGCTCG
>JAGPOW010000261.1:33268330-33292691 GCA_030014935.1 Caiman crocodilus | reverse complement strand
AACAACCTTTCAGTCTCGCTGTGTATTCTGTCTTGGGAGGATGGCTCGAGGCCATTTATTAGGCCTTCAAAGAAATGGCTTGGGGTTATTCACAACAGTAGTAGATATCTGTCTGTCTTGTGAGACAACAGAATTATAACAAGTGAGATATCAGCTGGTTGAATATAACCCTCGCTTGAAAATAAAGTGAAGCTGGAGTGACCTCTCCAGGGTACAAAAACCTGGGCAGTGTATATGGAGACACTGAGCTGCCCACAGACCAGTATCCTCCTCTTAGCCTTGTTGGTTCCAAACATATTGCCACCTATCTTAAGGGTGTAACTAGCAGAAACAGTAATGGAATCTCATTGCCCTAAGTCCCCACATAACCAAACCAAACCAGTTCTGTGGTTCTTGGAAGGTTTAACACTGGCAAAGATCTGGTCCCAAGTAAGATTCTTTTCAATTAGATGGTTAATTTGGGCTTTTTAGACTATGTAATGCCAATATTCCTTTCCCTTATGTAACACTTTTAACATTTTTTTATCTCAGCTATATTCAAATGCTTATTAACACTGATTCTTCAGTGGCAACCTCTAAGAATTCTGCAGTGTCTGGTTAGGATAGTTACAACAGAGCAATACATGAACTACAGAAAGTTACTGAATAACTTACTGAATATCAGTATTCAATACTGAATAATTCACTGAATATCAATATATTTATACTAAAATTAGAACATGCACTTTATATACAATTTTGATTATCTGTAATGTTTTTTATCAACCTAGGAGTCAACAGGTCTGTACAAGCAAAGCTGAAGCCTCTCTAGCTTCATTGGAGACTCTGAACAAGTGTAATGAATTTCAGTATCAAAGTGAAGTCTGAGGCAATTCACTGCTGAGAAGATGAGAGATATTGAACGCAATTGACCATTTAATAAGGGAAGTAACTATAAACAAATTCAAATGAAAATAATGACAACATCAGTACAAAAATAAAAGATGGCACAATGTTGAAGAATATAGGGTTATATCAATTTGAATTCTAACCTAAGCAACAGCATTAGGACTTCAGAATAAACAACTTACTATAAATGTCATTCTGAACCTTTATTAAAACTATAAAGACATTTCAAGCCAATGGACTTTTAATTCATAATATAAAGAATACACTTCCTAACACATAGCAAGATGTACTTTTGAATATAATGTATATGACAGAAAGCAATGGTAGTTTATAACAAAGATTGCTTCATACTTTTTGTTTACAACCTGTTAACAGTTGCTTATAAATTTGCCAAACTTGTACTTTGTGTGCCTCAGGTTGATTTTTTTTCTTTGTTTTAGTAACCCCCTCCCCCCGTTAAGTTGTTTCAGAGATGAATGTGAAGGAAAATACACTATTTTGATCAAGTTAAAAACCCATAATGACTGTTTTAATGAGGTTCTCTAACATCTCCACACTCTGGCACTCCAGCCTGTACCACAAGTGCCACAAGGAGTGATAAGCAACAGATTGGGAAGGAGACAGACAACACAGTGACAGATAGAACAGGGAGCAGAAAGCAGATCACCAGGCAGGGACCACAGAGCAGTAAGCAGAGCAGCAGTTTTGTTGTGGAACACAGGGCGGGGACCCAAAAGCTGAGCTGAAGACTGAGCAAGGAAAAGGAATCTGAGTGGTACTCATGAGGGTGCAGGGCTAATCTGTGGCACACCTGCCAAAAATGTTCTAAGATTTAATGTGCACTGAGAATGATTGACTTCCTATGCCCCCCAGGTCATATATGCTGAACAAGAATGCAGAGGAGTGAGGATCTTTGACGTGCATGTTTAAAGACTGGGACAGAAGTCAACTAGATGAAGACCTGGGATGGAGACAGGTTGGTAACAGAGGTAGAGTCTCTGAAACCTACCTCTCCAGGTCACATCCTCTAGAACTTGGAATTGAACTACAACATTCCACTCCTGAGGAGAAAGAATGGCTCAGTGGCACCTGGGAGACTCAGGTTCAAGCCCCATACAGTGCAGCTTTGAACATGTCACTTAATCTCCCTCTGTGAAACTCCTGGAGGAAATGTGTTCGTTATGAGAGTTCTTGTGATTCTTTTAACACTGTTGATATCAGCATTAGACTGATATGACAAGCATGAAATTAATTCTGCTCCTGTCACCAGCAAGACCCACTAGCAAAATGAGTTTCCTCCTCATGTAATGGCTAGTCCACACTAAAGATGACATTGGGCAATGTACTTATCTGCTGCATGTTACACCATCACATGTAACTCATATGGGTATCAGTATAGTCACACACAAGGGAATTCAGGATTTTTGGCTTTTTTAAAATTTAGGAAATTATAATTTTAAAAAAGTTACATTAAGAGGTCATTAAGGTTCAAAAGTCAAACACTCCTTAGATATACTGGAACTAAGGTCTTGCTAAAGGGCTTCTTTGAAAAGTATCCGACAACCATCCAGCAGTCCTTTATGTGCGAGTACCGTTAGTATTCTTGAAATAGGTAATTTTATGGGAGTACTTGCTTACATGTGTGGAGTTACCTATGTGCAAGTGTTTGCATGATTGAACTTTTAAGTGGCCATTAAAATACTGTGGTTCAATGGTCCAAAAGACTGCACTGCAAGTAGAAGATACTAAGTCATACGTACATCAATCACACTAGTTCCCAATGCACCAACCAAATCCCCTTGCCTGTTTACATCCATATAGCCTTCTAATGGCTATCTTCTTCCCAATCCCGACTGTATCACTTTGTGCATGACAGTCATCTGTTTATTTTGTATTAATCTAAAATAGATTATAAACAGGTGGTTAGGAAGAAACTCTGATATTTAAGGCAATTACAATGCTCTCAGTAATAATATAGCTTGAATAAATCTGTTCTTGTGACATGGTAGACAGGGATGCTCCAAATTCACCCTTTGGAAACTGCAGAGGGGGCAGCTTTGCTCATGGCCACTGCATGTGTCACTGGCTAAGGCTAAAAGCAGACTACTGCTTTTAAACTACTGGTTTAATGTGACCCTGATAAGGCCAGAACACAGGTAGATCGGGGGTTTTGAAAAAAAGAGCTGCACATGCTGTGGTTCGTCATCATCACCGATAAACACCATACATTTTTCTCCAGATAAAAAGAAACTAGAAGCTTTACTAATATGCTAAGGGCTTAGGGTTGCATTATTCAGTTTAAGACTGAAGCAAATGTAAATATAGCTTTACTGGAACGTGCATTCATGCACTACAACATATATTATGCACTATTCAAAGACACAAACAAGCAAAACAATACTCAAACACCATTGCTGCTTTACAATGCTTTACATTACGGTCATTAGTTAGATGTACGTCTCATCAGGATTCATAAAACATGATTCTCTTGAGCGTCTTCATCATGCTTCACAGAAAGTTAATTCCACACCTGAGGTAATGTTTTTAGCTATAGTTACAAACTCTCTGCAGGGCTGTGCAAGAGGAGCTACATGGCTAACGGACACCAGACTTGCAAAAAGAAAGGCCAGCTTAATTACTCAAACATTAAAACTATTTTTCAAAAGGCAAAAGAGTCGTTAATGTGTGTGAAGAGTTTAAAAAGAAACCCGGCGGATGGTAGAGAGCTGTGAAGTCCAGGAACTCGCTGGGGCTGCCCCACTAGGCGCATACGCTGCTGTGCTCGTTTGACGCCGGGTGGGGCGGGAACGCACCACTACCTCCCGCTCCGCTCCGCTCCGCGCACACGAGGCACAGCCCTTTGCACGCCGGATTTAAACGGCCGCGCGCTCAAACGGAGCGACGCTGTTCCAAGACAACCCGTTAAGTCGAATCCGCCACCAGCCCGCACAGACCGAGATCTGCTGCAGACACCGCCCCCCGCACCACCTCTTAACCCCCGGCTCCATGCCCCCTCCCACCGGCTTTCAAATATCGCGAGATTCCGCGAACTTAATTCCCTTCACTCCCCCTCGCGCCCACCCGGCCTGACCACTTCCGGTACGGCAGGCGCGGAGCAGCACCGTGAGCGGGGGGGGGCAGTCCTCCCCCATTTACGTCACGCAGGTGAGGAGCAACGGCCACGCCCCTAAAGGGTCCGCCCCGCGCTGTCGAGGAGCCTCGGTGGCATGAACGAGGGGCAATAGCGGCGGCGGCGCTGAGGCGGCGGAATGGGGGCGCTGGCGGCCGTGCTGGCCTGCGGCTGTATGTGGGCGTTGGCGCGCGGGCACAGCCTCTTCACCTGCGAGCCCGTCACGGCGCCGCGCTGCACGGCCATGACGTACAACATGACGTTCTTCCCCAACCTCCTGGGCCACTACGACCAGGACACGGCAGCTGTCCGCATGGAGGTGAGCACGGGTCAGCCAAGTTGCGCGGCGCGGGGGCGGGGCCGTGGGGAGGCCCCGCCAGGCTCTGTGCCCTCGCGTGGCGGCGGGCCAGGGCAGGCTTCGCGTGCTGCTTCAACAGGGATAAGTTGCAGTTAGCCTCGAGTCGGCCCAGACTCGGGGCAAGGCATTAACTTTGCAGGGAAGAGCTGCAGGGCACTACCACAGGTCCCGCTTTTTCCTACCACTGGCCGTTGCTGCTTGTGGTGAGCTGCCCCTCTCTGTGTCTTCCCATTCCCTCCCAGTAGCTTCACACCTACTGGACACGGCATGTGTTGCCAGGTCCTGCCCATGTGCTGAAGGCAGCCCCGGGTGGGCACTGGCATCCACTGTGGGTGTCACCAGCAGAAGGATGGACTGGAGGCTGAACCTGTGCCAATGCCCACCATAGCTCTGTACCTCCCCTACTCACTGCCTTGCTCCATCCCACATAAGGAGGTTTAGTGAGCTGTTGCCAGGGGTGAGAGGTGCTGATGTGGCCCACAACTCATTCTCCAAACTCCTTATGTGGCCCATGGGCTCAAATAATCACCCACCCCTGAATCCTGAAAGGTATTCAAATGCAGTTCCTAGAAAAGGGCGGTAGCTACTTTCACATAGAATAGCTTAGCTGGGTGTACTCTTCACCCCTCTTGTTGAATTCTCCCTACAGTGCCCGGGTCTTCAAGTCATGGAGCTTGAAGGGATAAAAGAGAGCCCACTGATGAGGCACTTCCTTGGGAGGCAGAGTCTTGAGTTCAGTTTTAAGAACATAAGAGCTGCAGTTTACTAGGTCAGGCCACATGCCAGTCTAGACCAGCAATCTGTTATGCAGTGGCAGAGTGGATGCTGAAAGGGAGAGTGAACCGAGTCTGACCACAGTTTTCCCTCCCCTCCCCTTCCTTGTTCCTCTCACAGCCTCCAGCATTTCAGATTTAGGAAGTTCTGATTCAGAGGTTGTATCTAACTCTTATGTTCAATAGCTACTGGCAACCTTTTCATCTGGGCATAAATTGTGTTGTTCTTTCTGGGCTGCAGAGCTGCTCATAGATGACCAAGCATTGTTGCTGTTAGAGGCCTTACAGCGCCAAATTCATGGAGTCAGATAAGGCTCTAAACAGCCCACAATTCACAGGGTGCAAAAACTAAACAAGTCTGCCTTTAGCTTTCCCTCCTTCTCTCTTTCCACACTGGTCTGTGTGCTGTACCTATAGGTGCCCACAATCTTGCCTCCCTTCCCATTCATTATTCTGTATCTGCCTGAACTGTTGTCTTCAAGAAAAATTAGATTTGACTCTTGGTTGCATGGAAGTTCACACAACAGAAGGACTGCTAAATGTTTTCAGTATGCTCAACTTGTTCTTTATGGTGCTTGCTTTCTTCTTGAAAAGTACTGTTAATTATGATAGTTGTTGTGAGCGTTCTGGGTAAGAGGCTTGTAAAACAAGTTTAAAACCTGTTTGAGTAATGATTTAACAGTTGGAGGGAGGAAACTCTCCTTATACACGTCTCATATGGACACATTCAACATTGTAGCTAGAGGCTGATGTAGAAAGATGGAGATGGAAGGCAGATGCAAAAACATCCCTCAAATATATTTAAATAAGAACTCCAAATCTGCTGGAAACAATATCCTAGGTGCCTGTACTTATCAGAAAACATCCTTTGTCACTGTCACTGGTTCATAGGCAGTAGGATTTCTTTTAAGCCCCAATATTCATATTTTTAAAAAGGCTTTATTTATTTTTACATGGTGTAATTTTGAAGAGTGGGTAGGGCCTCGTGCTGAAGGCAGTGGGCTGTAACACATGGAGCTTATGATTTGGCCTTTAATGTCTTGTGGGACTTTGGGCAAGTTCTTTGATGGCTTTATTACAAGTTGTAGCTAGAAGAGATTCATTGCATGAATTTCACCACCTTGTCTATGGTGGCATGGTTGAAGTGGTTTCTTTACTCCCACTGGAAACGAGGGTAGGATCTGTGGTAACTGGGTTTACAACCAGTAAATGAGGTTAATACTTTCCTGGGTAATACTTTCCTGCCAAGGCACACAGTTGACAGCCCAGAGGTTGCAAATTCAAGGTTGCAGCAGAACCGCTTACCATGTGGCCCTGTCAGATTCCAGTGAATCTGTGATTTCTCCTAAATACTTTGTCAGCAGGACATAAAAGAAGGTTTATAGGTGAGTTGAGGCAAAGTTTGCTAATGCATGCAAGAGGACTGTTTGGCCTAAGTGGCATAGTGTGGCTAGATGGGTAGGGGTATGGACTGCACATGCACCATACCACAGCCTAGGCAAGCAGCCCCTGTTCCTACTCCTATCCTTGGCTGGTTCCTGGGACCCAGTGCATGGGGAGTTCTTCCACCCCCGTGCCGCAAATGTGTGCACAATATGCAAGAGTAGGGCTGTATTTTGAGCTGTTATGTATCTTTATATATAGTACTTAAGAAAAAACTGAGAACTAAATCAATTTTTAAATAAAATTGTAGATATTTGATTTTCACTATATGATTTTTTAAGAACTTATAATTTGTTAAAATGATATCATCTGAAAGATTTTGTGTGCAACCCTCAACAGCTCCCCAAAACTTGTTACGTGGTCCACCAGCCAAAATAATTGCCCCTACACTAGGAGTGGGGGGGTTAGTGGGAACAGTGCTGCGCTGGCCTCTTCATGATGGGATGCTGCACTTGGTGGGTGGTGGTGCTGGGAGGGAAGGATAGAGGGGGGATACAGCTATTTTTGTGGTGGCTGTAGCCCACCCAGTGGCCCCCTCTCCCAGTGTTGCCGCTGCTGCCTGCTGTGAGCTCATCCTTGGCCTGACTACCCACTGGAAAGAGGCCTGTGCAGCCCACATCCAGGAGCCTGCCCTTGCCCCATGCACAAATCTGGAGGAGGGGCATGTGTCGTCCCCCCCACCTCTCTTGGGGATGTGCACAGCAGTGGGAGCTGCTGCACCACCACCCCCTGGACAAGCTGCCCACGGCTCCATCCTGCACCCCAACTTGCCCTGGCTGGGTAGAGCCTGCCCCTGCTCCACTACCTCCCTCACAGTGCAGGGCCTCAATCTGTCCCCCTTCCCTCCCTTACACGCCCCCTCCCCCCAACCTACTGATCGGATGCTGCTCTCTAAGCTGCTGGCCTGCATGTCAGCTATTGGATCGGTATCTGTTGATATGGCTGGCTAATAATCAGCCATCTTTATCGGCCAAAAACAATCTTTATTGGTGCACACCTTGTTTTTCAGGTTATTGTTAATAGGAGTGTGCGAAATGGGCCTTATTCGATTTGGATTTAGCCCAAATTGAGGACAGTGATTCAATTTGTTGATTTGGATCACTGTCCCCAATTTAATTTGGCTGAACCCAAATCTGAAGATTCAGCGCTGATTTAGGAGAATCAACAATTCAGACAGAGACACAACTCTTAAATGTTTTTTCTACATACCTCAAGGTATCAGGTGCAACTCATAAATGCTGCGATGCTGGGGCAGATGGACTGTCCCACAGGAGTACGTGGTGGGGGGCCCAGAGGTC
This sequence comes from Caiman crocodilus, assembly GCA_030014935.1. Lineage (NCBI taxonomy): Eukaryota > Metazoa > Chordata > Crocodylia > Alligatoridae > Caiman > Caiman crocodilus. The sequence goes on along the minus strand of JAGPOW010000261.1, from coordinate 33,284,801 downwards.
AGCTGTGGGGGGACCCTGGGTACTCCTCCCGACCCTGACCCAGGAGGCATCAGTTGCTGAGCCAGGGGGATGCGGGGTAGCCCCTTAGCGCATTCTCCGGCAGACCCGGAAGTGGACTGGAAGTGCTTCTGGTCCACTTCTGGGTTTTCTGCCGAGTGTGCTGGGGACCCCCCGCCCCCAATGCTTCTGAGGGACACTCCATGTGTCCCAGCATCGCAGTATTCACAAACCGCCTGCTACCTGGTGGTATGTAGAAAAAATATTTAAAGTTTGTTTATGTCTGAATCGCTCTCCGAATCGGTTTGGAGGGTTCTGATTTCAATTTGGAGAGATTAAAGGGTCCTCTGTTTCAATTCAGAGTTTCAGCCACCAAATTGAGCCGAATCTCTGTTGGATTGATTTGGAGACCAAAGGTTTGCACAGCCCTGTTACTAATAATATGAAGTTCCAAAGCTTGCCCATAGCAAGGTGAAAAGCCTATTTTACAGCCATGTGGGAACTTCTCTGTATGCACCCTCTCTGGATATGGAAACACAAGTGGACAGATATGCAGGCATGTTAAACCAATTCAAGTCTGCCTGGATCAGTTCAAAAGTGTGCCTGGAAAATGAAGCTTACTGTCATGTGGATAGCAAGCATTCTGTGATGTGGGTCTGGTTAATTCTCTGAGCATCCCACACTGATTTGCTGCTCCTCCTCTCCCCATCCTCCTCACATACCCACACACTGCTGCAGTGGATTCTCTGGTGCACAGCCAGGAATTGCTGTCCATTTTTTTTTCTTTTGTTGGGACTTTTTATCGAAGTAGTAGTGCTCTTGCACTACTTGGTCAATAAAACCAACCAGCTGTGTCCTCACTTCCTAGTTGACCACAGCCCTTCCTCCTGCCCTTCTCATCCCTTGGGAACTGGAAGTGTGGGCTCAATCTTTTTTTTCCTGTGGGGAAGGGCTGACCCTTCAGTCAGGCATGCACACTGAAGACTTCAGTCATTTGCCAACTATTTATGTTTATTGCACTCATGTTTAGGAGCAGAAGGAAAGCAGGAAAGTAAAAACGCTCTCACCTCTAGGTTATCTACCCTGGGACTCCCAAAGCATTGGTGGAAGTGCTCCCTTTTGGCCCCCCTCACCCACTGGGAGGCATGCTGGGCTGGGTGCTAACTCCCACCCTCTATTGCTGGAGCCATAGTAATTCACACAATTGTGAGCCAGTTTCCAATCACTAATGCTTGGGAATGGTTCAGTTGTTATGTATCCATACCGTATTAGTATATAGAAGCTATTTATTTTGCAGAAATTATTCCACTAATTGTTGTCAGCATAGCAAGTTATTTTATTCTTATAATAGTTTTTGTTTGTTTATAATCTGTTTTAGCTGCGAGAGTCAATTTATACCTTGTATATATGACCACAGTCTGAGCACCCAGAAATCTTCCTTCCAGTAAGATCTGTCAAACTATATAAAAGTCTTACAAAAGAATGATGGAAGGGCCTTTGCTCTCCATGAGCTGTTTTCTATTGTTTTATGCAGTCACTGGCAATCTTGTAGTTCTGAAGGACTGAAAAAATAATCCAATAGCAGATTTTCCATTTGTTTAGGTCTGTTACTGTGTGATAACATCTCGTGTGTGTGTGTGTGTGTGTGTGTGTTTATAGTATAGAGTTAAATGAATCAAATTACAGCTGTAGGAGAAATTCCAGTGATTTTTAATTTTTCTAGTCCGAAGTAAGGTGATTTGTTGAAGCGGGAGAGGCGAATGGAACCAACCTAGGTGCCCCCCCTGCCTTGCCCAAGTTTCAAAGTTTGTTGGGTTTTTTTTCTTCTTCTTGCACAAGTTAAGTCAGTATAATTTCTCCTTTGACAAGATGGATTTATTTCTTCTTACTTCTCCATTGTAAAATTTAGGTTTGGCCAGTACTAAGATACCTATGAAAACAGAAGTATTGACATCTGTTTTTAAGATTAAATAGTTAAAACATGTCTACAACATATGGAAAGGATTGGAAGTAGAAAAGGAATGCAGTGTCTCCAAACTAGGGAGTGGGAAGGTCCCTGATTATGGTTGCAGACTCCTCTGCAGATAATTTTCACTTAGTTTTAAAAGTATCACATAGGGGTGTCCAAAAAATAGCTTGACAGCTGGATCTGGCCTGTTGAGGCAGGTTACCTGGCCTGCAGTGCTGCTTGTGTCTGGGATGGCTCATCTTTGGATTGAGGCTATGGGGCCAGGAATTTGGTGGTGGGTGACCATAATATTAACACCAGTGATTTCCAGAGCTGCTGTTTTGGTGGTGTTTGCACTTAAGGGGGTTAATGCTTTTGCCACTTGTCTTTTTCACTAGAAAAGCTACAGAGAAAGGCAGCCAAAATGATCCAGGGTCTGGAGCAGTTGCCGTATCAGAAGAGGTTTAAAAAGGCTAGGACTCTTCAGTTTGAAAGGGAGAAAGCTGAGGAGGGAAATGATCAAGATCTATAAAATCTTGAAGGATGTAGACCAAGTGAACAGGGAACAATTGTTTACCAAGTCCCAAAATACTACAACTAGGCAGCAAAACTAGTAGGTATAAAACTAGCAAGAGAGAGTAGTTTTCATGCTATGTGGAATGCATAGCTGCAGGAAAGGGTGGAGGTAGAGCATAGCCAGGTTAAAAAATGATAGCTCTATTAATGGCTGTTGGTTGGAGGTTTCCTCTGGCATCTCTAAACCAGTAAATGGTGGATGCCAGGAAGGGTATTGAATAGAGTAGAGGTTACCAACCTCTGGGCTGCAGCCCGGTACTGGGCCGTGAAGGGTAGGCTGCCAGTCTGCAGGAGGGTTGGCTGCTGGACCGGAAGTCCAGAAGTGACTGGCATACTGTGAGCTGGTTGTCAACCCTTTTTTATACAGCTTTCCCTCGCCAACCACGGTTTTGACTCTCTGTGGTTAATATTCTGTATGCCATTTTGCCCATCACAATATACAGTTTTGAGTAAGCACGATTTTCTGTGTGGGGAGGGCTGCAGCAGTGAGGCGTGGACTTGGGGTAGCAGAGGCTGAGCCCAGCTGCAGCCCATCCATGCCCTGTGCAAATATTGGGTGCCCATGGGGGCCCACCCCATTCCACTCCTAGCCTCACCGCGCTGCCTCTGAAGGAGCTGCTGAGCTTCGATTGCCCGCAACCCAGCCCCGCCAGGGCCTCATTCACGGTGAATTGGGCCCTGGCCAGGCCAGCTCAATTTTAAAATTAAAATATTTTTTCCATATTGTGGCTTTTTTTTAAAAGTGTAATGCTTCAAAACAATAGCATACCAGTCAGGAATGAAGATCTAGGGTATACTACATATTTTAGTATAGCTTGAATTAAAGACATTAATGTAACAAAAATGAGACTTTAGCTGGGAAATGAGAAAATGTGAATTCTGAATAAAAGATGACAGGGAAGTTAGACTCAAATGATCCTTATAAGGACTATGCAGGATAATTTAAAGACTGTATTTTGACTGCTGGATAGCAAAGAGATTTGCTTTCTCCAAGGACAAGTAGTTGACTGACTTCTATCTCCACAGTTTTTTTTTGTTTGTTTGTTTTTTAACTACATTTCCTTCTGAGAGAGATTCTTAAATTTCAAAAAAAATCCTCAGTAATGCATCATTCCCTTGGTAAAGGACTTGTCCAGGCAATAAATGGCGTGGCTTCCTGGTCACAAGAAGTTAAAACCCACATCTTCCTACCATGAGACTAGCAACTAGGCTTTGATGGGGCACTTGTTATCTCTTACTAAAGCTTTGATCCTGCAGATAGGAAGAGAATATTCATGGGACCAGAAGAAATGACAAAAGAGTGAGTTCGACAGTAATGGCTAGGGTAGGGGTTGGTACCATTTTTGGACAGAGTGCCAAAACACCTGCAACCTTAACTGGTAAGATGTTGGCATGCCAGGGGTGGATGGCAGGGAAAACACGAGGGGCTCAATCCTTGTTATGGAAGTGCAGCCCCAGTCCCCCTCCCCGAGGTGTGCCTGCCAAGCAGAATGCCTTTGTGTCTATGGCACACATGCTGGGAGGGGGCAGGGTTGCCTATCCCTGGGCTAGGGCACTTGCCCAAACTACATTAAATGTCTGTTATCCAACTCTTCCTCCAAAAAGCAGAAATAAAAATAGTTCTTGGTGGGTTGGGTGGGGGGGGGGGGAAGAAGCATTTTTAAGTGGTTTAAAAGTATTACAAATTAACTCTTTTATATAGATGATATCTTGTATACTTATCAATTATTTGGACTAAGCAGCAGCATTTTTCTTGGTGAATGTATTCATTAATTGTTCTAATCTTACAGTAACTTTTTTCCATACTGTATTTAGCAAGGTTACTAACCACTTGCCTTGCAACATCTGCTTGGCAGAGTTGTGCTCCCAACAAACATAGTAGAGTGAGGACTCAAAGTTCTGGATAAACCTCTTGAATGACCACATGGGCACTGTTTGTGGTGGTAGAGTGATTTTTCTCTTGTGACGTATAAAGTGTCTCTCTCTTCCCCAAGCCACTCCTGCATAAGAATGTTTAATGGTTTGATCTTTAACTAGTCTAATGGGTTGGGGTTTTTTTTTTGGTATGTATAATAGGAATGTGTGGAAGTCTAGATAAGAATTGAACTATTTGAGAATCTTAACTGGCTTCATGGTCTCACTCAGTTTGTTCAAAGACATCTCTAAACTCAAGCTAATACTTGTAAATACTTGACTAAAATGATTAAAACCATTTTGCATATAGGGTTTCAAAAGAATTAGTGAAACTTAATGTTTTAGTTCAGTGGTATTCAACCGTTACCCAGGGGCAGGGTCCAGCTTTTATGGGGTCATGTTATCTAACCCCTGGGTCCTCCTCCCTTCCCGTCTGGAAATCTGGTAGTGGGGGAACAGTGGCAGCATTAATTGCTGCTCCCATGCTGTCAAACTTCTGCACCCAGAGCTGGCCTCAGGGAAAATGGCATCCTGGGCAAATCTGTATTTTGGTGTGTGGGCATTCCCCACCTCCCACTTCTCCCTTTTTAAGGGGCCAGTCTAGTGGAGAGGCAGAACAGCATGGTGTGCCAGGCAGGCAGATGGACAGGCTGGATTACATGGTCCTACATGCTAAATCATGCTGGCTTGCAGTTAGATCTGGCATGGAGGGTTGGTTAGCATGCTTGATCATGCCTGCAGACCAAACCTCTGATGGGATTGGGTTCTCAGACTGGCCCTGAAGCATTCATTTGGCCCACTGGTCTGGAAAGTTGAGTATCACTGTTCTAGTTGGATAATTCTGGTCTGCACTGCATAGTACTGAAATAGGACATGTATAACACACAATGAAGAGTTGTTAAAAAAATATGCAACTTATAACCATAAAACAGTTAAGTGAACTTCATGCAACTGTCTTAGACTGAACTGCTGGGTTTAGAGGATTTTCTGCGCTTGAACAAAGGACATACTCACGGTTGTTTTTACTTTTGCAAAGCTTTATTTAAGGATACTTGCAGAGGCTGGTGATAGAACAGAGCAGAGAGAACGGTCGCTTCACATTGGGCTTAGGTGGCAGCCGCCACCTCGCATGGTTTCCCTGGCCCCGGAATGTTTTGATTCCGGGGATGTGATGGCCTGCACTGGGGCTCTGCACAAGTCAAAGCTCTTGCCAGAGCTGAGGAACTCATCGTAACTTAAGAATGTACAGCTTATATAGTCTGGAGTAAATAACGTTATTTCGAGCTAGGGATTTGGGCATGAGTCGTGATCTAACACGCCTGGTGTTTACCACATTCTACTACATTACAACATTCTACTGTCTAGGTTTATAGTTCGGTCACACTAGCAGAGCAAGAAGCTACATGCCACTTTACCAGCCTACTATAGAATTAGCGTGCAGAACTCTTGCTACTAGCAAAGGTCTTACTATTATAGCAACTAAAGCTTGAGCCCCTGTCCACACATGCTATCACTTAAATAAAAATCCAACTTGCACAGACTTCTATCATCTAACTATTAAAAATGCTTGGTGGTTTGAATATCCTAGTGCATAGATCATGTAAGAGTGCATACAGCATGTGTGAGAACTTGGGCTTTTGGAAGGGCTCTGTATGCTTCAGGTTGCAAATGCTCGTTGCAGCTCATCAGCTCTTGCTTGATGGCACAAAGATTGAAGCACCTGTGCCTTTGCCTCTTATCCCCCTTCTGCCAAGGTCAGGGGTTTTCAACCTTTTTAACAAGTCTACCCTTCTATCTCAAAGTTTCAGCTCATGTACCCCTTTATGTTAAAAGGGGATCTTATAGCCATCTACAAATTCATCAGGGGAGGGGGCAGAAAGGAATGGGGAATACTCCTGTTTACTAGGGTGTCCCTGGGCGTTACTAGGAACAACGACCATAAACTGATGGAGAGCAGATTTAGATTAGACACCAGGAAAAAATTATTTATGATGACGATTGCCAAAATCTGGAATGGGCTTCCAAGGGAGATGGTGCTCTCCCCTACTTTGGAGATCTTTAAGAGGAGGTTAGACAAACACCTAGCTGGGGTCATCTTACCCCAGTGTTCTTTCCTGTCCAGGGCAGAGGGTCAGACTTGATGATATACTAAGGTCCCTTCTGACCCTAAAAACCTATGAAATTTATAAAAATTATTTGTGGGGGGAGGGGGCTGAGCATGTGTATGCATGCATGTGCACCCCCCGCCCTCGTAGCAGGCAAGTCTGGCCTAGGGCAATGAGATGGGTCTCTGTGTCCAATAGTTCTGACACTTGTACAAGCTTATCAGCTATTTGTGTGAGGAAATGTTTGCTTCTTGCTTTCTCTTCCTCTGTTCTTCTCTCATCACTGCTGTCCGCAAAACCTGGCTCACTGAGGAGGGATAACTGAGGGAGGCCAGCTGAGGGTACACCTTCTGGAAAGGGAAACCAGAACCCTGTAACCATGGACCCCTGTAACCATGGATTTGGTTTCGCTGTCAGGAACAAGATTGTTGATGTGTTCCCTGAACTCCCTTCAGGTTTCAGTGAAGGGCTGCTGAACCTTTGCCTGCACGTCAACTGAAACCAACACGCTACTGTCACTGGTGCATGTGCTCTGACTCTGGATTCTGATGAGGAAGTCAAGGAAAGGCTCTATTCTGATCTCAAGAATGCTCTTGCTTCCATCCCCTGGACAGTGGGGGGAGTTCCAGGCTCAGCTGTATAGTGTGCTGGATCTTCATCCAGTCACACTGGGAGCAACTCAGTCTGCTGGCCAAGACTCCTGCACCCAGACTATTGGATGGAACCGGGACTGGTTTAATGCCAGTGATGCTCAGATTTGGGGATCTTCATGAGCAGAAGTGTGTGACCTTCATCACTTGGCAAAGCCATCCACAAACTTGGCGAAAGATGGCAGCGTACCACCAACTGAAGGCTGAGGTCCAGTGGCATGTCCGTGATATGAAGAACAACTGGTGGGTGGAAAAGATGCGCATGATTCAAGGCTACGCTGACCAGCATGATGTGTAATTTCTTCCTGGCTACCAAGACAACCTGTAGACCCTGCTCCATTGGACAAAACCCCCTTTGATCACAGGACAGGTGCTGGCTCCTCAAAGACAATGATGCCATCCACCTGCATTAGAAGGAGCATTTCAAACTCCTCCTTTACCGGAAGTCCACCGTATCAGAGGAGACTCTCCAAACCACCCTGCAATCCCCTGTTGGGGATTCCCTTGGTGATCCACCAACCATCAAAGCTGAAGCAGGCCATCCAACAGATGGAAACAAACAAAGCCTGCCGGCTGGTTGGTATCTCCACAGAGGTCTACCATGCTGGTGGCTTCTGGCTCATATCACAACTCCACCAGCTTATCCTCTGCCTTTGGGATGAAGAAAACGTTCCCGGGGATCTCAAGAATGTGACCATTTACAAGAAGGGAATCAAATCTGACTGTGGGAACTACAGGGGGATTTGCCTTCTGTCCATTGCAGGTAAGGTCCTGGCTTGCACTCTCCTGAATCGCCTTAGTTCTGTTGCCGAGGAGATACTTCTCTGTTTGCCAGAGCACCCTTTGGAGTAAACAAGAACAATGGCCACAAGCTGATAGTAGCTGGTGGCTTCTGACCAGCCTGGGGCACTGTAGACATGGTTTTTGTTGCCAGGCAAATCCAAAAAAAGTGTCAGGAGCAAAATGAAGAACTGTTCCTTGCCTTCATTGACCTGACCAAGGCATCTGATTCCTTCAGTTGTGAAGCTCTGTCGACCAACCTCCAATGCATTGGCTGCCTGATGAAGTTTGTCACCATGCTGAGACTCCTGCATGACAGTATGACTGCCACCCTCTTGAGTGGAAGATCTGAAATTAACGCCTTCATGCAACATTGTTTGACTCCGGTCTGGATGCAGATAACCCCCACCCTGTTTACCATCTACCTGACTCATGGTTAATTCACAGATGCTAGGGTCAGAAGAGAACTCAACAGATTGAATCCAACCCCCTGTCTAGGCAGGAAAGAGTGCTGGGGTCAGATGAAGACCTGCAAGCACCTGGCTGGTGTCAAGAAGAGACTGGACAAGGTAGGGAAGAGCACCACATCCCTTGGAAGCCTGTTCCAGATTCTGGGAACCCTAACTGTGAAGAAGTTGTTTCTGATGTCCAACCTAAATCTACTCTCGCTCAGCTTGTGGCCATTGTTCTTGTTTATTCCAAGGGGTGCTCTGGTGAACGGAGCATCTTGTATTTCCTGGTGCCCCCCCGAGTGAATTTTTGTATACTGCCTCAAGATTTCTTCCGCCCTCCCCCCAATTCTCTCTTGCAGAGGCTGAAAAGGTCCAGATCCCTCAGCCTTTCCTCCTAGGGCCTTCCCTGCAGGCCTCTAACCATATAAGAGGCCCTCCTCTGCACCCTTTCAAGGCTGTCCACATGCCTCTTGAATTGCGGTGCCCAGAACTGGCCTGACCAGTGCTGCCTAAAAGGGAAGCATCACCTCCCTGGATCTGTTTGTGACGCACCTACTAACGCATGACACAGTGCAGTTAGCTCTGCTAATTACTCCATCACATCGAGAACGCATGTTCATCTTGGAGCTGACAATGACTCTGAGATCTCTTTGTACTGCTGTGCTGCTGAGAGTCATCCCCTAGCCTATAGGTGTGATGGTGATTCTCTTTTCCTAGGCGCAGCACCTTGCACTTGTCCTTGTTGAACTGCATCCTTTTGTTCTCTGGCCACTTCTCTAACCTGTCCAGGTCTGCCTGGATTCAGTTTCTTCCCATCAGTTTGTTTACTTTGCCCCATAATTTGGTGTCATCTGCGAATTTGGACAGGGTGCTTTCCACGCCCTCATCCAGGGTGCTGATGAAGATCTTGAACAGCACCAACCCAAGGACTGAACCTTGGAGGACCTCACTGCCCATATCTTTCTAGGTCAGTACCAACCCGCTCACTACCACCACTCACTGGGTCTGGCCCCAAGCCAATTTGCCACTCAAATGACAGTGTAATTGTCTATGGCACAGCCATTCAGTTTATTTATGAGAATAGGATGGAATACTGTGTCAAAGGCCTTCTTAAAGTCCAAGTAGATGACGACATCTACCTTGACGACTCCTATGTCTCTAAGTATTTAGTGACCTGGTCATAGAAAGGAACAAGGTTAGTCAGGCAGGGTCTACCTGCTCTGAACTGATGCTGGTTGCCCTTCAGCATTACATTACCCACTGGACTCCTACAAATGTGATCCCTGATAATTTTTTCAAGGGTTTTCCCAAGGATAGAGGTGAGACTAACAGGTCTATAGTTACCTGGGTCCTCCTTCCTCCGCTTCTTGAAAATAGGGACCACGTTGACCCTTTTTCAGTTCTCTGGGACCTCCCCTGAGCACCAGGAGTGCTCAGTCATGCCAGTGGCTCTGCTATGACACTGGATAATTCTTTCAGCACCCTGGGATGGAGTTCATCCAGTCCTACTGACTTAAACACATCCAGCCCCTCCCAGTGTCTCTTTACTAGGTTGGCGCTGACATTTGGTGGGCTGGTGTTCTTCCTGCTTCTGTCCGTAATGCATTTGGGAGACTTGTCTAGATCCATGTTCAAGAATACAGAGGCAAATTTATTGAAGAGCTCTGCTTTGTCCCTCCTATCTGTCACCAACTGTCCAGGTCTATATTGTAGGGGTCCTATGTTGCTCTGCGCCGCCTTCAGGTATACAGGGAGCAAAAAGAAGAACTTTTTGGTATCCTTAATTTTTGTCACCAGCCTAAGTTCTAATGCTGTTTTGGCCTTCCTAACTGATTCCCCGCACGTGAGCACCAAGGAGGCATACTCCTTCTTGGTAGCTACCTCCTGCTTCCACAGCCTGTATTTCCCCCTTTTTTGCCCTTAGGCTTTCCTGGATTTTCCTGTCTAGCCAAGAAGGTTTCTTGGTCCCTTTGCCTCCCTTTCCATGCAGTGGGATTACCTTCTTCTGCACCTGAAGGATCACTTCCTTGAGGAATGACCACCAGTCTTGTACTCCCATTTTGTCAATGCTTTTAAGCTTTAAGGCCCTGCTACCTAATCTCCTAAGCACGCTGAAGTCATCCTTTCTGAAGTCTAGCACTTCTGCCCTGCTAGTTACTTTTTCTTGTCCTTCGCTGGATAGTGAATTCAGTCGATTTTGATGGTCACTATCCCCTAGGTTACCTTGTACCTACAGATCTCTCTATCCCCTGTAGCCAACACCAAGGCGTTCTCCCCCCCCCCCCCTTTAGTGGGATCGCATACCTCCTGCGTTAGGTGGAGGTCCTGTATGCAGGTTAAGAACCTATGCAAGTGGTTATTTTTGGCTGACTGATCCTCCCAGCAGATGTCAGGGTAGTTTTTAGGCCACCCATGACAGCCATATCTCTTGACTGTACAACCTCTGAGAGCTGCCTGGAGAATTCCAGATCTAACTTGTCCTCCTGGTATGGCGGACTATAGTAGACCCCCACTACCAAGTCCCTTCTCTTTCAACCCCCATGTGTCCTAACACACAGTACCTCAGTTTGGCCCTCCTCTGATCCCATCTTGAAGATGTATATTGCTCCTTAACATGGAGAGCAACACTCCCTCCTTTTTTCCCCTTTCATCCCATTTGTACAGGCTATAGCCTTCGATGCCTACCGTCCAACCATGAGTAAGATCCCACCAGGTTTCAGTTAACCCAACCAGGTTGAAGTTGTTGCTTCCAGGCAGGAGTGCAAGTTCCTCCTGCTTGTTCCCCATGTTCCTAGCATTAATGTAGAGACATTTAAGGCCCCCACTGGGTGCCCTTGGTATCCCCCTGTCATGATGTCATCATCTACCTCATTCAAGATGATCTTCTGTCTGGTGTCAGTATTCAGTATTGACTGGAGGGAGAGCTTTTCAATCTTGGGCGTTTCTGGGCAAAAACGAAACTTGCCACCAGCAACATCCATGACCTTCAGTTTGCGGATGATTGCAGCATGATGGCTCATTCTGCACAGGATGTGCAAGTGACCCTAGATCTTTTCAGTGCTTCGTATAAGAGACTTCGCCTGTCCTCAGATGTCACCAAGACAAAGATTCTCCACCAACCCCTCTCTGCAGGCCAGCTGAACATCTCTTTCACTATCTATGTAGACAGGGAGGCTCTGGAGTATGTGGAGCACTTTCTGTATCTTGACAGCTACCTCTCTCAATGGGCTACCATTGAAGACCAGTGCAGCTGCCTTCAAGCTGTGACAATGGGCCTTTGAAAATAGAGATCTTTAGAAGTCGAGAAAGAGATCATGGTTTATAAGGCTGTCATGCTGACAACCATCCTTTACTGCAGTGAAGCCTGGACCATCTACCGATGCTACATTAACACCCTTGAGAGCTTTCACTAGCAGTGTTTGCATCGAATCCTGTGGATTAAATGGGAGGACTGCTGGACAAGCATGAGCATCCTCCATGAAGCTGCATCCACCAGCATTGAAGCCTTGCTCCTGAGAAATAGACTCCGAAGGAAGGAAAGGAAAAGGAGACCAACCTGGGGCTGCGAATCCCACTCCCCCATGCAACAACACGCCCTCATTACCAAAGAATGCGTGCATCTAGAATCAAGCTCCTCAGTCACCTGAGGACTCATCAAACCTGATGGACATCATCCTCGACTTTGAGGGACCACCGATAATGATTGTGGGGGCCGAGAGTGGCCAGATGGGGCTGCCGATGGAGTGGAATTAGGCACAGAAATCTTGTCAGTTGAATTCAAAAAGAACTTTACTTACAAATTGGAGTACAGTGTAGCACGCTCCATAAAGTTGCAGAAACAAGTAGAAAACAGAAACCAGGTGGCACAGCAATGTTGTTTGACCATGCAGGGCATGGGGTACGTCAGGTTTTCAGTGACAGGAAGTCATTGGTGGTTGATCAGGCCTCCAAGTCCGCTCCGACATGTACGTGAAAGTTGCTTCTGATGTGCATGTGGAGTTCTCTCCAACTTGGGCAGAAACTTGCCCTAACTTTTATATGGCTAGCGGGCCAATTGCCAGCTGCCACGTATGAATAATTTACAGTAAGCCAATCGAAAGCATGCCTGCAAACAGTGCAGATGTAGGCTTTGGCGGGACTGATCATTGCACCAAGGGTTTTTCCCACCTTACGGGGGAATCCCTTGCAACCGAACACTAACACTGGCATTGTGCTGAGAACTCGGCTGTGCTGAGGCACTTTTAATCACTCAGCACAGACAATGTGGGTGGGGGGGAGGAATGACTAAGAAAAGATTGCAGGAAGAGTGCCTCTTGCAAAGTAATAAAAAGTCTCATGACTCATGGAGCTTGTGGATTCCCAAGTTCTTCAGGTTTAAACCCTATCCCCTGTGTGGTCAGCTGATGCCCTTGAGAGAGAGACAGCAGATACCACTTCTGTCTCGGGAAAGACCATATTTCTGAAAAGTTCTGTTATTAACTCTTCCACCAGTATTTCGAAGCTGTGAGATACAAGATTCAATATGTAACTCGTACAGGATCTCTTCCCTGGGTCATATATTTCTTTATAATTTGGAACATGAAAGACTATTGTCTGTGAGCCTCCCATGTGCTGGGCTCTTCTTTGATTCTGGTCTAGGGAAGAGACCAAGGAAATGTGCTGAGCTAGGTAGCATCAGCACTGGAACAATTTGGTACCAATAATTTTATCCTTAATATGGAAGTCATCAGCACCTTTTTGTGGGAAGAGGGATATAGCTTCTTTAACATCAGCTGCTGCATGCTGTCCGTGTGCATGCAACTTCTGGTACACAGCATGCTCTGATTTGGGGACAGATTACATAATTAATCCTCTTTTTGGACAGTATCTAGGTATATTGGCGTCTAAGAAAAAAAAAAAAAAATTTACGGGTATCGGTAAACAGAGAGGACAGCTCCAATATCTGCATCAATTGAATAATCCCTCTCAATACAAGATAGGTTCATGAATCTTAAGTTTTGTATTATTTGAGTTTAGTCTAATAAAAAATATCAGATTTACCAAAAGAACCTTGTCTGCCTAGGTATTAACATTGACACTAGCAGTGTCAAAAGTATACTAGATGATGCTGTGACTTCCATAGGCCCTCTTCTCCATCAACAAAGTTGTTTCTCCTTGTCAGATTCTGGCAAATATCTGTTTTGGGTTGCACTTAAAATACCTGATGGAATATTCTAGGAGCATGGAAAAACCTTCTAAATGAGTGTTCATACAATACCCAGACTGCCACCAAGACTGGAAAATGGCCAAGGTCAATGTTTCCTCCATGCTGTGTGTGTGCGCAGCTGCTTAGGATTTAAAACCATGCTGCGCACAAACTTAAGGCCATGCTCCCGCCTGGAAAGGAGCTGGGCCACGGCAACGAGCTGGGCCACGGCAACAAGCTGGGCACAGAATGTGGCAGATGCACTGGGGCCATGCGGGATACTTACCAAAGATAAACTCAGGCAGCAGTTGGGGCCAGGGAACTGCTCCCCAGCCCTGATGCCATGTGCCTCCTCACTCCCACAGGTGAGGCAGGGGCTGGTGCTGGGGAATTGCTCCACTCCCCAGCCCTAATGCCATGTGCCTTTTTGCTCCTGGAGGCGAGGTGGGGGCTGGGGCTGATGCCAGGGAACTGTTTTGCTCCCTAGCACCTCTAGCTGCATGCATCACCTGGGCAGCTCCTCTCCCCTCTTCCCTTCATCTCTCCTGCAGCATAGGCAGCCTGGCTCCCCTCCACTATATAAGCAACACTTTCCCCCTCTCTCTCTCCAAACAAACCACACCCCATTCTAGTTCTAGTTTAGTATTCGCTGTTAATTTTACTCAAGTATCCTCACATAATGGATTTTGTCTATTAGGCTGAGTGTAGTTCAGATCCATGTAATGGATTTTGGACCTTTGAGTATATTAGCTGTTAGGAAGAGGCTGTGATCTTCTCCAGGACACTGTTGCAGTGGGAGGCGGGACCAATTCGGGAATGGACTGAAGCGGCGTGCTTGCAGACTGAAGTGGCACACTCATGGATCACTACACCTTAGAGGGGATGTTGGCCAAGACGCCATCAATTCAATAAGTTTCCTTGACTGTACTGCGCAGAGCATCCCAGGGTGGCCAGTTACTCCATAAGTAACAGTAATGTTTTCTGGTGCTAATGCGAAATAAAGCACCAGTCTGAGACTGACAAATAGTGAGCCTCCATAGGGCTAGTATGGCTAGGGCAATGCATCTTACTGATGCTGGTTGAGTTGAAAGGGTTTTTCCCAGTTTACAGTTGGTAGCAGTGCTGGAGCCCGTGTACCCCTAGAGCACAGGTGTCGAACTCAAATGAGTTGGTGGGCTAAAATTGGCTTGGGGCTTCTTACTGCACTTGCCAGAGCAGCTGCATTGGCACTGCTAACACCAGGGGCTTGTTGCTTTGCATTTTTCCATGTAGCCTGGCAACTCATTTGAGAAATAAGTACTGAACATTGTCACCCTTATCTATCCTTTTAATTAAAAAAAAAAAAACAAAAAACAAAAAAACCCAACAAATTCCCTACTTGCTTTCCTTCTCTCAGTCTCCTCCTCCTTACCCCTTCCCCCCATCTTGTTCCTTCTCTCCCTTCAGGACCCTTGTCATAAGAACTTTCCACAAAAAAAAAAAAAAAGGCCTCAATCTTCTTCCTGGCAATGGTAGAAGTAGTCCTATGAGGATTTGGAAGCAAAGGTTTCTGTGTTTGGTATTTCCTCATTCCAGAAAAGAAAGGGAGTCTTTGTCTTATTGTGAGAGACTGAACAAACATATACATTTTCTCCGTTTCAGAACAGTAATTCTTGTTTCTGTCATTCTATCCCTTGTATATCTCACACTTCTGTATCACTGTTCATTTGTCCTGCATGATAAATCTGATTCACAGTAGGGCTGAATTACTGTCACTAGAAGTGATTGCTCTTTGGCTTCTGTTATAACTTCAAGTGAGGTGGGGAGGGGGCTCTGGACAGTACCATTAGGCATTCATTTTTGGGGGGGACCCCTGAGGGGTCCTTGGGTGATTCCAAGTCAGGCTGGAGGGGGTGTGTCTCCAGGGCAGCACCAGGAGTCTCTGAGGGGGGTTTCCAGATCAAGGTAGGGGTCTGCAAGTCCAGGTTTGCAGGGTAGGGAATCTTGGGGGAGTTTCCCCAGGGTGGGTCCAAGTCAGTGTGGGATAGAGGAGGGGAGGGAAATACCTGGGCAGCACCAGGAGTCCCCAAAGGGAAAATGTTCCACGTAAGGCTTGAACTCACAACCTTGGCATTGCTTCCCTAGTACTGCCTTATTAGTATCATATGCTAACCCATTGCACCACTGGAGCTGACTGAGTGAGTGTCAACTTGGGGGCAACTGAGGACCAGGCGGAATCAATTTGGGTCAGGCTGCAAGGACGATGAGGAGAAAGGGACTTAATAGTGGGTGTCTGCTACAGACCACCCAGCCAGAGGGAGAAGCTGGACCTCCAATTTGCTGGCCAGCTCAAAGAGGCGGCTAGGACGAGGAATGTCATTGTCATTAGTGATTTCAATTACCCGGACATCTGCTGGGAGGAGCAGTCGGCCAAGTCTGAGAAGCCCTGGAGGTTCCTGGCAGAAACTGCAGGACCTCCACTTGGTCCCACCAGGGGGGATACGCTGCTGGATCTGGTCCTGGCCTCGGGGGACAATCTGGTTGGAGGGCTCCAGGTATGGGACTCCCTGGGAGATAGCGATCATCACCTGACAGAATTTGCTGTCTAGCGCAGTGTAGGTAGGGCCCACACTAGGACTAGGGTCCCAGATTTCAAAAGGGCCAATTTCAAAAAGCTCAGGAGGCTGGTTAAGAAGACGCTGCAGGTCTGTAGGGCTGAAGACATGGGCGTCCACGAAGGGTGGAAGTTCCTTAAGGAGACAATCCTCCGAGCCCAAGGGGTGACCGTTCCTGCCTGATGCAAGATGGGCAAAAGTGCCCGGAAGCCCCCATGGCTTAATAGGGATATTCAGGGGACCCTGAGGGCTAAGTGGGAGGCATACAAT
>JAGPOW010000261.1:33251050-33268230 GCA_030014935.1 Caiman crocodilus | reverse complement strand
TTGTTCTTGCTCCTACCTTGGGCGTCTTTAAGAGTAGATTGGATAGGTACTTGGCTGGGGTCCTGTGACCCTGGCACTCATTCCTGCCATTGGCAGGGGTCAGATTAGATGATCTGCTTTAGGCCTCTTCTGACTCTAGATACTATGATAACCAAGGCTCTTCATGAAGTGCCTTGCAGCCAATGAAGTGGCTCACAGCTAGAAAAGAAAATTCAGGTTGGTTCTTGCCTTTAAATGACTGGTTGATCAGGCAAAATCTTACCAAGAGACCCTGATAAACCTGGATTATGTACCTTGTTCACTCATCCCGGCTTCCTTTTGAACTGGGAGAAATTCTCACTGCCTCCAGGCACAGGTAGAGTTCATGCTGAATAAATCTGTCTGAATCGGAACCTAGGGACTTGCCCTTTTTGGTAAGTGTTGTGTCCTGACTGCTGCAGAACCGCTGTACGGAGGATCATAACTAATCTTTGCTTTGCTTTTTTTTTGCCATTTCATCCCCCATGAATCTTGCACTTATGTCTACACAGTGGAACAGCTTCAACAAGTAGGATGAAAAATGTTCTGTTGGGGCATTTCTGGGAGGTGGGAGCTTCTGGTCAGGCTGAAGTGGGTTTGCTTGACTGCAAGGATAAGAATTTACCTTTTTATGTTCTTGGACAGGGTGAACAAAATACTTCCTGTGGGCTGGTACCTGGCAGGCTGGATCTTTCACCCAGCCCACAAAGCCCCTTCAAAACCCGGCTGCCTGCCTGAAAGCCTCCAGGGACAGCTGCTGGCATGAGCCGCCAGCTGTAGGCACCTTGGGCTGTTTGTGTGGTTTCTGGTTGTGAGGCAGCTAACTGTGACCCCAACCTGACCCAGCTGGCTTTGCTCTGCCCCTAGCTCAGACCAGGTCTGCTGCTTGAGATGGGCAAGAGAGGCTGAGCCAGATCCTGTGGTACCAGTGAGGAGAAGGGGTGCCTGGGTCAGCTTCTGCCTTGCTGCATGGGACTGTTGAAGATCCTGCCATGCAGATAAGGGAAAGCTGCAGCTGGGCAGGCTTCTGCTGCACCGTGCAGCTCAGGCTGGGCCAGCACCGGAGAAGGGAAGTGGCAGCTAGGCTGGCTGAACTGTGTGCTGCTTAGGACAGACCAGTGCAGATAATGGGAAGTTGCACAGCTTTACCATGTGCCACTCAAGCAGGGTTGGCACCAGGGAGGAAAAGCTGTGGCTGGGCCGCTTTTCCAGATCCCTGGGAATGTGCCACCTGTGTGCCTGGCTAGGTTGACCGGCTAGGAGAAGAGGCAGCTGAGCCACGTGCTGCTTGGGACCAGCCAGCCCGGGCTAGCGCAGATAAGGGGAAGGTGCAGCTGAGCCATGTTCTGCTCTTGCCTGACTGGGCTGGTCCCAAGCGGCAACCACGGCTGAGCTGCTGCTTTTCCTCTGGTGCAGATAAGGGGAAGCCATGGCTTTGCTGCATGTCGCCTGGGATGGGCCAGGCTGGCACCAGGGAGGGAAAGCTGCAGCTGTGCTGCAAGCCTCTTGGGCTGGGCTGGTGCCGGTAAAGGGAAGCCATGGCTGGGCCAGCTTCGGCCATGTGCTGCTTGGGACAGGCTGGGCCAGCAGCGGGCAAGAGAAACCATGGCTGAGCTGGCTGCACCGCGAGCCACTTGGGATGGGACAGGTTCTGCAGCAGCGGACAGGCCAAGCTAGCACCAGTGAGAGAAACCTGGGCCTGACCTGGCTTTTGCTGTGCTGTGTGGGGTGGACTGGCATAGGCTTGATCATGCTGGTGCTGGTGAGTAGAAGGGGCAGGGTTGGCCTGATTTTTGCTGTGGCACAGGGCCAGATGGGGTGGGCTGGGTCCTGCTGCGTGGGACAGATCTGGTGTCCAGTGCTGGTGAGGGGAAGGGAGGCTGGGCTGGCTTCTGCGAGGAAGGAGGGGCTGAGCTGGATGCTGCCATGCAGGTGAGGGAAGGGCAGGCTAGGCTGGTTTCTGCTGCTCTGTGGGGTCTCAGCCCCTGTCTTGCAGCTGGGAACCCTGTGCTGCTGGGATGGGTTGGGCCTGGCTATGACTTTGATCTTCTAGTTAACGCACATTAGAGGCTTCATTCTTCACATTTAGTTTCTTTATTTGTCTTTTAAGTTAATCATCTAAGTTAAGTTAATCACTACTCAATTATTATTACTTTTTAATTAAAATCTGTGTTAATTTTTTTTCTATATGATACTCTATACTTTGGTTAAAATGACTTGTTCTGAAAGATTTTGTGTGTACAGTCCTTGACTCCTTGGTTTGGCTCTGTTATAGGGGGGGTCTGATAGCCCTGAAACCCCACTGATGAGGCAGGATGTTAGAGGAGTCGCAGCCCCTTGCTACCTGATAAGTTGTACCTGTACCTCATGGCCTAGAGAGCAGAACTCTTGGGGCCCCAGGAGCAGGCCATGCACTGTGAGGGTGGAGCAGTATTTCCCAGTCAAGGGGTAGATCTGATGTCAGGAATCATGTGATGAGGGCAGGGGATTCTGGGACAGATGTGGCAAGTGGGGTGAGGTTGGTGTTGAGTGGGTGGGTCTTATGACACAGATGACAACCTCCCCATCCCACAAAGGAATACTTCTGAGGCAATCGTTAGGGGGTGGGACCTCTGGACCCAAGATGGCAACCAGAGGGTGAGGCAACTGTCAAGGGGCAGGGCTGCTCATGCTTCCCTTGACACTTCACCAAAACTTGTGAAGTGGTTCGGTGCACAGATGTGATGTTTTTTGCTAAACTTTGTCTGAGGCATCTACAATTCTGGCTCCGATTAGTCTGCTCACCCACGAAACATTGTCTAAATAAAATAAGGGCACCTTATCGTATATTCTTAGAAGGCTGATCAGGTGGGCATGCCCTGACAAGAGAAAAGAGGTCCTTTTGAAACTGTGATCATCCAAGAGTGCTAATCACGGATGCATCCAGAACAGGAAGGGGATGCCCATCTGGACCATTTAAAACAAACATGTCCTCATTAGAGGATATAAGACTTTTTGTAAGTACAGTGGCATGTGTGGCATTTCTCTTGGTTCTGAAGCGAATACTGACAGACAAAGTATCTGTAACGTACATTGTAAACGAGCACTGGGGCAAGTGCCATCGGACCATATAACTAGAGCTGGCTTTATAATTTTACCTCAGATAGGAACATTCTACGAACTAGAAATGAATTGCTTGGGAAGTTTGCCAAGTATACTATACCAAATGATGAGCAGGCTCTGTGGAGCCACCACCGAGTACCCTTTTTTGCTGCTGGGGGGGATCCAATGATAGACCTCTGCCACTAGGGACAGTGCAGTATGCCTCACTTTCTGTTATGGGCTTCCTTTGGCTTCTGTGACCCTGCTAATTTCGAGCTTGATTGACAATGCTGGGGTCTTTCTGGCTTTTTACTGGCAAACACAATAGATCCATGAACTAGAATTACCTGTAATTGTGCGACTTCCAGTAAAGCTGTATTCTTTCAGACCTGTTATCCCTGATTCTGTGATAAGTACCTCATCCAGACCTAGTTTTGGGTTGGCTGAATACTGCAGAAAGGGCCTACCTGTCATATGCAGGGCCTTGCTGTAGAGCAGGAGATCTCCTAACTCATGCGTTTTCAACTTTTTTAAATAAGTGTACCCCTTCTGACTTGATTTCAACTCCTGTACCCCTTATTTTTTTTTTCTTGTTTTTAAGGCTGGGTGGGGGGCACAGATTGAGTGAGGGAATGGGATGGTACAGGTGCTCTACAGCTGGGGAAGAGCAGGCGCAGAATGGAGCTGTGAGCAGCTTGTCTGGAGGGCAAAGGGGGAGTGGTTCCTGCCGCTGCACATGCCCCAGGAGGGGATGCAGGGGCTCATACCCCTGGATCTGTGCTCGGGGCAGGGGCAGCATCAGACTTGTCCCAGTAAGGGGCTGGGCTGTGCTTGGGGCAGGCAGCAGCAGTGCTGGGAGTGGGGCTACAGGAGGGGCTGCAGCCACTCCAGAATTTGCCATATCCCTCCCAGCACTGCTGCCACCTGGCCTGAGTGCAGTATAGCCCAGTGTGCTCCCCACCCCCTCACTTCCAGGAAGAGTCCAGTGTAGCTCCAGGCCACAGTGGCAGCCCATGCATGTGCCCTCATTCCTTCCCAGGGGTGTGTGTAGCAGCAGCACTGGGAGGAGGGCCTGAATGGAGATGGGGGGGCTCACATCGTGGCTGCCACTATCATTACCACCCACTGCCCCACGCTGCTGTCGCTGCCCATCGCCACTGCCCATGCCGCTTTCCTCTGTGAGCTGCTGACAGGCCTAACGCCCTAACTGAAAGAGATTTTTTTTTTCTGTATGTCCAATATGGCTTACTATATGAATAGGCTAGAACTGTGCTTAGTGCCAGGCTATAACAGGGACAGAGCCTGCTGACTAAAGCAGGGAGGAAGGAGAAGAGAGGGAGCAGAGGTGGCAGGGGACAAGTTACTTGAGCTTTCCACACCACCTGTCCTTTTACTTCCTATGTCTTTGCAGTAGCGGGGGATGAATTTAAGGTGAGCCTCCAATAATTAGCTTCTATACATGGAAAATTATAAGAAATAATTGTTTTCTGTGTATAGAATCTAATTATTGGGATGTTGTTTTGCATTCAGGTAAATATGGTAGCTATTCAAAGGACTCAGGCTTATACTTCAGGTATACATACGCGTACAGTTGGATCCAAGCTGATTTACAACATTTGAAAAACCATACTTACTACAAAACAGTTATTGTCATCCTTTCTAAAGTTATGGAGTCCTTTCATCTTGCTTCTTCCATGGAACCCCTACCTCTATAAGCTGTGTAAACCAATGCAAAGCCAAGCAACTTAGCTTGTCAGTGGCAGTGAAGGCCTGTTCCACCATTACCCCAAATTTCTTTATGGAATGTCTCAATGAAGTATCATGCAACCCCAGGGCTCTACAGTGGGGCAGGTGGAGCCCAAAGCTGGGGGGGTGGGCAGCAAGTGAGGTGAAAAGAGTGATGGGCAGCAGGAGAAAAGTTGCCTGCTCCCTTGCTTTCAGCCCCCTATTACCTCCTACCTAATGCTTATTCCCAACTATAACGCCCTCCCCTGACTGCCACCACCACCTGCCCCCTACCATTGCTTCCCCTGCTGCAGTGGTAGTGGGGGGATGAAGTCAAGATGATCCTCTGTTAATTAGGTTCTGTAGATGGAAAAGTATATGTTTATATGTTTCCCATGTATGGAATGTAATCATTGCAGGGTGGGGCATTTTAAGAATTCAGGGACCATTTTTGGTTTGGTTTGGCTTTTTTTTTTTTTTTTTCAAACCAACTCCTTTATTTTTTTCCCCCCTTATCAAAGTAATTTAATGTTGGTAGTTTTAAAAATGTTCAATTTAACAGTTTGAAAACATATGTTTCTGTAAGAGGGTCACTCACCCAGCTTCCTTATCAAGGCTAGTCAGTTCCTAGTTCAGGTTTCCAGTCAGTTCATTTTTCATGGGACAGCCCTGTTCCCACAACAGACTAAGCAAACAAAATAAGCAAGCGTGTAAATGACAAGCAAAACTAAGACCTGGAGATTGTCTGACGCTCTGTGCCTCTCTGCACACTGGCCTCTTCCCTTCTCTCCCTCTTGCTCTTTGCCCCTACAGCTCTTACCTAGGCCCCTAGACCTACTCTTTCTGTAGCTTCACCCCCATGAACTGGTCATCAGATGCAGCCTGTTCCCAGCCTTCCAGCCATGGAGGCTCTTCAGTGGGCACATCTACATGTGCATATTAATGTGATGCAATAAGCACTGATGCCTGTCATGCTTGGGTGCAGTTTTTATGGACCCCCGGGATTGCAGTAAGTTGAGTCAGGTCAGAGCAGTCCCAAATGGCAGGAGGTCTGGGAGGTTAGCCTGCCGACTCAGAGCTGTTCTGCCCCAGCTCAGCGTGCTGCAGGGGGGTTGGCTGGGGCACAACGGTGCTTCAGTGTAGGTCTAGCAGGCAGGCAGCCCCTGAAGTGAAGCATCCTTCTGTCCCAGCCAGCCCCATCAGCGTCTACATGTGCAGTGCTGTGGAGTTAACTGGTTTACTCCAGCCTGATAGCCCTGCATATATAAATGCTGAGACATTTATTGTGGAGCTAATTAGTCTACTCTGTTGTAACTGGTTTGTTTAGATGGTCCTACTGCTGACTACCTCTAGCTGGGTCTTAAGTCTCCTGCAGGCTGATCGCTTCCTTAAAGTTCTTTATAGAGAAAGTATCTTTAAACAGGGGAAAGGCTGTGTTTTTATTATTATTTTGTGCTTCTCAGCTGTTCAGTAAACTGATTGCAGAAACGCTGTTCGCCAGAAAATTACTTTGGATCCAAACTTAGGTTGGGTGGTACATCCTAAATATATGTGAAGGCATTCATCATGGACAGTCTCCTGCACAATACAAATCAAAACAGTTCTCTGCTTTTGTTATTCTTTCTAGCTGTTCCTAGTGCAGGGATTGGTAGTGCTTTGGGCAGGGTGCCAAAAACACCCACAGCCTCAACTTTAAGATGTTTGGCATGCCAGGGGCAGATGGCAGGGGAGCCACTTGGGGACCTGATTGTTTGTTTGTTACAGCGCAG
This sequence comes from Caiman crocodilus, assembly GCA_030014935.1. NCBI lineage: Eukaryota > Metazoa > Chordata > Crocodylia > Alligatoridae > Caiman > Caiman crocodilus. Next base: position 33,261,637 of record JAGPOW010000261.1, on the reverse strand, counting down.
CCCCAATCCTTCCTCACCATCCACCCAGAGACACGTATGCCAAGCAAAATGCCTTTGCATGCCATGCTCTGGCACCTGTGCTAGGGGTTGTCTATCCCTGATTTAGCGTGTGAATCAGAGGGGCATCCTGTGTAGTTTTTAGTCTGATATATGCTCTTACGCTGTTAAGAATTGAGAGCTGAGATGTTTCCAGTAGAGATTAGGAAATTGATACTGTTGTCTGAAGCACTGGTGAGACTGTTGGAAATGCTATGAGCAATTCTAGTTACTTATATTCAAGGAAGTTGAATTGAAACTGGAAAAATGAGGGGAAGAACAATAGTCTAGCAGAAGGGCCATTAGAATGATCAAGGAAATGGCTGGCTTATCTGAAGGGAGGAGACTGAAAGATCTTGGCTTTATTATCCTAGCAACATGAAGGCTGAGAGGGGTTATAATTATTCACTATAAATATAACCAAGGGAAGACAGAGCTGGGGAGGGAGAATAGCTATGTAATGGACAACGCTGGCACAAAAGCAAATGGGTATAGCCCAGTCACAAATCAATTTAGGCTGAAAATGAGGTTTCTAACCATCAAAGAGATGTGTTTCTGGAACAGTTTTCTCATGAGAACTGTGGGAACAAGAAACCTCTAACAGCTTTTAGGGTCAAGTTAGATCAGTTTATAGAAAGGATTAAAGTGATGATGTTGCCTGCAATGATGGGGAACTTGGATGAGTGACCTAAGAGCTCTTTTCTAGTCCTGTTTCTAAATTGGTCCACTGTATAGTGTATCTTAAATTAAGAATGACCAAATTCCATGTTGTCAAAAAGGGTCTGTAGACTAAAACTTTCTTAGAGTAGATAATAGTTTTGCTTTCTGTCATCTTCAGGTAATATCAAACTAAATTTACTTTTCTGTAACTTTATTTTCAAACTATAGTGAGGGACGCTTGTTTGTTTGTTTATTGGAGACTCCTCTGTTGCCATTTTGAAGGTTGGAGTTGGTCTTAACACTGTTTTATATGATGTAACTAGACCTCTATTGCACAGGTGAATGGAAAGCATATAGACCTCTAGAGGATGGATGGATGTCTTTATTAATAGAAACAGCAAATTTGCCTTATTGAGTAGATCACCAATTTAAGATGTTTTTCCTTGCAAGTCAGGTAGGCCTCAGTTTTCCCTCTCTTTTTTTGAAAAGTGATTGGGACCTTTCTGTTTTTACATAATTGGGATATATTTTTGAGTTAGAAAATTGAAGCTTTTGATTAAGTAATATTTCTCTGTAGAGAGTTCAGCACATTTTTTGAGTATCACTTTGCTAAAATATTTATATTCATAGGAACTGTTACATTAATCTTGGTTTCGAACTCTGAAACCTAATATTGATTATTTCAATGCCAGCATTATTCATTATTTTAATGAGTTTCAGAAAAAACTATCGACAGTGGAAATTGTTTTGAGTGTAACTAGATTAGATTACTGAAAGTCTAGTTGCATGTTTTTAGTTACTTCATAGCTCCTTTGATGAAAATAACCATTTCTGGTTAAATTTATTAAATTTGGTTAGACTTTATTGAATTTACCTACATCTTTTATTGTGAACTTTTGGTCAGGCTGCTATCTTGATTTAACACTCTTGTTCAAGCAACTGTTATTACCTATTTCTGTTGCGATCATTTTTGTATAGTTTTTCTAGCCTATGATTAAAGAATTTTTGTAAAAGACTTTCTACTAGACAGGCCAGTTTTTATTTGTCAAGTGGAGACAAGCTAGAACAGGGCTGGGCAATTTATTTTAACTGGAGGGCTGCTTAACAAGTTTTGGTGAGCTGTTAAGGGCCCCAACAGTAGGCCTGCCCTATGACCTGGTGCTGTACCCCTGGTCACCATCTTGGAATCAGGAGTCCTGCCTCTAATGCCTGACCTTTGCCACCATAAGTCCCACCCCTTGTCCCTTGGAAGTATGCCTTTTGGTGAGGGAGGGTTACCATCTTGGAACCAGAAGAAAACAAATCATATACTAAAAGTCAAACACCTACCATAACATATATTTTTGTAACAAAATTAAAATATTTTTTGTAACATATGTTTGCATATTGTGTATAGAGGTGATTGCATGCAACTTAAATGTATCTTACTCTTGTATATTGTGTGTGGTGGGGATTGTGGGGGGGTGGCTGTGTCTGGCGGGCAGTACTGTATGTTGGGCGGTATACATGGGGGAGGTTCTGGGGGCAGGGTGTGGATGCGTGACACTTGTGGGGTGAGAGAGGGTGGGGATATGAGGTCTGTGGCAGGCCAGTAGGAGGGTGCTTCTGCATTGAGCCACCCACCTCACTGCGCCCAACCACCTTCCAGGCTCTGAGTGTCTCCCTGGGGGCGCCTCACATCTGGCTCACCCCCTTCCTGGAGCACACCCACCAGCCTGGGCCGGGCTTGATGCTGGCTCTGTGCACTCTGGGAAACACAGGTTTAGTAGCTCTCGAGGGTACTTGATTCACTTCAAGAACTTGTGCTTCTGACTGAGAGAAACATCCCAAGTAGTGGTTTCCCTTAATCAGCCAAACCAAGGGGACCCCAGGGCATAATCTAGACCCACTCCCAATAAGTCTCCCACACTAGGTACAAAGGAGAACTTTGTTGGTTACAAGGGGTAGGGTTAGAATAGGGTACAGAGTAGAGCAATATCAGAGAAATCCCACAGAGCAAACTGGCATGGCTGGGTAGCCTTTGATCATGCATCTGAGTTGCTGCAAGTTATATATCTAGTTAGATCTTGGATAGCTTACTCACAAGTATCATCCAGAGTAAGGTGGAGATTCTCTCTGGAGGCAGGCAGGTTCTTGATCATGAGTTTTGAGAGAGAGAACATGTTTCAGATGAATCCAGCTCTTCTCCCTCTCTGAGTCTTCCCCATGGCTGCTGACCCCTCCTCCTCCTGGGCAGTCCTTAACTTTTGTATAGCCCTTGTGACTTCATTTACCTGGTCCAGTGGAGGCCAGCACCTGTTGGCTGTCAGTCAACCAATTTGAAATGCATCACTGATTGCAGGGCAGACTGGCAGTTCCTAGCTCCCCAGGTAGCAAGCCCCTCATCCAGGTATGTGATGCCTGTCACACAAGCAGAGGGAGCAGGTTTCCCCCCTCCCTCAGGAATGTATCCAGCTCAGGTTACCTAAAGAGATAGGATAAGGTATGTATCCTCTGCTGGGCCCATCCTAACCAAATAGTCACAGAGCAGAGTTTTTGGGGAGAAACAGGTGGCCTTCTGCCACAAGGACCCCCCCCCATGGTGCACAGCCCCTGCTACCGGCGGCAGCAGCAGGTGGTGGGTGCTTAGGGCCCACACAGGCACTGCTGCCCAGTGGCACATGGCTTCAGCCAGCGCTGCACATGGTGGCAAGGAATGTAGCCCAGCTGGGCCACCTCCTATCATGTGATGTGCAATGCAGTGCTCATGTAGCTCCCGGCAGTCATTTGCCACCTGGGGAAGCCTTGCGCAATGGAGCTGGCTGCCTTTCCTGCCCCCTGTTGTGCCCTCCTGACTCTGCCAGGAAGCAGGAGGTGGAACTCCTGGAGTCCCAGGACCTGCATGGCATGGGGCGGAGAAGGCAGCCAGCTCCATTGTGCGGGGCTTCCCCTGGTAGTGAATGAGTATTGGGAGCTGCACATGCACTGTGCGATATATGGGGTTGTGAGCTAGGGGGGATCCCCACACCCTCCGCCCACCCAAGTTCTGTTCTGTGCTGTGCCAGACCCATGCTGCATTCTGCTTCCCAGCTGCAGCTCCCTGCTGCTTCCTTACCTGGTGTCTAGAGTGATTGGGAAGGCAGGGGAGCTGAGCAGGTCCCCTAATGACTGCAGGAGCAGCCCCTCCCAGAAGCTGTGTGCTTGCTGGGCAAGGCCTATCTGCACATGAGGCTGGGAGTGAGATATGTAGGTTGGGTGGGATGCAATAAGCTGGTGGGTGCCTGTGGGCTAGATGAATTTGCCTGGTGGGTTGGATCCAGCCTGCAAGGCTGTATTTTGCCCACCCCAAGCTACAATTTGAGATCTTGTGCTTGCTATCCTATGTGAATTTTCTCTGATGCAGGATAGAGTCAGATTCCTGCGCCCGAGCCACTAGAGAAATCTCATAAAATGGAAAATCACTCAATATAATGGTATCCAGTGCCCTTTGCAGCCATGCTTTTATCTGTTCTCACCTCCCCCCTCATCCGGGTAGCACCGGAGGTGAATACACAGCATTTCTGGTTTTAATACAAGTTTAATAATACTAGTTGGTTTGGTGAGGAGGATGGAGGGACTATGCTATGCTACTGGATGCAGCTATCTCTGAGAGAAATTCATGAAGGGAATAATGGCTGCTTACAGACATAAAAAGACAAAGCAAAACAAAATGGCACTTTACTGTAACCTCTGCATGCCCTCATGCTGAGCCCAGGACATGCCCAGAAGAGGCATAGCGTTAGTTGAACCTAGCTCACCCAACATCTGTATAGATCAGGTGCTTTAGCAGCGCTTTTTTGATGCTTTTATCTAACAGCTGATTGAATCAGCTTTGGATAAAAGCGCCAAAAAATCCTGCTGAAGTGCTTGATCTATACAGACACTGCAAAGCTGGGTCAGACTAATGCAGTACTTCTCTCAGTAAAGTGTGTTCATCCTCTCTGCCCTCCCACACCCAAATGCAGCAAGTCTAGTCTCTAGCATACTTATGCAGTACGTGGGAGACTCAAATTCCCCCTCCCTCTTCCCTGTCTCATTCAAAGTAGGGACCTGAACCTAGTTGAGTGCTATAACTATTAGGCTACAGGATATCCTGGAGGGGATATCTCCATCTCAGTGGTTCTCAGATTTGTGGCATCCCTTGGAAAAATGCCAGGTCTTAGCTTTCTCCTTTTTGATTACAGAAAATTAATACAGCAATTCCATTGCAAAGAACTTAGGAAAACCAGAGCAGGTCAAGAATCCACAGTGTTAAAAACATTCTGTTTAAAATCTGTGATTTGTCTTGTGAATAGTGTTGATGGTTCCAACTCATCGTACCCTTAAAGGATCTCATGACACCCCAGGATGCTGGGATACTCTTGTTGAGAATCACTACTTTGTTTCCTTTTGAAAGTATTCTACTTTTTTAGAAACACTTTTTTGAAAGTATCCATTAGCCCAGAGAAGAACAATAAGACTGTATAGTGTAGTTGTTAGGGCAGTCATTGGGGAGACTTTATTTAGAAGACAAAATTACTCACTCAAGCAGGGAGTTAAATTTTTTTTTTGCTTTGTTTTAAGTATTTTATACCAAATGGAAAACTGCAATAAGAGTGATTTGAGAGAGAGCCACCCCAGAATGGCAGTCTGATAAATGGGAAAGTTATAAGATATATGGGTTTGAGTCTGCTCCATGGACACCAAAGAAATCTGCCACCACTCAGGTTAGTGATGTATTCCCCCGGGCTGTTAAATTAATATAAAAGTGTTAGTGGCCTTCCTACCAGGGTCTTTGCCTCCCCTGGTGCCTGATGCCAGAAGATGGTTCATAGGTAAATTGTGAATGGGAGAGGTTACTTCCTTGCAGCCTGGAGTTGGGTAGAAGGATGGGGAGGGAGAGGGAGCAGGCTTAGGTCCTGTTGTTCTTGGCATTCCCTACTAACTAGTTTAGGTGGCACCATCTGAGGTGCCTCTCACTCTCCACGCATTGTATAAGGAACTTGGTGACTAATTCAGCTAGAAGATTCCATTAGTTAACAGAGGAGGGGGTTTTTGTTTTTGTTTTGTTCGCTATGGCGATGTAGCTGCTGATCATACGTAGACCCATGTGATTGCTATGTTGCTGTAGGACATTGCTACATCACCATAGGGTGACATGTAGACACACCCTTGGTGTATAATACTCCTTTCCTGAACTTGTTGTATGCCATTCTGCTTATAGAAAAAAGGGAAGATTGTATGGCTCTTCAGTGACTTAGGACTGGAAAGCTATCTACTAGCATAGCAAGCCCCCAGTGGATGAAACTTCTTAAACAACTTGCTTTGTTATCTGTATTAATAATAATTACATAATAGATTCATGCTGCATAATGAAAAAATTAAGTAATCCAATTCATCCACTTAATTATTGTATAGTAAACAGCAAATATATGAAGAAGGAAATGAAATTAATTCAGGGTTGTGAGGCTACCACTAGTTAGTCCAGTTGTACAGTACAGCTCACGTGTTATTTCAGGCCTCATGGTATGTGACAGTTATTTGAAGGCTTATAGTGTGTATTTGTTTTTGTGACCTGCAGTTGTTTGTTGCTTATGTGCTATATAAGATAAAGCCATATATAACTGAAGACTTGAAGGTACAAAAATTTCAGTTTCGTGGTGCTCAGAGTTGAAGCATTGTGTTGCAATTGCTTTGAATTGCAAATGGTATCATATGATCTGTAATTTAGGTTAGGACCACAAAATACTGTGGATTTTTCTAGTAAGCCATTTGAGAAGGACAGTATTTGAACAATTATATTGCACTTTGCTCCACAAAATCTTAAGATATCTAGTCACATAAATACCATTTCTAACCTTTTATATATATTTTTGTAAGTACCCGTTTTTATTTTGTACTTGCTGGAGGTATGTGGGAGGCAACATTGCAATAAAAACTAATTTTAAAGATCCTACTGTTATAACTGTACAGTGATGTTGCTATAGTACAGTGTTGTAGTACTTCCTTTGGATGTACTGAAGCACAGTCCAGTATAGGTGGTTACTATGCCGTGCTTGTGGTACACAGTTAGATTTTGCTGCTGCATTGCTAGAGTGGTGTGCTATACTAGGGGAGTGCACCAATATGGCGACATAGCTGCTGATTGTATGTAGACCCATGTGATTGCTATGTTGCTGTAGCACATTGCTACATCACCATAGGGTGACACGTAGACACACCCTTGGTGTACAATAGCTAGTAACAGACTAAAGCCTAGAGGTGTGCTCTTCAACCCTTTTAGACTTGAGGTGCCTCTTGGAAAATGCCGGCTCTTAGTTTTCACTTTTTTTCACGTAGTCAAAAAAGAAATAAATAAAGGAGCAGTTTTCTGTTGCAGAGAACTCAAAGACCACAACTGTGGATTTCTATTTGAAATCTGAGTTTACCTTGTGAATTATGTTGGCATACCTAACAATGCTAACATTGTGTGGTACCCTAGAAAGAATCTCAAGGAACTGTAGGGTGTTGTGGCACTTTGGTTGAGAATCATTGGCTTAGAGAAATAAAAAGAATGTTTGTGTTCAAAGGCAAAATGATGGTTGGATATCCAACTAGTGACTTTCTTTGAGTTGGGTTCTTAACTACCCTTCTTGCCTTTGAAAATTTCCTCTCTTTGTGTTCCGTCTCTTCTACCTCATTCAAGTAAGGAAAGCTAATGCTGTATTTACTTGAATACAAGGCAAATTTGCACCCTTCCTCCTCCCCCACATCAGCGAGGAGCATGGGGGAAAGCCTCTCATCTTATTCACATACAAGGAAACCTCATTAAATACATTATATATCATTAAACAGCTGACAAAAACAGCATGTGTTCAGTAACAGAAACCAACTAGGAAGTTGTTTAAATATAGCCAACACTGAGCCTAACTCTAAATACATGGCCCATACTGTGCAAACATACTACAAGGAAACTATCACAAGGATAAGTTAGTGCAGCCTATGTTAGTGCCCATTGCACACAGTTCCCCTTCAGCACCAGCTATTTCAAGTCTTGGTGAGCCACTACACTGAATACATTTCAACTTCACTTTGCTCCCACAGCTTAACTGTGCCTTTCTTTCCCATTTCCAATGATTCCTGTTTCTTTATGAGCCATAAATGTCTGGCAAACATCCCCAAACAGGGCTCCGAACAGTTCACCCACAATCTTTCTCACCCTCTCTCATCCTGCTGCATACTAGTATGGCCCTGTGTTCCATGAGAAAGCCAGACCACCTTTCTCTGTGCCTCATCTGCACATAAATTTGTGAAGACTCCCAAGTCTTTTGATGAGAACACCTGGTTCCAATCATGAGTGGGGGGCTGTTTAGTACATGGATTCTTTGTGGGGTGGGGGGTATACCTGGAGTACATGCACACAAATTGAGCAGTGCTGAACTGTGTAGCTACCATGGCTTGAAATGTTGCCTCTGCTGGGGTCCAGCCCAATGAATTATGTCATAAGTCATGAGCATTTTGGCTTTGGACTAACATCATTCATGGTTTGTACTATGTATAAGTAGGTACAAAGGGATGTTCAGAAAGGTGTTTATAGAGTACCTGTGCTGAAACTAGCAGCAGTTTGAAAAGACGGTCAAATGCATTAATTCTGGATGAACTATGTCTGAGTTCCTGTAGTAATTTGCTTGGATGTTAATTAAGGGCATACAGACTTAAAGATTTTTTTTTTTTTTTTTGGCCAGTACTGACAGCCAACGATTAACTAACCGTATCAACCGATGCTGATCTGACAACCAATATTTAGTAATAGTACAAGTTCATAGGCCTGTCTGTCAAAAGTGTTTTGTAAATTCCCTTTGAGGATCAGGACTGAGAGATTGGAGAGAGTGGCTTTCTTACAAGAAATGTGCCCCCACAGGTAGTTGGGTATTCTTGTCTGTAATAGATCTCAGGTATGCATTCATTCTGTGTTGGGTGACTCCTTTATATTTTTCCATCCAGGCATTTGGTGCACAGTTTGGTGCAGAGAGAGAGAACAGTTCTCAGAGATAATGTTGCCAACATAAGATCCAGGAATGGTGATGGTTCTGTTTTGGGCTTTAGTATCTCCAGTAACTATGGGGGTACTGGAGATATATTGGGAGGTTTTGCATTTCTTGTCATGGCATGGTCTGGATCCATTTGGTATATCTTGGGCTGTAGAAAGTTGGCTTCTGGTAATGAGGTTAGGGGGGTATGGTGCTTATTTGAATTTACAAACTACTTTTCACAGACAGGCCTATGAACTTCACTTCATCAACCTCCATAGATACAGAAACTCATGGATTCAATATAGACATTGGATTTCTGTCACAGTATAACCTGCCTGACATCTGACTCCCCTGGTACCTCTCCACCCTGGTACTCTCTCCCCCTGGTACCTCTGCCACTTTTACCTGCTACATCTCTCTTCTCCCTGCTGCGCCCTCTTCCCCCCCCCCCACCCCGGGTTGTCTCTCACTCCGTGATGCCTCAGTTTACATTTTCACTGATTGGCTTTCTTGCCTTGCATGCCAGCCTCTGGCTTCTTTACTATTTCTTCTATCCAGGAAAAGTGCACACACCAACTACAGATGCTACCTCAGCCTAAAGAAGGTTTTTTTAAACCCAAAAGCTCATGAAGAACAATTTTTCCACATATTTAGTTGGTCTAATAAAAGATGTCACATTTGCTCAAAGAACCTTGTCTGCCTATATCCTTAGACCAGGGGTGGGCAATTATTTCAGGTGGAGGGCCACTTACACAGTTTTGGCAGGCTGTCAAGGACTGCATGGGTAGACCTGCCCCTTGACAGTTGCCCCACCCCCTGGTCACCATCTTAGGACCAGTGTCCCAGGGCCAGCACTGATGGGATCCAAAGCAGGGCACAGGCTGGCAGGGGTCTGTGGAGCTGGGCTGGGCTGCACCAGCAGGGAGAGGGGGGAGCTGACCCAGCTCCATAGAGCCCCTGCTGACTGGGACCCTGTGCTCCTGCCACCCTGCTCTCAGCCCTGCCAGCACTGGCCTCAGGACACTGGTACAGCCCCCATGCTCCCACTGGCTCCCCGCACCAGCTCACTCCCAGTACCCCCAGCCCTGCAGTATAGGTGGGGGCAGTGCACAGCCCTGACCCCCCGCTCATTGGCAGGGAAGAATCTGGTGCTGAACACAGGGAAAAGCAGCCTCTCACCTGCCCTGTGGCCGACACTCCCTGCTTCAGGCACGAGCAGCCCCACACGGGCTGCAAGCAGCTTCAGTGCTGGGCACCAGCCATGGGGCAAGCAAGGGGCCAGTTTTTCCCCACACTCAGCACCAGCTTGTAACCCATGCCCCCTGCCAGCCTGATTCAAGGCTCCACACTGGCTCTGGGCTCACCTGTTGGGGCTGCACACCACAACAGCAGCTGTGGTCCCCACGCTTTCTGGGCCGGGAAGTGTTGGCTGCTGCTGCTGCCTGCCCGGAGCTCATGCACTGGGCAGCCCATAGGCGGCAGTGGCAAACATTGCCCAGCGCGGCAAGCAGGGTGGGGGGCCACAGCTGGTGCTGTGGCGCAGCCCCAGTGGGTCAGACCGGAGCTAGTGCGGGACCCAGGCTGGCAGTGGGACCGGGTTACAAGCTGGTGCTGAGCACGGGGTCGGGGGGGAAGCAACCCGTAACCCGCCCCGTGCTGCAGCTGCTCGCTGCCTGTGCCTGCTCTGGACAGCCCTGCATGGGCTGCAAGTGGCTGCAGCAGGGAGCACTAGCCAGGGGGCTGGGGAGGAGCCGCCCTAGTTTCATAGTTGGTACGGTCATAAATTCATAGGTGTTAGGGTCAGAAGGGACCTCAATAGATCATCGAGTCCGACCCCCTGCATAGGCAGGAAAGAGTGCTGGGTCTAGATGACCCCAGCTAG
>JAGPOW010000261.1:33227552-33250950 GCA_030014935.1 Caiman crocodilus | reverse complement strand
TCATCGAGTCCGACCCCCTGCATAGGCAGGAAAGAGTGCTGGGTCTAGATGACCCCAGCTAGATGCTTATCTAACCTCCTCTTGAAGACCCCCAGGGTAAGAGAGCACCACCTCCCTGGGGAGCCCATTCCAGACCTTGGCCACTCTAACTGTGAAGAAGTTCTTCCCAATGTCCAGTCTAAATCTGCCCTCAGCTAGCTTGTGGTCATTATTTCTTGTGACCCCCGGGGGCGCCTTGGTGAATAAAACCTCACCAATTCCCTCCTGTGCCCCCGTGATGAACTTATAGGCAGCCACAAGGTTGCCTCTCAACCTTCTCTTGCGGAGGCTGAAGAGGTCCATCAAGCCTCCTTATAGGGCTTGATCTGCAAGCCCTTAACCATATGAGTGGCCCTTCTCTGGATCCTCTCCAGGTTATCTGCATCCCTTTTGAAGTGCGGCACCCAGAATTGCACGCAGTACTCCAACTGTGGTCTGACCAGCGCCCGATAGAGGGGAAGTATCACCTTGGTTCAGAAGGGACCTGAGCAGATCATCAAGTCCGACCCCCTGCCATGGCAGGAAAGATTACTGGGGTCAAATGACCCCGGCAAGGTGTTCATCCAGTCTCCTCTTAAAGAAGCCCCAGGATAGGAGCCAGCACCACTTCTCTTGGAAGTTGGTTCCAGATCCTAGCCGCCCTGACAGTGAAGCAGTGCCTCCTCATGTTCAGTCTGAATCTACCCTCTGCCAGCTTGTGACCTTTATTTCTAGTCACTCCTGGTAATACTCAGGGGAATAAGGACTCTCCCACTGCCTGCTGGTCCCCTCTGACTAGTTCGTAAATGGCCACTAGATCCCCTCTCTGCCTTCTCTTGTGGAGGCTGAACAGGTTCAGGTCCCTTAGCTTCTCCTCGTATGGCCTGCCCTGCTGCCCCCTGATCATGTGAGTGGCTCTCCTCTGGACCCTCTCAGTGCTGTCCATATCTCTTCTGAAGTGCGGTGCCCAGAACTGGACACAGTACTCCAACTGTGGCCTGACCAGTATAGCACAAAGGGGGAGGATCGCCTCCTTGGACCTGCTTGAGATGCATCTGTGGATGCATGACAAGGTATAGTTGGCCTTCTTGACCATGTCCCCACACTGTCAGCCTATGTCCATTTTGGCATTGATAATGACTCCGAGATCCTTTTCTGCCTCTGCACTGATGAGAAGGGCGTTCCCCAGTCTGTAGGTATGCTCCGCACCAGGAGGGAACAGGGAAGGAGCCTGGGGAAAAGCTGAGTGGTGGGGGGGAGGGGAAAGCGGCCGGTCACCTGCCCTATGGCTGGTGCTCCCTTCTGTAGCCGCTTGCAGCCCATGGGGCTGTCTGGAGCAGGCACAGGCAGCCCCATGCGGGCTGTGAGTGGCTGTAGCACAGGGCATTGGGCATGGGGCTGCTTCCCCCGACTCTGCATGCTCAGTTCTTCCTCAGGCTCCTTCCCAGTCCTCCCATGCCCTTCCCCTCCCCCCCTTACCTGTGGTTCCTGCGCTGGGGCAGCCATGTGATCCCAGGCCAGAAGCTCCAGCTGAGGCTTCGGGCTGGGCAGGGCTGGGTGGGTCCTGCTGTTGTGAGAGCCTGCTGGGCTTCCTCTGGGTCCTACTGCCCTTGGTTCCTGTCACTTTTGATAGGAATCAAGGGCAGATGAATATTAATTTTTCCAAATTTTTTACAGGCCCTGCAGGTTGGATTAGAATGGCCTCACAGGCCGGATCTGGCCCATGGGCTGTATTCTGCCCACCTCTGCCTTAGACCAACACGGCTACAACCTACACCCCTTAGCACATAAAGTGTTATGAGTTTTGCTTTTTACCACTTGAGGGGCAGTTTCACAGAAACCCCTGCACATGTCTCCTTCAAACTTGGCAGGCTTCATACCCCCAGAATGGGCTACAATCCCTGCTGTTTTCATCTGAATCAGCCAAAAAAATGACAGTTATAGGTATTTTAGTCTAGAGCCAAATCTCTAAATCAGTGTCAAAATTCTGAAACTGATTTGATGCAACTGAATTGGGACAGTGATCTGAAACACCAAATTGAATCACTGTTCCCCTGAAACAGCCGAATCAAATCTGAATCAGAACAGCCACTTCACACAGCCCTAACAGGTTTCCCTCACTTTTTGTTTGTGTTCTGTATGTGCAAATTTGCTCTTATGTGATGACCTTTTTAACATCAAAATGTGTTATATGGGTCTGGGGGTCAGTACAGTTGGTGTTGGAACATATCCCTATTTGTTACATTGTAAAGTGGGTTCACTTTATGCGAATTTGAGTTATGTGCCACTTTCCAGGAACACATGTATAGCATAAAACGAGGGAAACTTATATCTGCTTTAGAGGGGTAAGCTCTAAACCTGGTTTTAAAGGAAGTTTGGGTTAAGTGGCAGTAGTGGGAGCCTGTCTTCATTAAATTCCTTAGAGGACATTACCTTTTATTTCCACACTTTTTGTTCATTTCTTTGAACTTGAACTGACAGATTTCAAGGAGAGGTTTCATATAGGTGACTTGGACTTCCTTCACAAAAGGAAATCCATTTGAATAGGAATTTTAGAGCTAATATCTTTACCTCTTCAAAAATTGGCTCAGAAGGATTCGTGACCACAAGATAACAAGTTGACTTTTTGCCATTTTACCTAAAAAAAAAACAAAACCAAAAAAACCAAAAAAAACCCAAAACCAACCAAACAAACAAACCCCAGCATTTTCAGCAGTATGGATTTCCCCAAACTTCAAGCATAGATATAAATTAATTACTGATTAGTAGAAAATGTGCCTGCTAATGCATTATTAATGCCATTATTGTTAATCATGGTTTCACCTGTTCACCCACCCATCCACGTACCTGACCAAATCTTATTTTTTCCTTAAGTTTTTAGGTGAGAAAATAAGATGTTTCAGTGGTTATTACTGAACAAAATACAGTATAACAATGTTCCCTCTAAGGAATAGCGGTCCGTGAGTGTGCTGCCTCAGTCCGGCATTGGCCACTTGTCAAAGGGGGCTGGTCGCAGAGCTGGGGGCCAGAGGCTGGAGCTGGGGGCTGACGCAGGCTCTGGGGAAGTGCTTTGCACCCCCACATCAGGGCCAGGGAGTGCACCACTTCCCCGGAGCCCGTGCTAGCCCCCCTCCTCAGCTTTCATCCCTGCCTTGCCTCACCTTGGGGAGGAGCTGCTGCCTGCCCCAGTGAGGCTCTGCCAGCTCTGGGATACTGTTCCACTCCCTGGGCCTGATGCCATGTGCCTCCTTGCTCCCCAGGGCAATGTTGGGGAGCAGAGCAGTGTCCTGGAGCCGGCAGAGCCTCACTAGGGCAGGCGGCTCCTCCCCGAGATGAGGCTGGGGCAGGAGGCTGCCACAGGCTCCGCTGGCTCTGGGGAAGTGCTCCACTCCCCTGCCCTGATGCAGGGGAGTCAAGCAGTTCCCCAGAGCTGGCAGAGCCTGTGCCAGGCTCCCACCCCCACCTCACCTAGAAATTGACCTTCAGCTCCTCTCCTGGTGCGCAGTGTTGAAAAGGCTGTGTGTGGCTGCACTTTTAATTGCGTTCAGCCACGCACATGCCACCTTAGAGGGGACCTTGAAGTATAACCTCATAAATCTGGACTTCTCAGAAATTGGGGACTTTGGTAGCTGGTCCCGGAGCTGTGGCTATCTGCAGAGTGGTGGCACAGAGTGGTGGATGTGGTAGCACCCACCACTTGCAAGCTTCCCTCTCTGCATCTGCTATTCCTACCCCTGCTTGCCTCCCTCCCCCCCCCCCTTTGCTGCTCCATGCTCCTTTTACTTATGTTTCAAAAATCTAACCTTTTCAAATATCTGGCATATCCTTGGTCCTGAGCATGCTGGATTTATGAGGTTATATTGTATCCTTTAAATATGAGCTCTGTTTATGAATTAAGCATTTTTGGAAGATACTATCAAATAATACCTTTTTTTTTCTTTTTTCCATTTGTAGGTTCTGTTTCAATGGGTTGTTTTGTGTGGTCTGCCTCCTTTCTTCTTGTAACTTTTTTTTCTCTGTACTTTTCATTATTTAATCTCTGCTACTTTCTCTTTGTTTGCTGATTTACTGCCTCATCATTGTTACTTTCATCCTTTTACATATTTCTAGGGTAACTATATGGGGGAATGGGAAATCTGGGACACCCCTCTCCCAAGCCAGCCACACTGCTGCAGGCAGAGGCAGGGGTGGGGTGGGATGTCCTTGTGTGCTGGGCAGACAGAAGCAGCAGTGCCTGTTCCATGCCATTCTGCCTCCCTACCAGATTGCACCCCTTGCTTCTGCATTTCTGGGATGCTCATATTCATTCTCATGAACTGGCCAGGACTGGCCTCTGAAATCTGGGACTATCTCAGTTAAACTGGGACATATAGTCATGCTACATATTTCTCTCTTACTATGCTGATTTTATGCTTTTTGGGTATTTGATGCTGTGATTTTTCAGCCAGGGTGTTGCAGCAGCCTGGAGTGTGGAAATCTTTTTAAGGGCACCGCTCAATATTAACACTGCTTGGTGTATGAATATCTGCACACTGTATCTGCAAGATAAACCCAGAGACTTCAAATAGGAGCCCATAATGTTCAAAACAAGTCAACCCATTATGGTGTTTCTGAGTTCTTTGCAAAAAAAGATTGCTCTGTTATTTTTCTGTAGTCAAGAAATGATTGAGCACCAAAAGCTAGCCTTTTCTGAGAGGTGTCTTGTGAGTCTAAACAAAACACAGCACAGTCTATCATTATAGCAAATACAGAATCATCTGTATAGCAACTGTGGTCTTATTTGGCTGCCAGCATGCGACTCCATTAGAAGTAGTAGGGGGAACGAACAAGTCATTGCATACGATGGGAATTTTAAAGTCCACTATCTTCTCTGAGGGCAACGGTAATTAAATACAAACTATGAAAGTGACCTTTATTTTGGTATCTTTGTAGGCTTTTAAAGTACAAACTTAAAATAGTGAAAACTTGGTTCTTAATTTGGCCAAAGTTTGTGTCGGAAAGGCTTCTCCTTTAGTGCCTGATTACACAACCCGATAATTTAACCCAGGCATATTTCTTGGCTGGGTGAAGCAAGGGCCTATACTTGACCTAAAGCCATGATAACATTTAAATGCCATATCAGATCAATTAATCTTTGGGGCAGAAGACATTCATTTCAGTGGCCTGTGCTCTTGCTTCTACCACGCTGTTTCGGGCCTTCTACCCATTCTGTGTGCCTGTTGTGATGATCAACCACCTGCAAGTGGGTGAAAGGCAGTCTGGAGCTGGAGCTCCATGTGTTGGGCAGGAGCTGCCTGGCTGAAGCTCCCCCTGGTCTAGAGCAGCACGGCAGGAGCAGCAACCAGTGGCAAGGGGAGCAAAACAGCCCTGTCAACCTGGGCCCTAGCCAGCGCAGAGCTTCTGGTGGGGCTGTTCCTGGTGCAGCTGTAGCTGGCTAGGTGCTGCTGTGCTCCCTTCACCTCCCCATGGCAATATAAGCCCTGTCAGCTGCAGCTGTGCTGGGAATAGCCCTGCCAGAAGCTGTACACTAGCTGGGGCTGGGACTGGAGCATGGTATGGGCTGTCCTAGGCAGGGCTTCACTGCACATGGAGCGCTGTGGGGGCAGGCCACTGACTAGGCAAGCTCTGCCGCATTTGCTCCCTGGCTGGCTTTCAGGCAGCCGCCTCATCTTCCTCCTCCCCGCCCCCACACATACACAGGTGCCCCTTCCATACACCCTCGACCACCCCTCTGCCCCCCAGTGGCAGTGCATGCAGGGAGGGATCACGCCTGTCTTGCTCCTGAACACTGTTCCCCACCCACCAAGCCCCATAGGGAGTTTTGGTGGGTTGTTGCATGGTGGGGAGCCGACTTGGCCTACAATGACTTTACCAATACTGCCTGTGTCCCCCTTGGGTCCAAATAATTGGCTACGCCAGGCCTACACATTTGCAGGTGCTCAGAGGGAAATGCCTTTGCAGGCTTGTGGAGAAATCTTTCCACGGGATTTCCTCACACTCATGCTCCCTTCCCCTCCCCACTTGCAGCCTGTGCTCTGTACTTGTTGATCCTACTACAGAGGGATTTCCCTGTGCACTGCATGAGTACATGTGGGAATTCCTGCTTGCAGGCATGCGCCCTGAAGCCCTGAGTTTTCCTTCTTGCCCAGACACATGCCTTGGATGGAGGTGCTTCCAGGGCTTGAGGGGGATGAATCTGCCCCTCAAGCCTCCTGCTCCTGAAGGCTGGATAGTACAAGCAGCTTCACATAGCTTGAGCTCTTCTGTCATAAGCAAATAGATGTGGTCTGCAATAAAGAGGTTTGATTTTTAATACTACCTTCAGTCATAGCCACAAATTTGAGCCTTTGCAGTGCAGCAGAAGGTATGGACATCTTTTTCACTTTATGTTGCTGTAAGATTTATGATGGTACAACAGTGATGTCTGTTTCCACCCTTTGAGGTCTTGCCTGCAGTTCTCAGTTTCAAAACATCAAGCCTTGCAAAAATTGAAGGGCTCCAAGCTCACCTTTGGCAAAACTGAAGTATAATACTGCTCCTACTGAAGTTGAGGATGATCTTTTCCTCCTGCCATATTCTCTTCCTACTTATACAGGCCACAAGAGCCACTAAGAAAGAAGTACCTTCTTTGATAGTCACCGCGGATGTTTATAGCTATAGCAGAGACATCAAAAGATGAAAACACAAGCAGTTTCCATCCAGAAACCATCAGTGAAGCTCCAAGAGGTAGTGAGGGCCCACTTTATCAGAGCTCAGGTAACAACTGTGGCTGCCTTCAGGAATTTCTCTACTAAGGCAGCTTCTGTCTGAAGCTCTGTACACATCTTCACTAAGTGTTGTCATTGCTAAAACTTCCAAGCTAGATGCCACATTTGGAAAAATGATCCTGTAGTTGATGTTAGACTAGGAGTCTGAGATTCTGCATCTATTTTTTGAAACTGACTCTCAAGGGAATGTGGATATGAAAAGCCTTTGAACGAAAAAAGAAATTGCATATCTGTAAGCAGAGGTCTTTGAGATGCATTGTCTGTATGTACAATCTCTTTGTTGGAGTCTCATCCCCTGTAGGGTTCTGAGGAAACTGCAGCATATCCTATGGATAAAGTGTCTAGTGCTTTATGTAGAGCAGAGTTGCCAGCCTGTGGCTTAGTTATTAGCCTTTGTGTGTGGTATGCAACAGATCAGGGAAGGGATAGGCAGCACAGCAGGAGCTAGGGCAACATGCGGAAGACAGAGCAGAAGATAAAAGCAAGGGAGTGCAGGGCAGGAAGCAGAAAACATGAGATCACGTGAGGGAACAGGAAGCAGGGCAGCAGATTGGGCAGAGGAAGGGGATCAAAGTGGCATTTCGGAGAGGATGGGGGATAATTTGTGGCATGCCTGCTGAGAAGGTTGATCCTTGTGGTGTAGAGCAGGGTGTGTGTTGCTTCATGGGTACTGATAAAGCAAAACATCTGAACTTTAGCCCGTGTGGCACATGAAATGTGGATATAGACCAGGGGTAGGCAATAATTTTAGCTGGAGGGCTTCTTAATGAGTTTGAGCTGTCAAGGGTTCAGGGGTAGCCCAAGTAGTTGAAGGGTAGCCCAACCCCTTGACAGCTGCCCTACTTCCTGGTCGCCATCTTGGAACCATAAGTCCCACATCTGTCCCCTGACTTCTAAGTCAGAATAAAAACAAACATCTATAATTATTTTAAAAATGTATATATTTGTCCCAATTTGTGTGCGTTTACATAGTGTACTGAGGTGATTTGCATAATTATTCAAAATTAAGTCCTCTTTCGTATATTGGGTGG
The DNA here is from genome assembly GCA_030014935.1 of Caiman crocodilus. Lineage (NCBI taxonomy): Eukaryota > Metazoa > Chordata > Crocodylia > Alligatoridae > Caiman > Caiman crocodilus. Next base: position 33,243,134 of record JAGPOW010000261.1, on the reverse strand, counting down.
GAGTGGGGAGTAGCGGAGCGGGTGTTGGCAGAGTATGGGGTTTGTAGGGGACAGCAGGTATATGTATGAGGAGCCCTCCCCTATGAACAGCACCCACCCTGTTGCACACAGTCCCTGTTGTGAGTGGCAGCAGCATGCAGTGGGCCTTCAGGGCACTCGTGGACCATGGCAGATAAAGTCCCCTGGAGGCACTTGGTCCCGGTGAGCCCCAGGACTGCATGTGGCCAGGCTGGCAGTTCCGTTGTGTGGAGCTTACATACTTGAGCCCTGCACAATGAAACTGGTGGTATCGGTTGTGGGGCTTGGCCACAGTGCCAGGGAGAGGGGTGGAGCTGGCCCAGCTTCACAGCATGGAGCTCCCTGTTTTTCCCTGTGACCCGTGTGGCAGCGAGTGGTTCCAGACCATCTATTCCACTGCACGGGGCTGTCTGGAGGTGCACAGCTCACATGGAGAACCTGGGAACTGCATGCAAGCACTGGGGAGCCCTGCACAACGAAGTCAGGTGGACTCTGTGCCCCTGCTAACCCAAGCTGCACACTGCGGCTGCCCCACCCTGCACCCCTACCAGCTCCAGCCCTGGGGCAACAGTGTGGGCCCTATACTCCTGCCCAGCTGCTGCTTTGGTCCTATCCACTGCTGCCATCCCAGCTACTTTCCTACCTTTCTGCCCATCTGCTGTGGCAACACCCCCCCAACCCCAACTTTGCTGCTGTTGTTGCTATCTCCCCCCCCCCCCCCACACACACACACACGCACACGCTTCCCTGCCTGTGGGGCTAGGGCCAGGGCCATCCTGCGAGCAAGGGTAGGAAAACAGCATGCACACTGCCCCCCCAGGAGTGAGTGGGACTCGGTCCCATGAGAGCACAGCTGGGGCAGCCCAGGGCCAAGCTGGATAGAGTAAATTGATAAGCACCTGTCTGTGGGCCAGATGTGGCCCATGGGATATATTTAGCCTACCTAAATATAAGCCATGCAGCACAAAGAACTCCAGTTACTGTAAGTTTTTTCCTCGTACTAGGAAAAAGTAGGAAGTTTGAATGCATGGGAAGCAGAAGTATAGTTGGTTTATCATGGAATTATAGGGTCAGAAGACACTGCAGGGTTCACCTATTCAGTTCAGGAGACTGGAGTATAGGATGCACTATTCCTAACCTATTTTACAAGGTGCAACTCTACCCTGCCTTCATTTTACCAGTGATATATTTGGAATGAATACAAATCTGGGATTAGACTGCCGAAACAGTTAAACTCTTACATGGATTGGGATAGTATTGTCTTGGTTTTATTTTTCTTTTTTCATAAGGCTAATTGTTGAGTTTTTGTTTAAGTGGCCCTCCAGGAAATGCAGAGGTCTTATTTTCTGTAATGAAACATTTCTAAATTGGTTAACTGGAAATAAAACCCGCACTGCAAGACGTATAATTGAAAACAGAGGTCAAGGCACATTCTGTTTATCTTTTTGCTGCTGCTCATTCAGTAAAAGAAAATAGCCAAGTTTCTAAAATAAAACTTTAGATTACAGAGGGTATGTTATATGAATCTGCCCCCAGCATGGGCAAATAAATGGCATAAAGATGACTATGGAGAACATCCAAACCTATTGTTCTTTATGCTTCAGGCAAATTCAGCAGAAACTATTACTCTGAATTAGGTCAGTTCCTGGAATCCTACTGTTGGGACCTTATCCCCTCCTAATTTCCACAAAATACCAAGTTGTGAAGTAGGGAGGAAGGGGGAACCTCTTTAAAAACAACTGTATAGAATCACACAGTAGTTTAAATGAATCTTTCAGCGATTAACTCTGATTTTAAAATTTCCTCAATTGTCAGCATCTACTGGCTATCCCTTACAGATTTTTATTAAATCACTACATAATCATTATACTACATACTTTTTTTTTTTTTTTTTTTTTTTTTTTACCATGAGAACAAGTTTTTGTTAAAAATATTTACCTAGAACTCACTGTAGCAGGACCAAGTCCCAGGATCAACCATGAAAACAACTTCTTCCCCCCCTCCTTGCCATTTCTGCCCTATTCCATATCCTTTTTCTTCCACCTGCCACACCTTGATGAATTACTGGTTCTTGAAAAGGAAGGCTGCCCCAGGGCCCCAAAGCAAGCCCTAGTTCACTATTAGTAGGTTCCTCTCAAACCCCACTGATCCCTGTCCAGCCCTCCAGGCCCATCTGTGCCACCAGGGCAGTAATTGCCTCAAGAGTTAATTTCATGGTCCCTGACCTCCCCTACAGCCTTGCAGTTGTTAAGTCATCTCATCACTTAAGTGGGGCACTTTGCCCCAGATCAGTGCCAGGCTACCCCTGGCCTCTACTCCCTTGTAGTTCAGCATTCTCTGATTTTTCCCTCTGCTCTAGCTGGCGTCTTTATCCTAGGGCCCAGACATGGCTTCTAAGTTCTAGCCTAGGTCTCACCCTCTTGGGCTATGGTTCTGCCCCCCCCAGTTTTATGCCTCTGGTTCTCACCCCTCTTGGGCTAAAGTCCCTGGCCCCTTACCCTTCTTCTTGCACTAGAGTTTTGCCTATCTTGGGCTTTGGGCCCTTGGCCCTGGTTCTCAGCCTCTTGGGTTGTGCTTTAGCCAGCTTAGGCTTCAACTCTCCCCGGGTGCTATCCATTAGTGCCTTGAGCTTGGCCCCTGGCAGGGCTCAAAGCAGTAACATGCCCCTAAGGTACCACTGGGACCTCCTTTACCCAACTCTGACTGTTTAACCTAAATGCAAACGGTGAGCAACTACTTAATGGAAACTTTCCCATCTGGGAAAACAAACATCATAAAAGAAGAATGCATGCTACCATTTTAAAAGGAAACCTCCCCTGGAATGGGTAAACACCAGAGTCCTTACCCTGGGCTTTCACAGCCCTCTGTTTCATGCTGGTTCAGGGTCCCTCAGGTAGTTCCCTCTCCCTTCTGGGAGTTCTTCTTTTCACCAGGGCCCTGAGCTGTGTCTCTTAAGTGCTGTCCCTGTCAGTCAGGTGGCAATCATCAAGCCTGATTGGAAACATACAGGGACTTCCAGTTAGGCTTGGTTATTGACCTCCAAGACCGCTTGCCTGTGCTGGGCTAGCTGCTGCAGCAGTAATCCCCTGCTGCCCAATCAGGGCTCTGCCCTACTTGGCTTGTTGCAGAGGAGCTAGCCCTGCAAGAGGCCACTGAAGGCCTTTACCCCCTGGCTACCCAATCCCCTGTAGTCAGCTCAAGGGCAGTGTTTCCCTCCATCTGGGAAACTGCTGTTTTTCCCTTAAAGTAATGGGGAGCTGCTCCTCTGTTACATCCACCAAAATCTAAACATGTTCAACTCATAGCCCAAAAAGAAGTATTCTATTTCTAGGTTTGTTTTTTTTTTAATGAAAAGGTAACGATTTCTGCAGAAAGCCTTTACATAAATCGAATTTCCAAATTTTCATTGAAATTCTTTCCAGAAATCCCTGCCCTCTCATTAGCTTTGATAGCAGTACCTGGAGGCACTAATCAAGACCCCATTGTTTGCACTATAGAAGTCTATTTTAATGTTTACAATAAATCTAGGTTAATGATAAGATGTAGCTGATGGATGTACAAGATGAGGTATCAATACCAACATACTTTTGCACAAACTAACTGGATGACTATGTTAGATCTGTATAAATTTTGGACATTCCTAAGGCTTTATCTGTCATTTGAAGCTTTTACACTTCATCTAGAGAAAGTTTTGTCTATTTTGAGCTGCATGCATTTTGTAAGTGAAATAATACTGTAAATATTTTAGTAGAAGTCATTTAGAAAGTAATTCATTTTTTCTTGAGTTACATGCTACTACTATTGTTCATCTTCTGGGCCAGAACAAAAATTGCCAGCCAACAAGAAAATTAGGAAATCCAAAGCTTAATTGAACAGAATAACAGACATAATAAATGTGGCATATTTCTAAACATGTGCATCTTGTGTACAAAGCAAAATAAATATCATGATTGCAGAAAGGAAATAAATAAATTTTTAGGGTGAAATCCTGTTTTCCTTGAAGCCAGTATTTTTAGCATTTAAAAAGTGGTCTACATCAAGGAATTGAAGCCATAAACCTTTTTATCCATCAGAAAGTGCTTGAAGATTGGCTTCTAGTGAGGATAATTGAAAAGCAGGCTTTTGGATAAGTGAACATACTTCCACGTAACTTTAAAAATCTGGCTTTTTGTAATGGAATCTACAGGTACCGCACACAACCATACTTCTGCAGTTTAATTTTTTCCTGTTACTGTGTCTTTTTTTCATCCCCCCACACACACTTCTAAATGCTACAACATATGCCCTTAAAAAAAATTGGTGGATTGCAGTTCTGTTAGAGAAGAAACATAAATTTATCACATTCTTTTTCAAATGGCATGTTCATTGATCACACTTGCGCTTATGGGATCTTTGTTTCAAAAAGGACCTTTAATATTAAAAAGCTTCTCTTGTAGACTCAAAAGTTTGTTCTTTCTTATGCCAATTACTTTGGACTCCTTGATAGCTGCCCAAATTATAAAAAGGATCATCAAAAAGTAAAAGTAAAGAGGTCATTTAGTCTAGCAGCCTGCTAGAATTAAGATTGTGTCTGACTAATCTATTCCAGCCAAGTGTCTGTCCAGTGTGCTCTTGAACATTTCCAGATTCCAGTTTCTCCAGATAGCCTGTTACAGTGCTTGACCATTGCCTTAGTTAGAGAGTTCCTCCTAAACTCCAATCTAAATTTCCTCTGTTGCAGCCTGAAGGCGTTGCTCCTTGTCCTGTCCCCTACAGCCTGAGAAGAACCCATCTCCATCCTCTCTCTAATTATTCTCTAGACATCTGAAGACTTATCCAGTCCCCCCACCCCTCAGTCTTTTCTCCAGGCTAAATATCCTCAGCCTTTCTTCCATAGATCATGTTTTGGAGGCCTCTAGTCATTTTTGTCACTGTGCCAGATTCTTTCCGATTCAGGCCATGTCCTTCCTGAAGTGTAGGGCCCAAAACTGGACATGGTACTCTAGGTAAGGGTCTCAGGAGCACTGACTAGAATAGAAGAATCAGTTTCTTTGATTTGAAAGTGACACTCTTGTTAATATAATCCAGTATGCTGTTGAGTTTGTTTGTTTGTTTTGGGGGTTTTTTACAACAAGAGCAAACTGTTAGTTTATATTCAGCTCATGGTCTACTGCAGGGGTGGGCAAAATCCAGCCTGTGGAGGGACTTTGTCCAGCCTGCAGCAGGTCCCTTGATCTTGCCTGGCCCAGATATTTGGCATGGTGATTCCTGCCTCAGGGTGTGCAGTGGGGCTAGGGCAACTTTGCAGCTGCTCTCCATTTCCTGGCAGCAGTGGTTCCTCCTGGCCGCTGCTGCTGCTGGCCCCAGCCTCGTGGAGACCAGCCGGAACCTGTGCAGGTGCGGCCCAAGCTGAGTGTACAGCCCCAGTCCATGCAGGGGTCGGAGTCCCAACTGCCACAGTGGTGATGGATGAAAAAGCGGTACCCAGAGCCTTTTGGTTCCTCTCTGCTGGGGAGAGGCCTGTCACAGCCTGGTGGTGGCAGTGTCAGGGAGGAGCCATAGGACAGCCTTGGCATGTACTCCAGGTCCTTGTTTTTTTCCTCCACCACTGGTGCCTCATTGTGGCTGGGGCAGGTGAACCTGGAGTGGGCTCTGCAGGAACTCCCTACCCTCTGTGCAGAGTAGGCTGGGGCTGGAGCTGTGCACTCAGCCTGAGCCTTGGGCCTTGCCCACACAGATTCCAGCATGTCTCTGTGGAGCTGGGTCTAGCGGCAGCAGCAGCTGGAAGAAGCTGTCGCTGAAGCCAGGCTGAGTGCACAGCCCTGGCTCGGGGTCCCTGCACCACCCACTCCATACCTGTCTGCCCCCAGCCATGATGAGCAGTGGCAGTGGGGAAAAAGCAGGACCCAGAGTCTGTGCCGAGGCTGTCTTGCCGCTCCTTCCCACCACTACCACCATTAGTGCCCATGGCAGCCCATCTGTGCCTATGCCAACTCCACCCACCTGCTGCCCTATCCCACATAGGGAGTCTTGATGAGCTGTGGCTCAGGTCAGCACCCACCATGCAACAGCAGCTCCCTAAAACTCCCTATGTGGCCTGCAGGCCCAAATAGTTGCCTACCCTTGGCCTATTGTAACCACCAGGTCTTTCTCGACCGTATTGTAGCCTAGGTAGTTATCCTCCAGTCCCTATTTGTGCATGCAATTATTCCATGCCAAATACAGGATTTTTCACTTGTCCTTGTTGAATTTAATTTGGTTGATTGTGAACCACTACTTTTTTTTCCCTCTTCCAGTCTATCCAGAATACCTGCAACGTCACCCATATGGGTGTTATCCACATATTTGTCAAACATGCACTCAATCCCATTAACCACATCATTAATGAAGTTTATTTAAGCAATACTGGACCCAGGTCAGATGCTTGGGGAACTTGATACCTGCTCCCAACTAGATATTGAACCATTGATGATTACTTGTTGTGTACGACTGTTCAGTCAGTTATATTTCTGACTTGCAGTACTTTCATGTAGCCTGTATTTCTTTAGCTTGTTAATAAGAATGTTGTGAGTGTCAAAAGCCTTGCTAAAGTTCAGGTATGTTGTATCACTGCTTTCCTTCCATCTAGTCTGTCACCTTATCCTAAAAAAAAAAATCTAGTTGGCCAGGAATGATTTGCTCTTGGTGAATCCATATTGGCTGTTTGTAATCATTTTTTTTCTCCTCTAGGTGCTTCATAATACATTCTTTGAGGACCCACTTCATAATCTTTCCAGATATTGATGCCAGGCTGATTAGTCTGTAATTTCCTGGATCCTTCTTTTCTTTTTAAGAGATGGGCACTATTTGCCCTTCAGTCATCTAGGACCTCACCTGCTCTTCACAAGCCCTCAAAAGAATATAGCCAGTATCTCTGAAATTAACTCAGCCAATTCCTTTGATCTCTTATATGCCCTTTTAATTGGAAGGAAATGGCTAAATAAAGCCTTTTCATTTTCTGATCACATTGTTATAGCACACATTCTGCTCTGCTGTAAGAATTTCACCCATTATCCCTGGGTATCTGCAGATTTTTAAATGGGTCACTTCAGCTTTCTGTTCCTGGTAATACAGAGAATTTTAGAACAAACACTAACTTGAACCAAGGAGATTTATATTTCTGTAAAAATTGTGAAACATGCTTTCTCAAATGGATCTCTTGATCTAAGTTTATTGTTGCTTGCATTCCTATCATGTGCTACAACTATGGCTGCCTACATGGATTCAAATCATCCAGGACAACTCTCGCAGATTTTTTTTTTCTGAGGGAGAAACTGGCCTGCACAGAAATTGAGAAGGAAATAAAGAGCCTACAATGCAGATGCTGGGCTGCCAGGGGTCCCTAGAGTACTCAGTCCAGGGACCTTTGCAGGCATTTTTAGTGAAGGCAAGCAAGGATTGTTAGCATCAGGGAAAGTGGGAGTGGGGTCTGTGCCACGTACAGAAGAGTCCTCCAACCTTCCCCTCCTCCATGCTGTGTTGGCGCCCAGCTAAGGTTGGACAGGGTGTATGGTTGTATACTTCTCTTTACCCAAGTGCTGCAGTATGATTCAAGCAGGCATCAAGCCAGGAGCAGAACACACCCCTGAACTGTTTCAGCCCTGGGCTTTTCCTGCCAGAGGTACTTGGGAAGTTCTGCTCCCTGCTTGGGACTGGCAGATGTTCTTCCTCCCCCTATTGGAAGGGGAGGGAGAAGCAGCAAAGCCCATGGGCTGCCTATACAGAAGTTCTCTATCCTAAGAGAGATTCTCTAGGGAGCCACTTCACTCAGGTTTTCCAAGTTATTTTTTTCCCAGGGTGGCCACTTATTTACTCTAGGAGAAAAATGATGAACTTCTGTACACTTGTGGCTCTCCAGAGAGAGCAGAGACTGGAGAAACTGAATGTCTGTCCATGCCCAAAGATGGGAAACTAATTTAAAAAAAAATGAATAATCAGTGCATTGCATTTCAGTTTCTGCACATTAATGGCCAAGATACTTGCATCTTTACCTATTAATCAATTTGGTGTGATAATGAAGAAAAATATGTTTATATGTAAGCCTGTGTGATAAAGTCACTGAACTCGTACTAAAATGCTGTTTAAATGTTTATGCTGGGGGTTTGGTCACCAGATATTCAGTCTTGTTCCAGATTTTCAAATATGTTAATTTGCAGTTGGCATACTGCACAGTAAACCTTCCCTGGGAACACGTCTGTACGGAGCAGATTTGCTCTGAATGGGAGCAGCCTGGCACAGGGTTGCTCCCACCTGGCTCTGCTCCCCAACAGCAGCCAAGGGAGTTCTAGGCTCCCTCAAGGGGCTGGCAAGGGGCAGAGGGCTGGTCAAAGTGGGTACAGGGCTAGGAGAGCTCAGTTGGCTGCAGCAGCAGCTGTCCCCTGGCCTTCTACGCATCAGGAGGGGAGACCTCATGTACACTGGGCTAAAACAGCTACCCCTGCAGTGGGCAGAGCTCTCCTGGCCCCTTGCCCATCAGGACACACAGGTGCTCATCAGGACACAACTGCCAGCAAGCCCCCTACTGGGTACAGCTTTCCTGCCTGGCAGGGTGTTTGCTGGGAGCTGTCCCAAGTGTGGGGCATCTACCAGCAAGCCTTCTGCTGGGCAGGGTTCAGAGGCTTGCTGACAGCTGCCCTGCTTGGGGGAGTGGGCAGGGGCTGGGAACCACGCAGTTCTGTACCACACTGAACTGCTCCAGGAGCAAATGGGGTCCCAGCCCCCACTTGCCCTCTGGAGCTGCCAGCTCCATGCTGGGAACCAGGATGGGGCAGAGAAGTTCCCAGTCCTGGTGCTAATGGGCTTCTGCCTAGGCTGACCAGGAACAAATTTGCTCCCAGTTGGCTTCTAAAAGTGTTACTGCACTGTAGCTACTACCCAGTTAATCTAGTACCTGTATTTACAGGTACTAGCTAACTGCACGATCAATGGTGCGCATGAGTAGATGGTGACACTTTATTGCACAGCAAAACTTCTCGTTTAGATGTGCCCTTTGGGGAATTGTAGATTGTGCTGAGTTTTTTTAAATGGTATATAGAAAATATATTAATGATAAGCTACATTATAGGTAATCAAACATTGTTTCAGGTACCCCAACAGTGTGAGAATACTGTTTTGAGGTGAGGATTTTCAAGTCAGTGGGAGCTACTAGAGAGTAAACCCTTTTTAAAAACAAGTTTTTTCAGGATCCAGTTTTAAGCACCCATATTTCAAAATCTTGGTCATGGATTACCATAATCTATATATATATATATGTGTATGTGTATGTACTGCTCCCATTATACAAATAGGGGAAATGAAATTCAAGAGGTTGCAGCTGAACCAGCATCCCAGAGTGCAGTTTGCTGAAGGTTCTAATAGAACCCAGAACCTTATTTCCAGTCATTCAGTCCCCTAGATAGCATCCTCCTTTATAACTATTAGAAAAGTGAAAGTTTTTCCTGCCATTGAAAACAAACCTGAACCATAGCAATTAAAATTTAGTTCTGCTTGAGATTTCTGTTTTAAAACTTGCTAACCAAAATTTTTCTCTCTTTTTTTTTTTTTTCTCAACAAAGCCTTTTCTTCCTCTTGTGAATCTCCATTGTTCACCAAATGTGCACACATTTCTGTGCAGAGCATTTGTGCCTGCCTGTGTGGAGCCAGTTCATGTGATTCACCCTTGTCGAAGCCTTTGTGAGAGAGTGTATGCTGATTGTAAACAATTGATGGACACTTTTGGGATCATCTGGCCTGAGGAACTTGAATGTAACAGGTATAGTTTCTTTATCTGATGAATAATAAGGATGACATTTTTCATACCCACCACATCTAACCCTTAGCTGAACTGAAAATCTGGGATGGAAAATGTGTTAGGTATACACTTTTTGGTTATACCTAAGCAGTAGAATACCTGCTATTTCCACAGCAGTGAGGACTCTGGGGCTTGTATGAGCAGGGCAAATTTTTATTGAGACACTTTATGCAATTATTTTTTCTAGATTTTCTGCTGAATTTGTTTGCAGATGGAAGAAGGGTCTTCAGTTTTGCTAACTTTGAACACAAATAAAAATATATTTTAAATAATTGAAACTAGAATCTGTTTCCAATCTAACTTTTATTTTGTCTTGAAGTGCAAAATGGTAAAGCATATTGTCTGTTTGCTTCCTTATCTGTAAACTCAGGATAATACTTACCTACTTCAGCAAGGTTTTACATTATCCACTGTTATGAAATATAAAGCACTTTCTATAGAAACCCACAGTACCATTTTAGGTAACAAATGCCTTTTATTTTAATCTAAAAATTAATCTTCACATAAGTGGTTATCAGTTTGCTTTCCTATGCTGTGTACCAAGAGTCAGTATTTCATAAAGACCCATGAAGTATTTCATAATGAACCAAATCATTCTTGTACATGTCTCCATTTTGGCACTGCAGTACCTAAAAATAAATAAATAAGTAAATAAGTAAGTAAATAAAAGTGGTACCTTGCCCCAGTTTGATTCAGGTCAGGAGCTTGCAAACCATGAACCAAACCCTTTTTAAATTGTGTATAGCCATAGGGGAGAAGCCAGTGAGTACACTCAAGTGGAGGGTGTGGTACCCAGGAACATAAAAGAGTAAATGCTCTCTGAGGGATCTCCTGAGATCCTCATGCTTTGCTTTATTTCACAGCCTTTTCCCTGATACTCTGCAATGCTGCAAATGATCTTTTAGAATTTTTTTTGTAGAACTAGCTGGTTTTTTTTATATCCTGTGGATGTTATGTTTTTTTAATTGAATCGCTGTCTCAGTCAGTTATTCTACTATTGACAGTAGTGACTAAAAGCTTCTATTCCTGCCTAAGGTGAGTTGGAGATTAGTTTTGAGTTCCACATATGAAGAAGTTTATATCACAGAAACGCTCTTTAGAGTCAGCAGTTTAGGATACGCTTGGCATCCTTAGAAGATGGGCCAGATTGGATGAGCTTGGAGTTTAATCAGAGTAAACAGCATCAAAGAGACTCCTGATATTAGACCATAAAAGGTGTTTGAAATGACTTAAGAAAAATAAAAAGAAGTACTTTGGTAAGAGAGCTTGCACTATTGGTTTACCTACTGTTTCTGCATCATGGCTAAAGTGTTGGCCTCTAGAATTTTCTAATCCAGTTAAATGTAACCTGTATGATACTGCATGAGAAGCAAAGACTACAAGATCAGTTTGTACTTGGGGGCGAGGGAGGGGGATAGTTTTAAACTGAGCATATTTATTACCAATATTGCTGAGAGATCATGAACGTGGAACTACACAATGACATTTTTTACAGAAGCAGTCCTCATCAATTGGAGCATAGAATTATTAGGCCCCTTTTACATGTTATACTTACTCTGCAATTAATGTATTAATTGAAGCATAAATGGCAAGAGTGCTACAAGGGCACTCAATTTAAAACAGTATGAAATGGAAAGCCAGCCATAAAAATGTTTTATGTAATGCTAGGCCAGACCATTTTTATGGCTAGTTTGTATGGCACTATAAACAGAACATGTGACAGTTCCAGAGCTGTGGTTGACAAACAGCTAAATGTCAGCTCTGGGCGTGTAGCTGCACCAGGGTCTTGAACTGTCCCCAGAGCCAGCAATCAGCTTATTGCTGGCTCCAGTGCAGTCCCAGGACTGGAGTCTCAGGCTGGCCCTTGATGACAGTGGCTGGAGATGATGATCAGCTGATTGTTGGCCCGAGCCCTGGACGTGCAGTCACCCGGCTTTTAACTTGCTGGTGCAGAGGAAGCCTGGGATCGTGATTACTGGCAAATAGAAGGGGTTTGATTAGGATCTGATACCCAGTCCCAATATTGTGCCTTCTATTATGCATATATGGCGTAGCAGAAGGCATAACTATAGGTGGCTTTAAATGAATTTGTGCCAAAGGCCTTGCTATTGTTGGTGAATATATTCACAATGGGACTACTAACGCACGTATAAATATCACCACTATGAGTTAGGATTCCTTAATCAAAGCCATAATTAAGTCCATTGCTTCTAATGCAGAAATGTCCTTCAAAGGAGAGATTCACATCTTCTGTACACTACTATTACTCAGACAGGGTGGTTGCTGGGGTGGGGGGAGGGTTCTTTTTTTTTTTTTTAATTCAAAGAATAACAGTAAAGATAACACTTTTGTAGAAAAATATTAAGATTTGATTTTATTTCTCTGTAGACTGGTGGATTGTGATGAAACTGCTCCTGTCACTGCTCCCATAACCACAAAGGTCCATGGAACACAGAAGACCCTAGGACAAACTCGAAGGGACTATGGATTTTGGTGTCCACGACACTTGCAGACCTCTAGTGGACAAGGTTACAAGTTTTTAGGCATTGATCGGTGTGCACCGCCATGCCCTAATATGTACTTCAAAAATTATGAATTGGATGTTGCCAAAAGCTTCACTGGAATAGTTTCCATCTTTTGTCTGTGTGCTACTTTGTTTACATTCCTGACCTTTCTGATTGATGTTAAAAGATTCAGGTATCCAGAGAGACCAATCATATATTATTCAGTCTGTTACAGCATAGTATCTCTAATGTATTTCATTGGATTTTTGCTTGGAAATAGAACTGCCTGTAACAAGGCAGATAAAAAGTTAGAAATTGGTGAAACAGTTGTTCTTGGTTCTCAAAACAAAGCCTGCACTGTCCTTTTCATGGTTTTGTATTTTTTCACTATGGCAGGAACTGTATGGTGGGTCATTCTAACAGTCACATGGTTCCTAGCAGCAGGAAGAAAATGGAGCTGTGAAGCTATTGAACAAAAGGCAATGTGGTTCCATGCAGTGGCATGGGGCATACCTGGTTTTCTTACTGTTATGCTTCTTGCAATGAACAAAGTTGAAGGTGATAATATTAGTGGAGTATGCTTTGTTGGACTCTATGACCTGGATGCATCTCTCTATTTTGTTCTATTGCCTTTGTGCCTTTGTGTTTTTCTTGGTCTGTCTCTCCTTTTAGCGGGCATTATTTCTTTAAATCATGTGCGACAAGTCATACAGCATGATGGTAGGAACCAGGAGAAACTTAAGAAATTTATGATTCGAATTGGAGTGTTTAGTGGCTTATACTTAGTTCCACTGGTGGCACTTCTTGGATGTTATGTCTATGAGCTAGTATACAGAAGAATCTGGGAGACTACTTGGGTCTTTGACCACTGTGATCAGTACCATATCCCATGTCCTTATCAGGTAAGGAATAATGTTCTGTATATTTCTTCTTTTGTATTATGATTTTTTTTGTGGTGTGGTTCTGCTTCAACCCCCTCCCTCTAATCAGGTTGATAGCACTTGCAACCAAGTCCTGATTCTAAATATTTTAGGGTGTTTTACTTTTTAAAATGTATTTGACTATAATGGTGATTAAAAAATCTTGGTGGTACTTTTATATACCTTATCTATCCCTAAAAATAGAGGCCAAATTGCTTCAGTTGGGTTGCTGAAGTGAGGCATCAATAGCCCTGTACAGATAACATTTGAAGCTCTTCAGAGTATAATCAGACAGATGTACATACCCTAGGAAACATCCCATAATGGCTGAAGTACTCCCAAATGGCAGTATTTTCTTCAGGCTTTTTCTAAGTGATTAATTTCTGGGGACGTTACCTGGTCCTCTATAGTATTCTCTCCAGCCTTCCACAAGGGGTGGAAGGTGGATAGCTAATGAATGTCTTCCTTTGTACTGGACAGTCTCTAGGACTGGAGAGCAGAAATCCCTTCATGTCTGTCTGTGTCCATGTACCTGGTTTCATCCTTCGTAATATTATGGACAACTCTGCCTCCAGAACTGGGAGGCTGAGCACACAGAAGAATTCTTACTGGTCGTCATCCACATTGCTGTCTCCTTTCTTTTCCCCCCAGCAGAACCACAAGACTGAGCAGCCCTTTTCTAGACGCCCTGGCTGGAGAGCATACCATTGTGTGCTGTCATGGTTACAGGTTTCCCTTGCCAACTGCTGGGGTTAGATTCCTGAAAGTTCCTGTGGTTGGCAAGACAAAAGGCTTATGGGAAAAATGGCAGGTAGTGGGCTGATGCATGGCCACGGAAAGCCATGGATACTGAAAACTATACTCTGGTAGCCAAAATGTTATATAGAATATTAAGTGTGGATACTCAAAACTGTGGTTGGTGAGGGAAACCTGTATTTTTTAAAATTTTTTTTTAAAGAGCTCTGGTGGAGGCTACACATTAGAAAATATCACTCATAATCACATTACAATAAATGTTCTCTTCCTAAATTGTACAAATGCTAAATAATGGAAAGCAAGACACACACACAGTTTTTCAGCTGTAACTGCCATTTTGCAGGATGATTGTATATAAGAGGGACTAATATTTTGGGGAAATGGAAAAAAAACTTTTTTTTTTTAATTGGACTTTTTTCAAAAATTCTTCTTCAGAAAGGGTCTTGCTGTGCTTACCACTTGTACACATGCAGTATTTTGTGAATTATATTTCATCCCTTAATACATAAAGAGCTTGTCTATGCTGTGGTGGTATCTGCTAGGACACTACCAAACTTGCCCAGCTTACCTGTTTTCAGAAGTGTGCCCCAGACCTGAGAGTACACCAGGAAGCATGCTCTGTGCTGCACTTCAGACCTCCAGGGACTCCAGCTGGGGTGACCCTGGAGCAAGCAGCCTCAAGCAGGCTCAGGGTGGATGATAAGGGAGGGGAGCATTTACCTCTTCTTACAGGGGGATCTTGTGGGAAACTTCTGTTTCCATGGCATGCCCTTTGGGAATCACTGAAATAGAGGAGGGGAGAAATGTGGAGTAGCGGCAACAACAGAAGTTGTAGAACAGGGGTGGGCAAAATCTGGCCCAGGGCCAGATGCAGCCCACCAGGCCATTCTATCTGGCCCACAGGTCCACTAAAAATTTAGAAAATTAATATTTATCTGCCCCTGACTGCCTGTCATGCGGCCCTTGATGGCTTGCCCAAAACTCAGTAAGTGGCCCTCTGCCCAAAATAATTGCCCGCCTCTGTTATAGAGAGTAAGAAGGCTAACAATTCATGAAGTCATGGGCCAGAAGATAATATTTCATGTTTAGCTGGGGGTATCCCACCCCATACTGGTGAACAAGTTAAGAGGCTGTGACTTGACTGACTGCACAAGTCCGGTGGGTGGCAAATTGGCTAGAGGGTTGCACCCAGAGAGTTGTAGTGGATGGGTCGGTATCAACCTGGAAGGGTGTGGGCAGTGGGGTCCCACAGGGCTCGGTCCTTGGACCGATATTCTTCAATGTCTTCATCAGCAACTTGGACGAGGGAGTGAAGTGTACTCTGTCCAAGTTTGCGGATGACACAAAACCGTGGGGAGAAGTGGACACGCCGGAGGGCAGGGAACAGTATCATAGTATCTAGGGTCAGAAGGGGCCTAGAGCAGGCCATCTAGTCTGACCCCCCGCCAATGGCAGGAACAAGTGCTTGGGGTCACACGACCTCAGCCAAGTACCTATCTAATCTACTCTTAAAGACGCCCAAGGTAGGAGCAAGAACAACTTCCCTAGGAAGCCGGTTCCACATCCTAGCCATCCT
>JAGPOW010000261.1:33206928-33227452 GCA_030014935.1 Caiman crocodilus | reverse complement strand
TGGATAACCTGGAGAGGGTCCAGAGAAGGGCCACTCGTATGGTTAAGGGCTTGCAGGCCAAGCCCTATGAGGAGAGACTGGGGCACCTGGACCTTTTCATCCTCCACAAGAGAAGATTGAGAGGCAACCTTGTGGCTGCCTATAAGTTCATCACGGGGGCACAGAAGGGAATTGGTGAGGTTTTATTCACGAAAGCGCCCCCGGGGGTTACAAGCAATAATGGCCACAAGTTAGCAGAGAGCAGATTTAGACTGGACATTAGGAAGAACTTCTTCACAGTTAGAATGGCCAAGGTCTGGAATGGGCTCCCCAGGGAGGTGGTGCTCTCCCCTACCTTGGGGGTCTTCAAGAGGAGGTTAGATAGGCATCTAGCTGGGGTCATCTAGACCCAGCACTTTTTCCTGCCTATGCAGGGGGTTGGATTTGATGATCTATTGCGGTCCCTTCCGACCCTAGCATTTCTGAATCTATGCTTCCTTGTTTTTCCAGGTTTGGAACATGCCTACAGGCATGGGTCTCAAAGGTATACTCTAGCTGTGATGTGTTGATGCCTTGGTATAGACAGGTCCAAAATTTCCTTCAGTCTGAAGCAATTTGTGTATTAGTTCCTCCTTTATTTAAAGTGATGTTTAATAGAAAAAGTTAAGTGAATTGTTAGTTTTGCATGTTAGTTTTAGTTACTATTGCAGCCAGTTTGCCACTAAAA
Organism: Caiman crocodilus; assembly: GCA_030014935.1. Lineage (NCBI taxonomy): Eukaryota > Metazoa > Chordata > Crocodylia > Alligatoridae > Caiman > Caiman crocodilus. The sequence goes on along the minus strand of JAGPOW010000261.1, from coordinate 33,226,746 downwards.
CAAAGAAAATAAACACTGAACTATTAGAAACATTTTGAATGCATCTTCTGTCATTGAAATCAGTGAGAAATGAAAAGAACACCACCTCCATAGAACAGAGTTCTTAATGCTTACTCTTGATTCCATTAAAGTCTGTGACAAAATGTCTGCTGACTTCAATGGCCAAAGCATTCTTTGAGCTGTACAGCTGAAAGTAAGTTGAGGCTTCTATTCTTTCTTTAACACATTTGTCTTTCCATATTTAAGTAGGGCAATAAAGGTAATAAGACATCAGTGATGTGGGGTTCTTCACGTTTTAATTAACCTAGTGAAGTGGGTACATACCAGCAGAACAAATATGGTGTCAAACAAATGTTATACCAAGAAAAATGATAATCTTATCTCCTTCCCTTCCCCTGCCCCCCCTTGCTCCATTCAAAGTTTGTAATTGCAACATACTGAGTATGTCTACATATGCATTTGATGTGGGAGCAGTTTACTTGTGAGTAAATGCTTCAGGGCAGGCATCTACACATGTAGGGAAACAGGAGTAGATTTGCTGCTAATGGCTGTAAACTGCTTCTGCTTCCTGGGGCCCTGCAGTGGGCCCCTGCTGCCACCAGAAGGAGCTCTAAGTCCCCCCGAGTGCTATCCCATGGGCTGGCAGGGAGTACGGGTCTTCTGGCTGTGGCTGGGACATTGCACCCTTCTTCTTTGGTGGGCTGCCTGCTGCTGGGGTGGGGACAATGTCCTCATGACTCAGCAGTAGGTAGCTCCTGGCCCTGGCTCCTCGATCAGGGATAGGGGTCTTAGAAAAAGCTGCAGTGAAGGGTCCTAGCCCTCTGCTCTGATCTGGTGGGGATCACCCAGTCAGCACAGGGCTGGGACCTGCCTCTGGCCAGGACAGTTTCCAGCCCCTGCTCCATAATGATGGGAATAGGCTCTCCAGCCTTTGGCCCTGCTCAGCTCTGCAAGGCTCCCCAGCCTGTTCCCCACCTGTTGCAGAGCTGAGCAGGAAACAGTCTCCCCAGCCCCTGCCAGCAGGGAGCTCCCAGTGCCAGCTCTGTGGTCTCGGTTCGGTGCTGGGAGATCCTTTTATTTAGCAGCTAGCAGAAACCATCTCCCAACACTGGCCCTATGGTCACAGAGCTGAAGCTTGGAAATAAGGATCTCCCAGGCCCTGTTCCCCAATCACCATCTCAGAGCAGGGGCTTGGAGTTCTCTGCTGTTGGGCGGGGGGACATAGTCCCTGCCTGGGTTCCAGTGGCAGAACCCACCCGGCAGCAGGCAGCTCCCAGGGGCAGGGGGCAGTCTCCCACCCCCTGGTGGCCAGAAGCAGATTTGCTCCCAGTCAGGCATCTACACAAACACTACTGTGCAGTAAGTAATCACAAGTAAATGTGTTCCTTGCTTTTGCAGGTAGCAAATTTTACTTGCGATTAGCAAGTATACTTTAGTATACTTAGTAAGTATGCACACACTTACTGCATAGTAAACTATGCTACTGCGCAGTAAAGCATCTCATGTAGACGTATCCAATGACTCAGTGTTGTAATCACCATTGGTTCGTCTGAGCTGGCTTTCCAGCTGCTGCTGCTGCTTTTTAAATAACTGAATAATTCAAAGCAAAACGAGTACAACCTTTGTAGAATCAACAGATGCATGCATTAGGGCTGGAAGGCATGTTGGGAGGTCATCTTCACCTACAGAAACTAGTAATAAATAGGTAACAAAAATAGTAGCCAACTTGTATCAAGTCCAGGATACAGAAAAAAGATATAGATTAACCAAAACAACATGAATTAAATTTGGAGTATAGAGGTAATAACTTCTTACTGAGTTGCATGCCTCCTGTGATCCTGTTCAGCAAATGGGTATGTCAGTTTTAGAAAAACAGCAGAAATACTAGTATACAGTCTTGAGGCTCTCTGAGAATCTTGCCTGCTATGATTTGACCGTATTTATCCACTTGTATCTTGTCTATACCCAGATGAAGCTCCAGATGATGTGTCACTGGATTAGAGGAAGCTGCTTATAACTGTTTCTCCTCTAATCGACCATTTCAATTTTTACAAATTCTTTCCTCTTGCATAACCTGTCACGGTCTTCAGCTACATTCTTGCAAGCACAGACTGACCACATCTGACTTTACTGTGCATGTCTTAATTCAGTCCAGAATTCATGCTTGAATGAAATACAATTGCTTTAAAGAAAAAAAGTGCCTAATTGCCCCTTCATGTGATTATATGTTCTTTTTCTGCCTTTCGAAAAGTGAAACATTAAGTGTTTTCTTGTGCGTCTCGTATAACTTTTATTGTCTTCCAGGCAAAGGTGCTAGCAAGACCAGAAATATTTTTGTTTCTGATGAAATACCTGTTGACATTAATCGTTGGCATCTCTCCAGTCTTCTGGGTGGGAAGTAAAAAGACCTGTTCAGAATGGGCCAATTTCTTCAACAGAAATCGAAAGAGGGAGTAAGAGCAAGTTTTGTATACTCTACTGCCCTTTTTGTCTTGCTTACCCCCCCGCCTGTCATTTTTGTTGTTTCAGACTAATACTCCTTCTTTTGTTTTCTTCTGTGACAGTAATTTCATTCCATCATTTAAACTTCATGAGTTCTGCTTTTCAGGGGATGTATTAGCAGTTATTTGGGTAGTCACAAACTGTAAATTTGGGTACATCTCTTCTCTTTACTATCGATTTAGGTTTTCTTTAGCTTTTTTCTACATTCTTCCTGACCTATAGACATATTTTAAAGCTCTTTACTTCCCTGAACTTCCCAAGCCAGCATTACTTTACCTCTTTATTTTAAGTCTGCATTCCTTAATGGTGAGCTTATAGCTTCCTTTCCCTCGCCTCTCTTTTCCATTTCCTGTATATTTTTCTTATGCTTCAGCTGTTGATTACTTTAAGCTAAGTGAGAGAGATATATAAAAGTGGTAGGCAATGTAAAACTGCCTACGTTAAAAAATTATATATAATATAATATATATATATAAATTATATATAATTTTTTAACGTAGGCAGTTTTACATTGCCTACCACTTTTTCTACTTCTGCCTAGTTTTACTACATGAAAACTTAATTTGCTTGTGTAGTTATTTATGAACTATTACTATGGGTTTTATTTTCTCATTCATCCTGTTGAAGTAATTTTAAACTAATTGCAAAACTTGAGCATGTAAGATTTGGCTATCTTCCAAAAAATGTATTTACTTGACATATGTAACTACACAGTGGCTACTATCACTAAGTACAGTACACTGCATGAAGTACCACAGACCGTTTTCATGCTACAGTGGTGTTAACAACTCGGGTTTTCATCACCCCTTGTTACTTTTTGGAATTCAAAGCAATCTTTCATTAAATCTGAAAATGTCTTTGGAGTAGGCATACATTTGTGTGTCTTTTTTCATCTTTTTTTTCTAGTCCAATCAGTGAGAGTCGAAGAGTACTGCAAGAATCGTGTGAATTTTTCTTGAAACACAATTCTAAGGTTAAGCATAAAAAGAAGCACTACAAATCCAGTTCTCACAAACTGAAGGTCATTTCTAAATCTATGGGGACTAGTACTGGTGCTGCAACAAATCATGGAACTTCTGCAGTAGCGATTGCTAACCATGATTACTTAAGCCAAGAGACCTTTACAGAAATCAAAACGTCTCCAGAAATGTCTGAGAAAGAGATGGAGGCAGATAGAACATCCACCCAGAAAGTGGAGGAGGGGGAGAATGTTAATACTGAAAATGCATTACAGATATCATCTAGTTCTAAATTGTCTGTGGAGCAAATGGAAAAGAGAAGCAAAGTAGAGAACACATGTGCTAAGATTGGCTTATCCGAAAGTGTCAAGAGAATGGGTGAAGAAGGGTAAGGCTTATTTATTTTTTCCCTAATTGTGGTCTTTGGTGTGTGTTTATTTTACCAGTACTATGGTATTTTTTCTGTTTTTTAATCCTACTGAAGAATCATTGTAGCGTAACCAGTAATAGTTGAAGAGAGAATCTTTTTTTAAGCTATTTTCCACATGGCCACACAGATGATGTGGCTTTCATGATGTAAATGTATATTTCTTTGGGATATTTTGGCTTTCCAGGCTTAGTCAAACTTTTGACTCTTACAGTAGGGTGTATTTTTTGCATTGCCAAGCAGTGACCTCTGGAACTAATTTTAAGTAAAATGATGAGCTGGGTGTACTGTCCACTGGTTATCAAAATATCTGTGGTGGCAATACAGTATATTTGGAGGGGTGACTAGTACAGAAAAAAGGGGTTGCCCTTTGGCTTGAGGGAAAAATGTTGAGCATTTATACTGTCTCAAGAGAATTGAATTTAGTTTAACATACCATATTTACTCTCATGCCATGCCCCTGAAATTTAACCCTCCAAAATTGGGGTGTTTTCTTAGGTGAGGGAACTGATTTCTACAGAAGAATGGAAACAGGGGGATGCTGAAATAACTGCCTGAGGCCATACGCCTTGAGCTGCATGCACGGATGAGTTCAGTCCCCTGCTTAGTGTCACGCATCCTCTTGCTGCAGCTCTATAGCTAGAGATTACATCTTCTCATAGCCACTGCTGAATTGGCATAGCCACTCTAACAAAAGCTACTGCCAATTTGGCAGTGGCTGTTAGAGGGTTAAACTTCTTAGCCGTGGAGTTTTGACAGGAGGATAAATAATGATGAGTGGGCTCTGTCTTTTCTGCAGGTAGCCAGGAGCATTCAGCCTTGGTGAGGCCATGTTGTGGTAGGGAAGACTCTACAAAGATTTTTTTTCTTCGTTCTGTCTTCCCAAGACAAGTTGCACATCTTACTTAGGGACATGATCAGGAAATAAATGTGATAGGTTACTATTTTCTGTTAAATGTATTTTTTAGCTTTTCAGTTGACAATATCATGCTTAATTGTCTGTGGTTTTTTGGTTTGTTTTTTTGTTTACATGTAGGGTAACGCCTAAAAGTGATTTAACAGAAACTCATCCGTCACAAGACAGTAGTTCACAGCTACCTGAAGTTTCACAACCAGGCAGTGCCCAAGATGCCCTATCACTGCCTGCCAATTCAATATCAGACACTAGAAAAGACAAAGATTTTGCTGACAGTTCAAATCCTTGAAAGAGAAGTTTTTGTATGAATGTGCTCAATTTATAAAGCTGCAGTGAATTCTATGTAACACTGGAAAAAATGTTGCTTTGTGCCTTGTTAAATGAACTAGATATAGATCTTGTTCTGCACTTAAAACAAAAGTTCTACTGCACAGTAGGGACATCTAGCAATAGTTTACTGTATTTAAAGCCCATCAGTAAAGCAGAAGGCAGAATTCTACTTCACTGTTACGATGAGTAAACACTACATTGGTAGCACTTAAGTGTCTAAGTCTCCCATAATCTTTATCTTGTATATATGTTTGACTGAAGCATACATCCCAAATGCCTTTTATGCAGCTACAGCTTTGCCCTGCTTGATTAGATGTGTCCCTACCATTTGTATTGATGCAGCTTGATGGGGCCAGGGTATTGGCATGATTTACAGTAGTACTACTCCAGGTGTAAATCACTGTACACTGACTCGAATGCCAGATTTATTGTTTGGGGAAGGCCCCTGGCATATGTTGTTTTATGATTAATGTGTTAATAGCATGAGTGAAATTGACATGCCACACATTCATCAAATTTATGACACTAACATGGCAAATCCAGCCACAAAGATATTACTCAAAATGTGTAACAATTTTGTGGCTAGTTTGCATGACCTCATAAATGGAACATGTGGCATCATGTTATTGTCAGGATCAGGACACAGCTGCCCTGTGGGGGTGCTCAGTGAGGTCAGCACTGGGGAACCTCTCCATATTATCAGGCTTACAGTGCCCAGGGAACTCAAAAGAAGTGCTTCCAGCTTCAGGCCTGTTTTGTGTCTAGACACCTATGAAAGCAGCACCTAGGGAGTAGGGATCTCCCTCCCTGGCAGCAGGGAGTCGCCCTGCTCCCACTTCCATGCAAGTTAGAGAGCTTTGCCCAGCTGGCAGTTGGACGGTTTGGGCTTTCAGGAATTTTATGCCCCGTTCCCAGAATTGCACAAACTGCCATGTGCATCTAGCATAGCAGGTCATTTGATTTGGGGAAGAAGGCATAAAATTCCTCAGACCTTAATCATGTGACTACCTTAATGTCTGCCAGCAGCATAAAATGATGAAACAGTGTTGGGAGTAGGGGCCAGATCCCAGAGTTTGCACCCTCTAGGGCAGTGCACACCTATATGGGCCACAGAGTTAGACTGCCTCTTGCTTGTTGTCCTTCAGGATCCCTGACACTCCTGGATGCTGAGTGATCCAGCTTCAAGAGGAAGGGCTAGAAAGTGCTGTCAGCCATATCTACCCTATCATTTGGGAGCTAGGGTGTTCTTTTGTGATATAGACTGCCAACCACCATAACTAGCAATGCTTTGATGTTTGATAGTGGTGGTGGCTACCTTTTGCCTTCTAGCCTCATGGTTAAGGTACCTGGAATATAGGTGCTGGTTCAGGCTGAGACTGAGGGGGACCTGGGTATCTTTGGGTAGATAGCCTCATGGTTAGAGTGTTTATAGAGAGCAAAGGAGGACCTTTATCTCCACACATCTGTCTGCTAAGTCCTGCTAAGGCACACGTGCCTTATGTGGTTGGGGTAGTCAAAATCTGAATAGAAGTAGGCTGCTTAGTACAGCTTAAAATTTACCACTGGAAAAAACTGCCATATCTCTTGGGTAACTGAGAATTCATTCAAGTGAAATGAATTTGAAATGAATAGGTGAACTGTGTATTTTTGCAAGATGCATTTCAGGAAGGGCACAAACTGCACATAGCTCCCCATTCAAAGTATGGGAGAACCACGCATCTACACAGGCCAGGAATAATTCCTACCAATTTTTGGTAGTCTGAGCTAGGACTTTGCTGACAGCTAGACATTATCTGGCTAATGGGTGAAATAATTTACCCCTGTATGTCTAAAAACACACAACTGGGCTGTATCAGTAAATGAATAGAAAGATGAGAGAAATCTTTCTCTTCTAATTTATGAGCAGTTCGTCAAATTGTGTTAAAATTATGCATGGAAAGCAGTGTTATTTTGAAAAAGAAAAGAAAGTTTAATTTGTGTCTAATGTCTTGATTTTTATGCTAACATTTATTTTTGTTTTTAAACTTACTGCATCTTAAAAAGCTGTCATTTAGAATAGTTAGGAGTGACTCAAACATTTTCAATGTACTAAAGTGTCCTTATGTACTAATCTTAGCACTGCTTTTGGTAGTTTGTACACTGAATCTAGAATGTACTTTTTTTTTACTTAAAAAAGAACCTTGTAAATAATTGGTATAACATTACTTTGACTCAAGGTTAAGAAGCACTGTTTTCTGTATGATCTACAAGCTTAGCTCATTTTGTTATGATTTCTTTAAGTATAAATGTCAACAATCTTGTGTTGATTACATGACATGATTTCCTTCTGAGTAACAGTCATTACAACATGATGAAAACACTAGCCTTTGTGTTTAATGCAATATTAGTGTAACATCTGTGCTCTGTGTATGAATGATGCATGAGATGAGGTCAGGCTTCAGCAAGGAGAGTTCCAGAGCTTGTGCTGGGTTCATGTTCCATTTAGTCATCCCCAGGAAGAGCCACAACAAAACCCAAAGTACAGGAGAACAAGATTTTCTGGCTTCGGTGAAATCCAGCAGTCTGTGCCATATGTTTACAATTTAGATCAGTGATTCCCAACCAGGGTGCTATGACACCCTGGGGTACCTTGAGAAATCCTTTCAAACATACTGTAGGGTGCCACACAATGTTAACACTGTGAGGTGTGCTAACAAATTCTTAAAACAAACCTAGAAATATCAAATAGCAATCCATGGTGTTAAAACATTCTGACTTCTTGTGGTCTGCAAATTCTTGCCACAGAAAACCACCTTAATATTTTTCCATAGTCGGAAAACTATTGAAAATCGAACTAGCACTGAGGGATGCCTAAGAGTCTAGTGAGGATTGCCTGAAGTTTAAAAAAAAAAAAAAAAAAAAAAGCTTGAAAACCATTGAATAAGATAAATGACTTGTTTGTTCTTAAAATTCACATAAGAAATATGATTTGGTGAAAAAACGGTTCTGGAAATATTCATATTCAGGTTTGTTGGATGAGGTTTTCACTTCCAGCAAAATTAATGCATCTTCTGCATGGTATTACTTTCTACATGCTGTACCAGTATGCTTTCTATAGATGTATTGATATTAGGGTCTGTGACCGTTTCCGCTCTAGGAGGTGTTCCCGCACGCCGCCTTTGCCCGGGCCCTAGATCCCAAGGGCCCCGGGCTTACAGGTGGGACCTGGTACCTACCTCTGCTGGTGTCAGGGGGACCCCTGAACTCGCCTACCATGACTTTGAATGTAATCTCAGTGGGGGGTCCCCCCCCCCCCCCACTTGAGGCAGCCACCAGTGTGGGTGCAGATCCCAATGGGCAGCCTTGGGGCTCCGTCCTCCCCTACACCCCAGCCATTCACCACCTGCGGTCCTATCAGCTTCAGGCTTCCTCGATGTCCCAGCCCTGCGGCTGCCTCTGTCTTCACCTGCCGGTTGCCTGCTCCGGCCTCAGGCTCAATATGGCACCCGCTGGGGCCACCAGCCCGGGCCTCATGCCTCAGCTCCTTCCCTAGTCTGGCCGCTTGTCCCGTTCAGTTGCTGCTGAAGTGGCCGGTTCCCTCACTGGCTCGCCCGCCTGTAGCACAGTCGGTTCCTCCACCGGCCCCGCAGCTTATGGTGCAACCAGTTCCCTCACTGGCTCTGCTAGCCCAACTGCCACCAGTTGCTTCACCAGCGCAGCTGCTTGTACCACCATCAATCTTCCACGGGGCTCTGCTGCTCCAGACACTGCTGGTCCTTCCGGCTGCTCTACTGCCCGGGCCGTAATCAATTTCGCCTCCGGCTCTGCAGCCAGCGTTGGGGTCGATCCTGCCGCTGGCAGTGCTCCCAGCTGTGCTGTTGGCTCTGTCAGGGTCCGCACTGGCTCCGGTCTTTGCTACCGCTGCGGCCCCGAGTGACAGCTGAGCTCCTCCATGCTGGAGCTGCTCCCCGTGGCCTCTCCTCTTCAGCTGTCCCGCTGCCGCAGCATGGCCGCTTCTTATTCTCTCCGGGAGGCATCCTCCGCCATCGCTGCTCTGCCGCAGGTGGATAAAAGCCCGGCTGGTTACCCGTGCCGGCGTCTTCGGCGTGCCCACTTCCCCCGGCGCCTCCGGCCCTGCAGGAGGTGAGTAGGACCCCGTACTGCCCCGGGGTTCCTTTGGCGTCCCAGGTCCCCTGGGACAGGGTCCAATTCAGAATAATTCTTTGTAATATAGGGAGTCTCACTGTTGTCAATTGAACAATTCCCATGAGTAAGGATTACTGCCATGGATAAGGGTTACAGGTTTGGACCCTGAACGGAGCGATTTTGGCTCCACTAACATTGGTTGGAGTCTTGTTGTTGAGTTCTGCGGAGTCAGAATTTTACACTAACACTAAAATTGATACAATTTATAAAACCCTTTTGCTTTTTTGCTTGTTCATTACCAGTAATAGGATCTTTTATAATGGTTACATCCATGGTGATATGATACGGAAAAACTACTGCATTATATTTTTAAATAATGTTTTGGGTGCTAGTTTACATTTAAAAAAAAAAAAAAAAAGAAAACTCTAATAGAAAGGTCATGGAAATACTGACCAAATAAAAAATACAAAGTCAAAACTATTTGTTTTATCCATAATATATTGGAATTTGAATGTAGTTATTTTATTTTGTCTTCTGCATTTTAATGTTTGTAACTTATTGCCTCGAATATAAACAGTTATAGTTATTACATGACTTGGTAGAATTGGTATACAGGATCTTAGCCAAAAGGCCAATTGTTCCATCTTTTTACTGTTTCCGTTTCATTTTGAGCACATGGTATTCTTGCTGCTGAGATGGAGAATGAGATGCAAATGGGGAGGACCACATACCACACACACTTCATTTTCTTGTCATGTTTATAACCTGAACTTTATATGTACTTTTAAATCTGGTTTTACTGTCTTTGTTCTTAATAAAATGTTTTATTGTAAAACAGGTGCTCCTTAGTGTTCTTAATCCGATTTAGTTGGACAGATGTATCAAACAGAATCTTATTTTATAACCTTTTAATGTCTGTCCTTTAAAACATTTCCTTTTGAGATAGGCAAGTACTGTTCCCATTTTACGGGTAGGGAACCAAAGGCATGGAGATATGGAGTAACAGACCCAAATAGCTCAGGAAGTTCATGGTGGAGCAGGGAATCAAACAGTCTCTCATCCTAACCACTGGGCCATCCTTTGTCTGTCTGTAGTCAAAGACCACCTTTAGCCTACCTTAAATTTTTTCTAAAATGTCATCTTTCTATAACCTTCTGTCCGCATACTAGAGAGTATCCATAATTTCTTTGACTCTTGTTTTGGGTATTTTTTTTTGTTTACTCAAAATTAGAAGAGGTGTACAGGAAGAGGAAAAAAAATAACGATGGTTATACTTCAGAGTTACATAACTGTTTTCACAGTACTGTACAAATGTTAAGCAATTAAGAGTCATCATTATCTTATTGAAGCATGTAATATTACTCTCTTACAAATGAGAACAGATCCAAAAGCCTTTCTCAAAGCTATGCAGCAAATCAATAGTAGGGGAAAATTTTAGGATACTCGTATTTTAGTGCCCACATACCATATACCTCATAGCACTGAACATGAGCCAGTGGGACAGTGTTTTGTCTCAGAGAACAAAAACTATCCTTGAGTATATAAGCAGGACAACATAAGGGAGGAGTATAGAAGCTAGACAATTGCTGGAATACTGCTTATTTCTGGTGTTTGTTATTTCCCATTTTCAACCTTTTTTTTGAAAGGGTTTAGGAAAGAGCTACAAGAATGATTCAGGGTCTGGGAAACCTGCTTTATCAAGAGAGAGAAAAGACTCAGTATATTATGTTTAGCTTGTCCAAGATAAGTTTAAGAGATTACTTGATCATAGTCTAAAAGTTTTAGCATCTGAAGAGATTTCTGATAGCGCTTTATCTAGGAGAAAATATCAGTCTAATAGATGAAGCTAGATATTCAAACTAGAAACAAGGGAGCAGGTTTATAGTTGTAAATGTAATTTTAAATTTCCAATTTATTTTGGATTATTTTACTTAAGGATGATGATTTTTCATCATTGGGAATGTTTAAATCAAAATTGAATATACTTCTATAGTTCAGATAACAGTTTATGGAGTTGATGGGTGAGTTCTAAGGCCTATATTTGGTAGAAGGACATACAGAAGATAATGATCCTTTCTGGACTTCTTAAATCTATGGAATGTCTGTACCACACTGCTTCTCCTTCGTCTTCTCCTCTTCCTTCTCCTTATTTTATGCAAAGTGGATCTCTATGATAAAGCACTCTAAATGGGTATTTAAGCTGATTCCTAGATTAAACATGAAATACATTTCAAAGATCAAAATTTATGTTTATTACAGTATACTTTCTATGCTGTAACCCATTGGCTAGAATTACCACTCTACCAGATATTGCAGTATTTCCTGTATAATGTATTATATATATAATTTATAAGCTGTAGTTATTTTTTTATCAGACAGCATTCTGATGTGGTTTCCCTGGAAGATGCAATATAAAAGAGCTGTAGGATGTATAAACTGAATATAAACCAGATCAGTTTTGCAGTCAACTTACTAGGGACATGGAGGCGGAAGAGTAAATTGCTTGAAAGGTATTACAATTGAAATAATTTAATATGGAAATAATAAATGTTATAAGGAAAGCAATTGAATATGATTTATCTCTTTTTAAAATATCCCTTTAAACTCGAAATAAACTTGGATAACACAAGACCTGAGTGGAACAAACCAGTTGACTAATCCTTCCCCCCTTGCTTTTGAGGTTTGGCCAGCTGCTTCACAAATGGTGGTCCTTTCTTTTTGTTGGACACAGACCTTACCAGTGCTTCAAAGGCAGCCAGGTTGCGTCTTAGTTAAATTTAAGAAACTAAATCAGGAATTGTTTAAATGTTCCAATAAATGTTCAGTTATAAAGTAGCTGAACTCAGAAAATTTTAGCCAATCTAATGTTTTACAAAGTACTGAAGAGTTCGGTGACTGAATGGGCTAAGGAATCCTTTTTTCCCTTTGAAGTTTGACCACCCACTGTTAGAGGCTATCAGAAAACCAACCACGCAGCAGCACAGGAAAATACTGCATCTGTCAACTGCCACTGACTGCTGTGTTCAGTAGCACTTTGAAGATCTCGGATTGCTTTGCTTGGCTATGTTTATTAGTAAAAGTCTTTGCCAATATTAGCAAAACCTTAGATGATTGGCACCAAAGGTGATTCATGGTTTAGAGTCTCGTGGGAGTAAACATTCCTCCTGCCTCTAGCTCTTTTACACTTTTGCTTGCTTTCTTGCATTACCCCTTTATCATGTTCACCCTCTTCCTTATTTATTTTTTTCAGATGGATTAAAAAACTCATACAAGCCTCAAACTCTCTTTAATATAAACATTTTTATTTTAAAACCAGAGACTCAGTTTCCTGTACCTCATGTCTGTGAGTTGTCTGATCTGTATCCAGGCAAGCTGAATTAGGAATCTGTTTCTGATGTACCTCTACAAAAGCATGCAATCCTACATTCCCCAAATGACACTTTGCTAGTGAATGCAGGAGAAATCTTCATACTCTAGATACATCAGTGAATCAGTCCAATTTTATTTTCTGTCACTGGTAGTTTGTGATTATCACACTTATGATATTTGGAATATTTTTGTTGAAATGTTCTGGATATCATCATAGCATTTGTTTCCTGCAGTTCAGTTTTATTCATCAAGAAACGAGAAAGTTAAGTTGCATTGCTTGTAAAAGGGACTGCAGACATGAGGACAACCGGTAGCTGCTTTTACTTTTAGTTTTCAAGCTGATGTGACATGTATATATATAAAAGAGGATATTCTGATCTCTATTCTTTAATGAAACCTAAGTATTGAATTTCATTTTATTATCTTAATGTTGAAAGGCCCCAAACAAGGCTGGTGCATTTTTAGTTTTCATATTGGTAGAAACCAGATACAGATCCCACTTTGTCTTATCTGAGATCATGAGGAGCAAATTAACTTGAAAATAGAAAGAAGTGGAGAAGGAAAATCAAGATAAAAAAATAAAGATAAAAAGAATGCATATGGGTTAAGTGTCAGAGATTTAAATGTGTACCTTTTATTAGACCAACTAAATAGTTGGAAAAAATTTTCTTAGCAAGCTTTTGGGTTTAAAAACCTTTCATAAGGCTGAGGGAGCATCTGCAGTTGGTGTGTGCTTTTCCTGGATGGAATGAATAGTAAAGAAGCCAGAGGCTGGTATGCATGCAAAGAAGCCAGTCAGTGAAGATGTAAATTGAGAAGTCAGTGGGTGAGACAGGATGTGGGGGTGGGGAGAAGAGGGATGTAGCAGGTAAAAGTGGAGAGATACCAGGTGAGTCGGATGTCAGGCAGGTTATAATGTGTCATAATATAGACATCCAATGTATATATTTAGTCCATGATTTTTTTTGTATCCATGAGATTGAAGTTCATAGGCTCATCTGTGAAAAGTGTTTTATAAATTTCCTTTGAGGATTAGAACTGAGAGATTAAAGAGAGAGTAGTTTTCTTGTGAGAAATGTGCCCCCACAGGTAATTGGGTAGTTTTTGTTTTTAATAAATTTCTGGTTTATAATCATTCTGGTGCACAGTTGTTGTTTGGTGTCTCCTACATATTTTTCACCAAAGCATTTAGTGCGTTGGAGTTGATATTTCTGGAGGTGCAGCTGTAATATCCAGGAATACTGATAGTTCTGTTGTGTGGTGTAGTAATTGTGGGAGTGGTGGGGATATATTGTCAGGTTTTGCATTTCTTGTCATGGCATGGTCTGGATCCATTCAGTGTGTTTTGGGCCATAGGAAGCTTGCTTCTGGTGATGAGGTTAGTGAGGTTCAGTGCTTGTTTGAAGGCTAGGATGGGTGGTTCTGGGAAAATCTCTTCTAAGAATTGGGTCTCCTAGTATGGGTTGCAGTTGTTTGAGGATTTTCCATATAGGTTCAAGGAAGGGGTGATATGTTATAACCAATGATGTGTGATTCATGGGGGTTTTCCTTCTGTACTGCAGCAGGTCTTCACGTGGTATCCAGGTGGCTCTTTCAAACATGAGATCCATCTTTCTAGAGGAATGTCTTTGAGTGATGAAAGCCTTTTTAAGATTTGTGAGGTAGCAATCCCAAGTGTTCTCAGTGCAAATTCAGTGTTATCTGAGGGCTTGCCTGTATTATATATCACAGCTTTCTTGGTGTATTTAGGGTGATTGGTGGTTCTGTGCCAATTATTATTCTGGACCAGGGGAACAGCTATGGAGACCCTGGGTGAGCTTGGTAAGATTCCCATGGACAGTGGAAAGAGGGAAGGAGCATCACTAACTTAAAGAGAGCCAAGGAAGCAATAGGAAAACCAAGAAATTACTGCATAATAAAATTTCATGAAGGACTTATCCTTTCAAATGAAGATAGACCCAGTGGCCATCAAACTTTATATAACATGTAAGTATTCAAAGCTATTGCACCTGGCAATGGGAAATAAGATGTGGTGTTTATAACACGTCTAGTTATTTAATCACTCCATAGGAAGTACTGCTTCAGTAATTCCAGTGCAGTATCCCTTAGGTAGGGACAGGAGTCAGGAAACAAACTTAGAAATAAAATATTGCAATAGGGGTAGCTAGATGAATAGCCAAGGTAAAAAAAAAAAAAAAAAAAGGCTGATTAAACATGATCTTTCCAAAAGTCTTGCATTTGAAAGGGAAGGCATCTGTCAGCATTCCCAGAAGACTGTTTGGGCTCCACATGGGGCTAGTGAGTCAGTGTTGCTGTGTTCAAAGCAATTTCTAGATTAATTATTCCAGTCAGATTTAGCTGCAAGTGCTTAGGCCCCTGGAAATCAGACAGTATGATTTAGGGTCACTGCTTCGTTTGTGTTGCTTTAAAAATGTGTTTTGTGGTGGTGTGTTTTTTTGTTTTTTTGGGTTTTTTTATAAGTGTGCTACCCATGACTTATTTATAACCACATGCACAAAAGAGGGCTAGCCACCCGTTCTGGTACCAGTTGCCATTGCTTCTCCCTTACCCAAATCCTGCAGATTTTGTTTATGATTTGACTTGGAGGATGCATATTTCCATTCCTCAGTCCCATGGGAGTCATTACCCATAGTTCATAGTAAAAACTCCTTACCAATTCAGTGTTACTTTTCAGTTTGCTATAATTCCAAAGATCTGTTAAGTGACTAATGGTTATGGCAGTTCACCTTTTCAGTCAGGCATATTTATCCTTGACCTGACATGGTTATTGTAGCAAGTCACCACATGCTGTCTTTTCCTTACTATGACTCAGCTCATTAGAATTAATTTGAGAAATCCTGTTTGAGGTCAGCAAAGGCGCATCATCTTTATGACAGTCACTATGACTCATGTTGGGGTTTCAGACTCGCCAAGGACATCGATGAAGGTTTGTCTCAGTCGGTTGGATCATATGATAACTTACCAAAATGTACCAAACAGAAACAATATGAATGTATAAATGTTTTCTCCCAGGAATCTCCTTTTTCACTGCTCTATTGGAAAGATCCTTAGAACATCTGAGAGGGGGAGAGAGAGGTTTGTCTCCACACTCGGTAACAATGTCTCCAAAGCGGGCTAGGGAACACTTGCGAATCATTTGAAGACCCAAGGTTGTAGTCCTTCCTTTATGTAGAAATATACCAGAATCATAAATGCATTCCTCTAGCTTGCAAGGCATTTTTGCTTATTCAGGGCACCATTGTCCAAGCTCTGAAGGACAAATCTATAAAAATATACTGCATAAAGGCAGAGAGGGTCAAAATCCCAATCAATATAAACTCCTCACATTGGACATTTTAAGAGCTGTCTTGGTTTATTGGAGTAGGACAAAACTGTTCTACAAATTCCCAAAGCAAAAAGAGCAGAAAATTGGCTCTTTCAATAGCCTTTCAAAATGGGTGTCGACATATTTAAGATTTCTTTTGAACTGAATAAGATAATCTTGTCACTTCATAAAACCTGACTTGGAGCTCCACACATACCTTTATAAGCTGCTACTCTTTAGTTGCAACTTTCAGATACAGGTTTGCAGGGTAGCATTTTACCACTCTCACCATTCATGGAAAACTAACAGCTTGCTAGTCAGCTAGGGTGGAAGCCAATGTAGACAAATATTCAAAGAGGGAAGAATGGTTATTTCCCTCACTATAAAAGTTTATCTGTATGGTGATAGTGATAGCGTAGTGTTGAGACCTGCTGTGATGATTCTGCAGGTTCAACAGGTTCCACCCTGGATATACTGTAGCTTTAATAGCATGGGACTGTGCACAGGCCAATAAACTGCTGAGGAGTTGAGTTTATTGCCTTCATGAAGTGCCTTGCTGACGCATCTAATACTTCCTTCCCCACTAATGCAGAGTACTTCTGCTGTGGGGATCCTTGGTAAGTGAAGGAGTTCCTGCTGTTGGGGATGGCCCCCCAGTTTCATAGATTCATAGATGTAGGGTCAGAAGGGACCTAAGTAGATTGTCAAGTCCAACCCCCTGCCCTGGGCAGGAGAGAATACTGAGCTCATATAACTCCAGCTAGGTAATTGTCAAGCCTCCTCTTATAAGTTCTTTTTGTTGTTGTTTGCTGTCATATGAGGGAGGCTTGGGGGTATGTAAACAGCATGTGTGGTGTCAGTGAAACCTAGTGACCAGAAGAACCTGACTGCGCACGTGAGTCATGCACAACTACAGTAGGAGCCAGATGGACAAAACGTCTTTGGTCACTTACCCGTCAGAATAATTTTTTTTTCTCATGAGGTAAGCATCAACACATGCCAAAAGAAAGGTAGATCTTAGGAACAGTAAAGTTCTTTAAAGTTTGGTGAGTTTACTAGCAAAATAACTTCTGGCACTGTAGTTATCCAATCTTTTGAATTATTGCAGAACCTTCTGGGTTCAGGATTAGGTGAAGTGCTGGTTTTATCTCTTGGGAGGATCAGTATTTAGATACCTGAAGTAGCAGACACTGATGGTTCACAGTTCAAGAGTGTAGATGCTTTTCCTTTTGTTTCACTGCTGCTAGGCAAATTTCATTTAGATTAGATGAGAAATTCCCAGAAATTTTGAATTGTTGCATGTTTCACATATATCTCACTCTCTAGGTTACTTTCTAGTAGTTTACTGTCCTCAGATATGTTAACAGTCTTCTGCTGTTCTGAGCAAAAAGAGAAAGTTTGAATTCAGGTTGGTGAAATTCCTCCCTCTGCAGAGATCCTGCACTATGTAAGCCTAGGGCTCAAGTAGTGCATAATTTCTGAGCAAGATCTTCTGTCTGAGGATGAGTTCCACCCAAAGTGCATTTCAACTCTTGCTTTGCTTTTCAAAGAAAAAAATCAAACCAGGGAGCATCATGAACAGACTTGACTGTAAAATAATAATTATAATAGTAATAAATGTCTCTTTGAAAAGCACCACTTTTCCAGTCAAGTTGTTAAAGAAAAAAAAAGTTACTGTATCTACTGATCCCCCAACTGCAAAGCTGTCGTTTTTTAGCTCATATATCAGGAGAAACAAATTGTCAAATACAAGTAATAGAACAGAAGGAGAAATGTTCTAGTTTACCTAAAAATATTGCCCTTTTATACAAGTGGAACTTATTTAATTAAAAGTTCACATCTAGTTATTTTAAAGGTTTAACTAAATAAGGGCAAAATCATTTTGGATGTCTTGAGAGTTTAAGAAAAATGTTTTTCTTAAACCTACAGTAAGTTTTCGTTTCTAAGAGTTCACATTTTGGCTTGCTTCTCCTGTAATACAGACTGTCCTTTGTTTCTTAAATCAGCCACACAGCCTGCACAGAATCTTCTGAATTAGCCAATAGCTTTCTCTGATCCCAAACTTTCGAATCTGATATATGTTCACATACTACTCTCTAAATGTATACAATACTCTCAAACTCCTACTGTCCAATCTATACCATATCCTATATTACCAGCAAAAAAGTTAACAGGAATTAAAAAGCATGATTGGTGAAATTTAAAAGCACATAGAACCACAAAAAATATATGATTTGAAATCCTGAGTGTTGCAGCACCTAACTCGGGCTCTAACTCTCCTTATACATAGAATCATAGAAATTAAGGGCTGAAAGGGACCTCGAAAGATCGAGTCCAACTCTCCCTCCCCCCTGCTTTAGGCAGGAATACTGCTGAGATCAAACGATTCCAGCAAGGTCCAGTATCCTCTTAAAGACTTCCAAGGCTAGGGACTGTACCATCTCCTTGGCAAGTCTATTCTAGATTCTAGCCAACCTTGCCATAAAGAAGTCCTTCCTTGCATCCAACCTGAAACCATCCTCTAACAGTTTATGGCCGTTGCTCCTTGTCCTTCCCTGGGGCACCACAGTGAACAGGTTGGTTTTCTTTCTCCTAGTCCCGATATTCACCCCTTATATACTTATACATGTCCACCAAGTCCCCCCCACCACTTTGTCTTCTCTTCCCCAGGCTAAACAGTCCCAGATCCCTTAGTCTTTCCTCTCTCTCCCTTCAAATGTGTCCACTTCGCCCCACATCTTAGTGTCATCAGCAAACTTGGACAGCGTGCTTTCCACCCCCTCATCCAAGTTGCTGATGAAGATGTTAAACAGCGCAGGCCCAAGGACAGAGCCCTGAGGTACCCCACTGCTCGCATCTCGCCAGGTTGAGTACAATCTGTCCACCGCTACTCTCTGGGAGAGAGAGGCTGCAAATAGATTTAGACAGACTACAGAAGTGGGCAGATGAAAATAGGATGGGGCCCTTCTCTGGACCCTTTCAAAATTCTTTGCACCTTTTTTGAAGTGTGGTACCTAGAACTGGACACAATATGTTGCATAATGAAAGGGTCCTCAGAAACCAACTGAGCAGACAACTCCTAAAATAGCCAAGAGGTTAAAGCAGAAGCAAATGAGGTTTCGGCACTTGGCCAGGGAGCAGCCAGGCACCTTAATCTTGTTTTCCTACTTTCAGAGAGACCCAGAATAGCCAAAAAGTGTAATGGTTAAAGTGGTCCCCTATGATGTGGAGACACAGGTTCCACCTTCGGCTTACAACAAATCAGATAGAACTTTTGACTCATCCCTGGACTGTCTAGCCACCAAGCTCCTGGGCATTCGTAATCTCTCCTGTAGGAACTGTTCTATTTTGTGTAGGTCCTTATGCATGCCCATTGGTAGAAGCAAAACACCTTATAGTTTCACAGTACCTAGGGTCAGGAGGGACCTGAACACATCATCTAGCCTGACCCCCTGCCACAGGCAGGAACGAATGCTGGGTTCACAAGATCCCAGACAGATGATCATCCAACCTTCTCTTGACTTTGCCCAAGGTAGGGGTGAGGACCACTTCCCTGGGAAGTTGGTTCCAGTTTTTGGCCACCCTAACAGTAAAATATTGCCTCCTGATCTTCTATTATAGTATCTAGTGTCAGAAGGGGCCTGAAGCAGGCCATCTGGGCTGACCCCCCGCCAATGGCAGGAACGAGTGCCAGGGTCATAGAACCCCAGCCAAGTACCTATCCAATCAACTCTTGAAGATGCCCAAGGTAGGAGCAAGAATAACCTCCCTAGGAAGCCGGTTCCACATCCTAGCCACCCTAACTGTGAAATAGTGTTTCCTAATGTCCAACCTAAACCTGCTCTCCAGTAACTTGTGACCATTG